>OY986042.1:3733664-4363039 GCA_963920215.1 Nineta flava
CTCAAGGAGGGCACAGAGGACCCCTTGGTCTAGGTGCTAGGGACCCACTTGCGGTACCCATCTTTCTAATTATTATTCTTATTAAACCACGTACTGTGAACACGTTGTTGTTGTTTTTCCTTTCATTTTCTGAACATTTCTGGGTGTTAAAATGAAGTGGAACGTTCATAATATTATGGAATTTCATTTTGTAGACACTGAAACCAGAAATCACCGAGTTACTCGCAGCTAGTTCACTAGCAACTATGATGACACACGGCTAGGTTACTAGTCAACAATCTCACACGCCAGCGAGTTGCGAGTAAAGTAGACCGGCTTTCAACTTTACTCGCAGATAGTTTACAATCTGCTAGTTTATGAACATGATTACACTGGGTGAGTTCACTAGCAGCTAGTGATCTCGCCAACTAACAGCTTGTACACTCACTCATTGTAATCGAACCTTAAGTTGTGTGTAAAAGTAATAATAAATACTATACAGCATTATATTTCTTTTATTTCTTTATCTTTATCGGTTTGTATCTCATGAATGTGTTTTTGTGTGTAAATTCTTTTTGTTTCCATGTTTCAAATTAGTAACACTATATATATATATATATATTTTTTTTTTGTTGTTGTTATTATTGAAATTTTTGATATTTATTACTTAAATGGAGTGTTTTAGAGTAGAAAGTTTGTGTTTATAAAAACCACAAATAATGTAACAATTTATTTTATTTTTTTAAATTAACTGATTAAATATTAAATATTTATTGCATTTTAGATTTTTTTTTTTTGTGAATATTTTTTTTATTTTAAATGTTATCACTTTTATGATGTTGTTATATAAGTTATGGTTGAAATCACATTTGTAAATATTTTTTAGAAATGCTATTTAATTTGACAAAATAACTGTCTGTTAATGCGTACGAATAGTTTTTGTTTTTTAACAAAGAGTATAATAAATTCGGTATAAGATGGTTAAAAGTAATTCCCATTTCTTAGGGTCCGTCATTCAAATTTAGAGACAAGTTCCTTATGATTGATTGAATGAACATATTCTTATAGTTCTGTTTGTGCAAACAATTTGATGGTGTAGCCATGGATTGAGTTAAAGAAATCGGCTTGGATCGATATTTATGGCGCAACATTTTCCCGTTTGAACGTGCGGTTTTGAACGTGTATGGACACGTTTGAACAAGCGATTTGAACGTGTATGATAGTGTTTGACAAAAAACCATAAAATAAAATGAAGTTTGTGCAAATTTTCTGATCGTGGAAGCATCTTATTGTTGTGCAACACGCTTGGCAAGTGGTTTGAACGTATATGGCGAGTTTGACAGTCTTTGACCATTGATGATTGATGATGTTGCACAAATACGCTGTTGCACAAATTGTTTGATCGTGTATGGGGGCCTTTAGCTTCTTTTCTCAATTATTAACAACACTGAACGATTGGTACTCTTCGTGTACATTGTACTTAAAGGTGGTGAGAGAGATTGAATCCTCTCTCGAGACTTGAACCTAGAGTGCCAAGTCAGGATTATAATTATGACGTTCTCTTCCGTTTTATCCTTAAGCTAGAATACCCTTGCATGTATTGTTTGGTGAACATATTGTTGTTAAGATTAGGTTGCACCCGCCCGAACACACTTTGGTCTTCACAGTTAGTAGACACCCTACTTTATTTGCGACTGATAGTATGGCAAAAACCTTTAACTTGAATGTTCTGGCTACTGAGAGTAAAAATGATTCTGAAGATTCTGATTATTTTCGTTAATAAATACTTCTCGCTACCGATCCACGAAGAAGATGGCGAGATACCGTTAAATTGTAATTCATGTTATCATTAATTTAATTGTTTGAAAGATTTATTTAGCGGAGTTTAAAGATAAACTACATTCGGTTGAATTCACATTTAATTACCATAAATTTTAAGGAGGGTTTTTAGGGAAATTGGGAGATATAGCTCCATTAGACGCAAATAACTCGTTTGCTTAATAAATCGGTTAAATTTATGTTTCGATCTTGTAATATTCGAATGTGATGTTTTAAATGTTAGTTTGTTCATACAAACGTTTGTAAAAAAAATCTGCATATTTGAGTTTTTTTTTTCTATATAACCTTGAGACAATAAAAATAACATGTGACTTATTATACTTGCGTCTAAAAAAATATCACGTTACCATTAATTTATACTTGCATTAAAAATAATAAATATGTCATCATGTATTTGGCTTCAGTTTTCATATTAAATATCTTGAATACATCAAACTAAAATTTTACACAAACAAATGTCGATAAAATTTCACAAAATCATGAAAAAAAAATATTTGAAAACTTAACTCGAGAATGTAATAAAGAAATATTTTATTTATAAGTATTGTATTATGACATCTGGATGAATTTCTTCCTGATTGTAAATGTTACAGGTCACTTGAAGGTTATCTTAATATTTGTGCCAACATAACTTCATTTTTTTTTAAATCAATGTTTTTTATATTTATATTGATAAAAATTGAATTTTATATGTTGAAAATCACATCTTGGGGTATAAAACGTATTGCATTTCGACATTTAAGTCCTTGGCAATAGCCAGAAGCTAATTATCAGGTTTTTCTGAAGGTTCATTTATTCGGAGTGAGATTTTTTTGGACAAATATTAGAAAAATGTCATTAAATAAACTAAGATAAAATTAGTATTGAAAAAATATAACATAAAATTTTACGAGTTTGCAAGGCTCACATTTTACACCAACATTTGACGACTTTTAAATAATATGAACAAATAAAATAGTAACTTAAACAAAAACAATTATATCCACTTATATTTTAAGTTAACAATAATAATGAACGCATTCATTAAAATTATTTAATACTAATTGAAAAAAAGTAGTCATATATTATAACAATCATAAAATTTCACTTCAAAGAAATGTAATTGTTTTAATATACCGGGTGTCTCAAATTTAGAATCAAATACCAATGTCTAATTTTTAACAATTCATTTTAATTCAACTGAGCAGATGGTGATGGTAATTTATTTGACTCAGTTGCTTTAAATCCAAGTCAATTCTTTATTCAACATAAAAGTAGCAGCCTCAATCATTTATAGCTTTAAAATGAAACCGATCTGGAACAGAAGTTTCGTTATATACTCGACATTCTCTACTGAATTATCGACAAAATGTTGACTCAGCAATATGACGAATTCTTCATTTTAAGTACAAAATTGATAATTCGAAACACTGCCTGTTAATTAAAAAAAAAAATTAGGTATCCTTAATTTAACCTTGAGAATCTTCAGTGAGACGAAACGATGAAAGACATGAATTTATAAGGGAGTCCAAAACCAAGGTCACGAATATCATACAAAAGCAAGGCTAAAGGATGATCAGATACTGATCATCCTCCATACTGATCGGTCGAAGGCCTTGAGTAAACAAGAGATGAGGGGTGCCAATTACGAGATGGTATGATAATACATACAGGAAGAGTTTGGCTTATGTGGCTAACGTCTCAAATATAAGAAGAAAATGAAAAAAGAGAAGATAGCTTATCTCTATATATTATTTCTCAAAGGTGTTTTTTTGTCGGTATAAAATATCTCCCTTAATACTGTATCAAAATTAATGTTTGATACGCCATTTTGAAGATTATTCGTCCTTCTATTGACGAAAAATAGTTAAAATATCTTAAACTAAGTTAATATCTTAAAATTAATGTTTTCATTAAAAAAATACATTTTAAAAACTTACGGTGCGAAGTATTCGCACGGGTGATCTAGTTCTTAACAATGGAAAACGTTCAAAAACTAGGCAAATTATTTTGTGTGCATGTCCATTAGACTCATTTAACGTCAGTCAAGGTTTGCGTCAGTTAACGAATTCATATATAGAAGGAGTGTTAATTTTAGAACACCCAATATGCACAACATTAGAGAGTTTTATTTGCATTTATTTAAAATACACACAATAAAAATCTAACAATTCGCTAAAACCAGTACACAGAATGATATGAATTTTTATACTCGTGAATAAGTTGTAATATAAATTTAATACTTTAAATAATAATAATAATAATAAAACACTTTCTAATATTCTTCCATACTTCAATATTTTTGTGGATTATTAAACAGATAATTATGATAATTAAAAAAAATAATTTTGTAATATGAAAATATATGTAAATGATAGAACACGACATATGTGTAACAGACAAAAAACAATTATCATAACATTATGAGTGTATGAAGAATATAACTTGATTCGTTAAAACTTGTTCATTCAATATAACTCATAGTTTCAAAATAATACTTTGAAATAACCTTGAATTCGTTAGATCAGTATGATCAGATCGATCGATATTCATGCTTTTGTAATCTTCAGTAATTACAGATGTTTGAGCCTTATGGCAAAACTAAAGTTCTTAAAAAAAATGTTCAAACAAAAATTATTTATATAAAAAATAGGATATTTTTTTGTATTTGATTTTTTCTGTCTCTTAACGAATTAAAAGATAGATAAAGGTAGTAATGCACTATTTAAAAAACGGTTAAAACTTCTTAACATTGTTATCGATGTACACACTTGGCCCATAAAAGTTGTTGTCTTTTTTTAAAGCTTTATACTTGATTTGTGCCTTATTCAATCGGTTTTGGAAAAAAAATTTCGAATAAAAGTTGTTACTATATTTCTAATGAACAACTTTTATCTGAAGCAATTTTTCGAAAATTAAATTAATAAGGCACAAATCAATTACACAAATTTAAAGAAATTACATCAACTTTTGTGATCCATAGTACATACAAAAAAAAAAATATAGGAAGAAAGAATTTTGAATTTATGTTTTTTTTTTTTTAGGTTATATTATGAAGGGTGGTAGTTAAGAGAGAAACAGCTGTTTTTTTTAACCCTCACTATATGTATATACATATATTCTGTGGGATGATCTGCAAGTATATATATATATATATATGTATAGGGATTTGGTTTGAAAGTTTAGCCTTAGGGTATTTATACTTCAATATATTATATATGTTTAAACCACATTCCAGTATAATTTTTTTCTGTTGTGTTTAGTTCAATTCAGTTACTACTACACCCAAAAAAAAAAACATGAGATTCAATATACTACGTAAAATCAGTAAACATTTAAATGGGTATTCTCATATGGACGGACATGTGATATGTTCTCATAAACTTTAAAGTGTTTGATATTTAGCAGACAGCCAGCCAGCAAGAAGGTTGTTTTATTTTGTGTACTAATAAATATATAAGAAGAGAAACAGGTTCGTTCTTGTTCGTTTTTGGTATAATAAAATGAAATGTGTCAATATGAGAAATTTTATTTTATTTTAAAAATATTTTGTTTTAGTCAAAATATTTTTGTAATTAATATTTTTGTAATTAAATATAATTTGTAAACCTTTTTCGAAAAAAAAAAACTCGAATAAGAGTCCCCATAACATATTCGGAAAAGGACATCATCATATAGTGATCGTGATTTTTACCCTGTGGTCTTCAAGGTCATTTGAAGATCAACTTACATTTTTCAGATGTTTCTAGATAAAAAAACACTACATAGTTTTGCCGCCTCAAAAATTGCCTCAAAAGGTGATATACAGTGTGTGTTGGACAGCTTTTCCGATAGTGAATCAATGCTAAATATTATTTATTACTGCCTGGCCGTGTGGTATTGTATCAAGTCAGTCAGTACACATGTAAAAAAAGTCAGTCAGTCATGTCATAGCAGCTATACTGTATGAGTATGGTTGTTTGTTTGTCATTTAAGAGTGGAGATTTTGTGATGCACAATGCACATACTAAACTACTAAAGTGTACAGTAATAAGTAATATTTAACATTGATTCTTTATAGGAAAAGCTGTCCAAAACACATAGTATATTATTATTTCCCCTCCCACTAGGTCTCCCTCTTTCCCTCGGACCGATTTTGTACATAAACGAATTTCAAATGCAGAAATTATATCAGATACCAAATTTTATTCCGATTTTCAACATCTAGCCTAGGTATGTTGGATGAAATTTTAAGAAATTTTTCCGAAATCTCTTCGTCGGTACAAAACCAAAGCTTAACTATCTTACGAAAATTCGCAAAACAATTCATACAGATTGGAAATTTGTATTTTAAGGATAACTACCATAAGTGCGGAGAGGATGCCGACCTTGAACTGATGTTGTACATTTTATATTTTTTACCAGTCAAGTATTTTTTTAATATCATAAACTTTTCTGCGGCTTGTATGTAAAATTGATATAAAATTTTAGAAAATACAAACCATGTTATGTTTTATGGACCATTTAAGAAGTAACGTGAATGTTAAATTAAAAAAAAAAAAACAATTAGAATATTCTCTAAATACCTAACCAAAATTATTAAATGTTTATTCAGCCATGCATATGATTTTATATTCCGTTAATTTTTAACAAATACTTCAAATACGATGTAGGTAGGTAGCTAGTAGCGTTACGAAATACGATCTTTGTATTATTTGTGTTTGAAATATTTTTTAATCATAGTATGAAAAGCAACAGGCGAATAAATAAAGTACTTATTCATCCTTTTAAAATGAAACCCGCAAGCAATAATAATAATAATATTATGAAGGTTAACTAGTTTTAATATTATCAAAGATTTGTGTATTATTTACGATCAGTCACTTTTTAAATAATCAACAACAAAACATTAATTAAATTACATACTGATATGAAAAAATTAACTCGTCTACCAGGAATCGAACCTCGAGCCTCTGGATAACTAGTCCAGTATACTTTCCTCTACACCAAAGACGATTGTGATGCGACAGCCAACTTTTTCATATTATTCTGGAAAAGGAAAGCATACTGGACTAGTTATCCAGAGGCCCGAGGTTCGATTCCTGGTAGACGAGTTAACTTTTTCATATCAGTATGTAATTTAATTAATAAATTCAATGACAATGAAATTTGTCGGAGTATACGCTATAGTCTTCTACAGTTTGTCATACGTATTCGAAAGGAATTTGGACAAACAACGTTATGTGGACACGAAAGTATACACAAACAAACAAATATTAAAATAAACAACAAAACAATTTACTTTTTTTAAACAAATCACAATTTGATTTACCGCGAAATAAATTAATTTTTAAATTTAATTAATATTTTAATAGGGTAATTGATTGATTAGCTCGATAGCAAACATTGGCTAAAGCTTTTAGAATTTTAAGAAAAAAACTTTTCACGTGAACCATAATGAATATCTAATCAAGTTACCATGGTGCCATTAGTAAATATAAATTGTGATAAGTATTGGTATATATTAAAATTGAATATTTTTCTGTAAATATTAAAAATGTATATTCTACAACTTTACCTTTATGATACATTTTTCTAGAGGCCATTCATAAACTGCGCGATTTGTGAAAAAGCGGGAGTTAGGTCTAAGCTAGGAATTTTTTACCATGGTTGTGTTCATAAGAACCACTAATTATATTTCTTTCGAATGTTTATCATGAGTAGTAGCCTCTGAGTAAAAATAATACGTCAATTAAAATCAATTTTAAAAACAAAACCAACCTACATAATTTCTACTAATATGTAAGTAGTATTATTTCAGGTATAAATTGTTTTAGGTCAATCGGAAATAGCCATAATAACTTTTAGACATTTTACACATTTAAGTAGTAGGGTTATACATAGTTACATACTATATTTCAAGTAGTCCGGCCAAATAATTTAGGGATAAATGATAATACCTCTTAAGGCCCAAATAGACGCAGAACATGGTTGCAGCAACATTGAACAGCAACTAGATTGTTGCTCTGTGTGTAGAGTGGTTGCAGCAACAAAAAACAAACTTTTTGTTGCTGCAACCACTCTACACACATAGCAACAAGCTAGTTGCTGTTCAATGTTGCTGCAACCATGTTCTCCGTCTATTTGGGCCATTATGGTAATCAATGTACTTGAAGATTTTTATTGACAATGGTGAAAAAAAAGGGATTCTCAAAATTTAAATAATTATGTTTTTAAAACTAAAACATTTAACATATTGCATTATGGGAAAAATAATGAAACTTATTAAGTATTTTTGTGCTTAAAAATTTTTTTGTAGAAGATGATAAATAAATCGTCTACATTGGATCCCGAAACACAGTCACTTCTGTTCTATATTATAGCTCAGCAGCTCGGGTAAAGTCGAATAAAATGCTCAATAATTTTACTAATCCCAGCTTGAGCTATGAGCAGACTGATACTTTTGGGACAGCCATTCTTTGACGATCTCTCCAAACTACAATCTGTCGACTTCAAAACTTTTCTGCTGGTCTTGAAAAGATTCAAAGGGTTCAAGCAAGGCTTCCTGTGGGACGGTCCCCTTTTTCAGGTATCACAATGGGCCTAAGCTGTGTTTCATGGTCTAAGTTCATTTATACAGTGTTACATATTTCAATGGCTAGGCTTGACGAGAGAGAGAGTGTGAGAGAGAGAATTAAAAATTTGATGGTAAACAAAATGTTGATATTTCTAAAAGACCTATAACAATGATCATAACAACACAATGACCTCTTCTCATAAATAATTCACATTATATGAAACACAAAAGAACTATGTTATGTTCGATAATGATTGCGTGCATACAACTAACTAACTATGCACAATAAATTGTGACGTTGCTGAATTCAATTATTAATTTACTTTTTTTTTTTTGACTTCTTTCAATTGCTATTTGATTTTAATTGCTTTTTAATTACTTTTTTAAAATTGAATAATAATCAAGAATAATTATTATCACTCGACTATTATTATTTTACAATTCATTCAAATTTCTTTGCCTGTTAGTCCTAGTATTTTTGGTAACAGTACTCTCAAATATACGGCTTATTTATATCGATGAATATTTTAAAAGGCCCAGAGATTAGATAAGATTTGAGTCAGGAGCATGTCTTATAAAAAGCTTTTGATTTATTATATCTCCTTTCCTTCAAAGGTGTTCCAGCAATATTGGTCAGAGATCAATTTGATCTATTTTACCTCTTTTTCTTCAAAGGTGTTCCAGCAGTCCTATTGTCTTACTGAACGTTAGGATATTCCTCGGTGACATCTCATTGATTTCAACTGGTTGAAGATCTGTTCATCCCAAATGAAAGTGTCTTGTGAGAGGGAGATTGTTGCATTCACACAGAATGTGAATACCGGTCTCCAATTCATGAAAAATTCTGCAGAGATCATTAGAGAAAGCCAGTAAGTATCCTTAATTGGTTTCTCCCTAGTTGGAAACGCTGAGAGGCCTTTTTCCATGAGAAGCCTTTTTTATAAGAGCCTTTACAGGCCTGTACATGCCCGACAACATACTATCAGGTCTCTAACAAAACAGACTAGTTATAACTTTAATATTTCGTAAACCTTTATCAAAGTGTTCAAACCAATACTTTTGACAGACCCATTCAAGGTTAGCCAATTCGATAGGGCTATGCGAATAAAAAAATTTATCCCTAACTTTTTTTTACCCTAAATAAATCTTTTTTTTAAATTATATTTCGTAACTTTGTTGGTAATATTTTCAGCTTTAAAACTTTTTTTCAGCTTTTTTTTTTTTTGTTATGATTAAAATGACATTCATATTTTTGTAATCTCGCTGTAATATTCAAATTTATTTTAATAGCCTGACCTTTTAATGCACATTTATTATTGTTTGCATTTATTTATTAGCTACAAGACGGCTTTGTAAAAATGGAACACTTTCGATATCATTTTTACACACAAATTACAAATATATCTCACAGAATTGTGCTTACCCAAAAAAACAAACAAACCATTTTATAGATTCGATGTAATCAAATCCGAGTTTGGCAATGTAATGAAACTTACCTGAAACAAAATAAAAAAGATTATTAATATCAACATTCATTTTATCAACAAAAATAAATAATAACCTACTTGAAAATGACTGACAGAATAAAAAAAATAATTTTTTAATTAAACAAAACTCTAAAAAGTCAATAATTTCGTATGCAGATAACATTTAAATTCAAGTCAGCGCTGATAAGAAAAAGCGCTGATAATTTTAAGAATATTCAATTACGGTATTGTTGTTATCACAAGAGTACACTTTACAAAAAAATAATAAAACATACGCAGAGATAACAAATTGCATTGAAATAAACATCATTTTATAACTGAAAAATAAAATCGAATTATTTTAGAATCTAGATGGGTCTCTTGGGTCGTGACCGTTGAAGTACAACTATAAAGGTTCATGACATTTTAATTGCGTACCGTAATCTTAAAATTTATATCACCATAAATGCACTAAATCCCCAATCATTTCATCTCTATTGAAAGAAGAATGTTTTAAGTATTAGTCCATTGCCGGCTGAATGGGCACCTCCATAAGATGGGAATCATCAATGACGGCTCATGCAGGTTCTGTGAGCTGGAGGAAGATATTCCAACTCATCTCCTACTTGAATGTGAAAGCCATAGCACGAATAAGGGCTGCTTGTTTTGACCAGTACCTACTCCAAGAGGATGACTTACCATCCCTGCACCCCACCCAGATCATCAAATTCCTCCGAGAATTGGGACTGGCTGAGGAGCTCTGAGGCAAGCCTTAACAGAGCAGTAGTAAGGGGTCACAATAGATCATATTGGTCGCAGTGAATAATAACCTCCAAGTAATTATAAAAAGTATTAGTCCACAGAAATCAGAAACTTTATACGGAAAAGAAACGCTCTGTTCGAAGAATTGTAACGATTCATTTGATTTTTGCTGCAGCCGACTATGATAGGAACTATGCCGATATTCATCTGGAGTTCGTGAAGGAAACTGCAGAAAACCTTCTCAAGCATAGTCGGTTACTTCGTTCTTCGTTCCATACGCCGACAGTTTAGTCAATTAACCGCCCCCATTTTATCGCTTAATAATTGTCAAACTTCCGATGTCGGGATTCGAACCCTTAACCTCCCAGTTTCCAAGTATGCATACTGCGCAAACATAAGGCCTTAGACCGCTCGGCTACTTGGACTGGTATTTATAATATTTAGGCGTAGTAATACACTATTTTATTTTACAAAAGAAAAAAATGGATTTTTCATCACCATTTACCACCGGGAATGAACTTTTTTTTCTTCATACATTGATAATGAGTTCTATTAAAATTTTCTCCACGATTGGTATGTGATAAGACGTATTTATATTATGCAGATAAGCAAGGCTGTAAATACAATTATTATAATACCATTCATAATCAATTTTTACTCATTATCACAAAATTTTATACAACGCATATTTTAAATAAATATCAAATGAATAATGTAAATAATTATTTACACACAATAATAATAATATCGTCATGTGATTGTGTTGTTGATCCGATGCGGCGATGTTCTATGTCTCATTATATCTCAACAAACAAACTATAAGACTTAGGTAGTTAAAATTATGCATGCATATACATTTTATAGGTTAAGTTGGATGGGACGAAAGTAGGTTTGGTTCATTAATTGCCTTGTTCCTTTACATATCGCCGGAGCTATGTCTGATACACTCTCGGGGAGACGTAATAAACGCGGCAATAATAATTAGAAAGAAAGGTACCGGGTCCCTAGCACCTAGGTCAAGGGGTCCTCTGTGACCTCCTTGAGAACAATCTGTCATCCGAAGGTGAGGGGTAAGATTAAGCAGATGAAGCTATATGATTCTGTCGAGACCAGACGCCACACAGAAGGCCACGACTTCTCCGCCGGGATTGCTCCCAGGATTGATGGATCCAAGGTTTCGGACCCAAACATTCTATACCGGACACCTTGCAGGCTTCTGCAGTTATGAAGGTGGTAGTTCAATCGACAGTGTCCTGTCAAGAGCCCCACCACCCTTCGCAACTGCATTCTATTGAGCTTCAACCGAGCAAAGTCGAATGGCCTAGCTGTGTCCTGCGCAAAGTACCAGTAATCGAGATGAGCTTGTCGCAGCCGACCCCTTGATTCGGTAAATTACGGAGCATCTTTCTATGAGAATGATAGGCTCAAGTGAAAGGGCCGTTTGAGATGACCCCTCTCGAATGAGCGCGATAGTGTAGTCGCAGCGTTCTTCCTTACTCATGTCCGCTGGTCTCGTTCCAGGAGCGTTCCGTTTCGGATCGATTTTTTGACCACACTTGTCTACGTGGATTTTAACATTTTTAACTGTTTCGTCGAGACCTCTTGCCGAGAACTGCTGGCATTACAATTGCAAAGTTAAACGTCTTGTCTATAGTACACATAAAATGCTGTGCTGCATTTAACGTTGTTAAAAACCAGCCAAGATAAACCGCAAAACTACGGTTCAGGAATAAAGGCTCCATTGACTTTTCAACAGGATTTTCTGTCTCGTATATTAATAATAACAATAAATATTATTATATTCTCTCTCTGATAATATAATTATTATTGGATATTATACATTTATTTATTATGTTAGGTACTACAATACAATACAATACTACACCATACATACTTAATACTTATTATGACTTTAACTTTATGTGACCTTCAATCTATTTTAAATAATTACTTATTTGTACATAATTTTTTATTTTATTACAAATATCACGTATTTCATTTTTCATTGTTATTTCTAAATATATTATTTTTGTATCGATTCAAAAATAAATCATACTCTTTTTTTTTTATTTTTAAATTACCTTGATTTTAATTTATTTGTGATATCTTGTGGTAGCTAGCTCTAAGCTGAAGGCTTTGAGGATACTTTAGTAAGAATCAAACTTGGAAAGATAATTACTAATTTTTGGGAGAGATTTCCATCCACACTGATTGAAGTGTTCTCGACAGAGACTTTTCAGTAGGAAGCATAATAAAGACGATAACATAGTTCACGGAGTTATCGTGTAGAACAAGGTCTTCGAAGACCTTCGTGTAAATTAGTCTTAATATCATCTAAGGAAAGATAATAGGTAGATAGATTGTAGAGGCTGCCCTGGACGGGTAACACTTCGACCATAAGGTCAAAGTGAGCCCGACCTCGACCATAAGGTCATTGTGATGCCTAAAGATGTGAGTGGAGTAGAAATAATTTGTGAGTAGATTAGGAATTGGTAGAATATGCGGTTGCAGCCGACTCTGATAGGAACCATACCAATATTCACCTGGAGTTCGTGAAGGAAACTGCAAAAAACATTCTCAAGCATAGCCGGTTACTTCGTTCTCGTCCATACGCCGACAGTTTAATCAATTAACCGCCCCCTTTTTTTATAATTGACAAACTGCCGATGTCGGGATTCGAACCCAGAACCTCCCAGTTTCCAAGTATGCATTGTACACAGACATAACGCAGACCGCTCGGCTACTTGGGCTGGTAAGGAAAGATAATAAAAATACACATTCACGCGGAATTTTCTATTTTCGAGATTTTTAAAACTCTATGAAATAGAATCGATCGATTTTTTTCTCCCAATTATCGCCTTCAAAGGGACGCATTATAATAATAAAGATATAAAACCAAGATACTAAAATGACAGATTATTTACGAGCCATCTTGTATTTAAATAAATATTGGAAGGATGAAAAAATGTTTTTAAGCGACACAAATTTTTATTATTTAACGATTTTCTCAGTCTCACACCATTGAAAATCTAAATTTTGGAGAGGATTTAGTAACCCTATGTTACTCCTAGAGTTAAGACAAAACTAACAACACCTCATATGCTAAAATCCATCAAGCCGTTTAGACTACAGAGCATGCCAAATAAATAGACATATACATACATTCTTACATACACTCGAAAAATATTACCCCGTCTTCGCGGGCAGTCCCGCGGCTAAAAACAATCGTTATAGAAATTTTACCAATGATAATTTGTGTTATTTTAACAAAAAAGATCAATCTGTGCACACGATTGTAGAAAATTTCTCTAAATTTAAATATATCTAAAATTTGTTTTGATTCCATCAATTCTTTGTCGATTTGTAGAACAACAAACCCGCAGATGAGTTTATAAAAAATGTCAAGGGTAAAATAATAATCAACAGATCTTATTGAATTCATCATTATGTAATTAAATGAATTATTTCTTAGAATGAAATAAACAATATTATAATTAAGTAATATTATAATTTCTATACTAGTATAGTTAATAGTAATTGTTTAGTAAAATGCCGCAACTATTTTATAAATTTGTTTATGTAATATTATCAACTCACTCAAATAATAATAAAAATAATAAATAAATCTAAAATACAACACATAGACATTTTTACAGGAAATATTATTTAACATATCAATTTTATTTTATACATTAACATATCATATAATTACACGTTGTATTGTAAAGGTCTCCATACACTTGCCGTTATAATGTAATATAATAACGCCATCATCAAGCTATATTAAGGTTGTTGTGAAGAAAATTCAATTTAATGACAGGTTCTTCAAAATTTTACAGCTTATTATTTTAATAATAAAGAATAGCCTGTCAAAATTTGAAGTTGATCCTGTTTTTAGTTTTTGAGTAAAAAATTGTTAAAGTTACGATTTTTAAGAGATTTTTACATAGGTTAAATGGACTCGTCGGTAAAAACATGAATACAAAAATCTATATCTCGACAACCAGATATGCGGCCAGTGTTATGAAAACCTGTCATAATATTTATCAAAGTCTTATAAATACCTGGACCAAATTTCAAATTAATCTTGTTTTTTGTTTCTGAGATAATTAAATTTGTAGATTGAAAAATGTTCTTAATCTAGTTTTATTTTTAGTTTTATTTATTTTTATCTAGTTTTATCACCATGCAACTTTTTAGAAATACATATTTGAAACGATTTAATTGCAAAAGATTTAATTGCGAGTCTAGAATATTATAAACAGTCATGTGATTTAAGGATGTCAAAATACCACGAAACAAACGAAAATTACGTCTTCTTATGGAGATTTGGTCACTCAATAAATTATACAAAAAACAATTCTGCACGAATTATTAACATTCACTAAACGGTTGTTGAGAAAAAAAAAACTATAAATAGAAATTTAAAAAAAAATCTGTCTTTGTCACTTATACGTATATGGTATAGATAGAAAGAAACAGAATATACATTTTTGTTGATTTAAACTAAAGGTACAATCACTAAAAGTTAGTTAAAATGTTTTCATATTAAAAAACTGACATCAACTTTTGTGACCAAGTGTACATCGAAATAAATGCTTAAAAGGTGAGTATAGAGTAAAGATGATAGATTGTTTGGGCGTGTGGGTCCAAATTAAGAGTAATACCCCCAATTAAAAAAAAAAAAAACCACACACATAAATAATTTCATTAATTACATGACACGTCAGTCACTAAATAAATTCGTCGTATCTTGTTAAAAATGTGCTGACTTTAATGAAACAAGAAAAAGAACAGCCTTGAAAATATTCCAAAATTACTTCACACTCATTTCATCACATGTAATACGTAAAAACACACATCTCTTCTTCTCAATATGATCATCATCATCATTATATTAAAATTAACTGAGTGGCATATTTAAATTCTTTTTTTAGAAGAAAAAAGAAGGTAATTAGCATAATTAACGCAAAAAAAATACTTTGCGTCAACGGCCTGGTTTGGCCTACACAAATAAAATATCTACCATATTATAGAATTATATTGTGGCAAATTATGTGTGAGTGATTATGTTATTTTATATCGGGTGATTCAAAATGTCGATGACAAGCCATTTTGTTCATGATTATTTAAGATTGTTTTCGATATTAATAAATGGTGCTCTGCTTACGATTAAACTTTCTCGTTTTTAATATAAAAAACATGAACGTAGAAATCAAATAAATTTTTGTGTTGTTTAGACTTTTATTAGTTAAGTAGAATCGATTTTCCTTAAAAACATGAGCTGGAATTTTTTTACAATTCCAATTTTTTATTCCTATTATCACTCAAAATTAAACATAAGAGGGCAATAAATTTAATAAACATAAATAAAATGTGTTTTTGAAGTTATACTTCTTAAGGAAGGAGGAGTGTAATTGGGTAGTTGACCGATACCAAATATGCTATATTTATTTTCAGAATATGAAAATACTGTTAATACTGTAATAATATTAAAAAACTACATTAAAATCTGACAAATAACAAGGAAGCTATAAGCTTTTAAAGATTATTATCTGTCTCTTTCTTGCAAAACAGAGTTTTACGTGTATTTTAAATGGTGATAGTACATTATGACGTCACAATGCATGTCTAGAGGGCTATCACCCTCTTTGTCTAATCGGGAATTTCATTCATTCATATCTCGCTTATTTTTAAAGTTATTTAAAAAGTAATTTTACCTTAATATTTGTCAAGTAAACATGGTTCAATTGAAGTGAACAAAAATTTTTCATGCAACATCCCAATTCTACCATTTGCGGCCATCTTTTCAAGATAGTAACCCGAGTATGAAGAAAATTGCATCTTATACAAATTGATTGCAGTATCAACAATATGTATTACATAAATTTGTTCTGATGTAACAGATAAGGAAATATTACTTGTAATCTTATCTTTGGGACACCCAATACATGATTGTGCACAGCGTAGGCCGTAGAGTACTGTAGACACATAGTAGAGAGGTATTAAAATACAACTATGTATACAACTGATGGTATACTTGGCTCAGCAGATATATATTTACTGATAAATTCAGTATGTATTTTTATTATATTGTTATTATTAAAGCGGATGTACTGACTGACTGTTTAAATAACTTACGATCATCATCAAATATTCATAAATTTTAAACTTATTTCAAGTATTTTAATTTCACTTATTATGCAAATTATGATTATTTTTTTTTTGTGTGTACAATTATTTTTTAAAAATGCTGACATTTTTATTTTATTTTTTTAAATGTATGTAACATATTAAAATTTGATACTTTATTTTATTTTTCTTTTCAATGCGTGTTTGGTTTTTTTTTGTTTATTGACGCGGGTTTAATCCTACATAATATTTTAAAAATTTTGACAGTCAATACTGCTTTAAACAATTGGATTTTTAAGGTTCGTTTAGTCTATACGTGTGTGCACACGGGTCTCTCTAATTTTGCTGTGTAAACACCTTGTGTCCAAGTGTCCACGTGTCTCTTCAGGTTTTCAAATAGGTTCGACATTTTCTCATACACTTCATACCGATGGACCGATTTTGCCCAACACAAAATTTTAGATCGTTACTTCTTTCTTTTTATCCTGTTCACGAAAGGACAGACGGATATGCAAACTTAATAACATATTTCCCCTAAAATAATTTAAATATAGATTGAAAAGTATTAAAATATAATTTAATTTTAAATATTTTAAAAAAGCTTTCAAGCAGCCAACAAATTGTCCTCCAAATCGGACAGGTTATCGAGAAAAACGTCGTTTGTCAGACGGCGTACACTGCTGTTCATGAAAATTGAACCAGTTGTAATATTATACATAGATTTAGTAATATATACCATTAGAATGTTAACTTACTGGTTCAATTTTTATGAACGGAAGTGTACACAGCACGGATAGAATTTTTTGTGTTGTAAGTCCTTCGACAATTTCAAATTTCAAGTAGAAAACAAAGTTATTGACGACCTTGACTTTGATTGGGAAATACAATGCTATAGAAACCAATTTTACGTTAGATTTATGATTTTATATTCCAGGAAACTTTGATGACGTAAATTTATTTATGTTTATTTGTCACTGACGTCAATATTAAATTCCATTATTTTTATATCTAATCGTTCGTCCTATTTGTATTTGTCATTGATATTCTTGTTACATAATATAGATATTTATATGATTAGGGAGGATGGCATGGCGTGTTTCTTCAAGGACTTACAATCTAGATTAATCACGTGACCGTATTTAAAATCTATACAAATGAAAAGAAATAGAATTTGTAATGGGAGTTTTTAGAAGTTTGAAATCTTTATAATAGATCAGTTGGATGAGTTAGTTGGACATTTTAGTTTCTCCACAATTGACGGAAAAAGACGACACTAAATCGGCTGTATCCTATTTAACTAAACAAATACAATTCAACGTAATAAATGAAACAAAATAATAATAATTATATAGTCAGATCTCTTATAAATAAACATATTTAAATTATTTTTAATAATATCTTATATTTACTATATCGACTACAAAAGTTGATGTCACTTTTTTAAATTTTATAGTTCATTTGTTGTGCCTTTATTGATTCGTTTTTCGAAAAAATACTTCGGATAAAAGTTGTTCCTTAGAAATATAGTAACAACTTATATTCCTAATTTTTCAACCTGTATTTCCTATAATTTTTTTTTAAAACTGAATAAATAAGGCACAGAGATAGATAGGTTGTAGAGGCTGCCCTGGACGGGCTACACTTCGACCATAAGGTCGTCCATCGTGAGGATGTGAGTGGAGTGAAAGCAAGTTTTGTGTATAGACTAGGAATTGGTAGGATATGCGGCTGCAACCCACTATGATAGGAACTATGCCGATATTCATCTGGAGCACGTGAAGGAAACTGCAGAAAACTTTCTGAAGCATAGCCGGTTACTTCGTTCTTGTCCATACGTCGACAGTTTAGTCAATTAAGCGCCCCTTTTTTTCCTTAATAATTGACAAACTACCGATGTCGGAATTCGAACCCATAACCTCCCAGTTTCCAAGTATATTCCAGTTTCACGTGGACTAGTAATAAGGAAGGCACAAATCAATTATAAAATTTAAAAAAATGGCATCAACTCTTTTGACCTTGCACATATAGATATATTTATTGTGTTATGTAACAGAATCAAGAACATGAGTACGGATGATGACGGACTTGGTTATTTTATAATAATATGCAAATTATTTTAAGATTTATCACAATTCCAAATAAAAAAGCCAAGTCACACAATTCTTTTTAGCTGCATTTATTTATTATTATTGATTCTTAATAAAATAAAAAATAACAATGAAAATGACTTTACACAAGAGTTGTTTATTTTACATGTCGTTCTTGAAACCTCAATACGAGATCTCCCCGATCCGATGCGATCATTTTCAGAAGGAACTAAATTTTAGCACGCTATAGACCCTCCTTAATAAACTCCGATCAAGCCGCCAGGAAATTTATACTATCTGAGCTCCAATCTTAAGCTTTCTACAAATTTCAAACCATTTGATAGCGTAGACACAAACTGGATGAAGAATTTTATGAAATTGCCCACCTTTATCACCGAAAACTATGAGTTCGAATTAACTGGAAGGTTACAAGTTCAATTCCCAAGGGTAGCAGTTTGTCAATAAAAAAAATGGGACGGTTAATTGACTAAAATGTCGGCTTATGGACAAGATCGAAAATAACCAGCTACACTTGTGAAGGTTTTTTTAAGTTTCCTTTCACGAAGAATATTGGCTTAGTCTCTATCTCAGTCGGCTGCAGGCGTACAACCTACCAAATTCCTTGTCCTATAGGGGCCGTTAAAAAAGGCCTAAAAAGTCCTACTTGCCAGGTCTCGAGACCTCCCGTCCGCTACTAATACTGAGATCAAATTGATTGTGAACATTTTTTCAGTGGTAAGTTCAGCGATTATTTTGAAGAGAAGTCACATTTTGCACATCCCTCTTGCAACCCGCTTAATCATTTCAATCTTCCTCTAACTCATTTAATTCAGTAGTTTAGAGACGGACACCAAAAAGTTTCGAGGACAAACGGAATTTTCTTATTCCTTTTTCATATTCTACATCTTTTGAAATACAAAACCTCAAGTTAAATTTTTTTTTCTGACACGATTTTATAGGTTTATTAAATCTATGTGTAAAATAAACCGAAAAAAATAAACAATCAACTCACGGATTGTACACAAAAAAAAAACACGTATAGTCACACCTATTTATTATTTTCTTAAAAAAAAAAATAGAATATGAAATTTATTTATTATTTTTTTATATAACCATATTTCAAACTACTCTCAAGGTTAACAGGTTAATAAAAAGAATCCAATATTTATTATTTATAATAAAAAAAATTAATAATTTTTTATACAAATAAATATATATATATAAGTTTTGTTTTTTTTTTTTTTTTTTTTTAAATATGTGGTGGATATTTGCCAATTAATATTATAAATAAATACTCCGAACGACAATTTAACAATTTTGTATGTTGAAAACATTTTTTAAGAGAATCATGACATTCATTTGTCATTGAAAAAAACATATAAGAATTGTTCATTTTTATTCATAAAAATTTCTTTTGTAAATGAGAGAACCTGTTTTTTCTTATGTTGCAGTTTTTTTTATTGTTATTTTAGAGTTATGAGAATTTTAACAATAAATGTATTATTATTTAAATAAATAGTAAGATGCAATCGTAAGGAAAAATGTACTGAATAAATAAATAGATCCTTGATCTCAAAATTAGGGTTCAAATAGTTTCTTTTTTTTTTTTAGATTATGAATTATTCAGTCAACCCAGGCATTGTGATGCATTACAAACTGATGTTGAATTTCATTTACCTGATAGTATTATTGGAGCAGGCCTCATAATGGTCTAAGTACCTAATATAATCTAGGGCCTAGGTCTATAATGCTCTAAATAAACAAGTATAGGCAATATAATGATTATTAAAATAATCAAAGAAATTAAATTTCAAATTTTGCCTCAATTCTTAGAACAATTATTTGTATTTTATAAATACGTATTTCGACTACTAGGTAGTCATCATCAGTATGAATTATCTAATTGTAACTATCTCTGGGATATGGAGTCAGAGATATGCTGTTCGTTGCTAATTTGACGCGTGTCCGTTCTTCCTCCGGTATAATTCATGGAAAATCAACCTATTAATTTTGTGAAGCCAGTTTGCTAGAAAGTGACGTCATATCACACCGGTATCCAAAGAAATTGTACATAGAATTATTCGAGTCTTTCTCTACTTCACATTCTAGGCATATTAAAATGTTTTCGATTCCTGTGTAGGATAGATATCGATTGGGTCTGTAGTTAAGATCCTAGTTATAAAATTGACATCCTACCGCCTTTAATCTATCATCCAGACTGTCCTTGCGGAGGGAAACTATACTCTCATTAACTTGGCTTGCCAACGCCGCCCTGATTCTTTAGTATTTCTATACCTTGTTCGGAAATTACTAGGAAACTCTAAAACGTTCAGAAAACAAGGATGACTCTACAATTTATGGTGATCAATATCCTGTTAGAATAAAGCACTCTTGTACTCATTGATTTCGACGTTTGGGTAAGCTTTATTTCGAGTTTCGGGTAAGCTTTTAGATCATATAAAAATTGAAGTTGTCGGCTATTTAATCTACGGTTTTAAGGGTTATTAATCGAAAAGATTACGTTTAAAATAAGACTGACAGACTATTTGATTAAAAGTTTTCTTGTTTGGGGCATCTCTCTAGGATATCGAGGAAATAGCTTATGTTAAATAATAATTCAACAAAGATATACAACTTACGTATTTAACTATATCGTGTATGGTTAACATCCGTAGCTCGGCGGTGTTGCGCAGATTACTAGTAGCAATAGGTCTTCGATATCACTAAAGGATGTCGAGTATGATTTATGTTTAAATAAACCAACCAAAGAGTGTCAATCTATTTTTTATAATTATATATACTTGTAGAATATATAATTGTTTAAGGATCTGCAAATTATAAGCGAAAGCTAATGTAATAAATAATTTATTGTGGTAATAATTGTCCAAGGTTATTTTTAATTCAGGATGTCTGATAATTTAAAAACCACAATCATGCACCTACCTATCTACATCAGAGGTGGGCACAGACAGCTCGTCTGAGCCTTACGGGCTCTCCATAAGCTGGGTGAGAGTAAGTAAAGAAGGTATGTTTTGAAGCAAGACGGAACGATGTTTCAATACAGGTTGTCCTACCGATTATTGCCCAATAATTATATAGTATAGTCTATAGTATAGTCAATATTTTATTTTTTTTGAAAAACAAATTATGCGAAAAATAATTTCCACTACTACAAAAAGTACTTTTCACTTTTTCAATTCAAAGTAGACTAACTCGAAGAACTCAAATTCCCACTTTATGTAAAATTTAACTTAATTCATCAAATTCCCATGACACTATACTGAGCATACTCCATACGAAGAAAAAATAATTAAATCAGATAAATAATTCTTTATTAGTTCTCGGATATGAATAGTAAAATATTTAGACAAATCATTTGGAATTTCCAAAACTATATTTCTATTTAAATTATCCTTTGCAAAAATTTCCCTCTTTTATTACAATGGTTCAGCGGTAAACTTAAAGGTTCAAAAGATTTATATAACGACATTCTGAAAACAAAAGACTAATGTAGGTACGTATTGGTCAAGAATTTACAATCTTATTTAAAATAGGAAAGGATTAATTCAAGGTCATTAAAGCCATTACCTCTTTCACATTATCATACGAATCAAATAGAGACAAGATGAGACAATGAATGATGATGATGGATAGGTAATTATAAATCATCTTCCAGTCCTCTGATCCATCATGTTTAGCTGGTTATAAACAACACTGCTGTCTTTATAACTAGAGATTGTATAAAAAATCGAATATATATGGGCGCAGTGTAAATATGATTTTAGAATCGAAGTCATATTCTCTTTAAAATGCACGTCAAACAACCTGAATTGGCAAATCATGTTTTGTGTCAAAATAATATTAGAAAGAAGGGTAGCGCAAATGGGTCTCTAGCACATAGACCAAGGGGTCCTCTGTGCCCTCCTTGAGAACAACAAGCTGTCATCCGAAGGCGAGATGACTCCGGATAAGAAGTGCTATTTTAAGCAGATGAAGCTATAGGATTCTTTTGAGGCCAGATGCCACTCAGAAGGCCCACAACTTCTCCGCCTGGATGCTCCCAGGATTGATGGATCCAAGGTTTCGGACCCAAACATTCCATATACCTGACATCCTGCAGGGTTTTGCAGGTGCATATAACATGTATGGAGGTTTCATAGTCCTCCAAACAGGCCCTACAGGTGGGATCATCAGAGATTCCCAAGTTATGAAGGTGGTAGTTCAATCGACCGACAGTGTCCTGTCAAGATGGTGTCAAAATAAATTCTGGATTTTGCTTAAATCAACTACGTTCAATTTGAAATTTAAATATCTCAAATATGCAGTCTTTATATTGGATGTCCTATTCTAAGAAAGGCTTAATAACACTATAAGGCAGATATGGCCAGAGTACAATCAAAGGCGTTCCAAAGATATTAAGTTCCTTCAAAGGTCCTCCATAAGTAATACAGTAGGGGGCACTGCCATTACGAGGCACTGACAGGAAGTCAAACATGGTGTGCGCATGCGCCTACCAGCGCACCACTACTCTTACAGTAGCTGTCACACACAGGAGAAAGAGGAAACGATTACCCACCTTCTCTAGCACTGTCCAACTCTTGCTAGGAGAAGACACATTTGGGACAGCCATTCTTTGACGATCTCTCCGAACTAAAATCGGTCAAATCCCTCTTGCTGTTCTTGAACAAATGGTTTAAGTGAGACGTTCCTCTTTTCAGGTATCACAATGGGCTTTATGGTCTAAGTGTGTGCCACCCGGACATCCACTGTTATTCATTAGTCAAAATTTAAAGTTAATTATTTGAGACTTGACCAATTTTTTAATAGCCATTTTTACATAATTGTGGAGAAAATGTACTAAAATTACCAAATTGAGATGTCTTTTATAACGAAATAAGAAAATATATTGGAAACACCCGTAAAAAATTTGAATTACTAAGTAGTTAAATTTATGTATACAAAATTTGGAAAGTTTGTATCTCAAACGAATTCAATTGTAATTTGATATATGGTTAAAAGACACATTTGGAAGTTACAAACCTAAAATCCATTATTTAAACCATATGTCATATAACAATTGAGATACACACTTTCCAAATTTTTGGGTTGGATATACAAATCTTGCTATCTATGATGACTAAAGCGGCCGGTCCTGCGTAGAGCAAATAACGTCCAACTTACTAAATATGCAAATAAATATAATAATCCGACCTTTATTTAAAACTTCTTTTTTTCCCTTTTGCATCTCAAATGCACCATACAATAAAAATTACGTTTGATTTTTAAAAGAAGGTACCTTCTTAACCTGTTGGTTATTTTGTTGTTGTTTTTTTTTTTTTTTAAATAAATTTTGTATTAAAAAAAAAAAGATTTTTATTCATATAAAACAATTTTTTTTATTTTTAAAATACATAACAAAAGATATGTGTAGGCTCTTTTTAACATATGCACACATCGTATAATAATAATAACTGGTATCTATCTCATATCAGACGCCCACTTTTTAAATATATTATCTTTTATTATTTATTATTAAATCTTGTTGTAGTAGAAAAAAAAGAACACATATTTAACCTTTATAATACTACTATAGCTATAGCAACAACAGAAAAGTAGGAATGATAATCACATATAATGTTATACGCGCTGCTAATCAAATTTATTTTAATAAAAACATTTTTGTTTTTTTTGCAATATAAAATATATAAATAGCACATAAAAAAAATGACATAAAATTATTTTACATCAGGGATATAATAAATTAAAATATATTGTCGTTTTCATATACAATGAACATTTTTTTATACTTAAGAATACCGGGACAATATAAAATTAGTTTGGTTTGGTTTAAAAATTGCAACGTTTCATTGATTATTTATGAACTTCATCAGGCAAACTACAACAACAATGACTTGATGATTGATGCCATTGATTAGTAGTTTGCCTGATGAAGTTGAAAAATAATCAATGAAACGTTGCAATTTTTAAGTCCGACTCAAGCAGATTTGAGTCTAGTGGTCATTAACAGGGTCACGTGATCTTATCCATTATTAGACATTATTAGACGCTAGTAGGTGCTAGACTCCCATTCATCGTACTCTTCATCAACCAGAAGAGGATTAGACTATCCTTCATGTTCTCACACAGCCTCTGACAAAGTTTCACTCACCATGTCCATACACAATTGGCTACTGGCTGTCAAGTAATGACAACCATTAGTGTCCTCGTGTGTAAGCCTACTGTCTGGCCATTTCACTGGCGGTCACATCTAGCCGCCAGTATTGCCCTCGTGTGCAGGGGGCTTTAGATTAATATAAATTAAAATAATAACCACATTTGAATCAGACAGGGTAAACAAATTCTAAAAATTGAATGGGTTTTATGTCATGCGGTCATGCCATAGAGAGCTCCTAGCGACATGCTAACGGTGGCCTAAAACTGAAGCTGCATCAGGAAATTTACTTTTGGAGTCTTGAGTCTCTGCTTTCTTTAGTCCATGCCTTTTGGAATCTCCGGGCGAAATCTGAAGATGTGCCAATCCTAGGCGTGTGTGTAGCAGCCCCAAAGCTGGAGCTTGTTTCAATCTCAATATTTCAACTGCTACGAATGGAACGAATTGAATTCCTGACGATTTCGATAAGAACCGAGAAAAAGTAGGACAGGTCTCTGTGCCTCGTGAAAAATAGACTGGTATGTAATTATGATTCAATTGATTTGAAATACATTTTATAATTTGTTTTGGCATTGAGAGATTTACTTGAAAATGAGAACAAGTTCAAATACGTAAACAACATTTCAATTCTTTACGTATTTATTATTTTTTTTAATCAACCTTGTCGTCCAACAACCATTTTTATTTGTATATATTGAATTTAATTTTTTGTTCTGTTTTAGCGAATTTCCTGAAAGGAAATAGAGCTATTGGTCCCGTACCGAAATCAAAATTTCGCAAAAATTTCTTCAAATGTCCATCGATCCTACCTAGTAGATGTCAAAAATCACCATCTGTAAAATTTATATATATATATCTATGGACATATATATATATATATATATACATATATATATATATATATATGTGTCTGTAATCACTCTAGCGGTCACAGTTTTCATTTTATCGGAATGAAATTTGGTATTTGAGGCGCTTTTGGTATTCAAAAGGTCAAGTTCGTTAATGGGTAAAATCGAACGAGGGGAAAGGGGGGTTTAGAGGGAGAGGGAAACACAAAATTTGACATATCTCCCTTAATATTCGAAAAACCGAAAAATTTATAAGAAGTAAAGTTGTAGGTACTAAATTTTACTGTAGTTTTGTGTCTTATCATTTTTTCTGTTACACTAATATTTACAGAAATATTGACGGTTTAAGATTGAAAACTAAATTCCTCACTATCTCTGTACATATTAGAGTTTGAGCAAAAATGATAAGATGATGAATTGTAGCAAACATGATTTTCTACAACTTTATTCCTTACGTATTTTTTGATTGTTCTAATATTAAAAGAGATATTTTGTATTTTCTTCTTTCTTTATGCTCCCATTTCCCCTTCACGTATGACATTCATTAATAAAATTGGCCTTGCTAATACTAAAATTATATACGACATTTCATTTTGATCAGACTAAAATTGTGACCGCTAGAAAGTGATTTATGTATTTTAAGGAAATTCGCTAAGTTGAAGCAGCTCCTGCGTAACGAATTTTTATTAAATGTTTTTATTTTTTATTTTTTTTATAAATACTTTATTACATTGTTATCTTAAAATCATATTTATTCATGGAAATTATTTAATTAATTAAATTAAATTGCACATTATGTATATTATAAGAGAAACCAGAAATAAAATCTACATTTTAATTTACTGATCATTTGAATGCTATCTAATACTTCGGTCATTTTTATTTAACCGACTTGTATCCGTGCCCACCAGAGGTGTAAGGTTTTGTATACCAGGGAACAGGTCGGGAATTCTAAAACAGTCTTACCTCAAGTTTTAAAAGAGGTATAAAATTTCCTATCTACTTTCAGGAATGACTGAAGTGTATGTTTCAATCGAAACATATTTAATCTTATCAAAATATAAAAAGGGAAAAGGTTTTGCATATTCTCTGTAAAAAGTAAAAATTTTTACGTCCAAGATTATTAATGCAGGAAAGATTTTTTGTAGTAACTATTTTACTTGGCAAGTTTATAAATAACATAGAAATATTTGGATAGTAATAGCGGAGGGAAGGCGGAAGCCTGGAAAGTAGGCCTTTTTAGACCTTTTTTACCGATCTCTAAGGAGCCCATCCTCTCAACCTCTTCTGTCCTCTACCATACCTGGAATGGTTCCTTTAGCTCTGTGTTCATTGTCGAACCTATCTGCCTTCTTTGTGAATGATAGAACAGAGCTCCACTTGAGATTGAGTCGAAGACTAGGTGCCTCATTCTAGCACTGTGAGGATATTCTGCCAAAAGTTAGAAAGGCGTATCATCGGTCGCCCGTTACAATCGGGGCAGATCGCAATGTCTTCCAAACTCATAAAGGATAGATGCCTTTTGAGCCTGTAGTTACCAGTTACCTCAACCAGGAGGTTGATCTCTTTCTGATTTTTGCCAATAAGCCAGGTTGACCTCGCGGCATTGTACCCAGGCTATCATCATTTTTTTGGCTTGTGAAATATCTGGGTACTTAGGCCAAGTGAAATATTAAATAGCTACTGAGGAAAACCTTGCAATGGCTTGGCCCTCAAGTTGGCAAAAATATGGCAAATTTTTTCCTTTTTTATAGGTCTAAATATGTATCTATTAAAACATATACTGTTATCATTTCTAAGAGGGTAGAAAATTAGTGTGCCGCTTGTATAGTTCTAGGTGGGACTTTTTCAGAGCTCTATCCATTTCTATGACATGTTTAACCTTGAGTCTGTTTAAGCACTTTAAATTACCAACTATTAAATAATAAACTTGGAGAGTTTTTTACAGTTGACTCTTGGAAGAATATTAATTACCCTAACGGAAGAATGAATAGAACAGAGGTGGGCAAGAGTTGACTCGGCCAAGCTCTGAGTGAGAGGTAGGGAAGAGAGATAGAGTTAATACAGGGTAACCTACCAATTATTAATATTTTCTTTTTTTAATTAAAACATTTTCTGAAAAAATATAATAATACCAAATCTTTTTTATGGTCACTATTATACAAAGTAAATAATACATACAATCATTCAATACATACTCTGGAATTTTGGGCTGGTAATTTGGATCATAAAATGTACCTTTTTAGTATATATCATATTTGTGTATGAATAAAATAAAAATATATATATAAATCTTTTGAACCTTTAAGTTTACCGCTGGACCATTGTAATAAAAGAGGGAAATTTTTGCAAAGGATAATTTAAATAGAATTATAGTTTTGGAAATTCCAAAAAATTTGTCTAAATATTTTACTATTCATATCCGAGAACTAATAAAGAATTATTTACCTGATTTAATTATTTTTTCTTCGTATGGAGTATGCTCAGTATAGTGTCATGGGAATTTGATGAATTAAGTTAAATTTTACATAAAGTGGGAATTTGAGTTCTTCGAGTTAGTCTACTTTGAATTGAAAAAGTGAAAAGTACTATTTGTAGTAGTGGAAATTATTTTTCGCATAATTTGTTTTTCAAAAAAAATAAAAGTAATAAATTATTGAATAAATTATTGGGCAATAATCGGTAGGGACAACCTGTATTGAAACATCGTTCCATCTTGCTTCAAAACATACCTTCTTTACTTACTCTCACCCAGCTTATGGAGAGCCCGTAAGGCTCAGACGAGCTGTCTGCGCCCACCTCTGGAATAGAAGTTGTAAATGAGAAATTTTAAGGATTTATACCTATAAGAGGTTATTTACCTAAAGTTCCTCTCCCACTTTGTTACAACTATTAATATTGGATATATGACTGGTTAATTCGTTAAATAGTATCTGGTAAAAATTTGAAAAATTCTAATTGAAAAAAAGAATTATTTACTTGCAAAATTCATTAAAATAATCTAAATTAGAAATTTTTTTTTTGTAAATTAAATATCAAACATAAACTTTATTTATTGAGTACTGTCAATGATCCCCATATACAAACATTCATCATATTATATACAAAGCAAATGACGTAATATTGTGAACTCAATTTTTTCATAATAATTATCTAAAAAACATTTAAACAAAAAAAAAAATGTTTATAACTAAATTATACAGAAAAAAAAAACTGTGTTATTTTAAAGTATTTTATCATCAAAAATAAATGTTGATAAAAACATTTTATTAATAAAATAACGAATTATACACAAAAACATTATTCCTGGAAATTTTATGAATATTTTTAAATAAATTTAAATTATTCACATTTTTATTGAAATACAAAAAAAAAAAAATGTTTTATTTAGTAATATTTTTTTAAATTCGTTTCTTAATCAAATGTATATTTATTTACATAAATACATACATGAAGTTAGTTCTATGTATGGCTCATCAGTCCAAGTAGCCGAGCGGTCTAAGGCGTTATGTCAGCGCAGTATGCATACTTGGAAACTGGGAGGTTATGGGTTCGAATTCCGACATCGGCAGTTTGTCAATTATTTAAAAAAAAAAGGGAGCGGTTAATTGACTAAACTGTCGGCGTGTGGACTAGAACGAAATAACCGGCTAATTCCCTCGGCTGTAGTACGGATATTTTTTGTGTTTTTTTTTAATGTAATATTTGTAAATAAATTAAACGGAAGTATTAATATTAAAAACAAATTACTTGTGATTATTATTATCATGTTTAGTTTAGCAAATATATATATTTTTTAATACATATCATGTATTTATTTTGTTTGAATGGTTGGTTAATGTGCCCATTAAGCCTTGAGGTTTTATATATACATAATACAATTTTATACATAAACAAATCATGATTTTTAAAAATGTTTGTTATTCATCTGGACAGATTTATATTAGAATTTGTGTTAATGAATTACAAAAATATTATTATAAAAACATTCATTTTTATCAACAAAAATATAAGAGAGATCTCACTTCTTACCAGTTTATTTTTTATTCATAAATGTTAAGGTTATTTTGAATATGTATACACAAATATTTCGAATTCTAAAATACACATTCATTTTTTCGGTTTAATAAAAATGGAATTTTTCATGGTAAGTTAAATATTTTCTCAAGTATGTTTACAAATTTTCAAGCGAATAATTATTATTTATTTAACTAATTATCTCTGTAACTTTTTTCATACAAGTGAATCTGTTTTTAAACACCTTGAGAATTACTTCTAGAAAACAATTACTATAATCTTCTATTGAATTAGATATTGGTGTTACGATTATACATGATGCGGGTAACAATGTCCTAAATTCAACATTGATGGTATATTTTGTTACTATAGACATTATCATTCCCAGACATTATTAGCAGTCCCATGTAACTTCGTTTCCAACACAGTGTTGAGTATTTTTCATACAAAATTTGCGTTTCCTTTTTTATTCTCGTTGCTTGGTTGGAATTTGGAAAACCCGTTCTTAGTTCAATTCTCACAAGATACACATGATGAAATTGGTAATGGTAATTATAATTAAAGCGTCTTCATCATCAGAACTTTCTGGCAATGATAATAGTTCCAACATTGTTAACATTCGTAGGTTTTTCGACGCCATATTGCACTGCACTGTTTCTTTGACCTTACAAGTCAGAGGAAAACGGAGCGCACTAGGAGTGCTCTCTATCGTCAAACGAAAACGTCAATCGAACATACATTTTATAAATAAGTGCACTCAGTGCACACGAGGACAATCAAAGGAAAACGCTATTCGAGACCATGATCAAAAGACATTATTTAGTCTAAAAATGACAATGACCTCCCTCAATGTAGTCTTAAAGCAGAAAACCACGAAGGTGAAATATATTTGAATTAACCCTTCTGAGTATGAAATCGTATTGCAAGACTCACCTTATACGGTGAAGGGTTAAGATAAATTCTTTTATCAATTAATGATAGTAATATTTTTTTGCATCAAAATATTAACCAATAAATTTTTATTTACACAAATAAGAAAGGTATCATTTATCATTCTTGACATAATGAACTTTCTCGTATGCCAAAAATAAATTTCTTTAAACACAAAAAAATATTTTTAATTTTATTACATACAAACACACACACACACAAATTTTGATACTCAAACAGTAAAAAAAAATAAATTTAAAAAAATATATATTAAGTAAAAAAAAAAAAAAACTCATTAAAACAAAAAACTTGAACATAACATCGTTAATTTTTTTTAAGACCTATTAAAAACGTGCATTCTTATGGGTTTTCTAACGATAATTATATTAGCTCTAGTAGTAAGTAGTAGTAGAAATAAATGAAAACCATTTTATAAAATTTGTTTTATCTCTCTATATACAAGGTGTAACATCGTAACCGTAATACCTTATTTATCTAATTTACGCCCACATATATCTCTAAACATTCTCCGATTATATGGATTAATTAACCATATTATGGATTAATTATAATTGGATAATATCGAAAACAATATTCGCTCGTTACACTGGTGGTCGTTCGAACATTCTTGTGTGACGAAATACCGTCAGATTTCCATCGCACATAGCTTCGAGATTAATAGTGCGTTTACAACAGATAGATCATATACGTGTCTGTCGCGCTATCTTTGTTTTGCCTGTGAGTTTAGGCGCATGCGCGTTAATAGTTACGAATTAGCTTTCTGTAAAGTTATAAATTAGTGGTGTCACGTGGAAACATATTTTTAGCTAGGACATTTGTGTGTCGTTGTGAAGAGCTGGTGGAGCACTGCTAGGAGGCTAAAAAAGAGACAATAAAAAATATTCGCCAGAATCTAAGTACAAATCGGTGTTAAATTGAAAATTACAAAATAATTGAAGATTTTGTCTCATATAATTGATAAATATGCTCGGAATTATAGAAAACGTATATCAGAGGATAGCTCGCATTGAAAGGAATCCATTATGTTATTGTATATGAAATGACACATAACTCCTATATACACAGTTTAGCGGTTGCATCTAGAGGTTAGGTAGCGTCCAAAGAGGTTAGGTTATGTGGCCATTTACCTAAATATTTTTATACCGTGGTCAATAGTCAATAGAAGAATACTTGCGCATCAATAAAATTTAAATTGCGATCGTAAAATTTAAATATATAATTCAAACATCAAAAATTTAACTATAATAGATGGATGTTTCATTCAACCAACCTTGATAAAGATGTTAAAGTTTTATAGGAAAAAGGTAATTGATCTTTTGTTTTATTATTACTTTTCATGGATTACAGGATTGTTACAGGATTTAAAACTATCGTTTGGTAGAAACATTACTCCAACTACTTTCAAGACGGGTCATACGCACTAAGATCGCTTTTACACACGACAAAACCGATTCCGGATGAAATATAATCAAATAAAGGCCTAAACACGTTGTCTGGGTCGGCATTTTTGCCGACAAATTTTCAAATTATATAGCTTGAGCTTCTATAGAAACAATTTTAAATAATTTTACGAATATTCACTAAACGGTTGTTGAGAAAAAAAAATTATAAATAGAAATTAAACAAATCTATCTTTGTCACCTGTATGGAGGACGATGAAACCTCCATACATGTTTTATGCACCTGCAGAAGCCTGTATGGTGTCAGGTATAGAATGTTTGGGTCCAAAACCTTGGATTCATCAATCCTGGGAGCAATCCCGGCGGAGAAGTTGTGGGCCTTTTGTGTGGCGTCTGGCCTCGACAGAATCCTATAGCTTCATCTGCTTCATCAGCGCCTCTTATCCGGAGACGTCTAGCCTTCTAGTGACAGGTTGTTCTCAAAGAGGGCACAGAGGATCCCTTGGTCCATTTGCGGTAGAAGTAGAGGTAGATTGTAAAGGCTGCCCTGACGGGCTACACTTCGACCATAAGGTCCATTGTGATGCCTTAGGATGTGAGTGGAGTGGAAGGAATTTATGAGTAGACTAGGAATTGGTAGGATATGCGGCTGCAGCCGACTATGATAGGAACTATGCCGACATTCATCTGGAGTTCGTGAAGGAAACTGCAGAAAACCTTCTCAAGCATAGCCGGTTACTTCGTTCTTATCCATACGCCGACAGTTTAGTCAAGTAACCGCCCCATTTTTTTTGACACACTGCCGATGTCGGGATTCGAACCCATAACCTCCCAGTTTCCAAGTACTGCATACTGCACAGACATAACCCATTTGCGGTACCCCTCTTTCTAATTATTATTATTATTTGTCATCTATACGTCTAGAAAGAAATAGGATATATGCTTTTATTGATTTAAATTAAAGGTACATTCACTGCCAAAAGTTTTTCATATTATTTGCCTCAGATTGTTGCTCCCTAAGATCCTTAAATAACATATTTAACTATAAATATAAGTATATTTTATATAAATATATAAAAATATATATTATACATATCTATCTTCAACAATAATTTAAATAAAAAAATCAACTGAATCGAGGTCATATTTAAATTCAATATGACAATAACTACAATTATATTTATTGAAGTGTGTTAAGGTGAGAAATTAAAATGCAAACAAATATTTTTCTATCTTTTTTTTTTTTATATAAATAATATATGCGAATTAAATTTTGTTTTAAATCCTTGATTCTTGTTTTTGACACAAACATTTTTTTAAAATAAATTTTATCCTTATTAAATATAAATTTTAAGAGGACACAGAACACCCACTTACTTGTTATATTAGTCACAAAATATGGAATTTTTTTTTTGGCATATGTTATAAATATAAATAATAAAATTATCAAGAAAAAAAAAAACATTAATATGTATTTTTTTTAATATAACCTCGAGTAACCTAAAACAAAATTTTTTGTTTATTGCAAAATATTCGATGAGTTGTCAGTGTTTATTAATTAGAATCAAATTTTTATAATTTGGTGGATGTTTAATAAGCAATCTCACTTATTTGGATTTACTTGCTACATTAATTGTCGTTTATCAATTTAAGAAATCAAGTAGGATATTTGAAAGAAAGTCGCTGTTAGAGCCTGTGCCGTAAATTTTCCGTGAAAACGTCCTTCACATGATCCGTAAACGCTTTGCAATCGCTTTGCGCAGTTTTTTTATTTTAGAATCAACACTGCTCTATCAATTAAACATTCATAAATTCAACCAATCACACAGAGCGCATAGTGTAAGGAGGCGTGGCCTCAGCAGTAGAGCGTGGCGCTTTACCTTTTAAAGGCTCGCAGACGGTAAGAGGCCTCGTCTCCTTACACTATACGCTCTGTGATTGGTTGAATTTATCAATGTTTAATTGATTGTATTTAATTGATATCTTAAAAACTAAGCGTCAAATCGAAAAACTTTATGAAACTTTTTTCTTTGTTTTTTTACAGCTCTACATCATGGTATAGTATTCTCGAATGAATTTCAGAACATCCAGTATAGTAAGTAATATGACCGCTAATCGATAAAACATAAAATTCGATCCTTATATTATTAATAACATCATTTTCATTACACAATCAATTTATAGCCTTGGAAAATTTCTTCAGTTTTATAGTGAAATAAAAATTATAGTAATAAAATTTTAATTTAGCCAACAAATGCTATTGAAATATTTCGCAGCGAATTAAATTCAGAAAATTGAAAACGATTTCAAAATCACGACATATTAAATTTGAATCTGAAATATTCCATAAAATATCACGGTTTGTTTATGTATTTCATTTCAATTTTAGTTAATACCTTTGACCTTGTCGATGATAACTTGAAATTTCAATTGTATGATCTATAGACTTTGCCCTTTTTAAATACTTCAATTGTTCACTGAGTTCTTGGGACATCGTTTTTCAAAGTTAATACACAGCTCTAATCAGTTTTCTTATTAATTGAAAGAAAAACAAAATATTTGAAAAGAAAAACGAGTATGAGAAGCCTTTTGTCAATAAAGTGACATAAAATAAGTTTGAATAGGAAAATTTTCTATTGAAAAAAGTCAAGGAAAATGATTATATAATTTAATTATCGATAAACAACATTCATGTTTTATTTCTAAGTAAACATTATCAAAGAAGAAAAAAAAAATGTAAGTATGTAAAATATTACGTAATACAATAAATTACCACGTATTTAAGGATGTTCCAGCATACTATCACTTTTCGACAGATTTTACTCATTTTTTTACAAGCTAAAAATAATGTTTTCTAATAGATCCCGAAGTTTCAGAATATTTGACCGTTTAGAATGCGAGATAATTAATATCAAAGTTATCATTCTCTCTCACTCTCTCTCTCAGTAAAAGCATGTAAAACTTCATGCCCTCCCAACTATTATCTATTGTATTAGAAAAAATAATCAACAGAATTTAAAAAAAAAAAAACTAGGAGAGGATTCCTTAATATTTCTTATATCTCGAAATTTCGATTATATTTCAAAATATAATAATTTAAAATATTATTTTTGTCCAATTATAACACATTTCGTTTATGGTAAATAGTGGGGTCTGACAACGTTGTGCATCAATCTCTCTCAAGTTGCATCAAGTAAAGAGTAGGAATATATGCTGTTGTGAGTGTTGACATATGCAATAATAATAAATAGGTATATACACAGTTGTCAGATCACCGTACCAGAAATATTTGATAGTATGTGTAAATATCTGTGTGCCGATAATATGTGTATGAATGTGTACCCTATGCTGGTGCTGGTACATCCTTAAACCGTGCTGACATAACACATATTCTGCATGACATATGTGTGTTATAAAGTTATATATTTGTTGTATCGTATCGTATCTTAGAAAACAACTTCTATTATAATATTTATTTCTTGTATATATTTTTTTTCTTCTAAATTATGTTATTTACAATATTTTCCATATAAATAATTAATTAACATAAAAATATTATTGTAAATAGAAATAATATGTACACAAATATTATTATTTAGAAAATATATTTAATAATAAATAAATTGATATCAAGGTTCTCTCTTTAATTTATTATTATGTAACGAGAAGTAAAAAATATCAATTTGTATTTTACTTACCCCACATAAATAAAATAAATAAAAACTACTTTGAGGTTAGTTTTACAATCCCTTACAATCCAACAGATGTTTGGTGCACATCGTAGGTAGGTTGATTTATACACATCAGTGATGTGATAGCTTTGTAGTCGACCCGTAACCCAGAGGTGGGCAGGAGATGACTCGGCCAAGCTCTGAGTGAGAGGTAGGGAAGAGAGATAGAGTTAATACAGGGTAACCTACCAATTATGAATATTTTCTTTTTTTAATTAAAACATTTTCTGAAAAAAATATTATAATACCAAATCTTTTTTATGGTCACTATTATACAAAGTAAATAATACAAGCAATCATTCAATACATACTCTGGAATTTTGGGCTGGTAATTAGGGTCATTAAATGTACCTTTTTGGTATATATCATATTTGTGTATGAATAAAATAAAAATATATATAAATCTTTTGAACCTTTAAGTTTACCGCTGGACCATTGTAATAAAAGAGGGAAATTTTTGCAAAGGATAATTTTAAATAGAATTAAAGTTTTGGAAATTCCAAATGATTTGTCTAAATATTTTACTATTCATATCCGAGAACTAATAAAGAATTATTTACCTGATTTAATTATTTTTTCTTCGTATGGAGTATGCTCAGTATAGTGTCATGGGAATTTGATGAATTAAGTTAAATTTTACATAAAGTGGCAATTTGAGTTCTTCGAGTTAGTCTACTTTGAATTGAAAAAGTGAAAAGTACTATTTGTAGTAGTGGAAATTATTTTTCGCATAATTTGTTTTTCAAAAAAAAATAAAAGTAGTGAATTTAATAATGGAGAAGACATCGCAAGCAGTCTTGAATAAGTTCAGATTATTATTATTATTGTTATTATTATCATTATTGTTATTATTATTATTATTATTATAATTATGTTTTTTGGTGTATCTCTCCATACTGTAAAAGATATTATTTAAACAATAAATATTTTATAAAACTATTTCTAAATTGATTGAATAAATTATTGGGCAATAATCGGTAGGACAACCTGTATTGAAACATCGTTCCGTCTTGCTTCAAAACATACCTTCTTTACTTACTCTCACCCAGCTTATGGAGAGCTCGTAATGCTCAGACGAGCTGTCTGTGCCCACCTCTGCCGTAACCTACCGACAGACAGTCATCTTCATTGGTTTCTCTATTCACAATAGACAGTGTCTCATCCATGGCGCGACAACAGATAACCTTTCATATTCATGCACGGTGTACTTCAAACGTATACAACAATATTTTAATATCATCTTCCGACGAATCAAGAGGTCGGTCACTACACTCTTACGTTAAAAATCTCATCATGGTTGCAAATTTACGCTTAGACGCGCATTTGATATTTAAGAAATAATTATTAACTGACGTAGATGAGATTTACTATTCGAGATCTCTACCATTTAATGTTGATAGTAAATCGTTACCAACACATTGAAATAATTGCGAAACATTATTAGTATGCCAGCAGTACACTCTCGACGAGAGCTCTCGACGAATGTCTCGGTAAGACATTCGTAAGGCGAGAAGCCGCAAGTGGAGCTGTGTAAATTCGCCATGTCACGTCGAGACTGTTCTGCTAGCAATACAGTCCTCGTTCAGCCACTGGATTAGATAGTTGTGGACGTTGCTGATTGGTTAAAATCCAAGGTCGCGCTAGAACTCGACGCTAGAGCTTCCTGTGACTCGTGGTCACAAAAACCCACTCAAAATGGAGCGGTCTCGAGGCGAAACATTGTAACGACTCTTCATGCCTAGCCGAAAGTGTACTGCCGGCATGACACTCTACCACAGGGGTTCCCAAACATTATTTCCGATGGAAGACTTTGAAAATTTTGGTATTTTATCTTGTTTATTTCGAAGATTAGGATATTAACACACATAATAAATCAAATTTATTTAAAAAATGAGAAACACTTGTTTTATTTGTTAATTATTTAAATTTTCAAAGTCATAAAACAAGAATTAAGTATATTCCCGCAGAGTTGTTTCCTCTGGAATTTAGACGTCGATATGTACGAACACTTAAATTAAAGTTGCTTTTGAATCAAGTAATTTCATAAGAACGTTAACTGGATGGAATGCGCAATGTTATTGGTAATTAAGCGTAGTGATGTTTTGTAGCGTCAATTCACATACGTCAATCTAATTGTCGAGATGTCAAAAAAAAAAATGGTTTGTTATTTATATTTTTTCACGGAACACTTATTCATTTCCGGCGGAATATTGGTGTTCCGCAGGACATAATATGGTAAACCCTGTTATAAAATTAAAGTGTTTGTAAACACCAAAAAAGAACCATTCTTGGAACTTATTTACAAATAACCCTAAAGCAAAAAATCCATAGTAATAAAACTTGATTTCATCATCATTAAAACAATTTATCTACTTTAAAATCATTACGAGAGACGAACGATGTTTCTTTGTTTTTACATTGGAACATTTAAATATCGTGTGAAGTTCACATATTGCATCAAACATAATTGCAATTTTTTAACGAAATTGCTTGCCAAAAATAAAAATCAAGACCACCGCATTCATTCACTTTGTTTTTTCTATATAATTTCAACACAAAGTTAACATTATCAATGTTTTTCTTTAGACTTAACAAAGAAAGTCTGTTATATTATCACATAATTTTGTGTGTGTGTTCATTTTAAATTGTAAGTGTAGTACACGAGGCATCAAAAGTTAATGTTAGTTTTCAAAATTTTATAATTGACTAGCACTGCCCCTCGCAGCTTCGCCCCCACGAAAATTGTAATTTTACAGACCTTATATTACTTAGTATTTAAGTAAATATACTGAATATTTATGCAAAATTTGAAGTAGATTGGACCAAGGAATTACGTTGTCCCATACAAACTTTGCCTCCGTTTTTCACCCTCTTATGGGTAGAATTTCGGAAAATCCTTTCTTATCGGATTCGTACGTCATACAAAGAACACACCCTCCAAGTTTCAGGTCTCTACGATCATCGGTTTACGCTGTCATTCGGGACAAAGCATTTTATATATATAGATTTGTGCTTTATTCATTTGTTTTTCGAAAAAAGTTTTCGAATAAAAGTTGTTACTATATTTATAATGAACAACTTTTATCCGAAAAATTTTTCCGAAAACCGAATTAATAAGGCACAAATCAATTATAGAATTTTAAAAACTAACATTAACTTTTGAAGACTATTGTACATACATTTAGAGTTTAAACTCTAACCAAAAAAAAAAAAGCCTGTATTTCAGGCTATTTGATTGACTGAATATATATTATTTTTTCTACACACACATTCAAACAAGATTATATACAAAAAACCGGTCGACCGGATTCAATAAAAAAAAAAAAAAAACCTTTTTTTTCTTCTCAAATGTGAGTATGAAAGTTTTAGGTACCTGTTTTATTTATCGTTTTGTTCAAATTTGTCTGTTTGTCTCTCAAGTCCGTCTGTCTACCTACTATATATATTATAATGTTTCATCTCTTTTATACTAAATAAATACCCACACATAAAAATAACTAACCTTTCTTTTAATATGGCAATATTAGAGCCATATTATTTATCTCGTCTGTGCAAAAAAAAAAATAAAAATATATAAAACAGAAAACATACATTGTGCTGTGATAAAATGCCCTCCAAGCATTTTTTTTTTTTGGTTCAGTTATTTAATTACATAACTTGCGTTTGTGTTCCATGAAAAAAGCAGTTTGTTTCATAAAAAAAACAAAATATATATAAATTTATTAAAAACATTTTGTTTTTGTTAATATTTTTTAATTAAACCTCTTATTGCTGGTTCAAAAGATTTAAAAGTTTTAATTTGCTTTTAAATATCTAAAATATCCTTCAATTGTAAAAATAGTGAAATCATTATATTTTACTGGGGTTTTAAAATAGTGAAGACAATCCTGATTTTGCATTAGGCACTAATGTTCGCCACTTCTAAAATCTATATATCGAACCGGACAATTTTTTTTTAAATAAATTTATGCCAAATTTTATTCAAATGGATTGAATACTCCTAAATTTTTGAAAATGGATCATATTATTTCATGATTCTAGATAATATGTATTTGGTTTTCGCAAATATTTTGAAAATTGTTATTATTTTTGTAAGGACGAATTTTTGTATGACAGAAATTCTGATCGAAGGACGAATATACATTTTTTTTTTTAAAACCAAATAGATTCGTCATAAATTTAATTAGCCTGATAAAGCATTGCTTCTCCAGCATGCATTAATTATAATGTATCGGAGTTTCTTCTATCTTTCCATAGATTCTTCACCCCCCCCCCCACCCCTTATTTTTTATTTTGAGCTACCTCAGAACTTTGTTAAGTTTAGAGTGTTTGATTAGACTATCAATGTGTCATGGTTAATATATTAAAGACTTTATAAAGAAATGAAAAGGAAAGTGCAAAAAACCTTCTCAAGCATAGCCGGTTACTTCGTTCTTGTCCATACGCCGACAGTTTAGTCAATTAACCGCCCCTTTTTTTTTCCTTAATAATTGAAAAACTGCTGATGTCGGGATTCAAACCCTTAACCTCCCATTTTTCAAGTAGACATACTGCGCAGATATGAAAACAAAAAAACTTTAGATGCCCCTGATGAAGGTCAAATAATTTATTGACCGAAACGTTGCTAAAATAAAAATTTGCTGATTACCAATAAGCATTTTTTCGTCCATGTTCCTGCTATCCTAATATTAATTCAACAAAATTTTTGTATAGATCGACTTTGCCCGTTTATCATATCTTGATAAACTTAATGTAAACTGACAATATCTGAATGAAATATAGACCAGATTTATCGAAACGTTCGTGTTTATTTCGGGAACATCTTAACGAATCATTGCTCATTTATTAAGGTGATAAAGCATACCTTAATAATTTATATATAGATAAAATATCTCCATAAAAAACTTGCCACTAAAAATATAAAATATAATTTATGCTAATTATATATATGCTAATTTTTTAGTCAAAATAATGCTTTAAAAAAAAAAATAGTCACATACTTATGTTTGTAGGCAGAGTCTACACCTGCATTTGGTATTTTTTTATATTAATGTTCAGTAGTTAATATGCTGAATATTAATATATGAAAATTAGATTATATAGCGGCATGTTTAATTTATTTATTTAATTAATTATAACTACTTTAATGCCCAGGTTGGTTATTCAAATATGAAATCATCGAGTGATTCGATCGATTTTTTTTATTTATATAATTTTTTTATCTTATTATGTAAACTGTGTTTACCATATAGTTTTGTGTAAATTATTCACGGAGCACCCTTCTAGAGTTGTTAGATAGATAGATTGTAGAGGCTGCCCTGGACTGGTTACACTTCGACCATAAGGTCCATTGTGATGCCTAAGGATGTGAGTGAAGTCGAAGGAAATTTTGTGTATAGACTAGGTATTGGTAGGATATGCGGTTGCAGCCGATTATGATAGGAACTATACCGATATTCATCTGGAGTTCACGAAGGAAACTGCAGAAAACCTTCTCAAGCATAGCCGGTTACTTCGTTCTTGTCTCTACGCCGACAGTTTAGTAAATTAACCGCCTCCTTTTTTCCTTAATAATTGACAAACTGCCGATGTCGGGACTCGAACCCATAACCACCCAGTTTCCAAGTAGGCATACTATATACCCAAAAGTTCATTGATGCCCAAACTATATGATAATAAAGTAGAGAGTACACATATCACCTACAGTTGTTTCAGTAAAACATTTTCTATCGGGGTATCTTCGATCATTAACCGAATTAATTACATCTCCCATCCGAGTATAGCTTTATTGTGTTCTGAGAGTTTAAACGTACTCTCCTATTCAAAAAAATTGAACCAGTTTAAACATTCTGATAATATTATATATATATATTTACAGTAATATTTGTACGCTTAGAATGTGATTTACTAATTCAAATATATTGAATGTACTACGCGTGGAGTTGACTCAATAACATTTCTTGTTTTTTATGCACATGTATATTAATTTGAAACAGAGAGTGAACTTTTGAGACACCTGATATCTATTTAACAAACACAACTACAGCACACAATCATAAAACTTTATTCATATTTAAATAAATAAACAAAAAAAAAACAACGATGACGTCCTCCTTTAAATGTATAATTCTTTTTAGTTTAATGCAGAGGTGGGCACAGACAGCTCGTCTGAGCCTTACGAGCTCTCCATAAGCTGGGTGAGAGTAAGTAAAGAAGGTATGTTTTGAAGCAAGACGGAGCGATGTTTCAATACAGGTTGTCCTACCGATTATTGCCCAATAATTTATTCAATCAATTTAGAAATAGTTTTATAAAATATTTATTGTTTAAATAATATCTTTTACAGTATGGAGAGATACACCAAAAAACATAATAATAATAATAATAACAATAATGATAATAATAACAATAATCTGAACTTATCCAAGACTGCTTGCGATGTCTTCTCCATTATTAAATTCACTACTTTTATTTTTTTTGAAAAACAAATTATGCGAAAAATAATTTCCACTACTACAAATAGTACTTTTCACTTTTTCAATTCAAAGTAGACTAACTCGAAGAACTCAAATTCCCACTTTATGTAAAATTTAACTTAATTCATCAAATTCCCATGACACTATACTGAGCATACTCCATACGAAGAAAAAATTATTAAATCAGGTAAATAATTCTTTATTAGTTCTCGGATATGAATAGTAAAATATTTAGACAAATCATTTGGAATTTCCAAAACTTTAATTCTATTTAAATTATCCTTTGCAAAAATTTCCCTCTTTTATTACAATGGTCCAGCGGTAAACTTAAAGGTTCAAAAGATTTATATATATTTTTATTTTATTCATACACAAATATGATATATACTAAAAAGGTACATTTTATTATTAATAATTGGTAGTTTACCCTGTATTAACTCTATCTCTCTTCCCTACCTCTCAGTCAGAGCTTGGCCGAGTCATCTCCTGCCCACCTCTGGTTTAATGTATGTTGGTTGTATATATATATATATATATATATATATATATATATATATATATATATATATATTTGATAGATATATTTTTAAAAACGTTAATGTACCGTTAAAACCGGTCGGTCGTTGATCGCGCATCTTATACTTTAATAATAATAATAATAAAATGAAGAATATTCTCTCTCTCCATTTCATGTCATGTCATCAAAGAAATTATATGTAATTTATTTATTTTATGTGTACAGGGTGCTCTCATTTTAAAAACAATGCACCTGAATAAAAGTATTGTTTTGTCAGGAAGAAGAGGATATCTTCAAGGTTATTTGAAGATCACTCTTGTGTTTATGAAATGGGAACCCATATTTTTCTGACTGGATAGATGAGGAAATAAGAATATTAAAAGTGGATAATAAAGTCTATTTTGTCTAAATTTCAAGATAAGATTCCATTTAAGGACGTTCCCAAACAGCAGTCGTGCTCAACTTAAATAAAATTCCATTATGTAAACTATAATAGATCAAATAAAATATAGTTGAGGTACAGTGTTACTTTTTGCTGCACTAATACTGTACCTCAACTATATTTTATTTGATCTATTATAGTTTACATAATGGAATTTTTTATTAAGTTGAGCACTTAAACAATATTTATAAGATAACTAATACCGACCGTTTGTTTTTGTTATTTTTGTAGAAAGATATTTGTTATATCTTCAATTACTTATTCTCAGCTTTTTTAAAAGAATCGTAAGAAAATTACTATTGATATTTAATAAAACGTGGGTGACAACATTAATCGGGGTCAGTTTTATATGATGAACATACAAATTTTAATTGTCAATATTTACAAATTTAGTACTGTAAGGACCTACGTGTGGAAGATAATTTTAACTACATATATTCAAAATTACAGAAGAATTGTAAGAAAATTGATTTTCTTGGGAACGTCCTTAATGAGAATATTAAGTTTTTCGAAATAATTTATCAAGTGTAAAAAGTTTTTAGAATCAATCTTCTTTTCTTATAAAAAGAATAAAAAAATTGTATTTAATTATATTTTACATTTATTAAAAAATTTATTTTCATACACAAAACGATGGATTCCTATTTATCGACCACCAATAAAAATTCTTTACTCTTGATAAATTTTTGTAGTCTTAGAGGAAATATTTATGGGCATTGTTTAAAATGAGACATTCTGTATAAATATATATATATATATATATATATATATATATATATATATATATATATATATATATATATATATATATATATATATATATATATATATATATATATATATATATATATATATATTATATATATAATGTAATTTCTACTTGCCAATTATCATTTTATACTAAAAAGCAAAATTGACTACACTCGTCGTGTAAATCCAAATAGTTTTCAGTATTTTTTGTGTGTTAGTAAAAGTTTATTTTATAAAACATTTTGTTACAGTTTAGATTTATCCTACGGCATTTTTTCGCATGGTATTACTACATTAAAAATATACTTATTTAACAACAACAATGGTGGTTAGCAATTATAAAATAAATACTCCTTCCTCCTTTCCCATAAAACCATTTATGCCTATTTAAATTTGATCTGATTTTAATTGGAAAAAAGTTTTCGACGATGGCGTCAAAATTGGTCACGTGACTAATTATGTCCCACACCAGCGTCGAGTCAGCGTCAGCATGAAAATGTACTTTAAAAGGAGGGGTGCGACAATTTTATAGCTGGTTTGGGCGGCCAATGATTTTAATCCGTCCCTGATGGCTACAGGTACATTACTTACTTAAACAATAGATGAAAAATTGTTTCTAAACAATGCATATCCTCAAGGTTATTTAATATTTTAGAACCAACCAAAATTTGTATAAATTAACAATCAATTTATGTCGTTATTATAAAAAAATCAATGAAACAAACCAGACGAAACAAAATTCTCAAAACTCTCAATGTGCATAAATTGAACAAAATTTTATTAAATCAGTTATAGAAAAAAGATCAATTAATTATCAATTCAACTATATAAAATGATAATAACCTTCAAGTCACCTTTAAAAATATCCATGTATTTAATATAAAATTCAAATGAAAATATGTTATAAATTGATTTTAAAATTTCTAATTTTAACTCCACACCAACCTCTATATATAGACTATTGTGTATATATGATGAGAGTTCCCACCGAGTAAAGCCCCATTTTCAAGGGGAATGGTGTAGTTCGCCGTAACTTATCTTTCTCGAAAGAGTTGTGACACAAAATTATGAAACTTGAAATGTCAAGATCGTAACACCAATACCAAAACGTAAAGATCCACAACGATAACGATTTTCATGTTTCTACACATATAACCTTCCATCTTAAAGCCTGTGTATGGAGGTAAAACGCAATGAAAAATTAGTAAATAAAATGGAAATATTCCAACTAAAAGTAGGTGTTATATAAATTTGAATATTTTAGAACATACAGGAAATGATAAATGAATTCGTTAGTTACATGAGAATTTAATTAATAATGCTTGTCGTAAATTTTCTTCACATTTCTTAGAAATATTGTTTTTCATTTTGATGTATGTCTGACGATGATTATTATTATGTTTGGGGAAATTTTGTTGTACATGTACTACTCTATAATATAAAATGGTATCATTGATATGATGTTGTCATACTTATTTTAATAGAGGGCAGGGCATTCTGCCAGGAATTTGTAATTTTACATATCGTTTTAATATATAATATAACGATATCAAATTAACATGCTAACTAACTAACATCAGCATGACATATTATTCTGTTCAATTTTTGTATGTCTTTTTTCTTATTATAGGTATTGTTCAAAGTAATATATAGGCAACTTTCATAATTTGAACTTGACATTTTTCAGGGTTTTTGAAAAATATCAATATTAATGTTAATGAATATGAATTGTTGTTAATTTGAATGAATTATTGTTGATTTCTAGTTGAATCATAGTGATTCATATAATACTAAAAACAGAGTGACTATTTATGAAGTATTTACTCATGACGTCATATTTTTAAATGGCGGCTTTAGTCAGGCTACATTTAAACAATTAGTTATATTTTTCATAAAAACAGATGATTTTCATTAACAAAATAATAATTTTTTGTTTATTTTATTAACGTAACTCTAACAGCGCAACAATCAGAGTTAAGTCCGTTTACCCTGTACCTAATTATTGTTCTCAGATGTCTAAAGAACTATGAAATCTGAGAAGTGGTCGCTCAGATCGTTTTATATGTTGATTTGAGTGTGTAGTGGACTCGCTACTAAATCCCAATATACTTTCATATTTAGATACCTTTGCGGACACACTACATATGCCCTTTGTTACTTCGGTAACTACATGTTGTTACTTTAATCAACAAACTATTTTGACATTATTTTATTAGGAAAAATAAAGTTTGGTTTGAATCCCAAATATCTGTCTATTTAATATATTGTAGAATAAGTTTTTAACTCCAACCCACATCTATAAATCAGTGTATGGATATTAGGCACATAATTAATTAATTAGTAAATAAAATCTCAAGTGTTATATTAATTATGATTTTGTTAAAAATTAATGAACATTATGTCGAGACAATTTATAACAACTTTATGTAATAAATATTTGTATTTATTTTATAATAAAATATGGTGACCTTTACCACATGTACATTTTTTTATAACTTATATAAAAAAGAACGAACTAATATAAATATGCCGATCTTCTCATTTATATATAAAAATAGTTTTTATGTGTGATAACAAGTAAACAAAACATTACACACAGACACACACACACACATACATACCCACACATACATATCACACTTCACCACATGATGAATTCATTTGCATTCATGAATAATAAATAATTGACTCTGGGTATTAAATAGTCAGTCAGTCAGTGATAAAGTACTTAAATTACTTATTATAAATACAAACTCGATTATGTTATTTTCCATAATAATTAAAATGAAAACAATATTATGCAATTATTTGTAATTAAATTGTGTGACTTGTGTTTTTATCATTCAAGAATGAGACGGAAGAAAATCGTGTTGCGAAATCCATGTGGTACTTACTTTTTAGATTGAAGTTATAGTTCTTTAGGCGCACGCACGCAATAAGGGTATACTTTACCAGTCCAAATGGCCGAGCGCTCTAATGCGTTATGTCTGCGCAGTATGCCTACTTGGAAATTGGGAGGTTATGGGATCGAATCCCGACATTCCACTCCAGTCCATACATTTCCGGTTTAAAATAAATATATTTTTATTGGACATCGGACATTCTAGACCTTAATAATTAAATTGTGTGACTTGTCTTATCATAAAATTATCAGTACGAACGTACTAACTATCATCAGTTTGTGGTGAAGACTTGATAAAAACATTATTTTTTGGACCTTTTTATCGGCTATTTGTAATGCACTTGAATATTTTTGTATGATAAGTTTTAAATTCGCTTTAAAATTAATCGCTTAAATTGTTCTTCTTTAAATAACATTGTTTTGCCGTCAAAGATATGTATCAGGTACCTTTGTTTTGCACTTCGATCTTATGGTCCATTGTGCTGCCCTTTCTACTTTAGTCTGGCGAGGTTCGCTTCTCCCATATCGTCGCAATAGCCAGGAGTTTGCTTATTAGGTTTTCCTGTAGGGTCATATATTCGGGTTAAGATGTATCGATTACCTGCTGAAATCGAGAGACTCGCAGTTAAAGATAATGAGGTTGGATGTTTCTTCCTCCTCATGGATGTTGGATGTTTCAATACACTCGTTGATTACTTGTTGGCATGCTGTTTTTGGAATTCCTTAAATAGGTTCTGGGCCTATGAAAGGTAATCTGACTTCTTTGATTCGGAAGTTTCTCTAGGCAATCCCTGAAGTGATTTCCGTGGCAGGCAAGGCTTTTAGAGCAACTTGATTGTCTGTGAAAATGTATACTTTCTGATTTATGTAGCCTCCCAGAAGCCTGAAGCTTCTGCCTGAAGTCTAAGCCATACTGGCCATCTTTGCCTCAACTAAACACACAAAACATGTGCAGCTAAATAACAGCTTGTACAAATCAGGTCGATTTGATACCATGTCTTTTTGAAAGTCGTTAATATTTTATTCCTAAAAAATCTTACGTCAACAAGCCCAGACAGACATTAATTAATTATTGGAGAAATTTTCAGAATTAATTAATGTTTTTTGTTTTTTTTTAATATCATTTCAATAGAGATTTAAATTATCTCTTTTATATTTCATATTTCTGTTGTAATTTTGTTAAAAAATATTAATTTTAATTAAAATATTTATTATGAAGATGAGAAAAGGTTTGTTTTGAATAAAATTTTTAATGTTTTTTGTGTACATTTTTTGTTAAAATTTAAATAAATATTTGTTATGTTGAAATTTGTTTCCCATGTTTTGTAATTTTGTTTTTTTCTCTTTACCTGATAGGTGAAACATTTTGTATAATTTCATTTTGTTTGATGTGTTATTTTTTTTCTCCTTTAAACACATCTTACATAATTTAACGATCCGTCAAAAATATCTTAAAATGAAATATGAGTTGTAGATATTTTTTTTTTAAAACAAATATTTCACTTTGATACTTGTGAAATACTCGAAAAATTTGTTTAGTGACCTTGAATTGGTGACGTGCGGTCTCAGATGTTGCGCTGGTGTAACGAAGCGTCGTTTTACTCATTCGTCGCGCGTCATCGGTTTGTACGTCTGAGTAGCTCTCTAAGCTTACGTAACCATTTGCAAAGTAAGCATTTCCTGAGTGGCAATTAAAAGAAATCTGACTTCAAAACCTGTTCAAAGATCCAGACATTGTCACAGAAACTAAGAAAGGAGGGCTACGTTGGTTGGGGCACCTCGAAAGAATGTCAAGAGAAAGAGGTGCGAAAATGGTAGCAACCCAGATTGGCTAAAGGTAAGTAGGAAGACCAAGGCTACGATAGATGGACGCTGTTGCACTAGATCTATGCCGAATTGGAGCTGGAAACTGGAAAGGCAAAGTACAGGACAGAAAGCCCTAGAAGAACAATGACATGCAAGAAGACGACATTCATCTTTTTGTAATCTTTTAAACTTTTTGGATATTCAATTCGAATTAAGTGACTTCAAAAATATAAAATAAAGAAAATTTTAATCCAAAAAGGCGGATAGATAGATTGTAGAGGCTGCCCAGGACGGGCTACACTTCGACCATAAGGTCCATTGTGATTCCTAAGGATGTGCGGATGTGAGTGGAGTGGAAGAAATTTTTGTGTATAGACTAGGAATTGGTAGGATATGCGGCTACAACCGACTATGATAGTTTAGTCAATTACCCACCCCCTTTTTTTTTCTTAATAATTAAACTGCCTATGTCGGGATTCGAACCCATAACCTCCCAGTTTCCAAGTAAGCATACTGCGCAGACATAACGCCTTAGACCGTTCGGCCACTTGGACTGGTAAAAAGAAGGAAGAAGATATAATTGTATACTTTGAAATAAAATATTCTCTTAGGTTAAGAACTAATTTTGATGGGAACAATCTGAAACCGGGTTTATACAGGAAGTCCGAAAACATAACTTCTTTCGCATTTAATAATATTATAATTATTATTTTATAATAAGATATTTTTCTATTCGTGTGTATTGACATTTAAAATAAGTCTCCGGAATTACAAACAATATAATTTTAATTCCTAAGAATATTATTCCATGACATACTATTATGACATCAAATGTGGGTGTTGAGCATAATAGAAAATATTAACCACACCTTAAATAATTATTTTCCAAACTATAAAATATATAAACCAATCAATATTTTATTTTTATAGGAAACAATATGAAAATATTTTATTTTCAGCTAAACATTTATAGAATTTTTATATTTTTTAGGTTTTACCAATATTTCTTGATGTTATTCATACAATGTTTTACTTAATGCAGTTAATTTAAGTATCTAAATATGGTTTACCTTTATTGTTTAAATTTGTATACTTTTGTCATTATCATATATTTTCTAATGAAAAACTAGTCAAAATAAAATTATTACTACGAAAATCTCTCAAATATTTGTTTTATTTAAAACAATTAGAATGGATTTTCGTCAAGCGGCGACCCAATCAAGACAAATAAAATTTGTGTTCAGAATTTGTTTCATTTCTTATGTGCGGATTTAGATGGAGAGAGGAACAAACTTGTGATACTTCAGTTATGGTCGGAGTACAATCGTAGGCGTTCTAAAGATCTTATCTCGCTTCAAAGAGCCTCTATAAGTAAAATCGTTGCGGTTATTACAGGACACTAGCTAGGCGTTAGGCGCTAGGCACGCTGAACGACTGGGTCTACCAGTGCATCACGGCTATCCACAGTGGGGAGGAGAGCTCTTGCCATGCGGAGATGGACTCATCTGAGTCAGCCTTTCTTTGACGACCTCGCCGATCTTAAGTCCGTTGACGTCAAAGCACTCTCGCTGTTGTGGCTATTACAGGACACTGGCTAGGTGGTAGACACGCTGAACGACTTGGCCTATCAGTGTATCACGACTATGGCAGGAGCTGCCACAGTAGGGAGGAGGAGAAAGCGATCTTCTCTGTCACTGTCCAACTCTTGCCATGCGGAGATGGACTCATCTGAGTCATCCTTTCTTTGACGACCTCTCCGATCTTAAGTCCGTTGACGTCAAAGCACTCTCGCTGTTCTTAAACAGCACCAAATGGTTCATGGAGTAGTGGCCGAGGATGGGCCAACCCACTATTTTGGTATCACAACGGACCCAATGGTCCAACCAAGTGTGTCTCGCCCCAGGACAGCCACTCTAACCTAACCTATGTGCGGATTCCTCTACTAATAACAAGAGAGAAGGTTCGCACACATCAAACTCATTTTCATTTGAATCAACTTTACAAAAATTGACATAAATATGACCAAAAAAAAAAATGTGTAATGTGAATGAATCAAGGTTAGTTTTTATTAATATTATAAAGCATTCAGACATTTCATATAAATAAAAGGCGAACATTAATTAAACATTTAAATATTGATTGATATTGTTTGAAACCTTAGGTAATAAAATATAAATAATTTATGTTAAGTAATTCAATAATAAATAATCAATTCATTTATATAGTTAGTGTGTTCGTTGTTCGTTGTTCGTTTGAACACAACTTATTTAATGAATGTTTTTAATATTGTTTAATAATAATTAAAATGTTTATAAATAATATTTTTTACTAACTCAATTTATTCCGAATAAACAAATAATTCGATAACACTTTTGTTTTATCAGTCCAAGAAGTAATTTGTACAATTTATTTTTTATAAATAATTATTATATATATATAATTTTCATATGCATTTATTGTTATAAAAAATATGTACAACTTTCTTTTCATTTAAATAAATTATTTTAATTTTTTTTTTTTAATTTATGTAAAAATAACCTTAATATGCCCGCATGCAATAAGCAGCTGAATTATATTCAATAATTAAATTACTTTTAATCATTTTGTTAAAATGTAATATTTGTTAAAAATTTTAAAAAAAAAACGCTTCAAATTACTTCAACGAGTTTAAGCATTATATTAACTCCTTCTCTAAAAAAGTTACTACAATCTATTTCTTGGTCTTCAACAAGATTTGAACAGTTAGCCTTAATTATTTTTGAATTTTTTATAAAACTATTTAGCTACTTTTAATTTCAGCTAAAAAGGAAACTGCACAAAATAGGACTTCACAATGGGTCCATTATATGCAGACTGCGCGGCGAAGAGGAAGAAACGTCCAACCACATCATCATTAACTGCGATTCTTTCAGTTACACCAGATACAATTTATTCGGTGCATCTCACTCCGAATATATAAACCTTCAGAAAAACCTGCTAAAAAAGTTTCTGACTACTGCCAAGATAAGGGAGAAACGAATCTCGTCAGGCTGAAGTAGAAGCGGGGAGCAGCAGACTGAAGTAGATCTCGTCAAAGTCCGCAAACATATTTTAGCACAGTACCTATGATGCGAGAATGCAAATTTCAATTTGAAAATCTGTTTTGCAAACTTGTGCAAACCGATCAAAACTGGTGATCAAAAATTACAACTCACAAACATGCTGTTAGGGCTTTAAACTAATCAAGTATTAACCCTGCAAAAAGTGAAGACATCTTAGAAAAATTCGATCTACCATTGTACGACCTTATACACAATATTTTAGTTATTACCGATGCAGTCCACTAAAATGAACTCCACTATAAATTCCCAAATTCTTGAGATAATAAGTATGAGTAGCTTAAAAATAAAATTTATAATTTCGCCTCGAAACCCCGTTAGTTTTATGATCAACAAATAAACACAACAGACAATTCTCTCACATAAAGACAAACTTAGAAAAAATATAATATGTATAACAAAAAAAATCAAACTAATGAGTAACAAACAAAAACGAACAAATAATCTATCGCTTAGGGCAAATAAAACTGAATGACTGGAAAAAAATAAAAATAAAACATAAATAAATTAATAAATAACTAATCATACAAAAAAAACACACAGTGTAATGAAATAGATGAATGTAATCATGAATTATTTGTAAGAAAAAAATATGGCAGAATTCATTATATAAAATTGATTTGAATTTAAAAAAAAAAATACTAAAGAAATATATTATATGTTTGTAAATAAACCAAGGTTATTTTAAATTATATAGAAGTGAAATGGAATCATTTATTTATAAATTACAAAAGCATTTTATATATGAAACGATTATTATTATAATATTGGTGCACAATCGACCAACTATACTACATACATAAAACACTCATGTTCGACTATTCAACAATATGTAATGGTCGACTGTATCAAGAGAGTTCACCGTCACCCATAGCCATTAGTGTTGCAGAGTTTGTAACATATTCACAGATGGCAGCACAAATATTACTAGACTATGCTCAACATATATTTTTTTTTCATTATAATGATTGAATTGTTTTTTATTGTGCAAAAAAAAAGAAAAAAATTATTTATAAAGTTTCTTTTTTATTTTAATTGTGTATCATTATTCTATTAGACATGAGAAAATCAAACTTGTGAAATAATTGATGAGTGTGTATACTTTATAGTTGCGTCCCATAACCTTCAAAATGTTTTTCAATTTTTGTGTGGGTTTATTTAGTTGATAGTTTTGATTTCAGTAACCTGGTGAATGAATTGTTCAAAGCACATTACACCGGTTCAAATACCCACAACTTTGCATCCCAACTCTTTTCCTAGCCTAACCTATCTTCACGAGAGGGGTCCGTATAAGCATCTATGATAATGCTTCTCTGAATACTCTATGGTGAATCACCTTGAACTGTTGGTATCGTATAATTAACTATTCAAAATCGGCTATATATAGAAAATTATAGAATCTTCTAAACATACAGATTTCATTTTCCCAATTACTGCATCGTTTTCGGAATAATTTTCTCATGCGAACGAACCTTTCGCTTATAGAGGATTTCGTAGCGCTCATTTTGAAAAATGAGTGTTACTTATGTATGAAAATCGTACCTATGAATCTAATGAGAAATGAACCAAACAATTATTTATCTTCTTAACGTTAGTTGTCTGCATGTTGGTAAAAATAAGTGTATGCGTGATCGAACGCCCTTAAGTGAATTAAATTGAATTTATAAAACCAATATGAAATTGGCAACCGAACAAAAATAAATGAATAAAATGCATTTATTAATACAAGCCTGAACGCATTTATAATACTTTAAACATTTAATCTATTTCCAAAACGTATTTTAAAAACATTACTACTTAAATAATAAATATATATATATAAAATAAAAATATGTCATGAACAAAACATTTAATTTATTTCAATTTACTCTAGCAGACAAAATATATAATATGCACATACTACATATTTTGTATGAGTTCGAATGAGTTCATTTCAAGAATATATTATAATACATATTTTTTTTATTATTAATTTTGTTATTTATTTAAATTACAAGAGTTATTATATTTGAAAACACCATAATACACATTGTGAAATAATTTATAATATTAAATTTTTAAAATGTGTTTGTTCCTTTGTGTTAGTCATGTGAGAAATATAATATTTTAAATTATAATAAGAAACAAAAAAAGAAGAGAGATATTATAATAAAGTTTTGCATAATAAAATGAATATATAAATTTTTTGTTGGTATTACTGACTGACTGACTTCACACTACACTAATGGTAATCATCTATCTATCTGGTAATAAAACACATAACCTTATAAAAGAATGTCAAAATGAGATAACAACATGAATATGAGTAGATCGGCAGCTGATATGTGAAGAATTACGTTTAATATTTTATGTAAACTAATGATTTTTTCATTTTATATGTACCAATACATTACACTAAGGGTGTATTATTCGTTTTGGGACGCTTACAACGCTTTCAGTGCTCACAGTTATAATGGCCATTTATTGGCGTTCGTTTTCACTTATGAACACTTACTCTACTCTGGAAAATGTTGTTCGTTTTGGAATTTTAAGTATGTGTCAGTGTCAATTCAATATGGCAGATGAAAACAGTTCAGTTGTTTTGCAACCAATTGAATGTAAAAACCTCGGTGCAAATGACAGATAAATAAACAAACGCTTATACAGTGTTTTCGTTTTGAAAGTTGGTACGATATAGTCGGTCTGTGAGTGTGGTGTCTATCGTGGTGCTTAACCGTTAACGCGCTTTGTCAGCATACAAAGCATCAGGACGAACACTAAAAACAACGCTTGATAGCGCTGACAGCGTGTAAGCGTCCAAAATGAATACATCCTATACAAGTCAATTTTGATGTGCAATATATTTTAGGTTCATTCAACTTGCAATTTTGGTATTTTTAAGGGATATAAAAATTTTATTTACCAAAAATTATCTTGAAGTTAATTTTGAACGCCTGGGATTTGTTTCAAAAATGTATTTTCCCTGTTCTATTAGTAAAAATGATCATGGTTTCATTTAATTTTCAAAACACGGGGCGGTTCATGTATATTTGCTTTAAGATTAAAAACTACCATGCTCTCCTCTTCGAACCCTGCGACATGAGGAATTCCACACGTGGGATTTACTTTCCACGCTATTCAAAACCTCGTAATTTTGAGCGCCGGAGTTTAAGCTTGTCAGGGTTTTAAACATAAAGCGACCGTTCTGATGTATAGTTATTTGACGACTCCAGGGCTATTAGGTTATCACCGTCTCTGGCCGGATTTATAAATACTGCTAAAAATGGTCTAAATTTAATATTTCTATCATTAGTGTGGTGTTCTTTTTTAAATTTGTTCACAATTTAATTGCTGATTAACATAATTTTGAACGTACCAGGCTAGAACGTCTTATAACGTGATGCGTTCGACGTTGATCGTTGGTTTTATTATATTTTATTATGTAAGGTATATAAAAGAAGAAGAAATCAAATCAAAGCATTTCAAATAAAATAAGAAGTATTGTAATCAATATCAAGGTACCTCTCTACATAATAATAAAAATACTGAATACATACTTACTTACACAACAATATTGCCATATAATTATAAACCGGTTTTATAATAGACTTACTGACAGAAAAAAAAAACAAAAAGAAACTCAACTAACATATTTCATTCTTTCGTAATGATTAATGTATGTTTTTTTTTTTTTAAATGTATATTATTTATATTTAAATAATTCTAATGTACTACCAAAAATAAAAAGTTCAATTTAACGAATGTGTGTGTGTTTTATTTTACATACTTTTGTTTTAAATTTATGTTTATTCGCTGATTTTTGATTGGATCCGTAAACATAAATAATCCCAAAAAAATTGCACAATATAGATGATTTTATGTGAGCAAAATATTAAAATATTTGTATTTGAATCTTTTTCAGGGTCATATGTTTCAGACTATAAACATTTTTATTAATATTTGTTAACATTTTTCTTCATTTTGAATTATGATGACCTTTTAATGATGTCGGTGATCCTAGAACCGATCGTAAGAAAGTGTACGTGCAAAAGAAAATCAGTGTCGTATGTTAGTATATATTGACTGGCCTTCTTAGTGGCCACTGGAAACTCAATAAACATCTGCACCACAAAATCAATCTCACAGAGAATGATCTCTGTTTACCGAGCATTATCACCTGCGGAAGCATCTGCACAAAATAGGACTTCATAACGGGTCCATTATGTGCAGATTGTGTGGCGAGGAGGAGGAAACATCCAACCACATAATCTTTGACTGCGAACCTCTAGGTTACAGCAGATACAGGATATTCGGTGCATCTCACCCCGAATATATGGACCTTCGAGAGGACTTGATAAGCAAGATCCAGGCTATTGCCAACATATGGGAGAAGCGAGTCTCGTCGGACTGAGGTAGAAGGTGGAACACAATGGACCATAAGGTCGTGCAAGTGCAATAGTTTTTACCCCGATATTAATCAATCAATCAATCTAATGATCTTTGCAGATTTTGCCATGAAGAGGAGGAGATCGGCATTCACATTCTGTCTGAATGTGAAAAGGTCTCTCTGTCTCACTATCATTTGTGATTGGTCGCGGTACAAAAACTCATTATAAGACTTGCTCCTGACTCAACTTTAATCTAATCTAATCGAATGTTATTATATATGACAAAAAATATATTCATTATCGTTCTAGCAATGATCCATTTGAGATAGCAACTGAAAAGGCTAACACTGTGCATGTTTTCGAAAAAACAGACAATACACTGATAGAAGTAATTCATTAAATCAAGAAATTCTGACTATCGTATATAGAGAAGGCAATATATCTTGGCCCTAGAGAATAAGTAAGTACCTTAATACCATTCTTAACCAGTCCAAGTGGCCGAGCGGTCTAAGGCGTTATGTCTGCGCAGTATGCTTACTTAGAAACTGGGAGGTTATAGGTTCAAATACCAACATCGGCAGTTTGTCAATTATTAAGAAAAAAAAGGGGCGGTTAATTGACTAAACTGTCGACGTATAAGAACGAAGTAACTAGCTATGCTTGATAAGGATTTCTGCAGTTTCCTTCACGAACTCCAGATGAATATCGGCTTAGTTCCTATCATAGTCGTGAGTTCCTTCGGCTGAACTCACATCCTCACATCCTTAGACATCACAATGGACCTTATGGTCGAAGTGTACCCCGTCCAGGGCAGCCTCGACAATCTATCTATCAAATATCATTCTAAACACATTCTTGAATAAAAAAAAACGATTTCTTTCACTGAGTAAATATTGTGGGGACAAAAATATTTGGTTCTAGAAATTCCCTTATAATTGTATCGGCATATTGACCTTAAGCCTACGGACTATTTATGAATTTAAATAGTCATGTTTTTTTATATATGTTACTCAACAAAATTATGCCCGCAATGCCAATTTATATATTTAATAATTTAAAGTATTTCATTAAAATTAAAATAATAAAATAAATAATACGAAAATAATGAATTAAAACAGACGAAATAACATTTCATTGAATTTCCAATATTAAACAAACACATCAATTACTAATACAAACAGTGTCTATACTCGTAGGGACGCTAATGTCAAGATAATTTTAAAAAATATATCCACGTTAAGAGTGTTAATTAATTGCATTGACTCGTTCTGTTCGCAAGGGGGCTGCACCGCGAACTCAATGTATGTCACGCCGAAAACAAAAATCGCATCCTTCTAGCATGTATATAAATAAAGAAAATATTTCTGAGGTTTTCCCTTTTTGGTGAGGGTTGAGTTGGGAATATTAAAGTTTTTCGATTTTTCCCGTAAGTTTGAAGTTATTCCACGTCAAATTAAGAAAAATCGCCCTTCTAGTATGTCTAAAAGTGGGTTAGATTCTGTATAGGTCAGTTATACAAAGAGCTGTATAATATTATCCACTCGCTTTGCTCGCAAGGGGGCTCCAACCCATTGCCTCCCGGGGCGGCCTTCGGTCTTGGCTCGCGTCTTAGAAAGAGAATAAAAAAAATCGCACCGTTCTAGCATGTATAGAAGATAAGAAGGAATTTTTGGGAGGTTTTTCCCACTTCCGAGAGTTTGGGTTGTTAAATTAAAGTTTAAAGTTATTCCGCGTCGAATGAAACAACCGCAGCCTGTTAGAATGCCTAGAAATGGGTTAGAATTTGCCAGTATATATTAACTGTATATTTAAGTACTGAAATTTTCGAAAAACTGACAACTTTCCACTTGAATGTCTTTATTTATAATGCCCCTTTTAACTTATTATTAATGCATGTTATCATTTAAAATTTAAACACCATGTTGGTTATAAAACATAAATAGTTATGTTAACTATGTTTTGAAATGCATTTTAGTACATAAATTCGTTTGATATTTCTATGACATCAATACAAAAAAAAAAAAACATTATGTACATATTTTAATGTACATAAATCTATAGAAATTTTGAAACTATTAAACATGTTAGCGTACAAATAAACACATGACGTTACTAAAAATAACTAAATTTCTATATTGCAATCATATTAAAAATAAAATAATAATAATAAACATACCGTTTTATAAATACATATTTGCCAAAAAGTAAACTCTGAATGTAATACAAATTATAAAGTAAACAAAAAATATGGCATAGTTCCATAAAAAAAAAAAAAATATGTTAAAAATGTGGAATATTTTTTTATTTTTGTCATCAACCAAAAATATCAAAAATATATTTTTTGGCACGTTTTAATAGAAATTTTGTGGAAAATGAATTGAAATTTTTGTATATTTAAATCTAATTTAACCGACTATTTATTGTTAAAAATGTTATGTTAAAATGACCCTGCATTTTTTGCACTTAAGTGTCTTGGCCTGCCAATTTGTCATTCATGCATATAAAAAATATTATAAAATACTGTTTGGGTTCGCAGGAAACTATTTTTCTATTCTCATGAGATATTAACGTCTCCTGAGCTTATATAACCCCTAGCTAGGATTTATCGACTATCAGATTACGCTGCAGAATTGAATTCGGGTAACATGAGTTTGGCTAATCAACATTATCTTCCCTATTTCCAAGTTCGTTCACCCAGTCATCGAGTATAGTTGGAAATTGTTTCAGCATTGCCGGAAAATGATAAACTATTTATTGTTGAAAATGTATGCTAGAAGGACCCTGCATTTTTTCCTTAAAATACTTTGGCCAGCAATTTTATCTTGTATAAAGATACAATATAATACCAGTTCAAGTAGCTGAGCTAGTCTAAGGCATAATGTCTGCGCAGTATGCATACTTGGAGGTTATGGGTTCGAATCCCGACCTCGGCAGTTTGTCAATTATTAAAAAAAAACAAAAGGGCGGTTAATTGACTAAACTGTCGGCGTATGAACAGGAACGAAGTAACCGGCTATGCTTACGAAGGTTTTCTGCAGCTTCCTTCACGAACTTCAGATGAATACCGGCATAGTTCCTATCATAGTCGGTTGCAGCCGCATATCCTACCAATTCCTAGTCTACTACTACATCCTAAACGTCCAGGGCAGCTTCTACAGTCTATCTATCTAAAATCTAATGGTGCTAAATAGAAATAAATGTCATTTGGGTGGGCTGATAGGATTCTGACCTAATATATCGATAGCGCCAGATGATCTAAGCACTGAGGACAAACTAAACTTCGGACTCTCGAGGTGATAGCTCTTGAAATGTTTGTTAAACGTGTAGGTAATATTTTACATGATTTTTTGGGCATAGAGAAGCTTTGTGTTTTGGCGTTTGTTAAAGCCGAGCAGAAGTTGTAACGGAAAAAACTTCAACTGAGAATTTAGCGCTCTACTTTTGAATGAAAATTGGGTATACCTTTTTTCTATCGAAAATAAAAAACAGTCATAACAGTGGATATGGACAAGTGAACCAACCCCAAAGAAGACAAAGATAATTTTATCGGCCACCAAGGTTATGACCACTGTTTTGTGGAACGTAAAAGGGATACCTTTTATTGATTACCTCACAAAAAGGGTAAAACTATCAATGGTGACTACTACACCAACTTATGTAGCGTTTGAGCAACGAAGCTAATCTTGAGCACATTCGTTTATTGCAATGACTAAAATCAACGAACTGAATTTCGAATTGCTTGTTTCATCTGCCCTTATCTAACTGCCCCTGTCCTATTTATAAATTTGGTCTCCCAGTTACTTGAGGACAGATGAAATTTGTTTTTCTCATGATAAAAAAATGTAATAAATGTTAAAATGACCCTGCATTTTTGCACTAAAGTACCTTGGCCTGCCAATTTATCATGTATGCACAAAAAAAAAACAGTATAATAAATAAAATGTTGGTTGTGTCTGAGTAGAGCAGCAAACAGCAGCAATAATAATTATTTATAATCTGAATAGTTTGATATAATAATATAATGGTAACAACTTTCTCCATTATGTTAATCAGCAGAGCGAGCATTCATAAAATAAATAAAAAAAACTTGATCTCACGTTTAAATAAGAAACTTGTGCCACCTGTTTTTTTACCTTCAGGTCTTTTTAATGCTTTTTTTTTTTCTTCTTAACTGTGGCTCTATATCAGAGGTGGGCACAGACAGCTCGTCTGAGCCTTACGGGCTCTCCATAAGCTGGGTGAGAGTAAGTAAAGAAGGTATGTTTTGAAGCAAGACGGAACGATGTTTCAATACAGGTTGCCTACCGATTATTGCCCAATAATTATATAGTATAGTCTATAGTATAGTCAATATTTTATGTTTTTTGAAAAACAAATTATGCGAAAAATAATTTCCACTACTACAAAAAGTACTTTTCACTTTTTCAATTCAAAGTAGACTAACTCGAAGAACTCAAATTCCCACTTTATGTAAAATTTAACTTAATTCATCAAATTCCCATGACACTATACTGAACATACTCCATACGAAGAAAAAATAATTAAATCAGGTAAATAATTCTTTATTAGTTCTCGGATATGAATAGTAAAATATTTAGACAAATTATTTGGAATTTCCAAAACTTTAATTCTATTTAAATTATCCTTTGCATAAATTTCCCTCTTTTATTACAATGGTCCAGCGGTAAACTTAAAGGTTCAAAAGATTTATATATATTTTTTATATATTTTTATTTTATTCATACACAAATATGATATATACTAAAAAGGTACATTTTATGACCCAAATTACCAGCCCAAAATTCCAGAGTATGTATTGAATGATTGTATGTATTATTTACTTTGTATAATAGTGACCATAAAAAAGATTTGGTATTATTATATTTTTTTCAGAAAATGTTTTAATTAAAAAAAGAAAATATTAATAATTGGTAGGAGGTTATCCTGTATTAACTCTATCTCTCTTCCCTACCTCTCACTCAGAGCTTGGCCGAGTCAACTCTTGCCCACCTCTGCTCTATATATATATTTGATTATATTATTACATACATGCATCTATGATTGTGACTGTTCGTAGTATGATTGCTGTTTGCTGTAGTTTGCTTGGCCAAGCGTAGTATTATGTTGCAGATCCATACAATTTTTAAATATTTTATTTGTTATGTTGTTTTTTTTTTAAATTTTTTAACGCCTACATTTTTTATTTTTAACCTTTTGGTTAATAAAATCGTGTACAAAGGTATTATATTAAATGAGTCTTTTAGATTGGCAAGTTTATTAAAAAAAATACTTAGCCAAGTTAGAGTGGCGTGGTTGTACTTAGTTTGTACACTTGCGAAAGACTAGAGAAATATTAGAGCTAAAATAGACCCCTTGTAACTTTTGAACGAAAAGAGCTACATTGCTGAGTTTGTTGAATATAGCAAGATTACGAAATTATAAGATGACCTTTTTTCGCTCATCGTTAAGAAATAAATAGTTATAAAGATATTGGATAAATTAAAAAACAGAATTGATTTATAGGATAAATAGTGCGGACTTACCGGTGCATTCGTTCACGATCATGTGCATACGCTCGTTCACGTTCCATATCTTCAGCGGCCGGATGTGCAGGAGGTACCAACAAATGCGCACCAACCGGTAATGGTGGATAACGTTTCCATAACATATCCGATAATGGTAAATGATGTGCAGCTGCAGCAGCATGATGATGCATCGATGGATACTGACTAAGTAATGGTGGGGGTGGAGGTGGTACAGCTGGATACATATGTTGTTGTGTTTGAGCATTTGGTGGTGGTGCCTCTGATCCCGCTGACCTGGTGGCACTGGCACTGGCCCCAGGTGCTTGTGGATGAGACATGAGCAATGTCTGATGTTGTACACTATCAATGTGTCGCACGTGTGGTTCAGTTTCCAGTATTAAACTGGGATCACGCCACACACGCACTGGTTCAACAACACTTTGTTGTGATTGTGTTGAGTTATGGGTTGTTGTTGTTGTTGTTAAATGATTAAATGGTGACCGATTCGATGACGGATGACTATTTATATGAATTGTAGAAGATGTTGTTTGTGGCTCGTCGGAGCTACTCAACGCACTGGACCGCGATCCCGATCGTTCATCCCCGCTGGCACAGCTGCCTGAGCGTAATGAGCTCACGCCTGAATCAGATCGATCATCTGGAAAGCGTAACAATGCGGCGGCCGAGTTATCTGTAAGCTCCATCCTACTAAACGGCGAGGATGAGGACAGCGGTCCGTCATCGTCGTCTCGACTAGAACACTCTCTGATAATAGTAGGCTGGTCGGGCCGTGTTCTTTGATTTGATGGTATATCAATTGGCTCCACAATCACGCAATCCTCTTCCTCTTCCGTGGTGACGATAATTTCTGGATCCTCCTCGTATTTATTTAAATTGTCTGGTTTATCTAATTCAATTACAGTTGGTGGTAGATTTTCTTGCTTTGTATCGTCCTTATTGGCAATATTCAAGGCAGATGTTTCTTCTGTTTTGATATTTTCACTATTCGAAATACTATTACTATTCAAAGTCGTCAATGTTGACGTTGAAGATGTTTCTGGTGTTGGTATTGACGATGTATTTTCATTAGTTGTTTCTGCATTTGGTGTTGGTGATGATGTTGATGATGATGGTACCGTTTCTACTTCACTATTTTCGACCAAAGTTGTCGATGATTTAATATCGTCTTCATTATTTTGATTTAACACTTCAACACTGTTATTACTGTTAACGATGATATCGTTACCACTGCTGCTATTGTTGGTATCGTCGTTAATATTGATGGTGATAACATTTAACAATTGCACACTATTACTACTATTACTAATTTCATCATCTAAAGCATTCACTATACAATCCGTTGAGGGTTGTTGTTGTTTATCTTCATCTACTAGTTTTACAAAATCTCCTACATCACTACTACTCACACTAATTATCGTTGGATCGCTGATGGTTGTTGAATCATTCAATGTAACTTTTTCTTCTTCAAGTATTTCAACAGCAACACAACTGTTATTATCCTCATTAGTTGTGGTGGTTGTTGTTGTAGGTGAAGCTGGTGATGATGTTATTGTTTCCTTCTCGTTCTCCTGTTTTTGTGTAGTGGACAAATCGTCGTCAACAATTCTACTACTATTAATGGTAGGTGGATCTTTCAATTGTTTTTCAATGTTCTCATCATCAGGAGGTGGTGGTTCTGGTTTAAGATCCGGTGCTGGTAGTTGTGGACTATTTGATTTTTTATTTTCTTTTTCTTGATGATGTTCGTCGTTATCCTCCTTAACAACAGTTGGTGTTGAAGTTGTTGTTGTTGTTGTTGAATTATCACCTTCTGGTTCGACTTTACTTAAAGACGTTGACGATCCTGGTGATGATGACTGTAATGCGGCGGACGAACTATTATCTGTTGTAGTTTTAGATGTAGTTGTTGTTGTTGTTGTTGTTGATGCTGTTGTTGTTGTTGTTGTTGATGCTGTTGTTGTTGTTGCTGTGGCAAGCTGTAAACAATCTTCAACACGTACTTCAACGCTTCTTAATTTACTAGTATTATTTGTAGCTGCAGTTTCTTCTAATATTTTCTTTTTGTTCGTGGTGGTGGTTGTTGCTAATTTCGAACTACTATTATTGTTGTTGTTACGTTTTTTGATTTGTTTGTTTTCTAAATCCTCTTTATTTATACAATTATTAAAATTTAATTGACTATTGCTACGTGTGCTCTTTATGATTACATCATTTTCACTCGTTTTACGTTTCCTCGTATTCTTTGTTGATGTTCCTGTAACAAAATAAAATCAAACAATTATTACTCATATTCTTTTAATATAGATTTTGAAAAATTCAATTTTTAAAACAAATATGCTTAATTGTTTTTTTTTTTGCTTAACTAACGTCTGATTAGATTTTTTAGTTGAATTGGAACCCGCAAGGCTCGAGACTTAGAGGACGGCCAAAGAACACCTGGAGGTAAGTTGCCGAGATAGACACTAACACGTATATGTATTTATAAAATGCTCCAATTTGCGTTGTTATAACTAAACAATGAGACGGTCAATAATTCTAGTTTTTTTTAAATACGTAGAACAAATCCAATAATTGATAGCAATTTTTTTTAAAGATTCTTAAGGACATTCCCAAAGAGCAGTCGTGATCAACTTAAAAAAAATTCCATTATGTAAACTACAATAGATCAAATAAAATATAGTTGAGGTACAGTGTTACTTTTTGCTGCACTAACACTGTACCTCAACTATATTTTATTTGATCTATTGTAGTTTACATAATGGAATTTTTTATTAAGTTGAGCACTTAAACAATATTTATAAGATATAACTTGTTTTTGTTATTTTTGTAGAAAGATATTTGTTTTATCTTCAATTACTTATTCGCAGTTTTTTAAAAGAATCGTAAGAAAATTACTATTGATATTTAATAAAACGTGTGCGACAACATTAATCGGACTCAGTTTTATATGATAAACATACAAATTTGAACTGTCCATATTTACAAATTTAGTACTGTAAAGACCATTAAAAAAAATTCTACGTGTGGAACATACTTTTAACTACAGAATATTCAAAATTACAGAAGAATCGTAAGAAAACTGATTTTCTTGGGAACGTCCTTAATAAGTGTGCACAAATTTGGAACATTCTATAATTATGCCTATTAACTACCTTAAATATCAACAATATACAATTAGTTTTAAAGATATTTGCATTATTTTTGACCAAGAAACTTGTCTAGAATGAAAAATGACCAATAATAAATATTGTTAGAGTCGTTTACTATTATTCAATGCAAACACATATTTCTGCTTCTTGTTTTTTTATTTTATTTAATAATTAACGGTACAATAAAAATATAAATATTATTAAACATAGTTTATTCACGGTATGTTGAACAACTTTATTGATAATAGTATTAGTTGTAGGTAATATTGTTTATATAAAAGGTAACGTTTTGGAAGTTATTATTAAACTGGGACACACACACACACACACACTCACTCACACATGTTGTAAAATAGTAAGAAGTACTGTTTGAAACTGTATCTATTTATGAATAAAATATACACATGGTGTTTGGAAAAATAATGCAAAAGTTTAACACAATCGATATAATCAAGAAAAATCTTCTAAAACAGTATTACTAACTGCAAACAGTATTATGGTCTAAGATCCGGCATTAGTGAAAACCTTCCCTCATCTGTTAATTGATTGAAATACTATTGAAAACGCTTATTGCAATATAAACAATTTGGCAATGTAATGTCTGCCAGGGTAGTTCTGCTGCAATTAACATTAATTAATTAATTAAAAATTGATTTTTTTATAATTAAGTCCCTCACGTGTTAATTGAATTTTGCTTGTTAAATAACATAGTATACGATACGACAAACCTTGTAATAGCAGGCAGCGCTGCTTATTACTGCTACGGTTACCTGCAGCCAGGTGTTCAAACTTAAAGTAAACTTAGGTTACGTCCCTCATATGTTTCCTTGTTTATTATGTTGAATATTGCAATAGTCTCTCTCTCTCTACAAGGTATTTTTTTATAATTTCTATTTTTTTTAATTTTTCTTATATAGGCTGCACTTGATTGTAATGGATTTTAAGACGGCTGCCAGTTATGGATGTTTTCTAATTATTCTGAACTTTTAAATTAGCTAAAAAATTTTCAATTAACATATGAGGGAAGTAACCTAAGTTTACTTTAAGTTTGAACACCTGGCTGCAGGTAACCGTAGCAGTAATAAGCAGCGCTGCCTGCTATTACAAGATTCGTTGTATCGTATACTATGTTATTTAACAAGCAAAATTCAATTAACACGTGAGGGACTTAATTATATAAAAATCAATTTTTAATTAATTAATTAATGTTAATTGCAGCAGAACTACCCTGGCAGACATTACATTGCCAAATTGTTTATATTGCAATAAGCGTTTTCAATAATATTTCAATCAATTAACAGATGAGGGAAGGTTTTCACTGTCGGACCTTAGACCATTATTAATCTGACTTAATAAGCCTTCTCCAACGGTTCGGATCAGACGTTTTGACCATCTGTCTCCACGCAATTATTAATCCATCTAGTGGGATTCTTCATCACTTTCTAATGTTCGCTACTTTTGCTAAAGTAACTTGTTTAATAGAGCTTATTCGCAATTAAAAGCAAATGTAGATATTAGCATTGCGAACGTCTAAGCTAGGTTTAACCGATTACACATAAATTAACAAGTATAAGAAAGATGAAATGATAGATTGGAGAATGATACTCGTAATTTAAAAGTGCTTTATTCATTTTTTTTTAAGTTAGTGAGGTTAAATGTAACAATGTCAAAAAAGTGTGATTAGAGTCTTGAATTTTATTGATTATGTAAAGAATTAATAGTTTTTTTTGTATAGACTAGGAATTGGTAGGATATGCGGCTGCAACCGACTCTGATAGGAACTATGCCGATATTCATCTGGAGTTCGTGATGGAAACTGCAGAAAACCATCTCAAACATAACCGGTTACTTCGTTCTTGTCCATACGCCGACAGTTTAGTCAATTAACCGCCCTTTTTTTTCATAATTGACAAACTGGGGATGACGAGATTCGAACCAATGACCTCCCAGTTTCCAAGTATGCATACTGCGCAGTCATAACGCCTTAGACCGCTCGGCTACTTGGACTGGTTGTTTCACATAAATTATCTTAGAATAAAATTGTAAAACACCATAACGATTCATTTTTAAGATAAAATTATACAATTTTAAATGAATATTAGTGATAAATAATTCACATGTAAAGTGATTTATTTCATATTTTTCATTTTACAGTTTTTGATACGGTGCCAAGAAGTACAAATGCTCGAAAAGTGAGTGAACACACACACACACACACATCCATACACATACACACTCATACACACACACCAAAGATATATATTTTAAAAACAAAAGAATGAAAATTGAACACGCGGATGTTTTCAAAAACATTAAAAGAAATATGTCATTAAAACTCCAAATGATAAATTTATATCATTGTGAATGTGCATTCAACTTGTTTATTTTAAAATAAATATTAAAAAATAAATTTAACTCCCATATAATATTATTACAAAAAAAAAAAAGAAAAATATTTTAATGGCATTTAATATCGTTTAATGTATATTTAATATTTTAAGTTTGACCGCATTCCAGTTCATTTTTTTTGGTTTGATTTTGGCGTAGACACAATTTTGATTAGAGAATACAAATTCGATAGTAAATCTCTTTTGTAAAATTGCCCTAGTCACTAGTGCTTGGCTTCGGTCAACATTTGTTATGTACATGTTGACCATTCCAAAGTCTCTTACCTAAATAGTGGATTCGTTTACTGATAGAGCCAACATAGACCAGAATCAATTTTTATCCTCATTCTCTTCGCTTTAGAGTAAACAATATGTCATTCCTAGCTATAAGATAGGAAAAAATATAAACGGAAAATGGTGCTTGCTTTATACATATGCTCAAATCGCGGTGACCTTAGTCGGAATGTGCTCATATATTTGGGATAGCTGTTTTTAGGTCGGGCTGCACTTGCTTCACTATGCCACTGGCATGATTTCCCATCTCAAGACATCGCCGTTTTAAATTCAAACGCATATGTTATCTCCTAATTTGTTTATAAGAACAAGTCGGGCACTTCGTACTTCGCATACTTATGAGAAAGTGATTCCATTCTATCGGCTGAATTTGTGTTAAGATTTGATATTTTCCCCCGAATTTTGAAATGAAGTAAGTGTATCGACTTGTTATTCGAACAAAAGTGGAAACTGTACTAGAAACTTTTCATTAGATCACTAATGGCTCGGCTTCAAAGTGGAAACCGAGCATATTGTACAAGGCCCAGATGAAAGTATACAAAACCCTAATAAGACCCATTATCACATATGGCAGTGAAAATTGGACAAAAACACAAGGAGACCAAGAGAAACTCGGAAAGCGGTTCGACGAGTATTGTTGGCGTATCCGGACCAACAAAGAAATCCTGGAAATAATCTTGCAAGAAGAGGATATAGTAAAGTTCATAAATCACAAAGGTTCGAACACGTTCAGAGAATGAGGGGACACAAGAATGCCAAAAAAAAACAATGACCCCTAAGATATACACCACCCGAAGAAATGACTTTGCCTGAGATGGCTGGACTAAATATCCGGCGACTTGTAGGAGATATGAGTCGTTGGATAGGGAACAGTAGTTAAGGATCGTATTATCTGGAAGCATGTGGTAAAGAAGGTCAAGGCTGCGCCGGGGGAAGCCCCGGGCTGTAGCGCCTACTGATTTTTTTACTAATTCTGCATAGTCATCACGCCTAGAAAAATATTTTTGGATTTAATGCTGGAGAGTGTAAATTTGGTAAGGTCTGGTACAAAAACAAACTGTGACAGAAGGCGATTTCCGATTGTAAGGTAGTATCCAGTTGGGATGTTGCATGAAAATTTTTTTTCACTTCAATTGAAGCATGTTTACTTGACAAATATCAAGGTAAAATTACTTTTTAAATAACTTTAAAAATAAGGGAGATATGAATGATTACAATTCCCGATTAGACAAAGAGGGTGTTAGCCCTCTTAATAGGAATTGTGACGTCATAATGTACTAACACCATTTAAAATATACGTAAAACTCCGTTTTCCAAGAAAGAGTAGCTTCTTATAGCTTCCTTGTTATTTGTCGGGCTTTAATTTCGTTTTTAAATGTTATTACAGTATTAACAGTATTTTCATATTCTGAAAATAAATATGACATATTTGGTTTCAGTCAACTACCCAATTAGATAAAGGTTCTAATTGTCACCCGTAACTCCACTGTTAGTAAAACTGATGGTAGTAATATTGGATATACTTATATTTAATTCATGTATAATAAAGATTGTTTATAAACAGTACATGGAACAAAAGAATTATATAAACTTAGTGTTTTATTTTTGATTGTAATATGACATATTGAAATTCAAATAAAATTGAAATTCTATATTTAAAATTGGATAAGATAAACAAATATCACACACACGTTTCAACACAAAAAATCATCTATTCTAAACATAAACCATCTTTTACTGATGGAAGGAATGCATTTGTATATTTATTTATAATAATTGAGAAATTTTGTTCCGTTTATATTCATCATCCATTAAAAATGTGTACTGAGATCAGATGCATAATATAATAAATATATTGTTCAGTCATCTCATTCTAAAATCATGTCAAATTATTTTATGTTTTGGTTAGAATCAAAATATAATATTTATTTTAACTAGTCGTTTCGTATTCAAGCCAAAACTATTGGATGTCTCAATAAAAAGATAAAATATCTCTCAAACAAAAGTACTTACTATTTTTATTATTTCATTTTTATTAAATACTAGCTGTTTCCCGCTTATATATATATATATATATATATATATATATATATATATATATATATATATATATATATATATATATATATATATATACATATATATATATTCATTTATTTATTTAAAATACGATACGATTAACGGTTTTCAAGGTATTCGACCTATAGTGCTAAAATTCCAAACTGTACCGCTTAAAAAAATCGCTGAAATTGGAGGAAAATTTTATGTCCCCGATTTTGATAAAAACTTCGTTTTAAGCTAATTTGGACCTAGCGAAAACGATGGATAAGGTTAAAGTACGATACGATTAATGGTTTTCAAGGTATCAGACCCATAGTGCTAATATACCAAACTGTATGGATTGAGAAGGCAAAATTTCGCGATGTGTTGGTCGGACGTTAAAATGAACCTGATTTTCGTACTGTTTGGATCGAAATTAGCCTAGAAAATGATTATTATTAAAATCGAGAACAAAAATTTTCTTCAATTTTTTCACATTTTTTCCAAGGGGTACCCCTTAAAAAAATTGCTAAAATTAGAGGAAAATTTTATGTCCCCGATTTTGATAAAAACCTGGTTTTAAGCTAATTTGGACCTAGCGAAAACGATGGCGTTGGTTAAAATATGATACGAATAACGGTTTTCAAGGTATCAGACCTATAGTGTTAATATTCTAAACTGTATGGATTGAGAAGGCAAAATTTTTAAATGAGTTGGTCGGACGTTAAATTTTTCCTGATTTTCGTATTGTTTGGGTCAAAATTAGCCTAGAAAATGATTATTATTAAAATCGAGAACAAAAATTTTCTCACATTTTTTCGAATGGGAACACATATATATATATATATATATATATATATATATATATATATATATATATATATTTTTCAATATGTACAATAGTGAATAGTCTCACTAATCCGGCACCCTATAGTTTTTTATAGTGCCGGATTAATGAGACTCTTCTGTATATGTATATCGATACACAACGATTTATAGTGTGCTATTAATATAAAATTGAAACAAAATTTTAATAAAATAATTTTATAGTTATTTTTTAGAAGGAAATAATTAAATCAACAAAAATTTTAACCGACTCCAAAAAAAATGAGTAGATTCTATGTTCGACTGTATGTATTTTTTTTAATGTTCACCCCCTTCAAGATTGTTTTTTGATAAAAAAAAAAAGGATAGCCTATGTCCTTCCCCAGGATATAATCTATCTCCTTGCCAAATTGCATTACGATCCGTTTACCCGTTTAGTCGTGAAGAGGTAGCAAACACACAGAATTACTTTCACATTTATATAGTAAGTAGTATCGATAAGCTAATTTTGAAAATCACAAAGCTATAATACACAAAATTAATAATTTATCGTATATCAATAACAAAATCATCACAATGTATCTTTAAGTTTGAAAATGTAACTTTTCAGGCATACCAACGTATCTTTCTATCAAGCCACGCTGGGGCAACACTGCTCGGCAGAGTGTACTGCCGAAATACGACATGTATGGCATGCATCTTTAAGTACTTTGTATAGAGAATACAGAACCCTAAAATGGTATCATATAATTCCAAAACAATTTGCATATATATATATATCTAATCCAATCTACCTTTTTTAGAATTGAAAAATAATTTCGAATTCATCTTTCCTTTTTTTTCACATCAAATAGAAAGAACTTCGTTTACTGAATAATAATTATGAACGTGATGAACTTGGAAGAATGAAGAAATCGATCACGTTTTAAATCAATATATGAAATGAAAATAAAAAAAAATTCGTTACGCAGGAGCTGCTTCAAGTTAGCGAATTTCCTTAAAATATATAAATCACTTTCTAGTGATCACAATTTTAGTCTGATCAAAATGAAATATCATATATGATTTTAGCATTTGCAAGTCCAATTTTCTCAATAAATGACATACGTCGAGGCGAATGGGGGGAGGTATCAAAAAAGAAGAAAACACAAAATATAAAATATCTCTCTTAATATTAGAACAATCGAAAAATGCGTAAGGAATAAAGTTGTATAAAATCAAATTTGCTACAATTCATCACCTTATCATTTTTGCTCAAACTCTAATGTGTACAGAGATATTAAGGAATTTAATTTTCAATATTAAACCGTCAATATTTCTGTAAATATTATTGTTACAGAAAAAATGATAAGAAACAAAATTACAGTAAAACTTAGTACCTACAACTTTACTTCTTATAAATTTTTCGATTTTTCAAATTTTAAGGGAGATATCTCAAATTTTATGTTTCCCCCTCCCTCTAAACCCCCCTTTCTCCTGGTCCGATTTTACCCATTAACGAACTTGACCTTTTGAATATCAAAAGCGCCTCAAATACCAAAACTCATCCCGATAAAATGAAAACTGTGACCGCTAGAGTGATGACAGACACATATATATATATATATATGTATATATATATATATATATATGTCCATAGATATATATATATAAATTTTTCAGATGGTGATTTTTGACATCTACTAGGTAGGATCGATGGACATTTGAAGAAATTTTTGCGAAATTTTGACTTCGGTACGGGACCAATAGCTCTATTTCCTTTCAGGAAATTCGCTAATAATATGTAGGTGGATAAGGAGTTTTTTTAATATTATATATACACATAAAAATAATATTCTTTAAAAATAATAATAAAGTTATTTAAATTAAACTGTAAAAATATAAATAACTTCAGGGGCTATTTATTATTTTATTATATGAAAATATGTATGTTGGAATCAAATATTTATATTAGTGGGAGTCAATTTAAATACTATGAATATTTATTATAATTAATTAATTTTATAATATTATTTATTTTATATTATATCATCATCATCATCATTATTATTACACAGTACTGTGCATATATTTATTTTATCATTAATGAACCCAGATAAACTTATAATTATGATTATGATTATCATTCATTCGGTGACATTTTAAAATTCATCCAATCAAATTAGACGTGAAATCTAGTTTCAATGACCGAATGAAAGAAGAAATTAAGCAAGCTGAATTTTTGAATAAATCTAAATGTTTTAAACCTATCTAAAGGCTTTAATCATCTCGTGTCCGTGAGTCAAGATATTAAACAATGTCAAAGTTAAATGTCAAAGTAAGTAAACGCTAGTCGCTTCGTTGGTATAATATAACCGAAAGGCAACCATACTAACAATGGAAATAAATAGACGCTAGTTTACAAAAAACAATTTCAAAAATATGTTAATAGTAAATAAACAAAATTAATAATACAATGGCATCAGAAATGATAGTGAAAGATCATATGCATAGTACTACCATAACATCTAAGGTAGCTCAGTTGATAGAGCATTGGTCTAGAATGCCAGAGGTCGTGGGTTCGATCCCCATCCCTAGATGTGTATGATTTTTCATATCAAGCATTTGATGTCAAAAAAATGTCAAGGTATTAAAGGTCAAAGGTCAATAAAATTGGTGTTTTCTTTGTTGTTGCAAATATCTCGTTTTCTGTCTGTTATATGTCATTAGAGGTTACTATATAACTTGCAGACCATAAAATTATCTACAAAGTTCTGAATAACATAATCAGAGTGATCTGGGTACCGGGTCACTCTGGCGTCAAACGCCCCTTTCACCTGAGCCTATCATTCCCATAGCATGATGCTCCGTAATTTAGCGAATCAAGGAGTAGCTGCGACAAGCTCATCTCGATTACTGGGACTTTGCGCAGGGCATTCGACAGGCCAAGTTGTGTATAAGCACAGCTAGGCCATTCGACTGTGCTCGGTTGAAACTCAATAGAATGCAGTTGAGAAAGGTGGTGGGACTCTTGACACGACACTGTCGATTGAACTACCACCTTCATAACTTTGGGATATCTGATGATTCCACTTGTAGGTCTGTATGGAGGACGATGAAACGTCCATACATGTTATATGCATCTGCAGAAACCTGCAGGGTGTCAGGTATAGAACCGAAATCTTGGATCCATCAATCCTGGGAGCAATCCCGGCGGAGAATAGGGAATATGCATGAAAATTTTTTATCACTTGAATTGAAGCATGTTTACTTGCCAAATATCAAGGTAAAATTACTTTTTAAATAACTTTAAAAATAAGTGAGATATGAATGATTGAAATTCCCGATTAGACAAAGAGGGTGATAGCCCTCTTGATATGTTATGTGACATCATATTACACTTTCTCCATTTAAAGTACACGTAAAACTCCGTTTTTAGTAGTTTTGCAAGAAAGAGACAGATAATAATCTTTAAAAGTTTATAGCTTCCTTGATATATGTCGGATTTTAATTTCGTTTTTAAATATTATTACAGTATTAACACAGTATTTTCATATTCTGAAAATAAATGTGAAAACAAATTTTCATGCATATTCCCTATTAACATGATGGCACAACATCATCTTAAGAGATAGTATAAGAATGACGCATTCAATAATTCTCATGAGGTAAATTAGCTAAAAATATAATGTATGTACTATGACCATCACAAGTTAATGTCAGTTTTTAAAACGTTATTACTGATTTGCGTCTTATTAATTCGGTTTACCAAAAAATGCTTCGGATAAAAGTTGTTCAAAATAAATCAATCAATAACTTTTACTAAAAAAATTTTTTTCGAAAACCGAATCAATAAGGCACAAATCAATTGTGTATAATTTTAAAAACTAAACATCAACTAATAAAGATTATTAAAATAATCAAAGGTCGCGAACTCTAGGTTTTTTTGAAATTATATTTCAAATTTTGCCCCTATTCCTAGAACATTTGTTTGTATTTTATAAATACGTATTTCGACTACAATGTAGTCATCATCAGTATGAATTAGCTAATCGTAACTATCTCTGGGATATGGATTCAGAGATATGTTGCTTGTTGCTAATTCATACTGATGATGACTACATTGTGGTTGAAATACGTATTTATAAAATACAAACAAATGTTCTAGGAATAGGGGCAAAATTTGAAATATAATTTTAAACATCAACTATTGACGCCCCCCAATGACCGTCTCTATCTGGGAATCTGTAGGTTGATATTTGAACGTATATCGACACAAATTATTTTGTTTTGCAATTTTTAATTTAAAAAAATAATGATTTATTACTTTTTTTTTGTGGATCAACTAATCATAATAGCGACACAACGACCTTGGTATGAATTTTAATTTATGATTCATTTATAAAAGGTATTTATTTACGGTTATTTACTTTCGAACTATTTAAATTTTAGTACAGAATTGATGAATTTTATATTATAAAATTATTAATTCAATTAAAATAATAATTATTTTGATGTGAACTGATTGAGTGATGTTTTTTGCTAGTTGTTCAGTGGAAGGAAGGTTGTTATCAAATATTTCTATTTAATTAATTCATAAAAATAAGTTTGTAAAAAATGAGTTTGAATATTTAAAAGTATACCATTTGCATCTTTGTAAACTTACAAGGATGTTATAAATTATAAGGCTGAAAAGTGGGCGCACTAGTTCGTGAATGGACAAAATCAGATCGTGCATCCCCAGGAAGGGGGAAACGATCCATCTCTGAAATCGTAAGAGATAGAATAAAATTGTTCTTTTTTAACTGTTGTTTCTTTAACTTTTTTTTCATAAACTGAATAGTTTTGCCACAATTTCAGGTGAACATTTGTTATCACTCTTGATTACAAAATCCATTTATTTATAGCACCTTTCTACACTACTTTGTATTTGTACGCTATAAAAATCAGTATACACTGGGTATTTAGGCAGTTAACTTAGCTAGTTGGACGGTAACAGAAATTCATTCAAAAAAGTGTTGAAAACTTCTGCTTAGTTTTTATTTGAGCGGACTTTCGGCCAACCGACTAATTCGGACGGGATCAAAAAATAATATTTAATCACTAGTTTTATTCATCGCAAACTTCTGTTTGATCCGGGCTTTCGGTGATCCAAACATGGTCTGCTCCTTTCTAGCCCGAATAAACATGACTGACTGTATTTCGAAAAGTGTTTCCGTATCAAATTTCATGAGAATTTTTTATAACCACTGTATGTAAATATACAATGGTTATATTAAGTTTAGTCCCGACTTTGTAACGCTTGAAAATATTAATCCTTGACATAAATGTTTGGCATAAGTGTTCATAAAATGGCCTAATTCAGTCCTTGAACACGATAACTCAAAAACAAATGAAATGACAAGCTGAAATTTAATGTGTTCTACAGCTTAAAAAGACTAAGGTCAAGTTTTTGAATTGCCCATATCGGATTATGATTGGACAAAATGAACAAAACTGTTCATCTTTGAGACCGTAAGAGATAGAACACAAATTTGAAGACAGAAAATGTTCCTTTTTTAAAAATAAACAACTTTTGTAAGAAACTTTTTCTCATAAATTCAGTATATACCGGGTATTTAAGCAATTAACTAGTTAGTTGTTATTTTCACTTGTTTTTTCTTATATTGATGTGTTAATGAACTTTTTTTTTTGAATAAATTTCCAAAAAGAAAAATAATTCTTTCTCATCGATAGTCGAGTATCAATCCGTTCCTGATTACAACTAATTAAGTAGTATATTAAATTAATTCTGTATGTGAAACACACAATAATATAATTAGAATATCTTATTTTTATAACTTGGCAACATGAACATGAATCCCCCCTACAATGTTGGTGTCGACGTGCGTGCCACACATTCTCTATGTGGGAGAGATAATCAGTTTTTTTTTTTTTTTATGTCCACATAGTAATTATTATTAAATTGGTGCTGGCTGGCATTTATACAAAATTCAACGTGTTGGCCTTTACGGCTGCTGCTACTCAATATGTTGGATATTTTGTTGTTCTACAATTGTCAACAATTTATTACAACATACATCAAATGAAATACAGTTCAGTTTTTAGTTAAAAGTGTGTGTGTTTCTTTTTTTTAAACTAACAAAATCATTATAAAGCAAAACTAGTCGGTTTTGATTATGGAAAAGTTAGTGAGCGAATATTTTTCCATTCTCGTATCGTATCTAAAAAATTGTTTATTCCCCACGTCGAGAACCAAATTAATCAAACTTCACTAACTCAAGTATATGATAAAAAAAACTTGGCTGTCCACTGTGTAGGCTCTAACCTAGGGCCTCACTGTTTTGGGGGAACTTTTTGAAAGATAACTACGGTGAACTCAAGCTAGAGAATCCACCCATATAAATAGACAGAATTCACGAGATCATAGCACATAGTCTAATATGATTGGTACTTTTGATAACTTGAACCTTTATTAAATCTGAATTAATAAGTCTCAGTTCAATCGTATGCGAATTGTTGTTTACTACTATCATTTTTGTGATCCATCATTTTGATTGTTGGTTTGATTTTTTTAAAAATATTTATTCTTAGTTTTTATTGTTATATTTGTTCTTGTTATTATTTTTATTGTTTACATTCGTTATATTCATATTTATAAAAAAATGATATGAATAAAAAATGATAGAACGTAGCCGGTGTGTTTTGACATATGTTCATGCGTTTAGTGAATGTATTTGTTGATAACGATGGACTCTCTAGCTTGAGTGTAGTCTCAAGAAGTTAAATAAAATTTCTTTGGAGAAGTTTTTATTTGGTTAAGATGATTTATCAAATTGTAACCAGATTAAAATGATAGACTGCGTATAATTAACCAACAAAATTTTCGAGTGTGATATCTCAAAATAGTACCTCAATGCACAAAATTTCGCATCACAGAATTGATGTAAATAGATTGAGATCGACCGGGCTATGAGAGTTTATTATGCTTCAGCAAAGATGCTGGTAAAAGGACTGTTTCGCAATCTAAAATAAAACAATATGCTCAGCACCTCCGGAGTACTCAATACCGACTACATGCCTGCTCTAATATATATATTACAGTTGAGTTCTTAGATAAAAGTGTTTTTTTTAACAAACAAAAAACTTATGATATTTTTTTTTATTGGAATGTTTACTTAAAAACATTTTTTTTATTGGAATGCTTTTTTTAAATATGTTCCTTAATAGCAACGACGACAGAATGTCTGACTTAATATTTAATGAAATAAATACATTTTTTTTTGTATATCATATTTGTTTGATAAACTACTTGACTTTGTAAATAGTAGGTGTTGTATTTTTGACGTCAATTTTATTTTAATATTTCTAAGAAATAAATTTAACACATGTTTTACAAATTAATATATATATATTATTTTTTATTGACCAGTAACAAAAATGTCTGGCAAATGCATAACAGAGGGTTTCAAAAATTTAAAATTATTGCTTTTCTTCAACATAACATTATTTTGTATATGTGAACAGTGTTTTTGGTCTATGTGTTGTATATGTGTGTTTATGTATTGGTGTTATAATCAAACCGGTTTGTTGTACTGATTGTATAACACAGTGCTGGAACCTCCTTAACATTTAGTTTACAGGCACAACAACTTTAAGATTGTATTTGAATGTATACAAATAATACATGACGGTACCCCAACAAATAGTTTTAATTTTGATCACCAGATAGATTATTGGCTTACGTTCAATTGCCAATTGCATAATAAATTAAAACTTCCTTTGCAAAAAAAAAAAATGCACATCGTCAGCACGTTGTCTAGCTACTAAATAAATAATTAACATAACAAATAAATAAATAATAAATAAAATGACAAAATACGTAGATACGGGCGTTCAGTCGGTCGGTTCGTTCATTGACATCATTATAATATTTAATTATTTAAATTATTTTATAAAGACATTCATTCATACACATTACTTTTTAAATAATAAATATTTTATTATAATGAATAAATAAGACGACATGTATATTGTATCTCTATCTATCTATCTATCTATCTCTTGTATTAAATAATTACCTGAATATATTTTTATTCAGATTCAAAAAGAATAACAAAACAAACACAATAGGTTCTTAAAATGACGGAAGTAAAATTATATCTGCTAAGACGACTACTAACCTTTGTATTATAAACAGAGAGGATGTGAGTAAATTCCGCACCGCTTGGGTTATATCAAGTCAAATTCGAAACTAGGTGTTTTTACCTCCAGTTACTATACCTGTGGGAGTTGACCCAAAAACAAATGCCAACTTTACTTTTCGTAACCTCACCCAATAAATCCATAGAAATTTGAGCTTAATTCGGGTAGTTTGTTGAAGTAAAAAATTCTTTGGACACATTATCTACACAATTTTTCTGTGCCGCGAATGAGTGATCCGTCTTCGGAAGTGAAACGCTCATTCGAGTTGATTTGGTGAGATGATTCAACATGAAGTATAAGGATGCCAACAACGGGTCCATCCAATCACTCTTTCCTAGTGCGGACATTGACAACATGCCGATTTGGCCGCTACTATTAATTTTACTGTAAAACTTGAAGTGAGTTGTTTCCACTCTTCAGCTATTCACTATATTAGGACAAAAGTTTATGAAAGTGATTTTACATCCACCCAAGAAATGCCGTTTTTTCCACTTGATTCATAAGACATCGATACGGGCTAGATGAGACTCAGTCAACGTGCTAAAAATATGCCGAGTTAATTCAACTATAATTTTAGACGTGAAAACGTCTATTCGCCGTTATACTGGTGGTCAATCGAACATTCTTGTGTGACGAAATAATGTAAGGCGCATGAATGGTTCCGATTTAGCTTAGTGTAACGTTATAAATCGATGTAGTATAAAAACATGTTTAGCTAGAACATTGATTCTAGTGTCTTTGCGAAGAGTTTGCATAGCACTACTAGAAGGCAAAGTGAGAGAATAAAAATATTTGCCAAAATATCAGTGAAAATCGGCATTAAATTGAAAATAACAAAAAATTGAAGATGACTCGTAAATATGCCCGAAAGTCTAGAAAATGTATATCAGAAGAAAGCATTGAAAAGAAAATGAAAAAACGACGCAAAACGATTACATAGCTGGGTTCATCGGGCATACAGCGCGGCCAGCGACAGTCCAAACGTCTACGGATCATGTACAGGACGTTTTGACGAAAAATCTACGGCACAGATCCCGAACTGCACCTTTCTTCTTTTTATTTCATGTAAACAGTGCGTAATTGTACATACTACCTAAATATGAATATTATTTCATTGTGATTATTAACAATACAGTGAAGTAAACAGTGTAAACACTTACAGTTTCGTTCTCTCTCTTATTTTGATTGTTCAAATTCATTTATTCAAGTTACATGATTACATACATACATACATACATACATACATACATACATACATACATATATAGTTGTGTGTAGTTGAAATAATTACTATGATATTATATTTTTAAGGTCGCATTAATGTTGTTAGTTAGTTAGTATACACACAGATATTTATTTATTTCGTTACAAATTGAAGACACACTTAATTTAATATGAATTTGTTGTTGTTGTTTAGTAAAACTTTTTATTTTTTTATTTTGTTCTCAACCATAAAATTAATTATTAAATTAATGAATACTTTTGTATGTTGTAACACGATTGTTTTGGTTCAATGGATATTTATTTATATATTTTCAATCGCATTTGTATAACTGATACAAAATGTTAATGTTCACCTTAATTAATTTATTATTAGATTTCAATTTGAATTATTAAATCAAACAAATCCTTGAGATTTTCCGTATAGTAATAATATTTTTATTTTGACTATAGTTTCGTAATCATTGTTGCTTCTTCGGAAAATATATAATAATGATATTAAGATTATTACACAAGTCTGTCAAAGTTGGTTACTGAGTTACTAAAGCATCCTGTATAATTAAAGCTTTTATTAAAGAAGTTGTATCCGCATTTTGTTCAGTTTTGCATATTCGGCCGAGTTGTATGTAATCTGTATAGCTTATTAATTCTATCACTAACAAATCACAAATACTACTTTTTTTTGTTAGTTTTATATATATTTATATACAGCATATTCATTCTGGCATCGACAAATCATAAACAGATGTCTTTCTTAACATATATATTGGTAAAGTTACTCATGACGTGATATTCCAAGATGGCGGCTTTAGTCAGGCTACAACTCAACAATTGATTATACCTGTAAGGCTGACTATAAATACATATTATAAGTAGTAAAATGTAGCTTAAATTCAAATCATGTTATGTTTGTTGATAAATTTGCAGAACATGTAGAAGAGTTATTTTAGGAATACTTAAAAAATGATAGTTCTAGAGAGTTCTAGAGGTCATGGAAAAACCTCAAATCCATAATTATCACTGTTCATTTTTCATAAAAAAAAGAGGAGTTTCATAACAAAATAATAATTGTTTGTTTATTTTAATAACACAGACCCTATTATCGCTTATGTAACTATCACAGTTGAGCCTGACTACTATGTTTCTATTTCTTGCTACCAGATGTCCTAAGGAACAAAAACCTGCAGCATATCTCCTATTCATTACCTTGAAAAAAAATTACGAATACATTTCGTAATCTATGTGGAAAGTTGATAACACAGAAATATGGATTTATATCTTCTCAACCAAATTCCTAAATATTTTATTCGTTTGAAATAATTTTTATCATTTTAATAAAATGATCCAACAAACGTCCTTAAATTACATTTAACAGTTATTTTTTAATCTGAATATTTAAATAAAATAAAAAAAAATTTATGAATGGATATATTTTATTTTATTGTTTTATTTAATAAAAAATAATAGAAAATAAAATAAAATATTTAATTACTCAATCGAGTGAATGTTCGTTCATGTTTATTGTAATATATAAAATGACAAAAATATTATTTATTTACAAAATAAAACACAGACACATATAGTAGCTACCCTCAAATCCGATATATTTGAACCACAAAGTCACATTATAATTGTAAGCGTTAATATTATTGAATATAATACAAAGTTGAAAGATGGTTCAAATTTGTATGCAGTGTAGTGTACATACATAATCATATTGTAATGAAAGTCATTTACGCGTAACATACAATTAGTTATACTCGCATACTCTACCTCAGAGGTGGGCACAGACAGCTCGTCTGAGCCTTACGGGCTCTCCATAAGCTGGGTGAGAGTAAGTAAAGAAGATATGTTTTGAAGCAAGACGGAACGATGTTTCAATACAGGTTGCCTACCGATTATTGCCCAATAATTATATAGTATCGTCTATAGTATAGTCAATGTTTTATTTTTTTTGAAAAACAAATTATGCGAAAAATAATTTCCACTACTACAAAAAGTACTTTTCACTTTTTCAATTCAAAGTAGACTAACTCGAAGAACTCAAATTCCCACTTTATGTAAAATTTAACTTAATTCATCAAATTCCCATGACACTATACTGAGCATACTCCAAACGAAGAAAAAATAATTAAATCAGGTAAATAATTCTTTATTAGTACTCGGATATGAATAGTAAAATATTTAGACAAATTATTTGGAATTTCCAAAACTATATTTCTATTTAAATTATCCTTTGCAAAAATTCCCCTCTTTTATTACAATGGTCCAGCGGTAAACTTAAAGGTTCAATAGATTTATATATATTTTTTATATATTTTTATTTTATTCATACACAAATATGATATATACTAAAAGGTACATTTTATGACCCAAATTACCAGCCCAAAATTCCAGAGTATGTATTGAATGATTGTATGTATTATTTACTTTGTATAATAGTGACCATAAAAAAGATTTGGTATTATATTTTTTTCAGAAAATGTTTTAATTAAAAAAAGAAAATATTAATAATTGGTAGGTACCCTGTATTAACTCTATCTCTCTTCCCTACCTCTCACTCAGAGCTTGGCCGAGTCATCTCCTGCCCACAATGATTGTATGTATTATTTACTTTGTATAATAGTGACCATAAAAAAGATTTGGTATTATATTTTTTTCAGAAAATGTTTTAATTAAAAAAAGAAAATATTAATAATTGGTAGGTACCCTGTATTAACTCTATCTCTCTTCCCTACCTCTCACTCAGAGCTTGGCCGAGTCATCTCCTGCCCACCTCTGCTCTACCTATTATTCTATTTATAAAATAATAATTTTTTTTTTTTTTTTTGCTATTTGAATTGTTATAATAATCAATTTATTTTCATGGTTCAAATATCATTTTTATTTTTATTATATTTTTTAAAATTAATCAGCGCAAATAATATTAAAATACTTTTAATTAAAAACATTTATTATTTATCATTAAATTTGGAATGTTATACATTAAAATTTGATTTTAATTGTTTTCGATTCCCACATTCAACATGCAGTAGTATTGCTTTATAGACGCAGGGCACCTGAAAGGATGTTCAATAAGAGATTTTAGGGGCAAGTAGGTAACATCTAATTTTTTAATTAGATGTATGGAGTCTATGACAGAGGTGGGCAGGAGTTGACTCGGCCAAGCTCAGAGTGAGAGGTAGGGAAGAGAGATAGAGTTAATACAGGGTACCTACCAATTATTAATATTTTCTTTTTTTAATTAAAAAATTTTCTGAAAAAAGTATAATAATACCAAATCTTTTTTATGGTCACTATTATACAAAGTAAATAATACATACAATCACTCAATACATACTCTGGAATTTTGGGCTGGTAATTTGGGTCATAAAATGTACTTTTTTAGTATATATCATATTTGTGTATGAATAAAATAAAAATATATAAAAAATATATATAAATCTTTTGAACTTTTAAGTTTACCTCTGGACCATTGTAATAAAAGAGGGAAATTTTTGCAAAGGATAAATTAAATAGAATTATAGTTTTGGAAATTCCAAATAATTTGTCTAAATATTTTACTATTCATATCCGAGAACTAATAAAGAATTATTTACCTGATTTAATTATTTTTTCTTCGTATGGAGTATGCTCAGTATAGTGTCATGGGAATTTGATGAATTAAGTTAAATTTTACATAAAGTGGGAATTTAAGTTCTTCGAGTTAGTCTACTTTGAATTGAAAAAGTGAAAAGTACTTTTTGTAGTAGTGGAAATTATTTTTCGCATAATTTGTTTTTCAAAAAAAATAAAATATTGACTATACTATAGACGATACTATATAATTATTGGGCAATAATCGTTAGGACAACCTGTATTGAAACATCGTTCCGTCTTGCTTCAAAACATACCTTCTTTACTTACTCTCACCCAGCTTATGGAGAGCCCGTAAGGCTCAGACGAGCTGTCCGTGCCCACCTCTGGTCTATGACAGTTAACACTCGTACGTGAGATATTAACACTTTTAATATATTATGATCTATGATAGATAGATAAATCTTGGGGGTATGAAAAGTATTGCACTTTGATCTAATGGTCCATTGTGCTCTTTTACTTCCAGCCTGACGAAGTTCACTTGTCTCATATGTTGGCCATAGCAAGGGTCTAGCTTATCAAATTTTCTTGAAGGTTCATATATTCGGGGTAAGATGCATCGAATTAGATTAAGATCATGCAAAAGTTCTTATAAAAAGTTTCTCGTGGTAAAAGGCCTCTGAACGTTTACAAGTAGGAAGAAGCCAATTGAGATTACTTACTAAGATTACTCTCTCAAAAGACCCTATCATTTGGAATACAAAAATCTCCAGCTGAAATCAATGAGGTGTTGCCGATAAATATCCTAACGTTTATTAAGACCATAGGACTTCCGGAACAGCTTTGAAGGAAAGGAGGAACAATAGATTAAATTGATCGTGGTGTAAAAGCTCCTTTTAAGACTTGCTCCTGACTCAAATCTAATATTAATCGACCTTAACAGGTTTTGCGATTTAATTTTCTAAAAATGACGATAGTTTTGAGCGCCGTTTCATACTAGACTAACACCAAACACTTTGATAATAATTTTAAAACTGTTATAATGTTGTGTGTGTGTGTATGTATGTGTGCGGTTATTTCCGTTGACAAATGTCTGACGCAAATTCAGTCATGGATCGGCAACTAAGCAATTATTTATAATTCAATGAGATTGTGAAAGTATTTATAGATGTTGTCGACGGATATCAACTAACTCATTATTATCAAACAACAAATAAATATTAAAAAAAAAAAACTATATACATAACAACAATTTATGTAAATAAATATCACAGATCTCATTTCTCTTTTTTTTTGTTCTTTCTACTTAACTAAATTGAATTGAATCTTCTTATTCCGTCTAACTCTTTTCAAATTGAATACGTTTGTCATTGTTGTATTTTATTTCTTTTACGTGGTTCAGTTAGTTCCTTTTATTGTTCTTTATTATTATTATTATTATTATTATTTTAACTTAAGGTCGGATTATAAATTGATTTGTGTGTTTTATTTGCAGGTTCACGACATCATTGAGTAGAGTTATGTGTGTTTAGCACTTTAGACTTTAGAGTTGGGTATTAGGAAGTTCATCTACTTATTTGTATCTCCAAACAACATTTTAGTATGTTGTTTGATAATCTACATAATTTGGATAATGAAAGAATTCATATAAATAAAAAGTCACTTGTGGGTCCCTAGCACCAAGACCAAGGGGTACCTCCTTGAGAACAACCTGTCACCAGATGAAGCTATAGGATTCGGTCGAGGCCGGATGCCATACAGAAGGCCCACAACTTCTCCGCCGCGAGTGTACCCAGGATTAATGGATCCAAGGTTTTGGACCCAAACATTCTATACCTGACACCTTGCAGAGGCTTCTGCAGGTGCATATAACATGTATGGAGGTTCCAGCGTCCTCCATACAGATCCTACAAATGGGATCATTAGAGATTCCCAAGTTATGAGGGTGGTAGTTCAATCTCTTGCCAAGAGCCCCACCACCTTTTTCAACTGCATTCTATTGAGCTCCAACCGATAACAGTCGAATTGCGTAGCTGTGTTTATGCACAACTTGGCCAGTCGCATGCCCTGCGCAAAGTTCCAGTAATCGAGATGAGCTTGTTTCAGCCACCACTTGTGACTAAATATGCTACGTTTTCTAAATGTTCTTTTAGAAATCGGAACCAATTGTTTCCTAAACTATTGGATATAAATTTGCAATTCACAAGAATTTTAATTCATTTAACCTCGTGCATATTTCACACGATTTTAAGAGTTTATTTCATACAATGTATTTATATTTCGTATAATCCGACCTCTAACAATTATTATTGTTGTTGTTTGAGTCGATTTTAAACAACAACAACAACACACATTATACACATACAACCATGCGCCATAGGCTGCCAACCAACCATCATAATCATTATAATGTCAGAGCCATTTCATAGTATGTGTTCATATTATTATTATTATTATTATAAAATGGCCTTGGAATTCCACATCTGGTTATCATTTGGTTCTTTTTTTTTTAAATATATTATTATTAATGTAGGTAATTTGTTTAACAATGTATTATCAATTTATGGAAGTTTCACTGTACAGGTAAATAAATACTTGTTTGAGGAGTAATGAATGAAATAGTATTCACTGTTATTATCTGATATATCCTGGATGTTTCATAATATGCTACGACAATGATTTCTAGAAAAAACAAAGTTGCACCAGTTTTGAATGTATTTAGGGCTCTTAACTTGGTCCTATATAAGGTCTTAGGGCAACAAACCCACTAATAAACTCCAAAAAAATATTAAACTATCCTCGCTCAAGATTTTTTTTTTTGGGATTCAGGAAAGACAAAAAAAACTTCTTGGAAATCCAAAATCTGCGTTCGCCTGAACAAGAATGACCACGGGTCTGGAAACATCTCCGGATACGTGGATAAGAAACTATGCTGAATCAGGTTCTATGGAAAGCTGGATGAACCTCCAAAATACATCTTGACGGACTATAGCGCTCGGATACGATGCACAAGAGAATACGATACCTGATTAATGCTTCATTTAGACTACGACATAAGTTGCGACACAAATATCAGACATAAATTTCTTGACTGTTCACACTTAAACAGATTTTTGGTGTCTGGGCACTATCCAGACGCAAATGTATAAAAATGTACGGAACTTGTGCCCAAGCTGTTAACACACAAAAGAACTTATTGCTGCTTATATTGTAATTAAACAACGACGTAAACGCTTTATTTATTACTATATAATATGTATATGGAATATATGAAGTGTATGCAAAAATGTCGAATCTGTTTGAAAACCTGAAGAGACACTTGGACACAAGATGTTTACACAGCTGCTGATTCGACATTAATTATAGAGTCGCAATAAATGTCACAACTAGAGACATTCGTATGCACACATAGACACTAGGTGTATACACTGAATGTACGGTGGCTAGTGTCGAAGATACAAACCATATATCCAGTCCAGATACTACACTTTGAGACAGGTCTTGGATGGGTCTTAGAATCATCTAGATCTGCACTTGATTGTGGGAACACATTAGATCTAAAAGGTTGCAGTGTGTGATATCACCGCTTAGTCATTCATTCATTTATACATTCCATTCGTTATTTCAAACACGTCTACCTCCTAAATAATCTTTTTTTAAGCAATTCATAAGATCATTTGCATACATTAATTTCCACAAAAAAAAAAACACAAATTAATTTAAAAACTACCGTTTGTATAAATAAATGGATATTTTGCAAAATAAAAAAGACATTTTTTTTTATCATTAAACAATTTATAATACATAATATAATTAGTAATTTAAAAAAAATATATATATATATATAATAAAAAAAACCGGTTTTCGATTTTGAGAGACATATATGTATACTAAAATAATTAAATATGAAAATATTTTGTATAAACTTCTTGTTAAATACTACAAGATTTGAATAACAAGTCAAGGTTAAACTACCAAATTATGCTGCCATCATCAACAACAACAGCATAATACAAATTCTCATTTATATTATTGAGGATTTTAAATATATTGTTTCATCCGTTATAGACAGGCAGCTGATGATACATGAATGTCTTAAAAGGAATTTCTTGAACCAAGTAATTATGTTTTCAAAATAATATACCCTGAGAAAGAAATCCTTGTTTACATTTTTCGGCACGGGAAGAGATCTTTAGCGCAATGCTATTTTGGACTATTATACCTTCCTAAGCTTTTCTAGATAGATTTGGCCTACCACATCCAGTGGCGGATTTTGATTTGCTGCCGCCCTAGGCCCCGTCTGATTTGCCGCCCTTTTGATGGCATCGTTTGATATGATGCCGTTTTTGGATGTGATTTCGGATAAGGATTTTGATTTATTTTTTTAAAACTATTTTGATGATACAACGACGAATTGGATGTAAAAAAATATATAATTTAAAATTTTTAATGAAAAATTGCTTATATAAACAAAAAAAGCTCGGCCTTTTTAACGAATACTAAAAAGATGTTTAATTTATATTAATTTACTTTATTCCTACTTAAGACTGAAAACAAATTTAGAAGTCGTTTCAGGGTGGGTGATCTGTATATAGTGAGATTGATCTTATTAAGAATACAAAAATTAAAAAAGTTTTCGAAACATAAATGTGTTGAAAAAATTTTTTGAGATTCTTTTCAATTTGATTATTTCTTTTTTTTTTTTTGTTAAATAAATATATAACATTATTTGATAATGGCTATAATTGTCTATTGAAAAATTATCATTGCACTGACAAATTAAAAAGTAAATTCGATAATTAGAATATTTAATACATTTACTAGAAATTTTGTATACATTCATGGCAAATTTATACCAAATTAATTTTTAAATTTGAACTGCTATTATATTTTTTCGTCTATAAAATTTTGTCATCCCGAAAATTATGCCGCCCCTAAAATCATGCCGCCCTAGGCCCGGGCCTCACGGGCCTAGGCTTAAATCCATCACTGACCACATCCAAAGAAACAGCTCTGGTTATGTATGAGGTTATGTTGATGTTGCTTTTCTTATCAGTTCGCCCGCTGCCTTATTTCCCTATTATCATGCATGTTCTGACACCCAGAGATAGGTGAGTTTATTATCCTTGCTCGTTGAGCTAGTTAAAGCATTCTCAGATAAATTCTAGAGCTTGCTAAGACTCGATTCTCAAAGTATCTTGCGAATTTGAACTGGACACACAAATGTCAATTGAGTATATTTCCGCTTAAAAGATGTTAGGGGATATATCCATATGTTTCGAGTAACTAACCTCCATTCCAAGCACACAAATCTCATTTCTCACAATGGTTTTCTTTTGAATAGGTATAACAAATTTATCTTTGAATTCGTTAAGCAAAATTAGAACACCACAAACAATTTGTCCACTATCTACGCAAATATCTATCGTACGGCGAATGGTAAGAAATTAGGACGAAGTGCTTACCACCAATATTAGGCGATTATTACTTTGGGCTATATCTGTAGCTTAATAATATTATTATCATGAACCAAACAAACTTCAATCTAGATATTTTTTAAGATATAATACAAATAAAAAAGTCTAGATCGGCTACTCGAATATACAAAAAATAAAATAAACCCCAAGGGCAGGCAATGAAATACGATGAAATAACAACAACAAAAAATGTAGGTAGAGAAAACAGCAGCTACGCAATAAATTATAATGATATGTTATTTTATTTTTGGTATAAGTTGCTTAGTGTAGGGCTGGGGGGGGGGATGAGAGGGGGACACGATGAAGAAGAATGGTATGTACGAAATCGGAATATGAAAAAAAAAATGTATGATTACTACCAACTAACTAAAAAAAAACAAGTTATAATCATTATTTTATATTCTTGGAAACATTTTTTTTTCCATAATTATTTTTTAATTATTACAGATTTTTAGTCATTCACTCAAATATGGTTGCCATTTTAGTAGCAGTAATAGATATGTATGATGCTCTAACAAAACAATTTAAACACTGCAATTTCTTTTTGTGTGTGTGTGGTTTTTGATTTCATATTATTAGGTATGAAATTCTTTTTATATAATTGTGTTTGGTGTTGCAGTCATTGTGTTAAAATGGCAGGTTTCTAAAGTTTTTGGTGATTATATAAAATTTATATGATTTGAAGTGTGAAACGCATTAGCCCTAATAAAAAATTGCAAAACATATGAAGGCTTAACCCAGAAACTCTTAGGTGTCCTTTGGTTCGCCAAAATAACACAGGCAGTTGCAGCAAGAACCACGTCCTCTACTCTTGCGGAAGAGGTAGATTGTAAAGGCTGCCCTGGACGGGACACACTTCGACCATAAGGTCCATTGTGATGCCTTAGGATGTGAGAATGTGAGTGGAGTGGAAAGAATTTATGAGTAGACTAGGAATGTGTTGGATATGCGGCTGCAGCCACTATGATAGGAACTATGCCGATATTCATCTGGAGTTCGTGAACGAAACTGTAGAAAACCTTCTCAAGCATAGCCGGTTACTTCGTTCTTATATTCGTTCTTCATACGCCGACAGTTTAGTCAATCAATCGCCCCCCTTTTTTTTTTCTTTATAATTGTTCAATTGTGCAGTTTCCAAGTACTGCATACTGCGCAGACATGACCCCTTAGACCTCTCGTCTACTTGGACTGGTACTCTTGCGGAAACTGATGTGACGAAATGTTGATATCAAAACTTAAAGTAAAAACCAAATGTTAATAACATTTTGTTAATAGCCTGTGTTTCCAACAAAAAGTTGATAACATTTGTTACTAACTCGGCTTAATACACACAAAAGTTGGCCACTCCTTGCTTTGCTTTAGCACCTAATTATAATAAGACAATAAATATAAAATGTATATAAATAATATTATTAAATCAAATAATTATATTTGCAAGGCGCTTGTTTATTTTTAGTGATGATAACATACAAGTTGAATATTATTATGTACTAATTAAATTAAGAATGAATGTGTGTATTTAATGTTTGTGATTTGTACGAATACTAACTAGTTAGTCTGTTTGTTGTCTGTGAGTTCTGACTGACTGACTGACTGACTGACTGACTAGTGACTGTAGACTCTGTCAGAAGTAAATCAACATTGTTGACTTTTATCCAAAATATTTAATACATACATGTCTTTGTCTAATACATCTATTGACGTGGTGTATGTTTATACGATCTAGACATAGACACACATGTTCTTGAGACATTTTTATTTCACTTACAAGTAAAATTTAATATAATCAAGTCATTGTTGTTACTCAATTTAATATTTGGCGATCATTCATTTGCGTTGTTGCGGTGTTCACAGTAAGTAAATTGAGTGAGAGGTTGTTAAATTGTTGTCTAGTGCGAGGTCAAATTGTGTATAGGTTCGATTACATTGAGCGAGTTTTACAAGCTGCTAGTTGGCGAATTCACTAGCTGTTAGTAAACTCTCCCAGTGCAATTATGTTTACTAACCAAGTAGTAGATTGTAAACTATCTGCAAGTAAAGTTGAAAATCTGGTTACTTTACTCGCTACTCGCTGGCGTGTAGGATTGTTAGCTAGTAAACTAGCCGTGTGTCATCATACTTGCGAGTAGATAAATAGATTGTATAGGCTGCCCTGGCCGGGTTACATTTAGACCATAAGATCCATTGTGATGCCTAAGGATGTGAGTGGAGTGGAAGGAATTTGTGAGTAGACTAGGAACTGGTAGGATATACGGCTGCAGCCGACTCTGATAGGAACTATGCCGATATTCATCTGGAGTTCGTGAAGGAAACTGCAGAAAACCTTCTCAAGCATAGCAGGTTACTTCGTTTTTGTCTATATGCCAACAATTTAGTCAATTAACCGCCCCTTTTTTTTTATAATTGACAAACTGCCGATGTCGGGATTCGAACCCATAACCTCCAAGTATGTATACTGCGCAGACATAACGCCTAAGACCGCTCGGGTACTTGGACTGGTTACTTGCGAGTAACTCGATGGTTCCTGGTTTGAGTGTCTACAAAACTAAATTCCACAATATTATTAACGTTCCACTTCATTTTAATGTTCAGGAAATGAAAGAAAAAACAACAACAACGTGTTCACAACACGTGGTTTACTCGCCAGGTAGTTGGCGACCGAGGGTGTAGACAGTTTTGGGTGTCATCATAACTATTCCACTAGCCGACTCGTCCACTTCTAAACTGGCCAACTAGCAGTTTGTAAACTCGTTCAATGTAATCGAACCTTAATGTTCTTTGTCATATATTTGAAAGTTAAGGGCGCTTTCAACACGAACCGATATAACTGTCGTTGGTGTACACGCCAATGTGTATTTTACACACACCGCAAAACCGGATTTCTATTACCATGCCAGCCAATTCAATGTGGTAGACCACAAGCTATATTAATGTCGATACATTGTATTATCAACAGAGCAATAGTGACGTTTTTATACTCGGTTTATATACCGGGTGTATCAGATTTTAATCCGAAAAATTAAATCGGTAATAGATCTCATATGAACTTCGTTTTCGAGATACGCCAATGGAATTCATCCGATATTCATCTGAAGTTCGTGAAGGAAACTGCAGAAAACCTTCTCAAGCATAGCCGGTTACTTCAATCATGTTCATACGCCGACAGTTTAGTCAATTAACCGCCCTTTTTTTCAATAATTGACAAACTGCCGATGTCGCGATTCGAACCCATAACCTCCCAGTTTACAAGTATGCATACTACGCACACATAACGCCTTAGACTGCTCGGCTACTTGGACTAGTTTCGTAATGGTTAATATAATATTGATTGCAGAAAAATCAATGAAAAGACTAATGAAAAATGATTTTACGAGTGAAATCATTTTAAATGAAGTAATAAAATTTTTGAAATGCACAAATAGAATCTCCCTCACAATTGATTTGACCGATTTGATGCCAGATATTATTTATCTCTTATAGGTTCATAAAAAATATTTAACATTAGATAATAAAAGTATACAATAAATCATAAAATTATGTTGAATAATAAATTAAAAATTCATAATATTTCTATATCCTCCTATTGATAATATCAATATTTGAAACAAACAAAAAAATTATGAAAAGTTGTTGACCTCAATAAAATAATAGTTGTCATTCAATCTACTAACAACAAAAAAATTGATAAACAAAAATTTTTTAAAAAATAAATCACGTTTAAAAAACTAACACATACGATAGAGATAATCTTTCAGTACAGTGTTTTTGATATAATAACGAACCTTAAAATGTTTGTTTGTTTGTTTTTTTTTAAAGACAAACAACATGCTAACACAAATCAGGTCACGTTAAAAAGTAATTAAAAATCAAAAACCAAACAAATCTGATTTAATGACTACACAAAAAATAGTAGTCTAGGAGGAATCGGCATATGAATGTTGGAAACCATTCGGAAGCAAGTTTTTTGTCAGAATGCTATCAACGAATGCTATGGAAAATATTATAAAAAATTCGTTACGCAGGAGCTGCTTCAACTTAGCGAATTTCCTTAGAATAAATCACTCTCTAGTGATCACAATTTTAGTCTGATCAAAATGAAATGTCATATATGATTTTAGCATTTGCAAGTCCAATTTTCTCAATAAATGACATACGTCGAGGCGAATGGGGGGAGGTATCAAAAAAGAAGAAAACACAAAATATAAAATATCTCTCTTAATATTAGAACAATCGAAAAATGCGTAAGGAATAAAGTTGTATAAAATCAAATTTGCTACAATTCATCACCTTATCATTTTTGCTCAAACTCTAATGTGTACAGAGATATTAAGGAATTTAATTTTCAATATTAAACCGTCAATATTTCTGTAAATATTATTGTTACAGAAAAAATGATAAGAAACAAAATTACAGTAAAACTTAGTACCTACAACTTTACTTCTTATAAATTTTTCGATTTTTCAAATTTTAAGGGAGATATCTCAAATTTTATGTTTCCCCCTCCCTCTAAACCCCCCTTTCCCCTGGTCCGATTTTACCCATTAACGAACTTGACCTTTTGAATATCAAAAGCGCCTCAAATACCAAATCTCATCCCGATAAAATGAAAACTGTGACCGCTAGAGTGATGACAGACACATATATATATATATGTATATATATATATATATATATATATATATATGTCCATAGATATATATATATAAATTTTTCAGATGGTGATTTTTGACATCTACTAGGTAGGATCGATGGACATTTGAAGAAATTTTTGCGAAATTTTGACTTCGGTACGGGACCAATAGCTCTATTTCCTTTCAGGAAATTCGCTAAAATGCAATTTATCAGGGGACATTGTGACCTCATGAATTAAATAATCTGTAATTAATCTTCCAAGATTTTATTAATTAATGTCCAAAATGCTTTGGTTAACTCAAAAATAGCTGGCAAAACGGAATAATGTTAAATTGATTTGGATACCAGATCACAGTGGTTTCAATGGAAACGAAAAAGCAGTACCTTAGCAAAGGAGGGAATCGGAATAACCTTCATGGGCCCATAGCCTATTTTAGGAATTCCAAAGATAGCATGTAAAAAAATTGCAATTTTTAATGTCAAACATTGAATTATTTATAACTCGGGAAAGGTTAGTTTACGAAAAAAATGACAAGAGACCATTTTAGTTTAAAATGACACAAAATACTTGAGAAATATTCGGTCATCCATCCGGGTTGGCAAAACAAAAATTAGAATAAAATTGGAACCACAATATTTAGCATATTTTGAAAACGCCGATTCCTCCTAGACTAAAAGATTGATTTGTATATAATTTGTTTTCAAATGGAAAAAAAAATTTCCGAAGCTATACACCACAGACATGTAAATAATGACTCAGGGTGAATACAATCAAGTTCTATTTATTTTTATTAAAAAGAAAAACAAAATTTCATATTCAAAACTGGTATTTGTATTTCACAACAACGAATGAACGCAAATATGACGTGATTTTGATAAAATAGATAATTAATTATATTATTATGTGAACACACACATTAGCCACAAAAGTGTCGTCAAAATTTCATAGTTGATTTGTTCCCAATCCATTTGGTTTTCGAAAAAATATCTCAAATAAAAGTTGTTTGTCATAAAAATATTAACAATTTTTGTGCAAAACATTTTTTCGAAAAACGAATCAATTCGGCATAAATTAACCATGAAATTTTCAAAAAAAGATAGCCACTTTTATGACCATACATCGAGTGGATAGACTGGAGTTGATTAAATATGTTGTTGTTTTATTTTCCATTTGATGGAGTTTAATAAAACACTGTGTTGATTCTCTATTGAATTTGATTGACAGTTTTATCAAATGTAGGTGACATAACCTAGAACCGTGTGCCATTGAGAAGAACAAATTTTGATGGCTAGAATGAGATGTGGTTAGATCAAAACTGTATACTAATAATGATCTCATTATTTAAGGTTCAAATAACAGGCTAAATTTATCGTTGAAATTACAATTCTTCAATGAAATACTAAGTGAAATTTTCGATTTTTTTTATATTTCTATTCATAATTTTTTTCTCAACAACCGTTTAGTGAATGTTAATAAAATTGTTTCAATAGAGTTCAATTAATATAATTTGAAATTTTATTTAGTTTAAACCTTTAAACCATTATATAATAAACCATATTAAATTAAAACTACCATGTAGAAAACATATTCCTTAAGATAAACATTGTAATTTTAATTGTAAAATTCTCATTTTCCAGGATAAAATATCCAGTTTTTAGACTTCTCTGAGTGGTTTCAGTCTAAGACGTAACTCTCTACTACATATAAACTTTCTAGGACCAGGGGAAGCACCCCAGAATATTGATGATAATGATCATTGAGTTATTTCAGTCACCAAAACTTTTAGGGTTAAATATCTTGGAAACTATTTATAGCTTCTTTGATTCCTGAGATACAGAGCCTAAAAATCATCTCCATTCCTTCCTAGAAAACATATAGTACGGTAGGCGTCTATGCTGAAACTTAGCCTAACGCACTATAATTTATCAGAATGCATACTTTAAAAATAACAATTATTCTTAGAATTGTGTATAGCTTACTAGATTTCTGTTTGTGTGTGTGTTTGCGTGCGTGTGTGAATACGATAAACCGACCTGCGTAAATTAAGCACACGTTATCGTTGCTTAATAGTTATGAATCTTGATTAACTGTTAAATATATCTTACCTGAAACAAAAGAAAAAAATAATTAATTTTATATGCATTGTTTAGCAAACACAATAGGCTACTAAAAACTAACAATTCGTTTGTATTTATATTCAAGTTTATCTTGTCGTTTAACATAATAAAGACCAGTCCACTGAGCCGAATTTTACATGGCACCGATTGGCGACTCGTTAATAGTCATCGCGATTCACTATTCAGTTACAGTAGGAGATTAGTGAGCTTGTTGTTTTGTCCGATTTTTATTTATATTTTGCAAAGGCGTGAATCAATAGGAGAAGAACATAGTAGACAATCCTTTGCCTACCACCTACCTTTTTCCCATCTATTTTCCTTGTCAAGATTTAAGGTTCTTTTTCTCCCTTCCGAATAACATGGCTCGAAAATTCCACCAACTTTTTGTACATTTGAATTTTTAAATGTATTATGAAGTAAAACTTCTTTTTGTTACAATAAAGGGGAAATGACTCAATAAAAAAGGGGAAATAAGAGTGTGAGAATGAGTGTGAGTGTCAGAAAGGATGGAATTACATTTTACATTTGTATTAGGAGAACATAATTAAGTGTAATTATTGTTGCCTATATCACTTAAAAATACTTAGCTTTTTAAGAAAATCGTATAATTTTTAATTATTTTCAACTTGTTCAACGCTCTAGAGATGTACAATGCCTAAATCATTTAAAAAATAACCTTTAGTACTTATTTTTGTAAATTTTTTTATACTTTTATAAATTTTAAGAATGTGTTTGATATTTTATGTGACGTTGAAGGGGAAATGAGTGAACAGTGGAGTATGAGAGAAACCTTGAGCGAGAGAATGGAAGGGGAAACGTATAACTTATGTATTCAGTGTATACATAACATCAGTTTTAAATATCATAAGCCGCTGATATCATTTCTAATAATAAAACAAAAGAAATTTCCCTTCTCCCGTGAGCTTATGTGGGGAAGGCTCACACGCTTTTTTATTTCCACTTAGTTATTTGACACATAGTCGTTCTATTTTCCCAGGCTTCGTTATGTATGCAAATATAAAATTTTGTAAAACTTGTATGCCCAGTAAATAATATCCTGCCATTTTATTATTTCAAACCCATAAATATTAATTACGTAACATTTTGTTACTTTTTATATAAAAAATTACTTTTGTTTATTAATTTTTAAAAAAAATTGTTCTTTATAATATGAATAATATTATAATATGTATTGATTGTCTCACGTATGTATGACTGTAGTTTAATTAGACAAATGCAAATAAAAATGTATTGAATTTATTGAATATATTTAAAACTATAAATAATAAATTATTATTAATAAATAAAATAATAATAAAAATTTTAATTATAAATGACAGCAAAATATATGTTCATAAATTAATTATTTGCACTTTAATATTATGTTTAAATATATATTTATTGAATAGGTTTAAGTATTTATTTGTTTGATTTTTTTAACATTTAAAATAATATTTTTTGAAATATTTATTGACATACAATTGAAAGCGAATAAAAATAATATTTATCACAAAATATATAAATATGTTTATTGTTTTATATATTTTTGCAAATTTAATTATTTTTATGGAAGTAGGTAGATTCGCCAAAGTTAACGTCCAAACTGATTTATTCAAAATTTAAATCTAAATTTAACTATATAGAGATTTTTTGATACAAGGTCAATAATTAATTAATCACAAAAACAAAAATTTTGCTGGTATAATAATAATTTCAAAATGTCAAAATTAAGAAAATAATATAATTATTTGACAGACAAAAAAATACGATTATTCTTTCGTTGCACATAAAAATCAGTCATGTTTATTAAGCCCTGTCCTCAGGTCAGTTCTCAATATGTAAATGATTTCCACCATTGTAGGTTAGATCTGACATTCTAGACGAAAATGATTTATTTTGGAGGGATTAAAGATGATTTCGTCACATGAATCACATTATTCATTATTATAAATATTAGAATATTCATAATATTTTTGTAAATAGTAGTGTTTAGAGTTAAGGAAAAAAATGGTTAGTAAATAAATTGATAAGGAAAAAAGGACAGTAAATAAATTATCAAATTTGCTACAACATAATAACTTGCTACAAATAAATTTTTATATTTTATAGTATTAAAAAAGATATTTAAAGATATATCAGTTAAGTCATGACCTTGATAATGATTAGATTGACCGTAAATTGATGTGAAGTGAGTGGTATAGTTGACACGATCCGTTCAAAGTGACATCACTAATGGCAATAAGGAAAAATCTAGCGTGAATTTGATTCAAACACCAAAAGATCACCAAAGCTCCAGCTTCCGGATAAATACTTCATCTGCACCCAGCACTAGATGTTCAAGACCATTCAATTTTTGTATTGTTATAAAAAAAAAAACCCATTTACTGTTTTTACTATTATTACGAAAGTATTTAAAAATTTTTATCTTGAAATAAAAATTTCTAATAAAAAATTTATTAATCTAGGTACTTGACTTTATGATAAGCTTCTTATCACTTCAACAAAATGTTTAATAATTTACTTTGAAATTGTTAAATAAATAACAACAACTGATAAGAAAAATGGTTTGTAATTTTTTTTTAAAGAATTTGCTGATTATAATTTTATTGTTGATTGTGTTAAATAATATTTTCCATTTATAAAAATTACTCGTAATATTACGAATTCAGTATTTGAAGTAATTTTATCAATAGTTTCTAATTATAATTGAATAAATTTTGATTGCATATTGTGAAATATTTCATTTAACAACAATGTTTCTATAATGTATCATATTGTTTTGTGTTTCAAAATTCAAAAAATCATATCACACACAAAAAAAATTATTGCCCACTACAGGGCGTAGTCACACTGCTTATGTGACAGACATACTTTTGTCTGTTTCGCATATAATGTATGCGAGTTTAATGTATCGCATATAATGTATCAAGTTTGCTATAATTCATTACCTTATCAGTTTTTCCAAACTCTAATGTGTACAGAGATATTTAGAATTTTAACTTTCAATCTTTAATTGTAAATTTTTCTGTAAATATTGGTGTAACATAAAAATGATAAGAAACAAAAGTATAGTAAAAATTAGTACCTACAACTTAACTCCATAAATTTTTCAAATATTAAGGGAGATTTTGTGTTCGCCCTCCCTCTAAACCCCCCTTTTCCCCTTGCCCGGTTTTACCCATTAACAAACTTGACCTTTAGAATAACAAAAGCACCTCAAATACCAAATTTCATTACAATCGGAATAAAACTGTGACCGCTAGAGAGTCCACAGACACATAAAAGTATATATATATCTATATATATAATTTTAGCGAGTGATTTTTAACATCTAATAGGTAGGATCGATGGACATTTGAAGAAATTTTTACGAAATTCCAACATTGGTGCAAAAACAATAGCTGCATTTCCTTTGGAAGAAATTCGCTTAAAAAAAAATCAATATATTTGTTAGTTTTCACGGTAATGAAACCCATGGCAAATTTAAACCGTAAAATTCACTAAACTTCAACAAAATAATAAAATATAAATGTGCTGAATTCTCTATCCCTGCTTATGTTGTATTTTATTTTACTTCTACACACGCCTAGGTACATAAACACATGAATAGGAATAATATAAACGATAGACACACTGATACATATCTCACTATATATACAGGATACAAAAAAATAACTCACCGGATATAACAATTAATCACACGTAATAAAATAACGGTATTAATTCTATCTAACTATAATTTGAAATGACACGTTAATAATAATATCTCAAATAAAAAAAAACTTTCTCTTCCAATGAAGAAAACACAATTTTGATAATAAATGATTATTATCAAATGTGATAATAATAAAAAAAAAAACATATAATATGTATCACAATCAAATTAGTATCGAAAGTTATCAAATGTATTATTTGAATATGATATGACATTTAATTTAATAAACGAGGTCTATGAACTGAAATTCAGTCAAGTATAATAAATACATACCTACTATTTTATATTGTTGTATAAATAGTTTTAGAATTTATAGGTACTATAAACAACCTATTGTATAAATAAATATATTATTTACAATATTATATATAAATGAAATTAAATAGGACAAGGAGCAACAACAATATTTAAAAAAAAAATAGTTAATCAACTGTAACGGGAATATTAATATAATGAATAGTATGACAATTAATTTTCATACTATGTCTTAAGTAAAACCTTAATGGAATTTGACATAAGTATTTTATTGTGACGCTTAAATACACACAAATAATAATATGTAAAAAATAAAGTTAATGTTTTGACATCAAAGTAATACTGATACAAATTAACTCATACGTCAGTATCATCTTTGGTGTACTAATCCAAGTGGTCGAACGGTCTAAGGCATTATGCTGCGCAGTATGCCTACTTGGAAACTGGGAGGTTATGGGTTCGAATCCTGGCATCGGCAGTTTGTCAATTATTAAGAAAAAAAAGGGGCGGTTAATTGACAAAACAGTCGGCGTATGGAAAAGAACGAAATAACCGGCTATGCTTGAGAAGGTTTTCTGCAGTTTCCTTCACGAACTCCAGATGAATATCGACATAGTTCCTATCATAGTCGCCTGCAGCCGCATTTCCTACCAATAGGGAATATGCATGAAAATTGTTTTTCACTTGAATTGAAGCATGTTTACTTGACAAATATCAAGGTAAAATTGCTTTTTAAATAACTTTAAAAATAAGCGAGATATGAATTATTGAAATTCCCGATTAGACAAAGTGGGTGATAGCCATCTTGATATGTTATGTGACGTCATATTACACTTTCACCATTTAAAATACACGTAAAACTTCGTTTTTAGTATTTTTGCAAGAAAGAGACAGATAATAATCTTTAAAAGCTTATAGCTTCCTTGATATTTGCCGGATTTTAATTTCGTTTTTAAATATGATTACAGTATTAACAGTATTTTCATATTCTGAAAATAAATGTGAAAAAAAATTTTCATGCATATTCTCTATTCCTAGTCTATCCTTAGGCATCACATTGGACCTTATGGTCGAAGTGTAGCCCGTCCAGGGCAGCCTCTATAATCTATCTTGTACGGGGTTGTATTCAAGGAGAACACAGAAAGGTTAAAGGTCTAGAAGTTAGATATCAATGCTGTGAATAGGCATGGATGGATGAAGGTGCCCTAGATAACCCTTTCAAAAACGATTGAAATCCATTTTTGTCACACACTGTGTTTTCAGGTTCAAAAGACATTGACAAAGGTCATATATTTAAATCAAATGAATTATTTCATGCCAATAATAGAGATGATAATCCCGTTTTGTTTTGTTTTTTAAATTAATTTCCTGATTGCATAACGAATAAATAAATATTTTAATAATAGTAATGAATACACACAGTTTTATCAGTTGGATGATGGCGTCGCGTGTACGAAATGCATTTGTTTATTTTATTTATGAGCTCGTGAAAGCGGAACATAAATGAATATGGTATCTTACTACAGACTCAACCACACAAGTGGTGTCCGTTTATAAAAACTTTACGGTCAATTTGTACTGAATCTATTATTCGGTTTTCAAAAATGTGTTTGGAGCAAAAAGTTGTTGGTATTTTTATAACAAACAAAGGGTGCCTGGAAATTTGTTTCGAAAAAGTTAATGGATTCAACACAAATCGACTGTAAAAAAGACACGCAATTTTTGAAAATTAACCCGTTGTACAATCAATAATTATATAAAACAGTCAGCGGAATGTGTATGACATATTGCGTGGGTGACATTGAAAATTGAACAAAAACAAAGTTGGCTAAGTTTGAGAGTTATCACGGAAATATCAAAAATTCCAAAATTAATGAATTTCCTGACATTGAAAAATAATTTTTGATGTGGATTGGAGTTGAACGGTGATTAATATTTGTATATAGAATTAAATGCGGCGCTTGCTAGACAAACTAAACGGTCAAAAGTTTTCAGCGAATATTAAGTCAATTTTTGAGCTTGAAAAACTGGGAAACTGAAAAACGTTGACAAGAGATCAAGTGGTAAGAAATATAATACTTCAAAACAGTTATTAGGTTGACAAGAACTTCACGAAATTCACAATATTAGTAAAATGAGTCCTCAGAAATTTGCTGACTTTTTGAGAGAATTTATCACCATGCCGTTTTTGAAAAAATCGTTACGTAAGTTGTAGAAATTTAACATGCATCTTCATAAACATGGTGAAATAAAATGCACGAGTCGGACTGTTTTTACTTCGAACTCTCTCAATATAGTCACGCGGTTGTTCTGAAATTCGACACATACTTTCCTCAATTCCTTAGAAATATTTTTCCTTAAAACTTTGGGGAATGCCCATCGGGTTGTTAAGTTTTTTGATAAAATATGCGTAAAAAAGTGCATTTTTTTCATGTCCACAGCAGAAGGTTATTTTTAATGGTTCAGTTTTGTTTGAAATTAGACACTAGTATATGTATGATTTGTTATGTAACGAATGGGAACACTGACGACAACGGACAACTGCTTTCAACAACACGCAGGAGTACCAACATATTTTTTAACGCATATAATTGTTTATGTAGTTCTTTTCGCGCGGGTATTCGATCAGCTGATATAGTTTGGAAATACCTTAAAAAGAATCGAGGGAAAATAAATGATCTATTTATGACTAGCTGCTGGGTGTAACCTCTTAGTAACATACAGTGTATATTTACGTATGATGATGATATACACACGTATGTTACAAATAATATAATAAACCCCCCCCCCCCCCCCCAACCCCATTTCTCAGCTAGAGTTTACTTTTGTTGATACAAATGTCAGTAACAATCTCGTTCGTATTCAAATAATATTACATATACATACATAAATAAGTTATAATTGTATGTATACCTTTACGATGATTTTACAAACAGAACAACCATTTGTGTATAATTGAATCAAAATTAACCATTGGAGCTAGTTAAAGAGTTACAGTTACATGTGTTGTATATTATTGTTGTTTAGATTTAGCACATTTCAAAATATAGCTTGCGTGTATTTAATGTCATTTGTTTGTTGTAAGTATATATGAAACTATGAACAACAAAACTGAAGAAGTGTTTTATTGATGTACAAAATGTTTCAAAATTGATTTGTGTACAACCAAAAATGAGATTATTTTACTGCAGAAGAGTGCTGCGGGATGCTACTTGTCCCCCAAAATTTAAATGCTCTGATTAATTTTATCTTTTTGTACAAAACGATTAACACAATAAAGCTATAATCGATCGAAGATGTAATTAATTCGATTCAAGACCGAAGATACATACTAGATAATGTTTTATTGAAACAACTATATGTGCACAGTTGTAGTTCGGTATAATGATCTTTTTTTGGTCTCGTTAAATTTACGCCCTTAATTTTTCTTAACCATTTTTCGAACTTATTTTCAGACTTAGTAATTCTGTATATGACCAAGATATAGATTTCATGTTCAAACGGATTATATCTGTGTTCAAAATCAATGCAAAACATGCAGACATATATATATATATATATATATATATATATATATATATGTATACAATTGAGCTTTTTAGATGATAAAAGTTTATTTTCGAGACTTCTAAATCCGTTGAAAATGTACTTGTTAAGACTTTCAACAAGTATACCAAAACTGTATAAGGTTTTTTGTCCACATATTTATGAGACATTATTGTTAAAGATTCCAGAAGTTTATGAATAATGTTATTTCAATGATTTTGAATACAAAATTAACTAAAGATAAAAATATTTAAACCTAAAACAACGAATCCCTACTATTATGAAATTGTAAATGTCTGTATATATGTTTGTTCGAACATCACGCAAGAACTACTGGACCAATTTTGATGACACCTTTTGTTTTGTTTTAAAGCTTACGATTAGACATAACATCTAGTATGTCATTCTATCTCACCACGAGACATAAAATTCGAATATATACGCTGAAATAGATATTACCGGGAGAGGATAATACACTAATGTTTCCAATAGAGATACAGCCTATGCTAACACTTACCCACTGTTACGATATGAATAATATTTTTGAGATACATTGTATATTATAATTCTTCAATGAAATACCAAGTGAAATTTTCGATTTTTTTATATTCCTATTCAGAATATTTTTTCTCAACAACCGTTTAGTGAATGTTAATAAAATTGTTTCAATAGAGTTCAATTAATAAAATTTGAAATTTTATTTAGTTTAATTGAAAATTATTTATTAATATCGTCCTTTTTTGAAGTTATAATACAAAACGTCTTAGAATCTATAGTACCTAGCCTAAGCTTTACCTATAATATATCATCTTATTAAATAAATACATCGAAATCTATAAACATTTTACATCGTTTCTTAAATGGAAAAATCTTATAAAAACAAAAAACCATTGATATCTAAAATTAACCTAAGTTGGACGGATAAGCCGTCAATTTAGTTTAAACCATTATATAATAAACCATATTAAATTAAAACTACCATATACCATTATAACAGAACAGAGTTACATTATTGAAATATAATGTATTGTTTAAATTATAATTTGAATTTATACAATTAAATTATATAGGTATTAATAATATTATATATATATATATATATATATATATATATATATATATATATATATATATATATATATATAATATTATTCTATATTTATTTAGTAAAATTTATGCATGGGAAAATTATTATTTTACAAACTGAAAATTAATTTGTTTTTAAAATTACAATATATATTTTATACCTATTATATGTATATATAATAAATATATCTACGACATATAAATATATTTTATGTTATTAATATAAAATATAGAACACCAGTGCAAGCAAGTGTAAAGTAATAACTATTTATAACGATTTTGTGATAAATTACTCAATTTTACTCAATTTTTGTTGATCAATCTATTTATTATCCCATTCATAATATGTTTATGTTTTAAACTATCTCTTTTTCAAATAAAATTTATGTTTAAGTATGCAACACAACAGTTCAAACATTTGAACTGTTGAAACATTTGAACAAGTTCGAACATTTGATGTTCGAACTTTTATTGAAACAGTATTGTATCCAAAATCGAAAAGTATTCCAAATACTTTTTTTGTTGCACTTATGAACACACGTAAGAAGTTATATTTCTTTTTAAATAATTTATTTAAAAAATAATTAGAAAGATGGGTACCGCAAACGGGTCCCTAGCACCTAGGGACCAAGGGGTCCACTGTGCCCATTTATTTAAATAATTTATTTTGAAAAATTTGTTAGATTGATCTATCGTTATGAAACTTACTAAACTAAGTCAATTAGCTTATTTTTTCGCTAAAACTTGTAGATATTTAACTTTTTACATAAATTTCAGGGTCACCATGCAAGGCTCATAATATTTGCAAAGCCTCAAAAATTTTTTATAAGATGCAGGTACATATATATCTCAAGCTCTATTTAAAATACAAAACTATATACTGTATTGAAAATTATCAATTTTAAATGGCGCACACACTATTCTGCTGTATTGCTGAATAATAGAGTAGGATAGAAATCTGTGTTGCATCGATACTCGCAGCTGCCATTACACACTGAAAATACACCATAATGAGATTCTCATAACGCACAAAAAAAAAGTATAACTTCAAAAACAGATGTTGAATAAATTGACCTATTCAATCCTTTCAAATAAACCTGTGTATGCCTTCTTTTAATATTAGACAAGTCTTACCTAAACAATTTTTGTCGGTATCGCGCATTCTGTCGCAGTAATTTGTGTGGATGAAATAAAATATTCTACCCTGTACATCACGCAAAATATATTACAAGTAAAGTAATCTCAATAACGTATAATATTTTCATTAGAACAAGCAAATAAAACGTCCAAATACATCTAAATGAAAAAAGCTTAAGGTATAATAAAAGGAATAAACATAACATATTAAGTTAACAACAAACAAACATTCAGAATGATGTTTATGTGTATGTTTGTTTGTTTGTTTGTTTGTGTGTATAAATTCACGTGTTTGTTTCACTGTATAAAAGAACAACAAAATAACACATTCTATACATATTCTACACAAAACCACATAATATCCCAAACATAAACACAATATTGAAAATAACCTTGCAAAGTTATATAATTTGTTAGAAATAACAAAATTAATTACAAAATTTTGAATGAGAGAGAATAATATTAATTAAATTGTGTATTTTAATTAGTTTTGAAAATTTTATATATGCAGTCAAGTCAATATAGTATAGTATAGTATAGTAGAATGTAGTCGTGTAATATTATATTTAAATTTATATTTTATTAATCAAATATTTCACAATGAAGTAGTTTTAAACGCCTTCACTTTTATGTTTGATGCCATATTTTATTTCGGTAAATATGATTATAAATATCAAGGATCTATAGCATGTTACATTTTTAAAGTTAGATTCCATTAGACGTTTTAGGAAAAAAATATATGAGAGTCCAATTTTAAAATACCGTCAGGTAAAATATGACAGGTTAAGTCCTTAACCAGTCCAAGTGGCCGAGCGGTCTATGGCGTTATGCCTGCGCAGTATATCTACTTGGAAACTAGGAGGTTATGAGTTCGAATCCCGACATCGGCAGTTTGTCAATTATAAAAAAAAAGGGCGGTTGATTGACTAAACTGTCGGCGTATGGACAAGAACAAAATAACCGGCTATGCTTGAGAAGGTTTTCTGCGGTTTCCTTTACGACCTCCAGACGAATATCGGCTTAATTCCTATGATAGCCGTATATCCTACCAATTCCTAGTCTATATACCTAAAAATTACTTCCACTCCACTTACATCCTCACATCCTTAGGCATCACAATGGACCATATGGTCGAAGTGTAGCCCGTCCAGGGCAGCCACGATCTCTCTACGATCTCTCTATCTATCTAACTCCTTAAATATAGTATATTGTTTTTAGTAATAGATGGCAATACTATGCAACACAAAATAGTTTATATTTTCTTTAATAGATTTTCATAGAAACCCTTTAGAGTAAGCGTCTGGTACTCCCCAGCCTTATGTTAGTTATTCATATAAAAATAAATCATATATATAGTGTTTCTATTTGAAAAGTTTCCACCTAAAAATATGTTTTGAAAAATATGCATTTTAGAAAAAAATGTTTCAAACAAAAGTTCCACAGTTTAAAAGGGGAAACATAATGCAATAAATATGCTTTTTGTTCCATGCATCCATCACCGCTCGTGGAATTTTTAAAAAGGTGCGAGATAGGGAAAATCTAATTAAGTTAATTACTTTCTCATTCAATATATTATAAAACATTAAAATAATTAATTTGTAGTTTAAATATATTTGTAGAATTTTATGGTAGTATGATTAAAATTTTATTTTGTTATGTCAACCTCAAATGTAATTATAAAATCAATAATAAATTTTAATTACATTAATTTAATTGGAGAATAATATAAAATATATATATATATATATATATATATATATATATATATATATATATATATATATATATATATATATATATATATATATATATATATATATATATATATATATATAATATTGTTTTTATATTTACAAATGGAGAAATATTTATTTTAGCGAATTTCCTGAAAGGAAATAGAGCTATTGGTCCCGTACCGAAGTCAAAATTTCGCAAAAATTTCTTCAAATGTCCATCGATCCTACCTAGTAGATGTCAAAAATTACCATCTGTAAAATTTATATATATATATATCTATGGACATATATATATATATATATATATATATATATATATATATATATATATATATATATATATATATATATATATATATATGTATATATATATATATATATATATATATATGTGTGTCTGTAATGACTCTAGCGGTCACAGTTTTCATTTTATCGGAATGAGATTTGGTATTTGAAGCGCTTTTGGTATTCAAAAGGTCAAGTTCGTTAATGGGTAAAATCGGACCAGAAGAAAAGGGGGTTTAGAGGGAGGGGGAAACACAAAATTTGACATATCTCCATTAATATTCGAAAAATCGAAAATTTTATAAGGAGTAAAGTTGTAGGTATTAAGTTTTACTGTAATTCTGTTTCTAATCATTTTTTCTGTAACCCTAATATTTACAAAAATATTGACGGTTTAAGATTGAAAATTAAATTCCTCAATATCTCTGTACGCATTAGAGTTTGAGCAAAAATGATAAGGTGATGAATTGTAGCAAACATGATTTTCTACAACTTTGTTTCTTACGCATTTTTCAATTGTTCTAATATTAAGAGTGATATTTTATATTTTGTGTTTTCTTCTATCTTTATACCCCCCTTTCCCCTTGACGTATGTTATTTATTAATAAAATTGGCCATGCAAATACTAAAATCAGATACGACATTTCATTTTGATCAGACTAACATTGTGACCGCTAGAGAGTAGTTTATTTATTCCAAAGAAATTCGCTAAGTTGAAGCAGCTCCTGCGTAACGAATTTTTTTAAATAGCAATTAAAAATATATTAAACAGGTGTTGTGATTATTGTTTTTGTTGTGAAACGTAATCATTTACGTTCATGGAAACAACGTGCATGGTACCACGTTGGGGCGAGGCTCCTTATTAATCACGTGCTCAAATTATTTTGTCTATCACATACACGCCTGGAAACTAGACAGAACAAAATATTTTTCTTCGAGAGACGTACATCTCCCTGAATGATATATCTACATTTTGTACAATAGGAGGGCCAACCCTCGGCCCGCGGCCTGGAACATTTTTCCGGCCCGCGAGATCTATAATTATCTGTGTTTACATGTAAGAATAATAGTAAACACAATAATAATAACTCATTATGTTTCAATTTTTCACTCCAAAAAAATGTCTATAGTGGGTCTAAATCGAATATGGGGATATATAATTTTAAATGCGGCCGCGGAATTATGATGCATTTCCAAAGTAGCCAAGAAGATTATTTGGGTTGGCCACCGTTGTTGTACAACATACAGTGTATTTAAATTAACCCCTTGATTTCGAAGATGCATTACCTTACGTGAGGTAGAGGACATTGCATTGTTGTTCACGTGAAACTTTTAGAGTCAGAATTTTTCGTCTGTTGAGTTCTGCTAAACTATTTTACACTACCCTCATTTCGAAAAATGTGTCTACCGCAACAGTTTCTTTTGAGCAAATGAGCACAATCTTGGAGAATGGTTTCTTTTTATACATTTAAAAAATATACTACTTATCTTTGTTTATAAATAAATAATATACAGAGAGTTACAAAAGTGAGGAGTTTTATGAAATATAAGAAAATTAACATTTAAGATCTGTTCAATTTTTTTTTTTTGAACGGCAGTGTACATAACGACTAAAGACAATTAAAAATAATATTAATACATTATACTTGAAATAATAATAAATAATTATTAATCATATTTGTCATAATATGTATGTCAGTCAGTATTGTCATTTGAAAATAAAATAATGAGACACGTGAAATAAATATATTAATAACTAATTAACAAAATACTACGAAACACACAAAAGAGAGAAAATGAATAATAATAATAATAATTAAATGGTTGAAAATTAACAAATAATAATGAAAATATAATAATTCAAACTGATCGACACACTGACTGACTGATTGCACTCGGCATCAGTCATTCATTATTATTATTATCATTATTGGTGAATTCAATCATGCGAGTTAATTTTTATTTTATTTAATGTAAAAAAAACAAATTTTTTATCCTTGGTTGAACTGATTCAATTGCAATATGAATATTTGTAAACGGTGATTCAATTCGAGTCGAAATTGAGTGTATTATTTGAGCCTTTAAATCATCATTTCATAATAAAATTGAACACCTTAGGATATGTATTAATATAATTTAGGTCATATCATTGAAAATGCGAAAAATGGCTTTTTCACATGGTCGGTGACCTCTATTTATGACCTATTACATTTATGCGGCTTTATTCATGACCTAAATTATAAACAAGTCATCGGTTGTATGATGTTATATGTTCATTTCACGACTTTTATGCCCTGTTAATGAACTAAAAAGTTAACATGCAAGAAATAACAAAAGAAATGATGGTTTGGAGCATGGATACTATACAAAGATACCGAACTCCATGTAAACAAATAATTGGCAAAAAAAAGATGTCAGTAGTGTCGCTTCTATGCCGGAAACAGTGGTGAGAGTATAAGACGCCAGTTTTAATTGAAAAACATTACGCATTTATAGTATTATAAAAATTATTTGCAGCCAAAGTATTTTTTCAATAAAATACTTTTTTTAATAAATGATAATTTCAATTTTTTAATAAGAATTTAGTTGAAACAAATTGCATACTTCAAAATAATCACTACGAAATAAAACTGGTTACTTGCTTACTTCACTCCCATTTATTATACTATGTTCACTGCGGTACGGATTGTAGTACGGATGAACAACTAGCGACGCTAGTGACATTAAAAGTAAATTTTACTATTACCATTTCGTTGTCATATTTTGTCAATTCTCCCGTTTGAGTTCGGTATCCTTGTGTAGTATCCATGGTTTGGAGGCTCGATTTCAACTCGGGTTGTGATCGTATAAGCGCCCAATGCGAATACAACCCAGGTTATAAAGTAACAAAATGGAGTTTGGGGTTTTTAATGGCAACTCCAGGTTTTAATTTAGGAGTTTGTATCATCTATCTATGTTTGTACAAACAACAACGACACGAATGTTGCATGCGACAAACATATTTATTATTGCATGAAATACAAAAACAACTGAATTAGAGTTATTCGATGACGTAAGGACAGTCACCTTTTGTATATTGTTTAAACATACTGACCTTATTATTTTTACTGTTCTATAGGTATTATATGAATGTTGAAAATTTATTAATATCAATTTTATCTTCAAATATTTACAAAGATATTTAAACGTATTGTATAAACTGAACTACGTGAATTATATATTTAAATGAATGCTTCGTGTCTATTTGCATGCTATCATTGTATTATCTACAGTAAACAGGCAAGCTGCACAGTCCATCAACAATAACAAATACATTCACTGACCGGTCGATCGCGATTCTTTTGTTGGGCGGCACCCCTGCTATAGATGATGTACTCTGGCCAGATAAATCTTCACTTTTGATATGCTCCAAAATGTTCGTAGGAGTGGAACTCCGGGCACAGTTAATATAATAAAAATTCGTCTTACACAGGCTTAACAAGGTTTTTGCTACTCACATAAAGTTTGCTTAGTGACACATGTTTTTCCAACTCTCAATATTAACGTGTAAATAGTTTTTGGATATTATTTGCATGCAAATCACGATTGTTATATCAGAATGTAACATGAACAAATTAAACAACTAAAATAAATAGATATTAGATACCGCTACATTGTGTATACGAATTCAATAGATTTACATATTAAGCGAAATTTTATGCATTATCAGTAGTAACTGTTATTTATTACATGTTCTTCAATATTCTATACCAGAGGTGGGCACAGACAGCTCGTCTGAGCCTTACGAGCTCTCCATAAGCTGGGTGAGAGTAAGTAAAGAAGGTATGTTTTGAAGCAAGACGGAACGATGTTTCAATATAGGTTGTACTACCGATTATTGCCCAATAATTTATTCAATCAATTTAGAAATAGTTTTATAAAATATTTATTGTTTAAATAATATCTCTTACAGTATGGAGAGATACACCAAAAAACATAATAATAATAATAATAATAATAACAATAATGATAATAATAACAATAATAATAATCTGAACTTATCCAAGACTGCTTGCGATGTCTTCTCCATTATTAAATTCACTACTTTTATTTTTTTTGAAAAACAAATTATGCGAAAAATAATTTCCACTACTACAAATAGTACTTTTCACTTTTTCAATTCAAAGTAGACTAACTCGAAGAACTCAAATTCCCACTTTATGAAAAATTTAACTTAATTCATCAAATTCCCATGACACTATACTGAGCATACTCCATACGAAGAAAAAATAATTAAATCTGGTAAATAATTCTTTATTAGTTCTCGGATATGAATAGTAAAATATTTAGACAAATCATTTGGAATTTCCAAAACTTTAATTCTATTTAAATTATCCTTTGCAAAAATTTCCCTCTTTTATTACAATGGTCCAGCGGTAAACTTAAAGGTTCAAAAGATTTATATATATTTTTTATATATTTTTATTTTAGTCATACACAAATATGATATATACTAAAAAGGTACATTTTATGACCCAAATTACCAGCCCAAAATTCCAGAGTATGTATTGAATGATTGCTTGTATTATTTACTTTGTATAATAGTGACCATAAAAAAGATTTGGTATTATTATATTTTTTTCAGAAAATGTTTTAATTAAAAAAAGAAAATATTCATAATTGGTAGGTACCCTGTATTAACTCTATCTCTCTTCCCTACCTCTCACTCAGAGCTTGGCCAAGTCATCTCCTGCCCACCTCTGTTCTATACAGTCCAATCCCTTCTTCTCCTCCCCCATGACTTCACAAGGTTGGCAATAAAAATTTGATCACAAAACCATGATACAATCTATGGATGTGTAATTGGAGTTAAAACAATATCAGATGTATGTGAAAAATGGGGATAGTCATAACGATTGAAGTGCAACTTATCATTTTAAGAGTAAACCCAGTGATCAATTGTGGGGAGAAGTGGGGGTAGAAGCATCAGCAAATTTCAATTTACCACAAAATTTCTTCGAAAAATACAAATACATCATATACTGCGATCCGTGTCAATGTGTGAACTGTTTATTTTACTTTTTACACACGCGCGGAATGTATAAAAACACAAAATAGTGTATAAATGTACTATATTTATATATGCTTGTATAATCAAGTAATTGAGCTGAAATTGAGAAAAAACTATTCATTTTAAGAAAAAAAGTTCTTCATAAAAGTTTTTTTTTTAAATTAGTACGTCGTTGCTATGTAAATAATTTGGAGAAGAATTGATATTTTGAAAATTAAATGTTTTGGAAATAATAGAGGAAAAGTTCAAAGACAAATAATGTTCCTTTTTTACAAAGTTCGAAACTTTTTTCCATCAATTAAATAGATTTGCTTGAGATAGATAAAAAAGACAAAAAATGTTCCTTTTTTTTAAAATAAACAGCTTTTTGTTTGAAACTTGTTTTCATAAATTCAGTATATACCGGGTATTCAAACAATTAACTCAATTAACATTTAGTTGTTATTTTCACTTCTTTATTTACTTTTTTATAATCTTTACTATAGACAAACATCATCTGTTGCGTATAATAATTCGATTTAGGTGAATTAACAACAATTTGATTTGAGTATTTAATGATTCTTTTTTTGATTTGTTTGTTTACTTTCACCTTTTTACAATTAATGTTATTTATTTATTTATTTATAAATATGGATGGATGGATATAATAATTAAATAATGTTGTCATTTTAAGTATAAAATATTGTTTATAATGAGGCCATTTATAGTTGTAATTTTGTTGATGTTAATAGATTTTAATATTTACTGTTATTTTACATTATAATAATATTCTTTTGTCAAGTCAAGTGGGGACAGACAGACAGACAGACAAACAGACATGTGGTGTGAATCATCATCATATTTATTTCTTTATCTTCATTCTAATAATAATTGAAGTAATTGACATCTTTCTCTTTATTATGGCCATTAAAAAGAAGTAAAGTGAAAATGTTTATAATTTTTTTAATATTATTAAAAATTATATTAAGCATGTTTAATGTTCATGCGTGACGTGACAAGTTTAATCACGTAATTATGGTTCCTCAAAAAATGCAAAACCTCTTATCGATCATTTGAAAAGATTATCAACGATATTAAATTGGCTAGGAAACATTTAATATATAATTTGAATTCAGTATATCGAATTCCATATTTTGATATTATTTGTAATTTTATATTCATAGTGTGGCGACCGCTTCGACTGCGAAAACGAATAAAATTCAGAATACATGTTTTTAGTTGTGATTTGTTTTGAGATTTCCAAGATCAACACTTAACGTAAAATGACATTAACTTCCAAAACACAAACTTACAAAATAAATGACGGTCATCGCACTAATAGTCTTGATATCATCATAAAAAATAATTAATAACCTAATTAAAAAGTTCAAATTGTGTCCGTCAACTTTTGTAAAACTAAATAAGTAAATAAATAATAAAAGAAATATATTATAACTAAAATAATATTATAATTATATTTTAAATCATAAATAATTAGATTATAATCATTTTGAAATTGTATTATATATATATATATATATATTTACTACTAAATATATTTATGTACAGTTTTAATAGGCTCTACTAAATTAAACTTAGTAGGTATGATATATAATTAAATTATTATAATTAAGCGTGTAGCTACCATCTATTGCTATTTACAGCTTAAGAAATACAGATGTGTATTGTGTTTATACAGGTGCTCCAAAAATTACACATATTTGCACGATACATAAAGGTTTGCATTATTTTTATCACGGACGAAGGTAACCCAAATTATAGTCCACACCTAGATTGTTTATAGACCGACAGCACCAGTTAAATCAGACTATTGTTTCTGGCCCATACATGTCTGTAAATCGAGATTAACTGCTTGCGCTTTTATATTACACTAGCCGTGGTTCATCCGTGCTTTGCCACGGTTTCTTCTGGAGTTTCTACTCCCTATGTATTTCTTATGGAGAACTGGGTAGTAAAAAACGGCTATAACTTTCAAAGGTTTTGAAATTTTTAACTTGATAGTTTTCTAAAGTCATACGGCAAATTTATCTATCTCCTGTAGTTTCAATATAGTTAAAATACTAACAAAAGTTGTTCGTATTTTATAAAAGTTTACAGTTGATTTATGCGGGCTTTATACATAAAATTTACAAAAGTATTAATTTCCAAACAGAGCAAGCAGCTTGAATTGTAGATGTAGAATCCTATAATAAATACAGCCCTTTGTGTAACTCACTAACTCAGTCACTCAAGTACACAAATTCGAACCCACCTGAGCCTGCCATTCCCATTGCAAGATACTCCTTAATTTACCGAATCAAGGGATGGCTGCAACAAGCTCATTTCGATTATTGGGACTTTGCGCAGCTAGGTCATTCGACTGTGCTCGGTTGAAACTCAATAGAATGAAATTGAGAAGGGTGGTGGGGCTCTTGACAGGACACTGTCGATTGAACTACCACCTTCATAACTTGGGGTGATCTCTGATCATCCCACTTGTAGGGTCTGTATGGAGCGAGTCCATTAATAGACGTAGAATCGATATTTAATATTTATTTTTATACAATCAAGATATTAAATTAATTTTGAAGTTTAAAAATTGATAAAATATCTATCGATTCGTTCATACATTTATCCTCGTGTGCACGTGAAATCCACTACCTCGGCAGCCATCAAACATTTCTTATTCCAGTACACCTGACAAAAAACTTCAGTACAATTCAGTTTCCACGTTCAAGTCACAATTAAAATACATCGTCATCCGTTATTTTGGCATAATATTATTTGAGTCGTTTCCTTTCTACATAACATGTACACAGAACCTGCCTCTGATGTAGTACATGTTATGTATGTAAGATTATTATTACCAATTGATAATTATCTAAATAGCTCATATATTCTCGATTAGTATTAGTAATGTGTAGTAAAGTTATATATTAATGTATGTGCATATGACTGTTTGTTTGGTTGCTTGCATCGTCATTATGTTGTATGTAAAATAGTACCTATGTACACAAATTATTTATTTATTACTATTTACTTCCGTCTTATTATTTTATTTACTGCACATGATATTTTAATAAATATCAAATAAATATGAATTTTTAATTATATATACAAACAAATATTGGAATAAATATTTATTTTAATTATATTATTTCGACAATCTCCAGGCGTTCTCAATAGGGAATATGCATGAAAATTTTTTTTCACATTTATTTTCAGAATATGAAAATACTGTTAATACTGTAATAATATTTAAAAACAACATTAAAATCCGACAAATATCAAGGAAGCTATAAGCTTTAAAAGATTATTATTTGTCTCTTTCTTGCAAAAATACTAAAAACGGAGTTTTACGTGTATTTTAAATGTTGAAAGTGTAGTATGACGTCACATAACATATCAAGAGGGCTATCACCCTCTTTGTCTAATCGGGAATTTCAATCATTCATATCTCGCTTATTTTTAAAGTTATTTAAAAAGTAATTTTACCTTGATATTTGTCAAGTAAACATGCTTCAATTCAAGTGAAAAAAAATTTTCATGCATACTCCCTATTGTGTCTTAAAAATATAGGAGAATAAAAAAAAACAACGTAAGGAAGTCGATAATATCGGCATCATCTTTTCATTTTGGTCAGCTATATTATTTACATATTATAAACATTTGTTTTAAAAAGTGAGTCAACGTCCTTAATAAATGATATCAATAATATATATATAAATAAATGAAGTAGTTAATGAATGTTATGTTGTTATGTTCATTTTATAATAACAATAAATGATATTGTTGTAATGTTTAAATAATAAAGTTTATTGTGTCAATGAACAGTTAGTTTTAAGTTAGTTTGTAGTATAGTTAATAGTAAGTGTACCTAGTAGTATCTATATAGTCTCCTTATTGTATTGTAACAACACAAATACATTACTTACAAACAAACAAATTACGAGGTCTAAATCTAAAACGTGGACATTATTTAACAACATTATAAAATTCATAATATATATTTTAAAAAATAGTGAAAGGAATGAACTCAAAATACACAGATAAAATAACATTGTAATGTAAACGTAATGTTAAATTACAAAGTAAATTAATTGTATGTTAAATTACTGGAATTCTATTGAATGAAATTCTTTAAGGAGGATGGAACAGGTTTTATTGTTTCTTTATACACTGTGATAATTCTCAAATTTGTGAGGTTAATAATTCTACTTTTCGGGCCTTTGAAGGACTTTCTAGGCCTTTTATTTTCCGACCCCTAAAAAACCTATCCCCTGAACCTCTTCTATCCTCTACGACGCATTATTCGTTTTCTCTAGCCCTGTGTTCGTTGTGGAACCTAAACGTCTTTGCGCATGCCAGCACTTAACTTCATTTTACCTAAGATTTTCCCATTTCAATTGAGTCAAAGGCTAGATACCTCATTCTGGTTCGATAAAGACATTTTTTCCAGAAGGTGGATCGGCGTATCAGCCGCCCCTTTACCCCGTACGGACAGATCAGTCTGTCCGTACGGTAAACCTCATGCGAGATAGATGCCTCTTGATCCTGCACTGCAGTGGCCGTGGTCGGTAGCAATCCCAACCAGAAGGTTTATCTCTTTCTGATTTTTACCAATAACCAAGGTTAACGTCACGGCATTGTTGTACCCAGCTATCATTTGTTTGACTTGTCACTTGTTCATAGACTTATCCATCCATTCGTTTAGAGCAGTCTATCTCATTGTTAGACTATCTCATAGTTATTCCTAGATATGGTTGGTGTCCCTGATATGGAAGTGTGGATCCGTCATGGTAGAGCTCGTCAATTGTTTCATTGCTCTCAAACCCGCAGTGTCTTGGTTACCACATCAAGGTGACCTTTTATGTCCTTGTCAGGCTCTCTAGAGATTCTGCGCATTCGAGAACCAGAGAAGATGTTTAGTGAAGCAGGTTGCAGACTCTGCGCATTCGAGACCAGAGAAGATGTTTAGCAAAGCAGGTTGCTTTGAGCGCAGCATCTTGGCTCTCTGAGCAGAGATAAACCCGCTGCTCAGCCTAACCCACTACTTCCTCCATATTTGCCACTGAAAGTATGACATAAACTGCTGTTTGAAAAACAGTAGCGTATAGTCCTAGTGCAAATCTGGCTCGCAACTCTTTGGACAATGTAATCAAACGGGAACATGAAACTGCACTTGAGTGTCAGAGGCTCCACTTGATTACACTATACCCTGAGAATGACTTTTTCTATCAAATCAACGATCAAAATATTACCCATTTATTTTTGAATTGATTAAAAAACATACACTCGTGATCTACCCGTATTTTAATTCTCCCAAACTAAGCAATTCCGAATTTCAATTCATACAAACTTTTACATCATTTACAAGAGTCTCTGTTTTCCGGTACCATCCAAAATCCATTTGCTAAATTACAAGTGTCACTCCAACCTGAGATGAAAAGGGAAGGTTAATTGCGATGATTTTCATATGACTTTTAATAATAAAAAAACAGTAATAGATGCTCTGATTTATTATTTATGTGAAACTAATATTACAACGAAAACATAAACGATTAACAACCAAACTGTAATAACTTGAAGAAAAACTATTGGTTCAAGGTCAAATAGTTTTACTCTCATATATGACTCATCACACAGACCGAATCGTATAATCAATAACCAACCCATCACATTACTTCATGCAATATAAACAAGTAAAATAATAATAAGAGACTCTTTTATTGTTATGTCGACATGTCCAATAATAATAAAATATAGAACACAATTTTATATAGAAGAAACCATAAAAAAAAAAATTACATATTTACATGAAAATAAATCATAATTAATGTTTGATTCGAATCAAATCATCATTTTACTATGAATGATTCGTCTATTTTAATAAATAATTGGTGAATGTCGTCATACACAAATCACTTGATTTGACCTTCGCATCAATCAAATCATATTTACAAGTTGCATATTTTTTATATTTTTTTAAACCATATCTTTTTTAGCACACTTTATTTTGGCATTCAAACAAAAGATAATATTACTAAAAAAAATGGCTTGTGGTTTTTTTTTTATTTGTACAAAATAATTATGTTATATAAATACTGATGTATAAAACGAATCGGACCATTTTGAAAATAGAACGCGTGCATCAGGGACAGTACTTCAAGTACTTTTGTAGTACTGGGTATTTGCTGCACTTGTAATATATTAGGTTGTTTCAAAAGTTTTGTCCGTTTTAATGCCATGTGTTTTTGTAGCTCCATATCTCAATAAATATTTATTCTACTGTGTCGTGGTATAAACTTGTCTCTTTTCAGGTTATTACTACAAGATGTCGTTAAGCGATTTTCGGCCAATTTTTCTCTACGAATTCAAATTGAACCAAAGCGCTGCCAAAACAGCCCGAAAAATTAACCAGGCATTTGGCTATGATAGTGTTAATGAACACACTGTTCGACGTTGGTTTGCGAAATTTCGTTCCGGAGATTTTAACCTCGAAGATGAGCCCCGAGGTGGTGGACCTAGAGTAATCCAGGACGAGGATTTGAGGGCCCTGGTGGAGACTGACCCATCACAAACGATGCGTGGGATGGCGGAAGAACTGGGTGTCATCTCCCATGCGGTTTTTGATGATTTAAAACGTATTGGAATGATCAAAAAGCTCGAAAAGTGGGTCCCCACGATTTGAACGATCGACAGAAATTGTCACGTTTCACAAATCACCGTCCGAAAATTAAATGAATTGAGCGTCGAAGTTACTTGAAGTTACTCTCGCCAACTGACTACCATCTTTTCAAGCATTTCGATAAGTTTCTCACTGGTAGAACCTTCGCCAATCAGGACCAAGCAAAAACGGCCTTCGTCGACTTCATCGAATCCCGAGCACCCAATTTTTATGCCGACGGAATTAATCGACTTGTGTTACGTTGGCAAAAGTGCACTGCAAAAAATATCAAATTAAATTAAACGCTAGTATCCATTTTACAATTTTAGGTGCTTACTTAAATTACAAATTCAACCTTACGTTTCTTTTTCGCGAAAACGTTGATATTTCATCGATATTCAGGTTCACATCTTTGTGTATATTTAGGAAAGCTAGCCCGGATAATTTTTCCTGTGCCATTATATATGTGCATACAACACACGCCTTCTTCTAAATTAGTAGATGACTATGCGCACCCAGCGAATAGTCATCTCTGTTCTCCAATACAAGTATTCATGTGCCAAAAAGAGACAGATAATATGTTGTCAACAATGTGACTTAACGCGTCAGCACATATCGTCTATGATGACTAAGTACGTCGATGCGTTCCGAATCACGCACGATTCATTGTTTTTTTTAAATTTTATTAAGGCATTGGATATAATTATCATCAGCCTATCGACCTCAATAGACCGTGAAAGTGTGACGTCACAAGTCTATTAGGGTTGAGGGCATGCCCATAGTGCCCACAATGGTGGATCCGCACTTGGGTACTGTTGGATAATACTTAAAAAACTTTGAGTACAAGTTTTATTTCTCGATGTGAAATGAAATGATCTAATTACAAATAAATTGGTCAAGTAACAGTTTTGAGAAAAGTTTATTTTCAAATAACATTTGAAATTAAAATAAGATACAAAAAATAAAATAGATTAAAAAACTAAATACAATGAACAAATATAATAATGGTTCGAATCTCTCTCTATAAACAAGTATTCTATACCTACTATTGAATGTTATGTTAAGAAGTTCAGACACGTCCTTTATGGCCAAACTAGACGGAGAACATGGTTGCAGCAACATTGAACAGCAACTAGCTTGTTGCACTGTGTGTGGGGTGGTTGCAGCAACAAAAAACAAACTTTTTGTTGCAGCAACAACTCCACACACGGAGCAACAAGCTAGTTGCTGTTCAATGTTGCTGCAACCATGTTCTCCGTCTAGTTTGGCCATTATAAAACAATTTCAACGATATAAAGAAGTTGCGTGACATTAAACATTTATTACAGTCATTAGAATAAATTAATGCTATTAAAATGGGCACTACATATCTAATTTGGATTGTGTTTAAAACATTTATTCAAAATATTGTAATTATTTCATAGATACAACTTTTTATTGCATACGCTTTGTAATAATTATATATTCAAGGACTATCAATAAATTCTTTAATTAATGATTTTTTTTTTTAAATTTTATTGTTCGTTATAACTTCTAATATATTTGTTTTTCATCAATCAATACACATATTTTAGCGAATTTTTGAAAGAAAGTGGTAGCTACTTGTTTTGTTCCGATAAAGGAATTATATAATTTGTATCGTTGCTCTGTCGTATAAAATGTGTTGTCGACGAAATTGGCTGAATTTTTGATTATTCAAAATTTAATTTTACCGTTTAGTTTTGATGAAAATCGCTTCCAAAAAGTGTACGATTGCATCTGCAGAACCCTACAGGGTGTGAGGTATAGAATGTTTGGGTCCGAAACCTTGAATATGTAGCGGTATCGCTTCTTTATTAAATTATTATTATAATTTTGTTTATCATTTTTAGTTGTTGCATAACAACTATAACTTCCTCCTATTATCACGGTTGCTTTGAATGTTAACAACTTTGATAATTTACATATTATATATATTTATATGTAAATTATCAAAGTTGTTAACATTCACAGCAACCGTGATAATAGGAGGAAGTTATAGTTGTTATGCAACAACTAAAAATGATAAACAAAATTATAATAATAATTTAATAAAGAAGCGATACCGCTACAAATACATCAATCCTGGGAGTAATCCCGGCGGAGAAGTTGTGGGCCTTCTGTGTGGCGTCTGGCCTCAATAGAATCCTATAACTTTATCTGCTTAAAATAGCACCTCTTACGCAGAGAGGTCTCGCCTTTGAGTGAGTTGTTCTCACGGGGGGCACAGAGGACCCCCTGGTCTAGGTGCTAGGGACCCATTTGCGTTACCCCTCTTTTTAATTATTATTATTAACATTACAGGTATTTAAAAAAGCAGTGATTGCATCTGACTTTTTGTCGAGCGATTTGGCTAAAAAACTAGGACAATGAAAAATAATGTTATATTTAAATATTGAAAAAAAGAAAATTTTGACCGTTTAATTATTGATTTCGATTACCGAAAAGATTGACATTTTTATATAATCCAAACGAACAAGTATACGAGGTACATTCAAGTAAAAAAAAATGGGATACAATCTCTTTCTCTTCATATAATTAATATGAGTTCTCAGTTAAAATTTTTTAACACGATTACTGCAAGACAACTACCTTAACTTGCAATATCGGCAATGTTTTATTGTAAAAATAATTTATCAAAACTTCAACCAATTTCGCCATGTTCCACACGACTACTACCTAACAACCTTAATTGTGTCAGCCAAATAGAGATGAATCAATTTCAGGTCAAGTGTACAACATGAAAATAAATTACGAATCCAAAACGTTGATATAAATTTACTTCAAATATGTGGGATTATCAGAATTATAAACAATTTCCGACACAAATATTGCATAGTAATGTGGGTAGGATAAAATATATAATATAAGGTGGGTGTGTATGTGTGTATGTGTGTGTGTGTGTTAGTACAATCTAATCTACATTATGATGTAAGTTAATAATTAATATGTAAATTTTTCAAACATCATTTTCATATATCAGGTTTTATCATAACGTACAACAACATTTATTCATGATACTCGAAATAACTTTATAATCAATATTTGATTAAGGTTATACGAGGGTTAAAGCAAAGTAAAGATAAGTAGGTGTATTTTTAATATGGATTCGTTCAACTCTTTCGGGTCTTTTTCGACTCATTTTAGATTCTCTTCGTCGCGAGCTTTATATATACAGAAGTTTTTTGAAAAGGTGGTTAGCGAATGACCCACCATTAGATATTATTTAATTAAAGTAACCAATTAGAGATGCTCGTTAACGGAATATGAAATGATGGGGAAAGAACGCAGCGGTAGCAGAGATACGCGAGGGGAGTGAGCTCTCCCCACCATTACCGTAAAACGAATCAATCTTATGTGTTTCAAATCCGGTAGAGTTTTTATAGCAGAGTTTTGAAAAATTTATCATTTTTTAATTCAGTTAATTAGATTTTTCGGTAAAACCGGATTTCACACACATTAGATTGACTCGCTCTACGCGGTAGGGAGAGCTCGTTCTCCTCACGTATCTTTGCTGCCACTGCGTTCATTTCCCACCATTTCTTATTCCATTAACGCGCTTCTCTTATTGGTTACTTTATTTAATTAATATCTAATTAACGGTGGGTCAAGTGCAAAAACGTCCACAAACTTTTCATCTTAGAATTTCATTCCCTATGCACCCTTTCAAAAAACTCCACGGCTTTTGACTCATCCTGTACAGGCATTATATATATATAAACTGTACAATAAATAAAAATGCATATCAATAAATATTTTGCAAAAAAAGATTGTATGATGTTATCATATTTCACAAAAATATGACCTTCATAAATAATAAAATAAAATTTTATAATAAATTGAAATAAATAATTAAAATACATCCATACATACATACATACATACACATGTATGTATTTAAAATAAAATCAATTACCGTTTTGTAATAACGTTAAAAAAGATTATTTCATATATTTTTTTGTTCATATTCAATGTGTTCACAATCGTTAACATAACGGTAAATGTGTTTTAAAATAAAATAAAAAAATCATAAATAAATTCAATGATATGTGTATGTATGTATGTATGTATGTATGTATGTATTTATGTATGTATGTGAGTGTGTGTGCATTGAATATTATATATCCGATACGTACAAACTATATTTAGTTATCTGCGTTTGTGAAATTTTTTAAAATGACGTTATGAATAAATGAATATACAATTTTTTGAATCGTCAATAATAATAATGTAGATAAAATAATAAATTTTATGTGAACGCCGCTCCACACGATCTCTATATACACGTTCTACAATAACACCGGGCATTATCCACTGCAGACAATGGGCCTCCATAACGGGTTCAATATGGGCAGTGCTATACTTGGTAAATGAAAATGGCAGTTGGAAATATGACTTCTTCAAAATATCTCAAAACATAAAAACATATTCTAGATAAAAAACCAGTTTGAAAAAATATATGATTTTCTCAAAAACAAAGCGAAAAATATTATAAACAGCAGAAAAATTCTTACTAATAGGGAATATGCATGAAAATTTTTTTTCACATTTATTTTTAGAATATGAAAATACTGTTAATACTGTAATAATATTTTAAAACGAAATTAAAATTCGACAAATATCAAGGCAGCTATAAGCTTTTAAAGATTATTATCTGTCTCTTTCTTGCAAAAATACTAAAAACGGAGTTTTACGTGTATTTTAAATGGTGAAAGTGTAATATGACGTCACATAACATACAAGAGGGCTATCACCCTCTTTGTCTAATCGGGAATTTCAATCATTCATATCTCGCTTATTTTTAAAGTTATTTAAAAAGTAATTTTACCTTGATATTTGTCAAGTAAACATGCTTCAATTCAAGTGAAAAAAAATTTTCATGCATATTCCCTATTCTTAAGGTAGTTGGGCATATTTATAAAATATTCCAAATTTTTGCTCACTTATTAAAGGTATTATTATAATCTCGACACTTTTGAAATCTCTCGCAAATTTGAAATCGATTGACCGACACAAACTCGCGAAAAACATAAGTTCGAATAATTAACATGAGGAGCCATGAAGACGACCCATTTTAAGTAGGATTTCTACCAGTTTTTAATAATAAAAACGACACTTAATCTTTAAAAAAACTAGCTATAAATTATTGGATTCTGCGTATTTACAAAGAAAAATGAGATTTGTTCTTAACAGTATAACGTATCTACCGGTACAGTCTTGTACAATAATTATGGCTTATACGTTCCTTCACTCTTACAGTACACCGAACTTTTTGATAATATTGCATTAACTACCTTAAAATACATCCATATACAAACAATGACCAAAACTGTGCATCGAAACATATAGATTTGATAGATTTTGGATATCGAACGCGCATAACCTCACAATTACAATTTATGAAGTGTTCTATATATACATGGAGGTAAAAAAGTGTAATTTTGTTGTGTAGGTAGGTATCATATTATTATCGTGTTAGTTTTTTTTTTTGCATTTCAAAAGCAGTTATACACCATAAATATTTGAATTATTTATGAGATAAATATCAAGATTTGTAATTTAAAAATTCTGTTTAATTTACATATTTACTGCATAATCGTTCGTTCAATGTCTGTCTATCTATTGAAGCCTTTTTCTAGAAATTTCAGTTTTGTAGTGTTTTGTATCATTTTTAATCTTGGATCTTAAACAAGATGCTATGATGGAATGCACATTATGCTGGGTTTCTATCAGATTACACCCAATTTATAAACAATATGATTTATTAATTAAAAAATTTATTAAGCAATAGCTGCGCCAACTTAGCGAATTTCTTCATAAACATAACTTTTATGTGAAAACAGATCTCAATTAATTTTTATCTTATTAATGTTCATGGTGACTATTTTCAATATTATAAAATTTTTAAAGTTTAAAAGACACAATCAGGGCGGGATAAAATTTATTCTGAGGAAATTATATGTGTTGTCACAGCTCCTGCGTAACGATATTTCATCATTCTATAAGCACGTCTTTCCCCTTGGCCGATTCTACTCATTGACGACGAACTTGACCTGGACACCTCAAACGAGACGTCCCCAAATATGAACTCTTAATATTAATATTGACAGCCTCCTCATAGCAGTTTTCCATTTTCACTTGGGAAAAATTTTATACCTTGCTAATAATAAACATATAACAAAGTCCAATATATATTTTTGTAGGGAATTCAAAAGCTCTACAAAAAAAGATATCTTAAACTTTTGTCATTAACCCAACCATTGAAATAATATTGAAGGTCAAATTGAATAATTAAAAAAAAAAAATTTTTTATTTATTTCTCAATTGTATAACTCGCTGATAGGCAAGCGCGATACATATTTCCATAGGAAATCGACTAGTCTCTTTTGTTCAATCGATAAGTGTAAGTGTTTTAAAGATAATCGCAACAAAAGTTCCTTGTGGTGGATGGACTCACATCATTAATATAGGATTAAAAATTAATAAATATTTAAAAAAATAATAATGTAGGTGACCTCTGGTTACATACCGTGGAATCTCAGAAACGGAGATAAAACCCTATTATTATTATTATTATTACTCTAACTAGAAATATTGCCTGGAAATACGTCTTTATGTATGCGAGAAAAATTGCTATTTTTTATAAAATTACAATTGAATTCAACCACATTCGTAAAATCGTTTTTTTTTTTTTTTTGTTGCTCTTGAATAAATTGATTCCGACTTCACACTATTATTTACTATAATGCAATTTATTCCGTCAGTCAAATACCGATGACAATGACACATCTTACTGTGTATTAAGAAGAAGCCTGTTACCAACATAATATATTCTATTCTATCTAACAAGCATTCTGTCTGACTGCTACATTCTATTCTTTCTCATCTCTCATCTATATTGAACATAGTCCGTCCATCCGTCCGTCCGTTCGTGTGTTCCTTGTTGTTTAATATTCTATATCTTCCTTTACCCTTCAATTCAATTTATCACATAAATATTTCCGTAGTTACGTCATCTCATATTACGTTCATAATATATGATATATGATATACGATATACGATATGATGTTGTTGGTTGTATGCGTTTTTTTTTTTTTTAATATAAAAAATTATTATTTTTCTAGGTTATGTACTTTAGCCTTAATGTTATTAATACTCTGATTAAATGCGGTTCTACTTGTATAATTTATTTATATTATCCTACTTTACGATACACAGGATGTGGCGTCAACTATAGTGGATTGTATACCGCAACAAATACACGGGAAAATACTGTTTCGTAATGCATATGAGTGGCTTTCCTCGATACCCTTGTAGCGGTACGCTCCTAAAATCAATTATGATTTCTTTTAGAAACCATTGCTCTTAAACTATATCCTCCCCAAGTTACCACGGTAATTATTATTGTAAATTACTTTGGTAACTATCAACAAACATTTATTCAATAATTTCAATAAAGATAATTTATATATTTCAACTTGTAATTTATTAAATGTATTATAATTATTAATGATTCAAATATAATCATTTATCATCTTACAAGCTCAACGTGGGAATACAAGAGAATAGAATTTCGAAAGGTTACCGGAATTCATTACCGGAAATTATCACATACGAAAATACTATAGGACTCCAATATGTGCAGACTGTGAGTCGAGGAAACTCCCGGTTATAACAGATACAAAATATTGGCTGCATTTAACTCCAAATATATGACACATAAGAAAAACCTGATAAACTAGCTCGTGGCTATTGCCGAGATATGGGAGAAACTAACCTCGTCAGACTGAAATAGAAGGAGGAGCACAATAGACTGTAAGGTCATACCCCAACACTTTTCATTCACTCCAAGATTTAGTTGCCATTGATAACGAATTTTGATACAGTAGACCCTCGAACTTCAAGGGAAGCGTAAAAAAATTCGCGTCGGCGTCATTTGATAACACGAAGCAGAATTCTTTCGTGCTTGTGGTATGCAATAAAGACAAAAATTTTAAATTTCGGTACCTGCCCAAAGTTTTCTTCGAGTTAAAGTGGCTATTAATTCAGTTAAAGAAATTTTTTTCGAGTTATAGAAGGGAAAAATGTACTGAAATACTTTGTAGGGAAATATTGATAGTTTTCGACTTATAGAATCCATATATAAATATTAATTAGATCTTAAGATAATGGGGTACACTTCCCAATCAGCATTCTGACTGTAAAGAGCGTACTACCTTAAGTATCAGAGTACTTAAGGTAGTACAATTTATAAATTTAACTAAGTGTTACCGCAGTAGGCCGATGAAATTCTCATTTCCCGACAGTGTTAAGTATGATTATAAATTTATACACAATAAGTTACTCACTGACTCCGGATAATTGTTTTAGGGATTGAATTTTTCACCCACCTGTAACAAATAAATGAATAACTAATTAATTGCGAATATACACAAGTTTTAAATTAAAATAATAAGTGAGAAATAATTGAGGACAGCTGTATTTTCATGATAATTAAAGTTTGAAAAATTAATAGATAACTTAATATGTTAATTAATTGTTTTCGCATCTTTATAATTTACGGTTTTAATTTTAAGAACATATTGGGCCCTAAACAAATTTACGATAATTAATCACCGTTACGGAGACTTAAATAGATGAAAAATAGTATATTTAAGTCTTCAGCAGGGTGGTTAATTGAAATAAATTTATCCGGCGATCATATCTTAAATTATAGGCAGTACATTTTGAAAGCTTAATTTCTATTAAGATTTTTTGCTCTTCTTCATAAACATGAGTAATTTATTTTATGCGAAACTATATTTTTATAATGCGAGAAGATGGTAAGCATGTGTCTAGTCTAGTCTAGAGATTTACACCCTATGACGCATTCATATTCGTCAAGGTAGCTACTTCCAATTACGCATCGGTTAGGTGCAAACGTTTCTTGCCTACGATCTTATGTCAGACGGTTAAAATAATATTACAAATATTTATTACTACTACTGAATTTTGTAAGAGTCATCGAATTCATCATATTATACTCTGCACGTGGATGATTCATTTCAAACAAAATATAATACAAAATAAAACGCTTTCGTAGTTCAAAATGAATCATCGAACTACAGCTATCGTTTTCACTACCTTTAAATATGATTCATATCAAAATAATTTCTAAATAGTTCTACTTATTATTTAACCAATCACATGATTCCGCATTAAAATACATAAAATTACACGCAAAAATGATGATACACAAAAAAAAAACTGAACTGCTAGGTGGAATGTTTCATAAATTATTTCAGACAGGAAAAGTATTTTTTTACGTTAGTGACCTTTTATCGTAATTTTAAATCTTTTCATATAATAAATGCAGTAATATATAAAAAAGGAAAAAAAGAAAAATGTAATTAGAAAAAATAATAATAACTTTTGTGAGAAATAAAAAAAAAACACACACATTTATATAGTTAATTAATTAGCCTAGATTTAAGTTTATGATAAATATCTGTAACAAAATATAATAATTGATGTAGATATTTAGCAACATTATTATAAATTACGAATACATTATAGAAAATGAGACATTCATGGCGTGGTCAATATTCTGTTAAAGTTAATGTCGTTCTGGTTTAGAGACATTTACGAGTTATTTCAATTTGTAAATACTCATGATCAAGATCATACAAAGGCTCTTACAGAAAACAACTAACGTTTACAACTAGACAAAAAACAATAAGGAGCAATTACATTTCAATTTTTTTTTGTTACCCCTATTCCTAGAACACTTGTTTGTATTTTATAAATACGTATTTCGACTATAATGTAGTCATCGTCAGTATGAATTAGCTAATCGTAACAATCTCTGAGATATGGATTCAGAGATATGTTGCTTGTTGCTAATTTGGTGCGTGTCTCACAATGACATTAAAAAAGTTCTGTCCTTTTATACGATTTGACTGAGGGTATAATCTGACCTGAGGATTATTTGAGTTGGCTGACTAACGGATTAGATGTGTGAAGAGCCCCACCTATTTATTGGCGGTATTCTATGGTGACTATGCGGCGTTTGTTTTGTCACTGAAGTGAGGGTATCGATGCTAACCTTGACATTCAGGTATTAGATTTTTATTTTTATTTTGAAAATGGTTTTATTAAATCAATCTTTAATTATTTTAATAATCTTTAATAAGGAGCAAGTTATATAATTTAAGTTTCTAACACTGTTTACTTTTTTAATAATAAAAACGATCGCCTATTATTTTGTTACGACATGTCATTTTTGACTATGTTATAATATTTGACTTGTACCTACACATATAACATATTTTTAATATATTCAAATAAATAATACTTTTGTAGGCGTGTGAATAAATATGTAAAAAAAAAATATACTTTAAAAAAAATAAAACAAGTTAAATCAGTTGTTTTAAATAAGATTATTATTTAATTCGTCGAAGCGAATGTTGTGTTAGATGTCTTCGTCTATCATACTGACAGGTTTACAAAATGTACACACTTCTAAATTAGATGTGTAGAAATGCTGATTCATGTAGGGTTCTGTCTGCTTATTAGTAGATTATCCATAACGTGTATTTATTACAAATCATTCGAAAAAAATTCACGAAAATTGGACTGTTCATTAACAACCACGAGTTAATATCCCGTATAAGTATGATATTACGTAAAAGAAACCCCCCCCCCCGTGCTTTCTAATAGTAAGATATATCTAAAGTTCTATTTATAATTGTTTCTTAACAATGTTTAAATTGTGCAAAATGATTTCTATAGAATTCAAGTTATATAATTTGAAAATTTGGGAGGCTTCTTGTAGCCTTTTTAATGCTGATTGAAATGAACTTAATCTATTGAGTCATTTTTACAAAAACCGAATTAATAAGATACAAAATGACTATACAATTTTAAAAACAGAACACTACTTCTGTGCCCCCAGTACTTTACGATAGACCCAAAGAAAGAAGTGTATATTAACGAATAAACTCATAGATTAATTATCAAATAAAATGAGGCTTTCATAAACAATTGTAATTGAAAATCAGCCTTCATTACCATTTATGATTGATAGAAATACGGTACGGAATCCTAACATAAGTAATACCATAATATGAATGATTATTAATTCTGACATACAAAAACAATGAATAGAACTTGAATATAATAGAATAAGATTGTTGGTTAGTTAGTTGCTATATAGTTCTCGTTTTATGGAATAAGTAGAATTTTTAATAAACAATTATTATTATTTATATGGACAGAACGTTTTAAAACCGGTTTTAAATTTTTACAACACTGCACATACAATATATAATTAATAATATTAATATAATCACTTTCATTCGCCAATGGCTATGATTTATTTATATATCGATTAATTTATTTATTTTTTACATGGAGAATTTTTTCCACGAATATTTACTATGCAAAATTGTTATTTTTATCATCTACCACGGAAAAAACCAACTAATTATAACGGCATTATTTTGTTAAAAATGTCAAGTCAAACTCATCATCAATGTTTTAATTTATTGGAACAAAATATTTGTTTGTATGATCGATCTTTTGAAATATCTATACCTTAAAGTAGTTCACTCGTAAACTACCCACTTTTCATAAGAATTTGATGAAACTCAAATTCATATTATGAAATACCCTGCGCACCTGAGAAATTTAACCACTAAATCTATACCAATGGTTTTCCCCCTTTTTTTAAAAAAACCTGGTCCTTACATAGGTTTAGTTGGCGAACAATTTTGTTTTTCCTGGGATATCAATACTTTTTGTATGAGAAAACTTAGTCCATCTCACATTTTTGTTTTTAGTCGAATCGTATATATATAATAAGGGTATTAATTTTAGTCCCGATTTTGTAACGGATGAAAGTATTGAGCGCAGAAAAAGTTATTGGTATTGGTGCTTATAAAATGGCCTATATGTCTATCTATCTGTCTGTCAACTGAAATTATTAGTGTGCGCTTTAGAGCAAAACCAAGACTTCAAGTTCGTAAATGAAGAAAATCTCTACCTTTAAAGCCATAAGAGATGGAGCAAAATTTCAATGATCAAAAATGTTCTATTTTATGAAATAAACAACTTTTGTTTAAAACTTTTTTTCACACACTGAGTTGTGCTACAATTTTAGCTCTTCGATAATTATGCTTGATTAAAAAAGAATACATGTATTTATAGAATGAAACATGTATTTATAGAATATACTACGTTGTATTTCTATAGATGTATACGTTCGTAAAATGTAAAATAAACAGTTCGCGTAATGATAATGAATTCTGTACATATAGAGTAATAATTAAGTAATTAACTCAATTAGTTGTTATTTTCACTCACGAATATGCGAAGAAAGTACTACTTTTCAAATTTATTTTCCCATATTTGACACTAGAGCAGATAGAATACAAGACTTGCACCCTAGACCCACGGAGTCTTCAGCCTTGGCTCCGCGTCCTACAAAGAAAATATATTCTACGCAGTGTAAGTTTGGTTGCGTTTGGAAAATTAAAGTGTACTGATTTTTCCTGTAAGTTTGAACTTATTCTGCGTTGAATGCAAAAACCACATCCTTCTATCATGTCTAGAAGTGGGTTCGATTTTGTATAGATGCTTGAGTCAGTGAGTGAGTGAGTCAGTTACCCAAAGGTCTGTATACAGTCTGTTTTCAAATGAATTTCTAATAGGTAATCTATGTTAAATAAATAAATAAAATATTTACTATAAAACCATACATCGATACACATACTTACAGACATCTGGGCTGCTTGTGTTATAATGTTGGTTTGATGTCATTTAAGAGTGGGGAGATTTAGTGATGCCCACTTAATTTATAATATTATTCATTACATATGCACACACACTACGGACTATCGAGTATACCCACTATTTTTATTTCTTTATGAAGCATTGTGTAGTCATATAGTAAATAATATTTAACATTGATTCTCTATTGGCAAAGCTGTCCAAAACAGACGGTATATTATAGGATTTGTCTATTTCTCGTCCAGAGTCTGTAAAAACCACAAAACCCCCGAGTGGCAACCCTACGAAATGTACTTGTCTTGTGGTAACAACATTAGCATGGATAAAATAAATAGCATGTAGAATTGCATACATACATACATGCACGCATGCATGCATGATATATTATATATAAAATGCGCAACTTTAGTAATATTATTAATTAACTTGCATTATTAAATGAATGATAACCTAACCTAGATTATGAATAACGATAATGAAAGAATAATGTGTTAATAACTAATATAAATACTACATACACTCATTACATTACATTCATTACAATATCCTTGAAGTTTTCTCTAAACATTTTTATTTATTTATAATATAATATATATTTGTATGTATTGTATTTGTTTGTTAATCATTATTATTATCAATAATATTAATATTAATATATGTATATATTATTATTTTATTAATATTAATATTCATTATTATTATTATTATTGTTTATTGATAGTACTTAAAAGACAATCATTATCTATTCTGAAGTATGTCATCATCACCATCCCATCCCCCCACCATGTGTATACAATTAATTCATTTTAAAACATTATATAAGAATTAACAAAAAAAACTTAATAATTAATATAAAAACATTGAATAAATAACTGAGTTCAATGTATAAATACCCTATACACAATCGATGCATACATAGAGCTGCTGTTTAAGGATGTTAGGGTAGTTAATCGAAATACAAGTAGAATATTCCTCACTTAAGGACGTTCCAGCCCTGTGTTATGCAATCACGACAACAAACCGGTTTGATTTTATTATAGCACAAATACATAAACACACAGATACAACATATAGACAAAAGCACTGTTCACATATACAAAATAATGTAATTTTGAAGAAAATAAATAAATTTAAACTTTTATATTTTGAAAACAAAACGACAACACACGATTTTTTTTTATAGATTTATATAGTAAATATTTAGGTTTACTCTCCTAGTTTTTTTTTTTAAATTCTGTCGAGTATTTTTTCTAATACAACAGATAATAGTTGGACGGGCATGAAGTTTTAAATGCTTCTAATGAGAGAAAGAGTGATAACTTTGATATTAATTATCTCGCGTTCTAAACGGTCAAAAACTCTTGAAACTTCGGGATTTATTAGAAAACATTATATTTAGCATGTGAAAAAAATGAGCATTGACAGGTAGTAAAGAGCAACTGTACCCGTAATTGTTGCGTGACTCAATTTATAATACCCTCTAGACGTATATAGCCGGTTACTTCGTTCTTGTCCATACGCCGACAGTTTAGACAATTAGCCGCACAATTTTTTTATATAATTGACAAACTGCCGATGTCGGGATTCGAACCCATAACCTCCCAGTTTCCAAGTAGGCATACTGCGCAGACATAACTGATAGCTACCACTTTCATAGAGTAAATAATATTGAACGGTCCAGTCGTTAATGAGATGCCTAGTTCTAATGCAGAGGTGGGCAGGAGATGACTCGGCCAAGCTCTGAGTGAGAGGTAGGGAAGAAGAGATAGAGTTAATACAGGGTAACCTACCAATTATTAATATTTTCTTTTTTTAATTAAAACATTTTCTGAAAAAAATATAATAATACCAAATCTTTTTTATGGTCACTATTATACAAAGTAAATAATACAAGCAATCATTCAATACATACTCTGGAATTTTGGGCTAGTAATTAGGGTCATTAAATGTACCTTTTTAGTATATATCATATTTGTGTATGAATAAAATAAAAATATATAAAAAATATATATAAATCTTTTGAACCTTTAAGTTTACCGCTGGACCATTGTAATAAAAGAGGGAAATTTTTGCAAAGGATAATTTTAAATAGAATTAAAGTTTTGGAAATTCCAAATGATTTGTCTAAATATTTTACTATTCATATCCGAGAACTAATAAAGAATTATTTACCTGATTTAATTATTTTTTCTTCGTATGGATTATGCTCAGTATAGTGTCATGGGAATTTGATGAATTAAGTTAAATTTTACATAAAGTGGGAATTTGAGTTCTTCGAGTTAGTCTACTTTGAATTGAAAAAGTGAAAAGTACTATTTGTAGTAGTGGAAATTATTTTTATGAATAATAGTTACTTATGCATAATGAATAAGTTCTGATGGAAAATAAACTCCCAATATATTGTTGTCTTACAAAAGGTATGAAATCCACTAATACCCAACCATCAATGTAGTGAATCGAGCATATTGAATCATTCAATAAAATTCATTTTATATTCGTTCCCATATGGATAAGCTTTGAATATCTCCTTTGATTTTTAGTAATTAACTGATTTCCTTACTTTCCGTCCAAAGTACTTAGAATCAATAACGGAACATTGTTCTTCTGCATTATAAAGAATAAACTCATTAGCATCAATCCCGCTGGTATTTTTAAATAGAAGCGTATGAATTATAATAACGTTTTATATTCAAAGTTTATATTACACCCAATTTTTTAAATTAATATCAATTAAAATTAATTAAAAATAGAATTTTTTATTCATAATATTATATTGAACGAAATAACTGTATTGGCAATATCTTTTATATATAGATAATTCTGTTAATTAGTTATTTAAAATGTTGTATAGTCAATGTAAATTGAAAAGCAGAATCTAATTACCTCCATATACAGACTACTAGTAGTAGTAACGGTGAGGAGGTCGAATCCTGGTAAGTAGCACTTTCTAGGCCTTTTTTACCGACCCCTAAAAGACAAGGAATCTGTATGTAGACTAGTAATTGGTCGATTATGGAGTTGACCTTGATTGGAAGGTCAACAATCATAGCCGGATACTTTAGTTCTTGTCCATACGTCGACATTTTAGTCAATTAGCAGCTCCCTAAATGTTATTTTTTAAATTAATTTAATTGACAAAATGCTGCCGTTGGGAATCGAACCAACAACGTCCCAGTTCCGAGCAGAGTGCTTTTACAGGCTCGACCACTGACTTTGGCTGGTCATTTGCAGACTACTACGGAATATGTAAGTTCCTGACATCAAAAATATCATTTTTGCCAAACTTTTTATAATGCCAAACATTTCTCAAACAAATAAGGAAAGTCAAGCATCATTAATCAAATATCTAATTTCAAATAACAACTGTAAATTTGGTTTAAACAACTCATCATTAAAATCTTTTTTTTAATTGAGAAAATGTTCTATTGAGAACTGGCCTGAGGGCGGAGCTTAAAAAACATGGCTGTCTATTGTGTGTTTTTATTATGTCAAATAATTATTTTCTTCTAAATTTTGGCGCAGTTAATTTATTTCCAAAATTATGTTAATGTAGGTATTTCTGTAGATACCATACTAGACCAGAGGTGGGCAGGAGTTGATTCCGCCAAGCTCTGAGTGAGAGGTAGGGAAGAGAGATAGAGTTAATACAGGGTAACCTACCAATTATTAATATTTTCTTCTTTTAATTAAAACATTTTCTGAAAAAAATATAATAATACCAAATCTTTTTTATGGTCACTATTATACAAAGTAAATAATACATACAATCATTCAATACATACACTGGAATTTTGGGCTGGTAATTTGGGTCATAAAATGTACCTTTTTAGTATATATCATATTTGTGTATGAATAAAATAAAAATATATATAAAATTTATATAAATCTTTTGAACCTTTAAGTTTACCGCTGGACCATTGTAATAAAAGAGGGAAATTTTTGCAAAGGATAATTTAAATAGAATTATAGTTTTGGAAATTCCAAATAATTTGTCTAAATAATTTACTATTCATATCCGAGAACTAATAAAGAATTATTTACCTGATTTAATTATTTTTTCTTCGTATGGAGGATGCTCAGTATAGTGTCATGGGAATTTGATGAATTAAGTTAAATTTTACATAAAGTAGGAGTTCTTCGAGTTAGTCTACTTTGAATTGAAAAAGGGAAAAAGTACTATTTGTAGTAGTGGAAATTATTTTTCGCATTTGTTTTTAAAAAAAAATAATATATTGACTATACTATAGACTATACTATATAATTATTGGGTAATAATCGGTGGCAACCTGTATTGAAACATCGTTCCGTCTTGCTTCAAAACATACCTTCTTTACTTACTCTCACCCAGCTTATGGAGAGCCCGTAAGGCTCAGACGAGCTGTCTGCGCCCGCCTCTGTACTAGACATCTGGGCCGGCTATAACTTGGGAACGATCACAAAACAGCTATAGCTTTAGAACAGTAATTAAAGATAGGATGCCTTCTAGTTATTTAGAAAATGGTTCCAGAATGAGCTATTCTTTTAATATTAGAATATGAAACTGCAGTGTAGATGAAAAAATGGTAGACAATAATTAAATCTAGTAAAAAATGAACGTGACCTGACTTGACGTGTAAGTTACATAAAACACTATTATATTATTAACCAGTGAACTCGTGTAAATAGACATAGTTCGTTTCAAACCAAAATCAATACAACAACAACAAACACACAATTCAGAATTACACACTTAATTGATTCTCATTTAAAATTCATTTATATTTATTTAATATTATTTTGTGAATTAATTTTTTTTTTAAATAATAATTCGTTTCACTTTCAAATATATTACATATAATTACTTTAACATTTTTTGAGTATAATCATGTCTGTCATGTCATGTGTGTGTGTGTCCTTGATTAGTTTTTATTATGTCTGTGATAATGTTTGTAGACAATATTATTACATGTATTGTGTCAGACGGAATCGGTAAATAAGAACACATGATGATAAATAATAAATATACTACTCTTCAATCAAATTAAATCAATCTTGTGAATGATTGACTACATATTAAATTATTATCGTATTATTAATTTGGGTTTGTATGAATATTTGAAACTGAAATTTTCCATCATTAATTTGTAACCACATTTTAAAGAGATAACAAAACTCTTTCTTTTTTTGATCTCAGATCAATATTCTTGACTTCACAAACCTTATATGGGAGGACCCTTAATATCATTACATATATACAGATTATCAAAACAAAAGATGCGTGGGCAGAAATTTTTGTATTTAAAAAATAAAGATTTTGGGATGTACACTCCCGTTCAATAAAATTGAACAGATCTGAATCGAAAATCAGTCTCTCACAATTTTGATTTTTCTTGTAGTAAATGTTTTTTACTATACTTTCATTTCTTTTTTCACACTTAAAATATATACTAGTTATCTTTGTTTATAAATGAATCATTATACAGAGAGTTACAAAAGTGAGGAGTTTTATCGGAGGTCTGTTTAATTTTATTGAACGGGAGTGTACACTCCCGTTCAATATATCTGACCCAGTAAGTCATATTCTAAGCGTATATGTTACTGAATATAGGTATAAGATTACATACAGTACAAGTTAGGATGTTTCAACTAGTTCAATTTCTATGAACGGCAGTGTACCTTAAACCATTCATTTTTTTTAAACATGATAAATTCTATTCGTTCGTTATACTGGTGGTCGATCTAATAATGTGTTTACAGAGCCCACAACAGACAGCTCATATCTGTAAATCTGTCGCGCTGTAGTCGTTTTACCCGTGACATCATGGTACTAGTGTAGGCGCATGCGCGTGAAAACTTGTGTATTAGCTATGAGTAAATATTTCGATTCGAGTAACGGTGACACACTTTTAGCTAGAATATTGAGTCGGTTGTCATTGTGAAGAGCTTGCGGAGAACTACTAGGCCCTAAAGTGAAACATTAAATTATTCGCCGTAATATAATTGAAAATCGATATTAGTTTGAAAAATATAAAATAATTAAAGATTTTGTCTCATATGCTTGGTAAATATGCTCGGAATTATAAAAAACGCAAATAAGAAGAAAGTTTGGATTGAAAGAAATTCAACAAGCCTAAAGTGCAGTGCCGAACGAAGGTGAGAGCTGCGGCAACGTAGAAACCAGCGCAAAGCTACTGCGTAGCTGGCCTATCTGGCATACAGCTGCCAATAGACAGTCTAAAAGTCTCTGGATCATGTGCAGAACTTTTTCTCGGAAAATCAACGGCGCAGATCCAAACTGTGCCTATAATATTTTCGTATTGGCTTTTCCTTCTAAATATAGTATTATGGAGAGGTTTAGTAACAAGCACTAGGAGAAATTACACATACACCGTCTTTATCGGCGCTTGCATTTTTTCCGCCGCATGCAATCAATGTAATCAAATTGAGCCTTTCACACGCTATTCTTGTGCATAAAATTTCAAGGAGAATTGAGTTGTAATCAAAACAAACACACTAATTAAAGGTTACGTTCAGCTCTTACAAACAATTAACTCAAACGAAAAGAATACTATCATTATTATATTATTAAATTTTCGCATATTACAAAAAAAAAAAATTCGTTACGCAGGAGCTGCTTCAACTTAGCGAATTTCCTTGGAATAAATAAATTACTCTCTAGCGGTCGCAATGTTAGTCTGATCAAAATGAAATGTCGTATCTGATTTTAGTATTTGCATGGCCAATTTTATTAATAAATAACATACGTCAAGGGGAAAGGGGGGCATAAAGATAGAAGAAAACACAAAATATAAAATATCTCTCTTAATATTAGAACAATCGAAAAATATGTAAGTAACAAAGTTGTAGAAAATCATGTTTGCTACAATTCATCACCTTATCATTTTTGCTCAAACTCTAATGCGTACAGAGATATTGAGGAATTTAATTTTCAATCTTAAACCGTCAATATTTTTGTAAATATTAAGGTAACAGAAAAAATGATAAGAAACAAAATTACAGTAAAACTTAATACCTACAACTTTACTTCTTATCAAATTTTCGATTTTTCGAATATTAAGGGAGATATGTCAAATTTTGTGTTTCCCCCTTCCTCTAAACCCCCCTTTCCCTTGGTCCGATTTTACCCACTAACGAACTTGACCTTTTGAATGCCAAAAGCGCTTCAAATACCAAATTTCATTCCGATAAAATGAAAACTGTGACCGCTAGAGTGATTACAGACACATATATATATATATATATATATATATGTATATATATATATATATATATGTCCATAGATATATATATACAAATTTTACAGATGGTGATTTTTGACATCTACAAGGTAGGATCGATGGACATTTGAAGAAATTTTTGCGAAATTTTGACTTCGGTACGGGACCAATAGCTCTATTTCCTTTCAGGAAATTCGCTAAAAACTGTTTATATATTTACAAACAGAATAATAATGTATGAAGTAAAAATACTTACTTCATGGTAAGACAATTCCTCTTTCATTCATCTAATAATAAATATAATTACAAACATTTTGTGGTATCACCTGACTGAATTCAATCCAACCAATAAACACACACACAACGCAATCTGATTGTATGTGGTACACTGGGTATCAAAAGTTGATGTGACTTTAAAAATATGTATAATTGATTTTGTGCTTTATTGATTCGGTTTTCGAAAAAATGTTTCGACTAAAAGTTGTTCATTATAAATATAGAAACAATTTTTATTCGAAAATTTTTTTCGAAAACACAATGAATAAGGAACAAATCAATTATATAGGATGGTGCAGAAGTAACGTTATGATTTAATTAATGAATAAATTTTTTGTTTACGTATTATTTTTTTTTTTTCAAAATTAACTTGGGAAATTTATGATGGAAAGGACTCAGCACAGAACAAAGAACTAAAGTTATCCAATTTTATTTTGGGAAATTTATGATGGAGAGACCTCAGCATAGAGAAATAACCAAAGTTGCCCAATTTTATTTTGAAAGTCGATTATTCAAAGGTCATATCGAAATTTCTTTCATGTTCCGACAATTTACCGATTGGTTCAGCGTTTTCGGCAACATGGATCTGTCTGTGATCTTCCGCGTGCTGGAAGACCTCGTGTAGTTCGAAATGATATGAACATTGCACGGGTGCAAGCAAGTGTTGTGGAAAATCCCGAAACTTCCACCAGGCGATGTTCTCAGCAGTTGGTGATGTCTTGGCGGTCTTTGTAAAGAATTTTACATACGTTACACCTTTTCCCATATAAGATTCAATTGGTTCACGAGTTAAAACCAAAACGGTTACAACTTTCAAAAGTAACATCAACTTTTGACGCCTATCTACAGGTATATATTTATTGTTACTTATTTACAGACGCATTTCGCAGAACGTTTTTTTTTATTACCTACAGAACAACAAACACAGTGTTGTTAAAAAATAAATTAAGATGGAAAGTTATACAACCGTGTTGTTTTGTTGCGTTCTAAGAATTCATTAAACCAGAAAATAGTACACAAACATTATTATTTATTCTTTAGAGTTTTTTATGGCCCGTATTCATAGTCCGGTCTTAAGTGTTAGTTCATCTTAAGCATGAGCTTAAGGCAGCGCTTAGATTCATAGACCCAATCTTGAGGCAATCTTGAATATTTAATCTTAGCTAAGATAAGTGTGGTTGGATCAGATATGTGTGGTTGGAAAAAATCGGAAAAAAATACAAAAAATTTTTAATAATCGATTTGATTGAAAATTTGTATATTAGGTAAATTAGACCCAAAAATTATAAAAATCTAGTTGGTTTTATGTTTTAAAGGTTGGTTTGTGATGTATGACTATCTTTATATGATTTGATACCCCTTTTTATACGATATTTGATAATATCTCATAAACCGCTCACCAAATCATCTGACGAATATGATTTTTGTTATTTTTGGGTCCAAATTACCATATATTATGAATTTCATTGAAATCGGGGACAAAAACATTTTTCGATTATCTGAGATTTTTTTAAGGTAACTCCCCTTAGAAAAAATCGGAAAAAACACTAAAATTTTTAGTAAGCGATTTGATTGAAAATTTGTATATTAGGTAAATAAGACCTAAAAAATACAAAAATCTAGTTGGTTTTACGTTTTAAAGGTTGGTTTGTGACGTATGACATCTTAATACGATTGGATACCCCTTTTTATAAAATATTTGATGATATCTCATAAATCACTCACCAAATCGTCTGACGAATATGATTTTCGTTATTTTTGGGTCCAACTTGCCTTATATAGTGAATTTCATTGAAATCGGGGACAAAAATTATTTTTCGATTATCTGAGATTTTTTTAAGGTACACCCCTTAGAAAAAAAACGGAAAAAACACTAAAATTTTTAGTAAGCGATTTGATTGAAAATTTGTATACTAGGTAAATTAGACCTAAAAAATACAAAAATCTAGTTGGTTTTACGTTTTAAAGGTTGGTTTGTGATGTATGACTATCTTAATAAGATTTGATACCCATTTTTATACGATATTTGATGATATCTCATAAACCGCTCACCAAATCATCTGACGAATATGATTTTTGTTATTTTTGGGTCCAAATTACCATATATTGTGAATTTCATTGAAATCGGGGACAAAAACATTTTTCGATTATCTGCGATTTTTTTAAGGTACACCCCTTAGAAAAAATCGGAAAAAAACACTAAAATTTTTAACCGTCGATTTGATTGAAAATTTTTATATTAGGAAAATTGGACCCAAATGTTACAAAAATCTAGTTGAGTTCACGTTTAGAAGAATGGTTTTTGAGATATGCACACAAATTAAAATATAAATTATATACTAAATATAGAAAAGTGTGATTTCGAATTATTAATTAACCTTTCCATTGCTTGTATTACACCAACCACCTTAAATTATAACCAGTAGTTATTTTAAAAATAATTTTTTATTATTATTTTTTATTTTAAAGCTGATATATTTTATTTCATAAGTATTAATTATCAGTACTCGGTTCTGTTGTTGATTTAACCTTGAGCGGATAATTTTCTTGTCCATACGCCGACAGTTTAGTCAATTAACCGCCCTTTTTTTTTTTTAAATAATTGACAAACTGACAATGTCTAGCTAGGCTACTTCATAATATATTGAGAGTCTATAAAATCTACTAACATTCCCTTACTTACTTGCTATGGAGACAGAAAGTAAATTAAAACTTTTTCTAGTCTAAAATATTAACAAAATAGTTAATATTAGATTATCAAATGATAATTAATGAGAACTCTAGATTTTTGAAATAAAATTTCAAATTCGCCCCTTTACATAGATCACGTTTTCACAGCAGTGAAATTGTCACCGAATTAGCAACGAATAACATATCCTAATAATTTAAAGACAAAAAATACCCCTTTTTAAACAAGAAACAAATTTAATTTGAAACTTTTTTTCATAAATTCAGTATATATATCGGGTGTTTAAGCAATTACCTCAGTTGTTATTTTCACTATTTTTGTTTTTAATGTGATTAAAACCTGACAAACCTGACAAATAAATAACATTTCCACTTTTACTAATAATAATGGGATTTAACCTCCGTTTTTTGAGATACGACTGTCTATAACAGAGGCCACCCACATCATTATTTTTCAACCTTTATTATAATTTTTACTTTTACATTTTTTTATGATGTGAGTGAAGGTTCAGGAATTCGTATGCAGACTAGGAATTGGTAGGTGTGCGGCTGCAGCCGACTTTGATAGAAACTATGCCGATATTCATCTGGAGTTCGTGAAGTGAAACTGCAGAAAACCTTCATAAGCATAGCCGGTTACTTCGTTCTTGTCTATACGCCGACAGCTTAGCCAATCAAGCGCCCCATTAATTTTTTATTTTAATTGACAAACTGTCGGTGTCGGGATTCGAACCCATAACCTCCCAGTTCCAAGTAGAGACAACGCCTTAACAAGCGCGGCTACTTGGCTGGTCTCCACTTTTACTAACTAGTAGATTACTCTGTGTTTAGATAAAAAATCCTCTCGGTTACTAAAATAAATTTCGAAATTCCCATATTTTCAAGGATCTTTCCTTACAATAACATTCAAAACACTATACGAGTATACGCCACTATCAGCTCTAGTTGAGTCTAGTCTACTAAACTCACACACACAATTAGCAACTACCATTGCATATTACATCATACCAATATACCAAGTTACAAATACAATCGGCCAACAAATGAACGAACACAAACTGTACGATTGAACGAATCAAACCAATGTACGTACAATGTTTGGTTGGTTGTGTTCGTTGTTGGCTGGCTGTTGGTTGTATGTCTAAAAATAAACATTGAAATACATTTCAAACTTTCTATGGAATACAATAGATAACTGTTATTTGACCTTTTGAATGAGTATTCAACTATGGAGACGACGGACGGACGGACGGACGGACGACGACAACAATACCAAAATATATCGTTACAATTTTGTTTTTTATTTATTTTTAGTATGTCAATATATTTATTCTACATACGAGAATTTATTTTTCTCTAAAATGAATATTATTTTATTTTTTTCTATGTGTATTCAAATTATTTATGTAGCTTGTATCAAATTTCTTTTAAGTGCATCCATCATTCACATTTCCTTCGTTTATCTCAGTTATTTGTCTGTTATAAGGTCACTAGGAGTGTATTCGTTTTGGACGCTTACACGATGTTAGCGCTATCAAGTGTTGTTTTTAGTGTTTGTCTTGGCGCTGCGTAGACCCAGGATAGACACCACGCTTGTAGACGCTTTCTCTGGGTATGTTCCAAAATTCGCTGACAGCATATTCATCGCGAGTTTCAGAATTCATGACAGCACCTGCAGCAGAACTGTGAAAAACAATGACGTCATGAGTTGTGACGTAATTTCCTGCTGTAACTGCTGCCGCTGAAAAGGTGAAGCAGTGAAAGCAATGAACATAGCGGCGTGCTGTAAGTGTTGTGAAACGCGTTCCAATTTTCATGGCTGCAGAAGCAGTAACAGCGCGCTTGCAGCTTTGGAACGCTGTTCGCAGCGTACTTCATGGCGTTAACACTCACAGCGCTGGCAGCAAATTTTGGAACATACCCACAATCGAGGTAAGGCAACAAAAGCGTCAGCGCTAAATCGTACTAACTTCCAAAACGAACACTGCATAAAGGTTTGTTTATTAGAAAAAAACGTACATTACCGACATTTTTTTCTTCAAATTATCATTTCAGGGTGTTTTGGTTCGATTCTAGGGGCTTTTGAAGTCACTCAACCATTTTATTGGGTTGAAAATAATTGAAATTTTTTCATCCGTCATATTGATTAATAATGCTAATTGACGCTTACACACGAGTTTAATTCCAAAACGAATGGTATTAGAGTAGAGTAAACGTTCATAATCGAAAACGAACGCCAATAAATTGCACTAATAAGAATAAGCGCCCTAAACGAATACACCCTAGTTTGATGCGATATTATTGGTTTTTTGATCAAACACTGCCATACACATTTGGCCAAAGACTCAATCCATGGCATCAAATTGCTTGCGTAATCAAATTGTTGAATTTTTTCAATCTCAAAATCGTTCCCATATTGTCAATAAGAACAATAGTACTCTGGTGTACTGTACCTTGTGTTATAAAATACATTTTTTATTTCTAACTTCACAGTCCATGAAATATTTTACCCAATCAAAAGGTTGGCAAACGATACTAGCAAATTTTTATTTAAAACATTGTCGATCTAATTATGACGAACTTGTCACATAACATCAACTTTGTAGCAATCTGGACAAACTAAGTTACATACTAGAGAGTAGAGACCATTTAATAAAAATGTTTCTCAAAGAAAACGAGTTATGCGTTACGACATGCTTTTGCAAAACATCAACAAACATTTTATGTTTTAGAAATCTTTAAAAGGTAAAAAAAAAAAAACAAACAAAAACATGAAATACATAAACCTCGACTACAACAATAATATTATGAAACGTTTAACATAAATATATAATACATTTTAAGAAAAAATATAAATATATATAAAAGAGGTCCATCATAGAGGTCACGAACACAACAAACTCTTACAATTATATTATTACTGCATCATGTTGTTGTTGATGATGATTATATTCAAACAAACGTTGAGTCACGGCTGTCACGACACGACATGCTGTACAGTGTACTCTGTATGTAGTAATGTAATGTATGTATGCATCTCTAAACAACAAAGGTGTGTGTGTTTGTGCTATAGCAACGAACCAAATAACAAATAAACCAAACCAACAACAAAACAATCATCTTATTATTATTATTATTATATAGTTGTTAGCATATTAAATGTTTTTTTTATTGATAGACTTCAAAAAAATGGTTGTCGATTTGTAAGTAAACGTAGGTCGGTTGTTTAGAAGAGTTTATCAATACATTTTGGTCGAGATTTTATCGATATAATTAATCACTTCAATTAAACTACAATATGTATGACTAACTATATCTGAGATTGTTCGCTTCCATCGTGATGGGCGTTAGTTTCTAGATTGCAAAATGCTTTTGTGAATTTTAAAGACTTATTAATAAACGTCAATTTAAAAAATGTAAACAAGTTTACCGTTAAATTCACACCACAAAAGTAGCCCTCATTTTTCAAAATTTTATAATTTTAAAGTCTTGCACTACGACTTTATGATCCATTGTGTTCCCGCTACTACTTCAGTCTGACGAGTTTCGCTTCTCCCATATCTTGGCAGTAGCCAGGACCTTGCTTTTCAGGTTTTTCTGAAGGGTCTTATATTTTGGGTGCGATGCACCGAATATATTGTATCTGCTTTAATCGAGAGATTCGCAGTTAAAGATTATATGGCTGGATATTTCTTTCTCATTGCCACGAAGCCTGCACATATTGTTGAATCCAATTGTACATAGGTGCTTTCATAGGTGTTCGGCGATGAATTCGTTAATCCTTCATAATTGTATCCTGTTCAATTTGAGTGCATCGAGGAATAGCCTCTTCGATGCATTCCGAAACAGCGTTTTCACAGAGTTTTAGTTGCGGTATATTTCCCCAGTGATCACGTCGGTGTTTAAAGTCTATACGAAAACTCATTAAACTACGAAAAAGTTTCTGGTTGACATGTTTTTGAAGTCGGTCCTATTTTTGCCTTCTTGACAACAGATTCCAAATTGCGTGAATGTTATGTCATATGTTTGTGTTTTTATTCTAATTTGTATTTCAAGTTTACATTATATTATAATTATACCTAAAATATAATTATATAATTTATTTATTTATTTCGCTTATTGATATTTAATGTATTTATTTTATTATTATTTTACCAGAGGTATGTCATACAAAATGAATCTATGAAGTTAGCATTGCAACTAAACTTTACCACATAGTATCTTATTTAAGCAGTCTCACCACTTTGTATGTTGTTCTCAATGGAAGTTTACAAATATGCTCAATAAATCATACTCTTCGAGATCCGATGTGTTATCAAATATTGGAGGAGGGGTAATTCACAAACATGCTCAAAAAACACTCTTCAAGATAAGAAATGTCATCAAATATTGGAGGACGGTTATGGTGGAAAATATTTGATTTGTCATTCTTTCCTTGGGAACAACGTTTCCACTTTGTTGAAAATAGTACGGAGTCTCACGGACACATTTTATACACTTCTGATAGTAAATCAAAAGATTGGGTTTTTTTTGGCAAATAGCCCACATACTTTAAATAGATAGAGATAGATAAATTTTGGGGTATGAAAAGTATTGTACTTCGACCTTATGATCCTTTTACTTCAGTCTCATGAAATTTGCTTCTCCCATATCTTGGCAATAGCCAGGGGCTTGCTTATCAGGTTTTCTTGTAGATTTATATATTCGGGATGAGATGAATCGAATTTATCGTATCTGCTGTAATCGAGAGATTCGCAGTAGGCTGGATTATTCATTCTTCTCTCCACATTGTGTGAAGGAACTTTCGAAGATGATAATGATAATCACCTGAAACTGTCACCAAATTAGCAACGAATATCATATCCCGAGACAATATAAGAGTAATTTTAATAAGTGTGATGTTAATAAGAGTCAATTTGAATTAAAGCAATTTTAACCAAGAGTAATTTCAATAAAATTTATTATATTTTAATTTAATTTGATTAATTTTTAATTAATTTTTTTCTATTGATTTCAATTTCCTATCTATTTCTAGCTAATTTAAACGACTAGCAAATTTATCCTGATGATGAATACTTTGTAGTCGAAATACGTATTTATAATACAAAAACTGATCTAGGTATTTGGGGCGAATTTGAAATGTTATTTCAAAAACCTAAAGTTCTCATTAATTATCATTTGATAATCTAATATTTACCAGTATATTTGTTGCGGTATATTTTCCGAGTGATCACGATGTTTAAATGTTATGCAAACTTAACGGATATTTAAAGAAGAACAACTATTATTATTATTAGTTTGAATAAATGTAAATAGTTTGATAGAAAGTTGTGTATTATTAAAATCTATTTACAGTTAGATTTCACTCTTTGTTTTATTTAATAAAAAAGTTATAATGTATTTTTAATAAGTAATAATAATCATTTATTCTTATAAATTGCATTTTGACGTGAATTCTAATAATAATCATTACTTTACGACATTATTACAGTTCTATTACATTATATTATGATGATTGTGGAAATTATGAAAATCAATTTTTAATTGTTTACGAGAAGACATTGTTCAAATATTGTTGATTTTGCATAATAAATTATATATGCAGGGTGTTTTTCTTAGGTATCAGAGTTATTGGAGTCTGTTTTAGGATTTACAGCGCTCCTTTAAAGCAACAGGAAGATGCACCTTTATCTGACGGATTAAGAAACAACAGAAATACTGGTCCACGGTGTTTTGTACCCTGCATATATAAATAAGGGCATTATAGGTTAAATTTGTGCATCGCAGTATAAACCATGATCAATTAAATATTCCAATAAAATCTGGCATTTAGATTGACACGACACCTACCAGTAAATAAATAAATATAAACTAAAAATAAATATCCATCCATCTTATATTAAATATAAGATGGTACAATTAGAAAGTTCTAAATAAATATCCATATATTCTTAATTGTATTAGAATATTCAATTTGCATAAAATATGACTCATTCTATGTACTAATAATATATGTATGAAAGTAATTGACTTATAATTACATATTCTAATTATATTTTGCAATAAATTATATATACAAACTATATATACTTCGTATAAACTACCTTAAATGGTAATCATAGTTGTATAAAATATATTATGATTAAGTCATATATTTAAATAACAAAAAATAAAATAAATCAATGAATATATTATTAAAGGTTATTCGATTAAAAAAAAAACTCACCTCATCACAAAAGATAGATCAGTTGTTAGGCATATAGCATACACTGACTGACTTTTGTCCGTTTTGTAGCTATATCATATTAATCTACGTTAGGTACTCATAAAATAGTATCGTCCCCATTCTACTTTATCACTGTTGTATGTCCAAAAGGGTCAAAAGTCGTTCTATCATTTCAAAATTTTATAATTGATTTGTAGCTTATTTATTCGATTTTCGAAAAAATGCTTCGGATAAAAGTTGTTCATTATAACTATACTAATAACTTTTATTCGAAATATTTTTCTGAAATCCGAATAAATAAGGCACAAATCAATTTTTTTTAATTTATATGTGTTATTATCACAACGTACATTGTTGTCATATATATATTTATTCTTCTATTTACATCATTGTATCGTTTATTTTTCGTTCATTTTACATACTTTATAACAAATCAAAAGTTCAGATAACAATATTTTTTCTTTAATGGCACCGAATAACCTTAAACATATAAATACCAATAGAATATAGATTATTGCAAATTTATTAACGGTACGTGGAACGACGATGTGGTTCTATGATGGACTAACAATCATCTGACAATTTAATATGATTAAAATCAATTTGATTTTGGACGAATAGATAGACAGACTGACTTGAGGAATTGAGAATGATTAGAATCAGACAGACATGCATGATGTGTCAGTGTGTTTGTGTTTGTGTGTGTGTTATATGGTGGTGAGATCAGACGATATAAGAACGAGGTAAACAGGTTTTCCAACCAGAGTATGTGGTTGTTATGTTGTGTTGTAGAAAGAGAGTCAATCACGCGGAATATTCCACGAATATCATCAATCAATCTATCAAATATTTGATTATAAACACATCAAATTTAATTTTATTTCAAGTTTATTTATATATTTTTTTAATAACCATTTTTTTTATAGGTATCAAAAAAAAACGTCATTTATTTCTATAAACTTTGTTGTTTTTTTTTTAATGAATTTTTTTTTTTTTATATAAATATTTATTCATGTGTATTAAAAAATTTAGAAATTATTGTTGTGTTTTTTTTTTTTTGTGTCTAAATTGTTTTTTAATGGCTCTGTTCAACTGTAAAAAAAAACTGGTATTTTTTGGTAAATGTAATTTGTTAGATTTTTATTTATGTTTGCTGTTTTTTTTTTTAAATCTTTTATTACGTTTTGTGTTAAAATTTTATTTTTATTTGATTTCATGTTGATTGTAAATTGCATTTAATATCTAAAAAAATGTATACATATTTTTATGGGTTTGTGGTCATTAGTTTAATTGGTATACGCACTAGTGAGATTACAAGTTTTTATATTTAAATGCTCAGATTATTAATATATGATATACTCATAAAGTATTAAGGATACGATGATCATTAATCAAATAATAATTAAAATTTATTCCATTCAAATATCTTCGATCGAAACACTAATTTAAAATATATATTTTAGTAGATAGATAGATAGATTGTAGAGGCTGCCCAGGACTACACTTCGATCATAAGGTCCATTGTGTTGCCTAAGGATATGAGGATGTGAGTGAAGTGGAAGGAATTTTTGTGTATAGACTAGGAATCGGTAGGATATGCGGCTGCAGCTGATTATGATAGGAACTATACCGATATTCATCTGGAGTTTGTGAAGGAAACTGTAGAAAACCTTCTCAAGCAAAGCCGGTTACTTCGTTCTTGTCCATACGCCGACAGTTTAGTTAATTAACCGCTCCTTTTTTTTTTCCTAATAATTGACAAACTGCCGATATCAAGATTCGAACCCATAACCTCCCAGTTTCCAAGTATGTATACTGCGCAACATAACGCCTTAGACCGCTGAATATTTTAGTAGCGTCACATCTCTACAGATGGACCTCAAAAGTTGATGTTATTTTAAAAATTTTTATAATTGATTTGTGCCTTATTGATTCGGTTTTCGAAAAACGAATGAATAAGGCACAAATGAACTACAAAATTAAAAAAAAATGACATCAAATTTTGTGCCCAAATGTACAATAGATTACACACGTTTTAGACTACCAGAGGTCTTAGGTTTGTAGCTGAGAAGGTTCCAAGAAGTCCGCTAAAACCTAATCTACAAGATATTAATTAAAAGACAATTGAGATTTAGTGACGAGTCCACTACAGGTTCTGTCTCCAATCAAATTGTGTAAGATTTCAGACATATTACTTAAATGTCAAATAAACGCTAGGCACCTCCGTTAGTATTACATATCCGAAAGGCAACCATACTAACAATGGATGGTTAGACCCAAAAAGTTTACAAAACCAGTTAAATATATGCAAAAAAGGAAGCTTGATCCTTTAATATTATTTTAATATAGGGTCATTTTCAAAAATATGACGCGATTGGGCTCAATAAGCTTATTTAAACTAAGCGTGAATAACTTCCCATAATGAAGGTTATGGTGAAACTAAGTGGGTTGCATAGTGTGCGTCAGACGGAAAATCTTCTGGGAGTACCAGGTGGCAACGCCGTTTAGGGCAAGCCAAAATGGAAGCCCTATGCCTGTAAGATCAAATGCGCCCTATGTAAGGTTTAAAAAAGGCAGTACTATGACAGCCAAATATCAGTAATAAATACTGTTAGGATATCTTCACACAGCGACCTCGCCGGACACTATACTGCTTGGGCAAGATTTCATTCCATGAACTCATGCCCGGTGCCGGAATTGCAATATGATGAACTCAATTTCATCATATTGAATTTGTTTATTACTTATTTTTATATAAATAACCAACTAACTTACATTGATAAAAAATTCGTTACGCAGGAGCTGCTTCAACTTAGCGAATTTCCTTGGAATAAATAAATTACTCTCTAGCGGTCACAATGTTAGTCTGATCAAAATGAAATGTCGTATCTGATTTTAGTATTTGCATGGCCAATTTTATTAATAAATAACATACGTCAAGCGGAAAGGGGGGCATAAAGATAGAAGAAAACACAAAATATAAAAAATCTCTCTTAATATTAGAACAATCGAAAAATGCGTAAGAAACAAAGTTGTAGAAAATCATGTTTGCTACAATTCATCACCTTATCTTTTTTGCTCAAACTCTAATGCGTACAGAGATATTGTGGAATTTAATTTTCAATCTTAAACCGTCAATATTTTTGTAAATATTAGGGTTACAGAAAAAATGATAAACAAAATTACAGTAAAACTTAATACCTACAACTTTACTTCTTATAAAATTTTCGATTTTTCGAATATTAAGGGAGATATGTCAAATTTTGTGTTTCACCCTCCCTCTAAACCCCCCTTTCCCCTGGTCCGATTTTACCCATTAACGAACTTGACCTTTTGAATACCAAAAGCGCTTCAAATACCAAATCTCATTCCGATAAAATGAAAACTGTGACCGCTAGAGTGATTACAGACATATATATATATATATATATATATATATATATATGTATATATATATATATATATATATATATATATATATATATATATATATATATGTCCATAGATATATATATATATAAATTTTACAGATGGTGATTTTTGACATCTACAAGGTAGGATCGATGGACATTTGAGGAAATATTTGCGAAATTTTGACTTCGGTACGGGACCAATAGCTCTATTTCCTTTCAGGAAATTCGCTAAAAATAAATGCAATTCATTTATTCATTGGCCAAACATTGTGTTTACCTTTAATCGATTATAACGTTGTAGTAAATTTATAAGATTTCTTTTGTATTCGAAATTATGCATTTATGCAACTGAACACAACAACGTCGTATTAAAAGGTCAAATTATTATTATAAATCATATCGTGACCCTATAAATAATACATATTCATACTACATTACAGTTGTTCTAAATTGCAAATGAATATAATAATCAACATCGATCGCCTGCAATAATATAATTTATAATCGATAAAATTGAGGTAATTTACAAATACAATCAATACAATATAACCAATTAGTCCCACGCATACACAGACAGACAGTTAGAGAGAGAGAGAGAGACACACGTTACACAAATTGTAATATAATGCACAAACAAATACATTGATGTACAATAGGGAATATGCATGAAAATTTTTTTTCACATTTATTTTCAGAATATGAAAATACTGTTAATACTGTAATAGTATTTAAAAATGAAATTAAAATCCGACAAATATGAAGGAAGCTATAAGCTTTTAAAGATTATCTGTCTCTTTCTTGCAAAAATACTAAAAACGGAGTTTTACGTGTATTTTAAATGGTGAAAGTGTAATATGACGTCACATAACATATCAAGAGGGCTATCACCCTCTTTGTCTAATCGGGAATTTCAATCATTCATATCTCGCTTATTTTTAAAGTTATTTAAAAAGTAATTTTACCTTGATATTTGTCAAGTAAACATGCTTCAATTCAAGCGAAGAAAAATTTTCATGCATATTCCCTATTGGCTGCAAAATTTGATATTAATTTTTTAAACTATAGGGAATGGCTCAGAAGTAACGTTATGATTTAATTAGTGAATAAATTTTTTGTTTACGTTTTTTTTTTCCTTCAAAATTAGCTTTGAAAAACTTGGGAAATTTATGATGGAAAGACTCAGCACAGTACAACAGTCTTCAATTTTATTTTGAAAGTCAGCATTCGATTATTCAGACACAAAGATCATATCGAAATTTCTTTCATATTCCGACAATTTATCGATTGGTTCAGCGTTTTCGGCAACATGGGGCTGTCTGTGATCTTCCGCGTGCTGGAAGACCTCGTGCAATTCGAAATGATGTGAACATTGCACGGGTGCAAGCAAGTGTTGAGGAAAACCCCGAAACTTCCACCAGGCGACGTTCTCAACAGTTGGTGATGTCTAGGCGGTCTTTGCAAAGAATTTTACATACGTTGCACCTATCCCCATATAAGATTCAATTGGTTCCGCGAGTTAAAACCAAATGATGCATTCATTAAATAAATCATAACGTTACTTATGCGCCACTCTTTATAATGGATTGATTTGTGCCTTATTCAGTTTTCGTAAAAAATGCTTCAAATGAAAATTGTTACTATATTTCTAATGAATAACTTTTATCTAAAACATTTTTTCGAAAACCGAATCAATAAGGCACTCAAATCAATTATAAAATTTGAAAAACCTATCATCAACTTTTGAAGCTAATTGTATACTAAACATATTTTAATAAAATAATATTGTGTGTATGTTGTAAGTTTAAAATAAATTTTAATTTTAAATTAGTTTTACTTTAACAACAATATTTAATAAAAAAAACATTGAATTTTATAATAATGAAACCTATTTTGACAAAATGGAGACCCGAATTCTAAAATCAAGTATTCTATAACAAAAGATGCACTAAAAAGTAAAAAAATAATTGCATATTCTTGTGCCAATTTTAGTCCACCAAAGCAAAAAGTTTTAAATATATATGTACAATTATTGTTATTTTTGGAGGCGGTGTCAGCATAGAGAAATTCACATAACTTTTGGACACCGCCTCCAAAAATAACAATAATTGTACATATATATTTAAAACTTTTTGCTTTGGTGGACTAAAATTGGCACAAGAATATGCAATTATTTTTTTACTTTTTAGTGCATCTTTTGTTATAGAATATTTTATTTTTGAAGTCGGGTTTTCATTTTGTCAAAATATGGTTTATTTCTCGCTTTTTAGTGACTTTGAAGTTCTATAACTGATTTTATTTGTCTAAATATGGGAAGACCTACTAAACGACCAACTAATTTTTAGTGAATTTTTTTTATAACACTTTTTTTATCAGTTTTTTTTTTTTTTTTAAATTTTTAGTGCAATTTTTTATAACAGATTTTTAGTTTTTTTTACAAGGAAATTGGTATTTTTTTGTAAATTTTTTTTTTTTTGGGGTCGATTTTTTTTTTTGGAAAAATTTTTTTTGAGGACGGTTTTAAAAAAAATTTTTTTATTTTGCCATTATGAATGAGTATACCCTTTCAAAAAAAAAAAAAAATTTCGCAGAAATCGGTTATCACATATAAAATGAGGATTTTTCTCGATTTCCCGGAGATCCCCTCATCAGAATGCGATTTGGTGACAATGGGACCAATGGGAAACCAAACCCTTTGAAACATAAAAAAAAATTCAAAATCGGTTCATAAATGTCGGAGTTCTGAGGGGACACACATTAAAAAAAAAAAAAAAAAAAATACAGACGAATTGAGAACCATCTTCCTTTTTTGAAGTCGGGTTAATAAATGTGTGTAAATAAATAAATTTACATTTTAAAATTCAAATCATTTATTTATGTGTTTTTTCCTAAATTAAAATTTATAGCCTGTATAAAATAACAATCAAGTCTTAAAATAACAACACAAATATATATATATATATATATATATATATATATATAATGTCAATTTGTTTAATGCTCTCTATTGTATAATAACAATTGTTAACTTTAAATTTATTATGCGTTTGGGTCCATCTATTTCCAAGCCCCGACAAAAACGGATTGACCGTAGAAATTCAACCATTCATTTTTTAGAGACACGGTTTTTTTTTATGTGACATTTTTGAAAAGATGTTGATAGTAGTTTCAGCTCCTTCATTTCTCAAAATATTCATTTCAAAGCAAATCCAAGAGCCTTTATTGAGTTATATATTATAAGTCCTGTAAACTTTTAAGCCTAATTCATCACTATAGATACCTAAAAAATTAGAGTAAAGCCTTATTGATTATTTAGCACAATTTGTTAATGCTCTGTTGTAATAACAATTGTTAACTTTAAATTTTTCGAATCCCGACATTGACAGTTTGTCGGCGTATAGACAAGAACGAAGTAACCGGCTATGCTTGAGTAGGTTTTCTACAGTTTCCTTCACGAACTCCAGATGAATATCGGCATAGTTCCTATCATAGTCGGTTGCAGCCGCATATCCTACCAATTCCTAGTCTATACACAAAGATTCCTTCCACTCCACTCACATCCTTAGGCATCACAATGGACCTTATGGTCGAAGTGTAGCCCGGGGCAGCCTCTACAATCTATATATATATATCTAACTTTAAATTTAAATATACGTTTGGATCAATCTATTTCAAATCAACAATAATGCATTGGCCGCTCAAAAATATTTTGACGTGAAAACGTCTATATGCTCGACTATACTGGTAGGTACTCAGTCAAACTTTCTTGTATAACAAAATACCCGTAAGATCTGAATCGCAACTAACTTGAGACAATGGTTGAACCCACAACGGGTAGGTCATATATGTACATGCCTGTCACAATCTAACGAACCTAAAAAGTCTAGTGCCGAACGAATGCAAGAGAATTTAAATGCGAAATTAAAACGGTGCAAAACGATTACGTTACTGGTCCCCCCGTCGGGTATCATATCTACGACAAATCATGTGCTGGACGTTTTCATTTTAAGAATCTGCTATTACCGACTGACTAATGCCGAATAGACGTACAGACACGACAAACTTACCATAATAAAAGCATATGAGTATGACCCACAACAAAGGTATGTTTAAATAAAATTAAATCAAGTAAAATAGTGTGTGTGTATGTTGATTATGTGCCTCTATCTACAGTTCGTGACCGGATATAATAAAACTTAAAATATAAATGGAAACATTGATTTCACAAAGTTATTATAAATTACAATCGAATGACGTTGACGGCTTAGAAAATTGATTGACGAAATACTGTTGTTGTTTTCTCTATGCGAAGAAAATAAATATTATAAGCGAATGAAACTAACAACAAACCAAGAACCAGCTTTATAGTAAGATTGCCTCCGTCCTATACATAATCGTATCTCAGAGGCAGAACGTTGGTCTAGAAATGCCAGAGGTCGTGGATTCGATTCCCATCCTAGATTGTATGATATTTCATATCAATCATTTGATGTCAAAGAATTATATCAAATGTTTAAACATATTTCTTAAATGTCAAATAGGGAATATGCATGAAAATTTTTTTTCACTTGAATTGAAGCATGCTTACTTGAAAAATATCAAGGTAAAATTACTTTTTAAATAACTTTAAAAATAAGCGAGATATGAATGAATGAAATTCTTGATTAGACAAAGAGGGTGATAGCTCTCTTGATATGTTATGTGACGTCATATTACACTTTCACCATTTAAAATACACGTAAAACTCCGTTTTTAATATTTTTGCAAGAAAGAGACAGATAATAATCTTTAAAAGCTTATAGCTTCCTTGATATTTGTCGGATTTTAATTTCGTTTTTAAATATTATTACAGTATTAACAGTATTTTCATATTCTGAAAATAAATGTGAAAAAAATTTTCATGCATATTCCCTATTAAGTAAATGCTAGTCATTTCCGTTGGTATAAGACAACCATACTACAAACAATGTAAAAATAGACAAGAACAACTATTTAAAATAATAATAATAAAACCATATTTGATTGAAGAGTGATGTTTTTATCAAAAAAAATGCCCTTTTTTCCGATGGTATTCTAGTTTCATCATTCGTACGATGATAAAAACCAGATATTTGTATTGATTTGTTTGTCCGTTGTCAAACGAAAAGTTCAATCAGTCTGAGTAACACAATCAGACTGATCTGGGTACCGGGTCACTCTGGTGTTAAGGGGAACAAAGTAGCGGATTCGTTGGCATGAGAGGGGTCATCGCAAACGCCCCTTTCACCTGAGCCTATCACACCTATAACAAGATGGTCCGTAATTTACCGAATCAAGGGGTGGCTGCGACAAGCTCATCTCGATTACTGGGACTTTGCGCAGGGCAAGCGACAGGCCAAGTTGGGCATAAACACAGCTAGACCATTCGACAGTGCTCAGTTGAAACTCAATAGAATGCAGTTGAGAAGGGTGGTGGACTCTTGATAGGACACCGATTGAACTACCACATTCATAACTTGGGAATCTCTGATGATCCCACTTGTAGGCCTGTGTGGAGGACGGTGAAACCTCCATACATGTTATATGCACTTACAGAAGCCTGCAAGGTGTCAGGTATAGAATGTTTGGGTTCGAAACTTTGGACCCATCAATCCTGGGAACAATCCCGACAGATAAGTTGTAGGCCTTCTGTGTGGCGTCTGGTCTCGACAGAATCATATAGCTTCATCTGCTTATAATAGCACCTCTTACCCGGAAACGTCTTCGGGGGACAGGTTGTTCTCAAAGTGGACACAGAAGATCCTTTGGTCTAGGTGCTAGAGACCCGTTTGCGATACCCCTCTTTCTAATTATTATTATTAAATACGAATGGCATTCATCCACATACATGAATTATAATTAGCGAATGGAATGTGCACGTGTTATCATCACATATGTAATATAACTATTAATATTAACATCAGCACAAAACGTACTGTTTCATATATTTGATTACAAATAAAATATACACATATACACTTATTATAAATTCATTTATAGTGATAAAAAAAATGCAGGTCATCTATTAAATATGAACTTTACATAATAAAAATATTTAACACACACACACACACAGATGTAATTATTTATTAAATTATTGAAATAAATATGGTGGAATAAGACAGATTTGATTTCATAAACAGGATGAGACAGATTACATATCAGTTCAGTTAAATTAATGACTCATCCATCTATCTATCTATCTATCTACTTAATATGCTGTGATAGTGAAATTGTAGTAGTAGGTTAGAATGTTTGATAGTATAAAACTTATTTTGACAAAATGGAAACCCGACTTAACAAAAGAAGCACTAAAAAGTAAAAAAATAATTGCATATTCTTGTGCTAATTTTAGTTCACCAAAGCAAAAATTTTTAAATATATATGTACAATTATTGTTATTTTTGGAGGCGGTGTCAACATAGATAAATTCACATAACTTTTGGACACCGCCTCCAAAAATAACAATAATTGTACATATATATTTAAAAATTTTTGCTTTGGTGAACTAAAATTAGCACAAGAATATGCAATTATTTTTTTACTTTTTAGTGCTTCTTTTGTTAAGTCGGGTTTCCATTTTGTCAAAATAAGTTTTATTTCTCGCTTTTTAGTGACTTTGAAGTTCTATAACTGATTTTAATTGTCTAAATATGGGTAGACCTACTAAACGACCAACTAATTTTTAGTGAATTTTTTTATAACACTTTTTTTTTACCCGTTTTTTTTTTTTTTTTTCAATTTTTAATGCATTTTTTTATATCAGATTTTCAGTTTTCTTTACAAGGAATTTGGTTTTTTTTTGTAAAATTTTTTTTTTTTGGGGTCGGTTTTTTTTTTAAGAAAAAATTTTTTTTGAAGTCGGTTTTTAAAAAAATTTTTCTTATTTTCCCATTATGAATGAGTATACTTTTTCAAAAAAAAAAAAAAATTTCGCAGAAATCGGTTATCACATATAAAATGAGGATTTTCCTCGATTTTCCGGAGATCCCCTCATCAGAATGCGATTTGGTGACAATGGGACCAATCGGGAATCAAACCCTTTAAAACAAAAAAAAAAAATTCAAAATCGGTTCATAAATGCCGGAGTTCTGAGGTAACAAACATAAAAAAAAAAAAAAAAAAAAAAAAAAATACAGACGAATTGAGAACCATCCTCCTTTTTTGAAGTCGGGTTAAAAATATGTTTTTAAATGATATTATTATTATTATGACTATTGTTATCTATACATATAAAATGCTTTGTCCTGAATGGCAGACTGACGGATCAACGCACAGCCTAAACTGCTGATCGTAGAGACCTGAAACTTGGAGGGTGTGTTCTTTGTATGATGTAGGCATCCGATAAGAAAGGATTTTCCGAAATGCTAAATAAACCCTGACAATTAACCTAATAATAAATGATCATGAGCACGTTCTATTGGAAAAAATGGCCACACAATTGAGCATGACGTCATCACATGCTTTCTCGTACTTCAAAAGAAACCGCTATTACAAAAATTGGAACTAACTAATAGGGAATATGCATGAAAATTTTTTTTCACTTCAATTGAAGCATGTTCACTTGATAAATATCAAGGTAAAATTACTTTTTAAATAACTTTAAAAATAAGCGAGATATGAATGATTAAAATTCCCGATTAGACAAAGAGGGTGATAGCCCTCTTGATATGTTATGTGACGTCATATTACAGTTTCACCATTTAAAATACACGTAAAACTCCGTTTTTAGTATTTTTGCAGGAAAGAGACAGATAATAATCTTTAAAAGCTTATAGCTTCCTTGATATTTGTCGGATTTTAATTTTGTTTTTAAATATTATTACAGTATTAACAGTATTTTCATATTCTGAAAATAAATGTGAAAAAAAATTTTCATGCATATTCCCTATTGGAACTGTCTAACCAATAAACACTCATTTCCATTCTGTATAAATTTGAACTATTTGCTTTGTTGTAAAAAAATGTAAAACGTTTTTGTTTAGACATAATTTTTTTTCCCAAATTGTCACTATTCTTCTTCGCCAAGAAGAAAATGAACAAAAAAACAGTTGAATTATAAAAAAAAGAAGAAAGAATTCAGAACGGTAAAAGATTTATAATAATATTAAGTGCAAACATTAAAGAAAGAAAGAAAGAAGTGTTACATTTAATAAGTATAATTAAAAAGATTTATTGCATGACAAACTTGACTTGTGTTTTATATTTAAAAAAAATAAAATAAAATAACACAAACGTTACACTCAGAAACCGTTAAAGTTATTTAAAGATTTATGTGTGCAAAATATTGGAAAATAAGTTGGATAAATAAATAGATATTTTACATGTAGACTACGTTGGTTGTTATTGTAGAATGTAGACGATGCAATGCAATAGTTTGGTTAGGTTGCCATTTTATATAAACTTTGTAATGTAAGTCATGAAATGTGAATATAATATTCACAGTATGTATGTATGTATGTGTTTGTCTGTCATATTTACTCTATTCAATGTGTCCGGTGTGTTTTCCGGAATGTTCACTCAACTGTACATATAAATAATATTATGTATGGTATTATGTCCGTCCGTCCGTCAATCACTAAACTATATATACATACATACATACATGTTTAGCTCTGCTACCATAAGTCATTCATATGTCATAGTTAGGTACTTTGCCTTATATTATATCCTCATACACATAATATTATTTTTTATGTTCAGATATTTTACGGTGATTTATAAAAAGATTGAAGACCCTGCTAATGGCCCAAATAGACGAAGAACATGGTTGCAGCAACATTGAACAGCAACTAGCTTTATTAATTAAATTAAATACTGATATGAAAAAATTAACTCGTCAACCAGGAATCGAACCTCGGGCCTCTGGATATCTAGTCCAGTGTGCTATCCATTACACCAAAGACGATTGTGTGTAACGGCCAATTTCTTCATATTATTCCAATTTTTTTAAACACTGGACTAGATATCCAGAGGCCCGAGGTTCGATTCCTGGTTGACGAGTTAATTTTTTCATATCAGTATTTAATTTAATTAATAAATTCAATGACAGTGAAATGTGTCGGGTATACGCTATAGTCTCCTACAGTTTGTCATACGTAACCGAAAGGAATTCGGACAAACACTTGTATGTTGACACGAAAGTATACACAAATAAACAAATATTAAGCAACTAGCTTGTTGATGTTCTGCGTCTATTTGGGCCTTAAGGGTGCCTTTATATTCCTGGGCACAGTTTTTGTAACGTCACTAGCATGATTAAGTACTTGCGCTTGATCCAATAACTTACAAATTGCTTTATTAGTGTAGGATAGTGTTTTGTTTTAAAATTTAACATTGACCGGAACTTAAAAGATCGTAAAAAGGGTTAACTCTCAACTGCGAACACCAATTTGGAACATGGAACACCAAATTGAAATCTTTTGTTTTCTTGATTTCTCCCCAACCATTCAGTTTATTGAAAAAGTTGTTCAGACGAATTTCGTAGGAAATAACAGTCCTCCCATTTTTTTGTATGAATAATTTTTTCATAGCGTCGATAGTTAAGGCAAAAAATAAAGGAAATAAGGAAAATTTATTGTGCCCCATTCTTTCTATTTATCGCTATGGTTTTAAGACCATGTTACCGAAGTATCTGAATCAAAATCGAAGATGTCATAGTCCTAAAAATGGGTAAATTCACGTGTGCTGTCTGTAGAAGCCTTCAATAATTATACAAAAAGTAATCACGAAGAAAATACGTATACAATTTTCAAAATCTATTTAAAGTGCGTTTTTCTTGTGGCGATTAACACGATGATTGTTCAACGATAATCGTAGAGCACTACTTATTTGTTTTTTTTTTGCGCCTAGCGACCACCGCTAGAGTCGTTAACAATGTCTTGAATAGAAGTACAGGAGAATGTTAGATACATTCCTCAGTCGCTTAGGTTTATGCTGTTGTGAGAAAACACACCAGATGCATCATGACTCAATAGTTTTACCAGAAATATAGAGCATGTATTTCTTCACTGTTTCATTCTGTTAGAATATTCGACGATATCCAGACTATTCGAACTCACCAGATCAAAAAGAAGAAACAACAAAAACATATTATGCAAATTATATATTCAATATTTTACAAGTTCTCTTTACATACATTTTATTTTATATATGAAAACGATTTTATATATTCAATAAAATTTTTCATTTTCTTTTGTTAAGATGAAATCAATAGTGCTTTTTATAATATTCCACACACCATTTTTCTATTTACGGATTTCACATTTAAAAAAATATCATATTTGTGTCATGATTTGAATAAAATGTTTGAAATAACATTCAAAAAAAAAATTGTTTTACCGTCTAACGAGAGTGGTTTTACAGGGTATTCATTTGAAAAGTTTAAAACGAAAAGAAATCCTCGATGAGATGAAAACAGGTGAACTAAGCACAAGTGATGGTGGCCTCACAAGCACAAGTAAGTGATGCTGAACGTTTAGGAAGACCAAACGATGTAACAACACGAAAAATGCTCGAAAAGTCCATGAAATCATTAAGAATAACCGTCGTAAACAGTTGCATGAGATTGTTGACATTGTAAACATCTCATATTATGAACTGTGTACACTCCCGTTCAATAAAATTGAACAGACCTGAAATGTTAATTTTCTTACATTTCATAAAACTCTTCACTTTTGTAACTCTCTGTATAATTATTCATTTATAAACAAAGATAAGTAGTATATATTTTAAGTATGAAAAAAGAAATGGCAGTATAGTAAACAACATTTACTACAAGAATAATCAAAATTGTAAGAGACTGATTCGGATCAGATCTGTTCATTTTTATTGAACGGGAGTGTACACGTTATACGTCGAGTTCAAGAGTCAACTAATAAGATTATGGCCACTGTCTTTTCGAATACACATGGTCGGATTTTGGCCATTTTATGAACACCTATTCCAAACATTTATGTCTGCTATCAATATTTTCAAATGTTACAAAGTTGGCACTAAACTTATTATTCCCTGGTATATTGACATATACCAGATATAAAAATGTAAAAAATATGAAAATATTACATAAAATTTGTACACGCAGTCAGTCAGGTCAATGCTACGAGTCTCAGCAAGTGATAATTAGAATTTAAAATTAATATATAATATAAAAGTAATTAAAATCTTCTAAAGATTATCATTTCAATAAAAATCAATTATGTAAAAAAATTGTATTTAAATTAAAAGCAACGAACAAAGTTATTTATTTCTGTGCCTTAAGGTTCGATTACATTGAGCGAGTTGGTGCTGGTTGGTGAGTTTAGAAACGGGTAAGAGTCGGCGGCTAGTGGGATAGTGATGATGACACAAAAAACTGTAGACACTGAAACTAGGAACCAGCGAGTTACTCGCAGCTACTTCACCAGCAACTATGATGACACACGGCTAGTTTACTAGCTAACAATCCCACACGCCAGCGAGTAGCGAGTAAAGTAGCCCAACTTTCATGTTCACTAGTTGACTAGTGAACATGATTACACTGGGCATGTGAACATGATTTACTAGCAGCTTGTAAACTCACTCAATGTAATCGAGGCTTTAGTCTCATTCAAATAACTTGATACTGATATAAAATAATAAGAATACATTTTAGTTTTGTATAAACATACAAACAAATACAATTTTTTTAATTAATTCATTGTTAATAAAAAGAATGATAATATTTAATTTGCATATTAAATATTCAACGAGATCGAAATGGGAGTTTTACGAAAGAAAAAAAACAGAATAAAAACTTTAAATTGGAAAACTTTTGTTTCGAAAGTTTTTCCTGTCATCAAACAAATATTTTTCCTCTCTCTACTTTTAAATTTGAATACTTCAGGCGAAAAAAAATATGTTTTGCTTTTAAGAGTTAAAAAGTATATTTAAAGATTTATACTTTTTTTTTTTATATCGTCATGTGTACATAAAACTTTTTTGTTTTTATAACTTTGGAGAAACAACTCTTCGACAGAATAAAAAAAAAAATATACGAAAACAAATTTATTTGCAGGTATAAAAGTTTATTTATTATATGTTTAAAGTTTTGGTTCTTTTTTCGTCTTTCTTTCTCTAACTGTCACTTGAAAGTATCTTACCATGTTATTGGATTTTCATTAGTGTTATATTTGTTGTGAAGTTTAGTTTAACAGAAAAACAACACCAACAACGTACCTGAAAACAAAAATACAAACATTTATTATTAATGATGATATCAAAGTTTTACTTGTATCGAAACTGTGAGGTCATTCATGGCTTTAATTACAGATATTGTTTGGTATTAAAAGATGTTTTGTATGGAAACTTACTTTATTTATACGGAGTCAAGGTTTCAAGTCTGCTACACACGACACAATTTATCGCATTGCGATATCGTACGATAAATATTTTATCATGTCTTGGAACGTATTGCTTTCATGCAACAACCTACTGGGAATCCTAGAGGTCAATATATCAATATTGAATTAAAAATTATGTGACATGTTTGTCTATATAGTATTCTCTAGTTCTCTCATACTATGTCGTAAGTTACCTTAATGGAATTTGACATTAGTATTGTACACAAATAATAATAAATGAATAAGTTAAATACTTATTATTCAATTAAATACTGTCAACGATATCAGAAGATTGAGTTTTACGTCAGAATCATCCTTGGTGGAGCGGTAAGCACACTGGATTAGAAATCTAGAGATCCGAGGTTCGATTCCTGGTTGATGAGTTAATTTTTTCATATCTATATTTAATTGGAAATCCTTATAGGTGCCAGAACATGCAGAAGAAAAAAGCCTGAACAACTCCAACAGTTCCAACACTTCGGTAAACTTGGAAACAACATCTACCGAGAAGAACGGAACATGAGACCAAATTAACATCGCATTGGAGATGTGGAACTGAGGCAAGCCAAAGATCTTTTCGGATTGAATTGCAAATTCAAGGCAGTTGCAAATTCTGTGAATAGTCGGTGGGAACTTTGTAACATTTCCTGACGTACAGTGGCGCACTGATACACAATCGCTAGTTCTTCTCAAGATTTTATACTCCCTAAAAGAGACAAGTATGGAAGGGGTGCTCCAGCCGAGACTCCCCATCTGATAGAAGGAACACAATAGATCCACCATTTTTTTTGCTGGTGACATTTACATTTGTATGGGCTGTCGGCCAGGTTACGTCAGGAAGGACCAACTTGAATTCTGCTCCATTCATCTAGCCAGTGTATGTAAAAGCACATTTAGATCTTTATTTTAAAATAATAAACAATTAAATTGTTTTAACGATACGGCAACAAATCTCTGTAATTAAACAAAATCTTTTTTTACAATCATTAAATATGTAATGAATGATAATTACATGTTTAATAAATTAATGAATCATCAAATCAAATAAATAATTTATTTGTTTTATATAGACACACACACTTTCTCTCCTAACACTTGATTAAATATTTATGAATAATAAAATGTATTATGTATTCCATTAAAAAAAACAAACGAAGACTCAGCAGCGCAGCGCGGCTTCATTCAGAATCAAGTCATCCAAGGTTAATTTTCTGTTTAATGATTATATACATTCGTACTGGTTTATTATATATATTTATAAATAAATATAATAAAAAAAATATTTTAATGTTTATTTAACAGGAAATTAAAATATTCTTTCTTGGAAACATAATTTGATAACTAAGCAATTAAAAATATTGCAAAAGATGAGACACAGACAGACAACAGAGTTTATAATAAGTATTATGGGATGTGATCATGTGATGTGCCGTTTGATTGCTACAAAAAGGATGGGTGTTGGCGTATAGTCGTATACTAATGATACTAGCTAGTGTGCAGTGCGGCGCTTTCTTTGATACCAACCACAGAGAACCGGTTTTTAAATAATATAATAAAATAATCTCTTAACAACTTTCTCAAATACATATTGTATTTATATGTAAGTTGTTACATGCATGTAACATTAGTTCTAATAATTTCAGATAAAAAAATCACACATAAACTAACAAATACAGATCAAATTAAATGTCAAATTGTTAAAAACGTGTTTTTTTTTTTTAAATATTTTTTTTTTACTACAAACACGAATGTAGTAGAGAAAAAAAAATTATCCGCAAACATACAGACAGGTTAAGGCGTTTTCACATTTACTGAGACCAATACCGACACGATATCAACACAGCACCGATACCAACACAATATTGGCAGAATAATTACACATTAGCAACGACACGGCACATCTAGTTGTCGTGTGTCGTTCGAGGAATCTACATGGCGGGAGGTAATAAATTATATTTGCTTTATTTGTTAACCGGACTTCAAAAAAGGAGAGGGTTGTTATTTATAAATGTGTAATTAATTATTTAATATGACTTGATAGATTATTTTAAGACTAAATATGGAGAGTTTAGTTTTTTTTCTGTATATATTAGTTTACACAAAAAACTTGTTTATTGAATGCCTCTCTGAAATTGATTAACAGTTTTTTTTAAATTTATATACTCAATATGTTTGGCGCCATTTATTTCAAATCATCTTTATTTATTATTTTCATAAAATATGATTCAACAATAAATTTCATTGTTTGTCAAATTTTAATATCAAAAGTGACAAACCACTAGTCATAAGATTGATGAATTAATCTTGTTCATTAGTAATTTTTGGATATGTGTTTAATAACTACTGTGCCATATGGGGGTTCAAACAAAACGGAAAACATCACTTTGAGGGATAAAAGATACTACAAAAGGCTAATTATAAATAAACTATATAGAAAAGGGGTGGCCAACTTTTGTGTGCCATAAGATCTACTTTTCATATTAAAAATGTTTCGCGATCGACTTGTACTATTTGTTCGAAGGTCATTATAAACAAGTTGTTTAAAAATGCACAGTATGGCTGATAATTTGATTTTAAGATTTAACTTTCGCAATTTTTTTTGGGCCAGGAAAATATATGATATAAGATTTTTTACTTGTTTTTTGCTAATCTATCAATAACTCACGTTAGCGTACTTCGTACTGAAACACCCTGTATATAAACCTCCGTAAAAATCCACATAATTATTTAACAGTCAAAATTAATTTAAATTAGCTACAGATATAATCAAGACAGATTTAGAATTTATTTGATTGCCGTAACATTAATGAGAAGACTGAGTTTACATGTCTCTAACCAAGGAATCGTAATTACGTGGTATATCCTGACAAAGATAATAATAATGAGTATTCAGTATGGGAATTAATCAGAACAGAACGTTGTTTAGTTTACAACGTTGAACGTAAACTTGGTAATTTTCTCGGAGAGCCATAATGAATATCAAAGCACGTTACCATGGTGACAATGATAAGATTAATTATTGTAAGAATTAAAACATATATTAATGAACTATTTATGGCCGGACAAAGAATATCGGATATTCAAGAACATTATACATATAAGGATGTATATCAGACCATCAATACTTAAAAAAGTGAAACAGTTATAATTAACACAACACAATGTAATGTAAACTAACAAACTAATTAACATAAGAATAATACAAATCACATATATAATAATTTATTTATGAATAATACTTTGTGAATACAATTGGAGAATATATTAACTAGAAAAAGAATACTTTTTACAAAAGGTTAGAAAAATAATAATAATCATATATTCATTCTAATATTAAAATGAATAATAATTTTAAATTTAATAGAAATATTATTTTAGGATTCCGTAGCTATAAAAACGGAGAAAACATGTTTTCAAAACGGAACATTTTTTTCTATTCGTTACGGTTTCAAAGATATTTTTTCTCCTAGCGATGGCGATGCACGGATTAATTATGGATTAATTATGTTCACACTCTAATAAGAACACACACACCAAATTTCAGCTGTTTACCTCTTTTTGTTTTAGTTCTATCGTGTTTACGAATAGACATGGCCTGATTAAGCGGAAATGGACTAATTAGGTCATTTTATGAAAACATAGAACAAAAATTTGGTTCTCTGGCCAATATGTTCAACCGTTTTAAGGTGATAACTGACTGAGAAAATAGACCGCAACGAAAACTCTGTTAAAATACTGTTTGGAAATACATCGGAGTTACACTCAACCTGAACAGGTTACAACTTCGAAGCGTTGCCGAATTCATCACAGAATATTATCAGCTACGATAGATAACACGTACACACAATAAGACACCACAATGGATTGGATGTGTTAAGTACATCCCACGGGATCCTAAATTGATTCACGGTTGATTCACTCACTTGACCGATTTTTTTTGTTTGTATTCTTCAAAACCTAAATTGAATGAACTTCATAACCTTGAGGTATTTAATTATACACATGTATATATATATATATGTATGTACCATACATAATAATTATTAAGCAATTTATTTTAATATTTAATACGTTCTGTACTTCAGGTTTCGGAAGTTTAATAACCACCACCACACTACACTCACTTCATGTTCAAATTAAAACACTATATATCTATTTCTTTTTATGTAATATTTTAATTAACTGACATCGGTGTAATTTGATATACTTATTATTTTAATAATGTTCTCTTTTCTAAACTAATAATTATTAATTTGAAAGTGAAATGTAGTCTTTTATGAATTATATGTTCAGTTTTTGTTTGTTTGTTTGTTTTTTTTCAGACATACGAAAAAAAAAACAACAATTTTAATTACGGTGAAAGTTCTCAATGACAGAACTATTAGCTAGATGTTAGTTCATCGTAGTAAAATTCTAACGGATATTTTACCGTTATTAAATTTATGACACAAAAAATATTTTATTAAGGTAGTATGTTCCTAATAGTCACAGTAAAACAAAACAGTATGGTAAACTTACAGCTATTACAGCTCATACTAATTAAACATATCTAGTGTTACATATATATATATAGGGTCGGATTATAGATTTCTGGGTCTAAGTCTAATTTAATAGAAAAAGTCGAATATAATGAAATATTTTTTTTTGTTAATTTTCAAATTTTATAACTTCTATGAGTCATTAAATCACCTAAATTTTAAAATTTTAGAGACATGAAAGAAGATCTATTGTACTTCCTTTCCTTCAAAGGTGTTCCAGGTGTCCCGGAGAATGGGAATTCCGGCCTCCTACTCTTTATGACAAAATCTGCAGAGGTCATTCCCTTCCTGTGAGATTGATTTTCTGCAGATGTTTATTGAGTTTGCAGTGACCAGTACGAAGATCAGTAAGTACAGTACAACCTCGATATATCGTGATTCGGATTTACCGGGATCATGATGACTCATCATAAGAACACCTGCATCGGCGCCAAAACAAAAGTTAATTGTATTTATTTTCACGTAGGCATCTTACTGATGAGTCCACTATATATATATATATATATATATATATATATATATATATATATATATATATATATACCGGACCGGGCCGGAGGTCGAGGTTGTACTGTATCCTCCATTGGCATATACACCTAAATATGCTTATCAAAATAACTATGCAATATATTTAGACCTCAGCATGACTAATTTTTTTTTCGAAACTGAGCATCACACCCATTGCGACTTTCCATCTGAAAGACGAAAATAACATTTAACGAAGCAAATTTCGAGGAAATTCAACGAAAATCATTTCTCCATAAGGAGTAAATAAAAAGTAACCTGAAATTGAAAGTTTTACTGATTAAAGTGACGGACGGTATTTAATCGAAACAGGACAATAATCAATTAACATAAAACATTTGTTATTTGCAACAAGAACAAAATAAAACACATTCAAAAGTCACAAAACAACACCAAGTACAACAATACGTACGTAATACATTAACAATAAATTTCCTTAGAAGAATGAGAGACGAAATGTGAAATAAAAAAAAAATTAATTAAATATTTGTATTCTCGATTTGTGAGAACGGAATCAGGAGTATGTGTTTATTTGTTCCAAACAAATGTACACAACACAATGGGGTTGTTTTGTATTGGTGCTAGTAGTAGTATTTATAATCTGATGTTATCTACGTCCTACGATAGGTGGTGGTATCGTATTATACCGATCTACTACTATTGAGAAAGAAAAATATTGTGGTATGGAGTGCCACATAGCCTCCATAAACAGATTGTAAATAGACGTTGTGTGCTGAAAAAAAAAGACAGAATTTAATCAAACACAGTACCACAAGTATGTTCCTCTATGCACTTAAGATTGGTCTTTCTTAGAATGGTGCTATTCAGAAATAGCTTGCAGTTTCCAAAGGGTACACCTGGAAGTTTAATGATGCTTGTGTTCGATAGCTTTATGCCGTTTCAGGCGAGCTCGCCGCCTTTGTATTCCCTAGAATGTCCCTATTGCTCCGCACCCATATTAGGTTTACATTAACATTTGACGAAAGCTCATTCAGAGAAAATCGGCAGTCCTGTGCCACCAGGAGATTGGTAGATCCATCATTTCCGGTTTATATACACTGTAATCATCTGGCAGGCAGAATGATAACCATACGCCTGGATTTTCAGAGTAGACCCCACTAACCAAGGTCGCGTCCCATTCCTGCCTGGAAGGCATTCTTACTGATAACTTCCAAAAGTTCTCAAAATTGGGAGACGGTAAAATGTAATGAACAGGTCTCGGAATAGTATCACCAAAACGTAAGGATCGGGCATCGAACACATAACCTCTCGATACATTGTAGTGTCTATATACAGAGGTAATAAATAAACGTATAAAATTTCTTTTATTACATTCTACAAAGAACTTTCTCTGTTAATAGTATTGCTACCGACATTTATCAACAATGCATTATAACATTGTGACTCATTCCTTTTTATGTTAGGGATACAAATAATTACAATATATTATTGATTTTTTATTTTTTTATTTGTTGTATGGTCATGTTCATGTACGTAAAAATAATTAATTATTCGTGATTTGTTATTACATTAAGTCGATTTTTATGCTCATAGTATTTAAAGCCGGACTGACTATTTTATGACTAAACAGAAGTCGGTAATCGTATGTTTTCTTTTGGGGTCATCTCGAGGCATGTTGTCGATTAGAGCTATGGCCGCTTTATTCATACCTTTCGACCGATCGATTTCATTCTCATATTTTTGGAACCATGTTTAACAAGAGCGACTATATTTAATTTTAGAAATCAACAAAAAAAAACCATTCAAATTGTTCTGTTTAATTGGTTTCATAGGTTTGACACTTTTTTATGTAAAATTTCATCCGATTATTACTATTTTAATACGCCAATTAATCTAAATAACTGATGGAAAATTCATGATAATAGTAAACAAACTCGACACACAATGATTTGTATAAAAAGGATAAAATTTATGAATATGCCATGAAATGTGTTACGAGTTACGAGACAATATTTTTATACAAACATTAGTGTGTAGAAAAACTGGCTTTTAGCATAAATTATCATCATAAAACCACAACATAATTAAACATTTATTTATAATAAACATTTTAACCATATTTATCTATGATTTTATTTAATGTACATCAAAATAATATTTAATCTTGATTTATGTAACGTCGTATATATATATAAACGCATACTCGTCTAAAGCCGAGTTTTCATCAACGGTAATATTGCTAATACCATAGTCAAGTTCGTTAACAAATCGGCTATAATTTATCATTAAGATTATGCTAATTTTTATACGCTCAAAGAAATTTTCACTTAAAAAAATACATGTCCAGCTTTTACATTTGAGTACATTTGAGTATACAGTTGAAATTAGGTACAGGCATGTCTTCATCATTTTTACTCTATGTTTCTGATGAAAGAAGAATATTAAAATTGCGAGTCACATTATCAATGATATCATTTTGATGGGTTCGTAAACTTTGTATATTAAATGTATATATTGATAAACCTGGCCTGGTCTTGATATATTTCACTAACTGTGATTCTAATGTAAATAATAGATTTAATGTCAGTCTTTCAAAATCTAATTTTTACGTAAGAAATGACGCTGGTTCGGTTCAACCATAATAAAAAGTAAAATCATTGGTTTTAGATACAATATATAATTCTTCGATTGTAGTTTTTCATTACTATATCATTTTATTAAACTTTTATGTCTAAAATAATAGTGTTGACCGTATTTAATATTATTTTAATAAATTTAAATAGAAGTATAACGTCATACGTGCGTACATAAGTACACACACACACATTTAAAAAAAAAAATATATATTTTTTTTTTATTTGTTGTAATTTTTAACAATTAAAATCTAAAACTGACACTATCATATGTTAAATAGATAAAGGCAACAAATGTAGTTGACGTCATGGAAAATTCATAAGCATAATTTTAAAACCCATATCATTATTTTAATGACATAATAAAATATTATAATAATTAAATGAAACACATAATTAGATAAGTAAATCATAAACGTCTATGGTTTTTATACACTGTCATTGGTCATGAAGTTGTTTTTTTGACCACGCATGGCGCTGAGTACGGTTACGCTCGGAGCAAATAGACGAATTGTCGATGGATAAACACACACCAGACGTTTATTAAAAAGTCGAGTTCGAATTGTATCTTCTTAATACTCCTATTATTACGCGAAAGTAAAAATAAGTTTTATTATTCTATGAGAAGGTAGTAAATTGAACATATAAGATACCGTTAATTTATCAAAGTCGATTACAATAATTGCATGATCTTTCAAATAAACCAATTTCAGAGGGAGCCCCCACATATTACAAAAATCTAATTATATTTTGAAGGCTTGTTCTTCTATGTACATCGTTTATTTACAAACACAAAACTCATTAAGTTAGTAGATAATTATTTAAAAAAATAAATAAATATTGTATTACCTAATCAATCTTAGATAGTAATTTAATTCTAATTATAATAAATTGCAAATTATTCGTTTGTTAAATAAATCCTCGTTATTTTTTTATACATTCAACAAAACCACAAATAACTATAAATTTTCAAAATTTTTTGCCCCAATTTTTACATCAATTATTTGTATTTTATAAATACGTAGTTCGACTACAAAGTGGTCATCATCAATATGAATTAGCTAATCGTAACTATCTCCGGGATAAGATATCGAAGATAAGTTTATTACACGTTTGAATTTTTGAAATTTAATTTCAATAACCTTGGGTAATCTTTGATTATTTCCATGCCAACAGTACACTCTCGAAGAGGCACGGCGAGTCGTAGCGAGTGCGAGAATGTACTCGCAGCGGTATGTCTTGTGTCGACTTGGGAGAGCACCATTCCAAGTCGGTTTTTTGATAACAAGTCAAAAGAAGCTCTCATCTACGCTACAATCCACAAAGTCTACAACTATCTCATACCTTGACTGAACGCGAACCGTATTGCCGGCTGAACACTCCCGACGAGCGTGTACACAGATCTCCTCGTGACTCGTATCTCAATTTACGAACCTCGCACCTCGTCTCGCGATTGATTAAACATAAGAGCCATTCAATTTAAATTAAATTGCCAATAACGAACACAGAGATGCAAGTTAGTTACTTACACATTGAAAGGTATGCTTAAGATTGAATATTCGGTACCCACCTGCAACAATAAAAGAAAAACCAATTAATTATATTTATATCAATGAAAGAATTTATGTAAATACAATGAACAATATCGAAGTAATCAAACCAAATTTGATTAGGATCATATTTTTAGATCGTTTTGAATATTAATATTTTTTTCAAAAACATGCGTTTCAGAGATGAAGATGCCTTTTTCCATGCCTTGAAACAGTCCATTTTTAGATTCCTAGATGCCCTTGTAAAGTATATGTTAGTTATATTAAATAATTATTATTTAAATAAATAATAAATATATGTAAAAGATATAATTGATCTTTATTAATTAAAATTGATCTTTTTAATTTGATTTATGAAATGTTAATATTTTTTATATGTAAATTACCAAGGTTGTTAACATTCACAGCAACCGTGATAATAGAGGGAAGTTATAGTTGAAATGCAACAGATAAAAATGAAGAACAAAATTATAATAATAATTTAATGATGAAGCGACACCGCTACACCCTCATTTCGGTTGAGCCGAAAGCTAGGTACCTCATTCTGGCTCTGTAGGGACATTCTGCAAGGAGATGGAAGGATGTATCATCCGCCCCGTTACAGTTCGGACCAATCGAACTGTCCTCCAATCTCATGAGGAATAGATGCCTTTTAACGGCATTCTACCCAGCTATTATTTGTTTGGCTTGTTACCCAGTACCCAGCCACTATCTAACAATACTCTCACTTTAAAGTTTAACATTTTGTGAGTGCGTAAATTTTTTTAGAAAAATCCATTTCGTTTTATATTAAACAAAAATTCGAGTTTTTCCATCAGAAATTAATGAACGTTAGAACTAATTAATTTAACGTCTTGAATATTCTATTTTGTATAATCTAATCGTTTGTTTTACAGTATAGAGCTGTCTATGTAATTGTAATAGGTTCGTTAGTTCCGTGGTGATAATGAGGACACGATTCAGTTAACAAAACAATGCAATGCGTACACATGACATGCACCAACTAAAAACCATACACATATCTATGATAGCATTGTAAATAAACTAACAGTAAATAACCCGTACACTCTGTCATCTATTTATTGTATAAATGGCTTTATTACAATAAATAGTATTATTTAAATATTGTGGCCATTTCTGAAAACAGTATTAATCATTATGTTTTATTATTATAGAAAACACAACCAAGTCTAAAATTTAAAGTAGTTCACTCGTTAACTTATTGTTCATTAGAATTTGGTGTGTAAAAAACACAGAGTAAAGGCCCAATTACATCTACCGAGTATTTAGCCGAGCTACTTCGATGCGGCGAGTAGGTGATTATATTCCAGCTGGTCACAAACACTCACGTGTTTTGTATTCCTGAATAAACTTGTTTCACTTGACCACTTGGACATTTTCAAAACGAAAAAACAAAACAAATTGAAAGAAAGAAAGATAATAATTGACTGATAATGGATAATGATAAGAAAGTTGCAATAGAACACGGGCACTAGCCAGCCGCAAACGTGATTACACTGGCCGAGTGGGTGGGCGAGTGGCGAACGACTGAATGGAAGAGTGGTGGGGGTCTCTACTCGGCCGAGAAAATAGAATATGGTTCTATTCACTGTCTTGCCCAAAATCACTCTTACTCGACCGAGTGCGCTGTCTCGGTCGAGTACTCGGTAGGTGTAATTGGGCCATTATAATAATATTTATGCTGCTTCATCTTATAAACGCTGCTTAATCTTTTATGTATTAATTTTATACCAGCGCCAAAAGTTTGGTGATATTCATAGAATGAACATTTTGTTAACTAAAATAATCTAAGAACTATTAAAGTTAAAATCTGTAGTCAAAACACCACACAAGCTTCAGAATTTGTTAAAACACCCCTTGAGGGCCCCCCTTCCTTTGAGGAATAACTGAACAGTTCGGTTGTTCGGGTATACCTGCAAGTGTTCAGTTACGGCTGACACTTTTAGTTCGATTTGTATAAAAAATTCATCAAAATCTATCTGCTAAAAAATAATAATCCAAAAGAGTAACAATTAAATTCACACAAACTCTAATTGAAAATGTTTGCTAACATTTTATAACAACAATTGTTGAGTACTATTAACCTTTAAAATTTTTTTCTTCAAATGGTGATGATATGTCATTATAAAAATTATGAAAAAAAGAAAGTGTTTTAATAGAAAAAAAAAAAGAAAGTTTGTTTACTTAAATAATAGTCATGTATTTTTATTTTGAAATAAACGACTGCATAATAACAGAATTTAATTAAAATGTAAGTTTTTTTTTTACACCACAAATGTTTGATGATTAGAGCTCTGAACTATTAGAAATAACAGCGATTGTAGAGAAAATTATAATATTTTTGTATATTTCTATAAAATCGAATAGTTCTGGTGACGTAGTTCATAGAACTGATTTCTTTGGTTCGGCGTATTTATACCCGACACTTAGTTAGCGTCTAAACTTTCAATTTATCCCAGTTTTTACTAAGTAGGACACATGTATCTCTCTACTATTAATATTAGTCCACAGTACAGCACGGTTTTTTTTAATGATTAGTAACAGGCTCAATATTTGTCAGTAGCTTCTTTTCGACGAGACGCCCAACTTTTCTCGATGATAGTGACTAACGTGAAGCGCGTAAGAGAGTAACTTTTGTTTGTTTAACGATAGCAAAAATTTGATCAGTAACAGTTAATTTGTTAGTTAAATTGAGGGATAATGTAATAAAGACTTCCAAAAAACTTGTGTCCTACAAAATGGATGGTGTGACAGGTAGGTCCCCACCCCGAACATGTTCAAATAACGGGATATACATAGTTATTAGTAACAAGCTAATTTTAATGCTGTTAATTAATAATGGTATGTATATATGACCACTTTGTCCTACAAATTCAGTGGTTCAATTTCCCAGTTCTACGTTCTAAACTGTTACTCACTTACGCGCTTCATTAGTCACTATCATCGAAAATGTTTGCAAGAGAAAACTTAGCCTGTTAAACTACTGACAAAAATTTAGCCTGTTACTAAACATTAAAAAAAACCGTGCCATACTGTGGACTATTTATTATTATGACCTTGAAACAAAAAAATATCGTTAGAAATTGTGATTTCCATTTTCGGGTAAATTACAATAACTTGTCATAATTGAATAAGGAAATGCAAATAGACGAATGGGGTACACAATAAAAACCCGCGTGCTCCCCAACGTTTTTAAAAGAAATGTGATGTCATACGAGATAATTTTGCCTGTGTTAATTGTGCGACGAATTAACACAGGCAAAAGTAATTTAAAATATGAGAACATCCCACAAAATATTTCAGTCGCTCTAATTCAGTCACTTCGGCTGTACGGTGATGACAATAATTTTTTTTCTAGCAAATGTTAGTTCTTCATATACATTTCATAGTCTAACAATTCGTGCCTTTAGAATAAAATCGTTAATTAGAAGTAAAATCGTATGTGGAATAATAAAAAAAGTTATGTATTATTAAATACTATATTATTAAAAACTGCGAAAAAAAAATAGTAAACATTGAAATAAGCTTTATCATTTTATGTGTGAATAAAAATTAATATACATATTATACACCGTAAAAAATAATTAATTGGCTGTAACCTTGGCTCCGCGAACTGTAATTATTGCATGTTGATACGGCATAATTAAAATAACACATTTATCTAGCGGTAATTATCATATTTATACTAAAATATATTGTATACATTTTTTAAATGCTTGAATGTTCGTTAAATGTTTGAATGTCCGTCGGTCTGTTCATAAAGTGATATTAAAAATTATGTAATTATAAAAGTGCCATAAAAAAACTCAACTGTAATAAAATAACAAAAAAAATTAGTTTTTTTTTAAAACTAATTATTATAAGCCTTTTTTCGTGGAATGTTAATTAGTATTGAGTGTCCTGATTAGCGAAAGATTGAATGAGTTAAAGGCTTCTAGGCTTTAAGGCCTAAGGCTCTCAATAGCTAATTATTATAAAACAAAATTATTTTCCTGGAAGGGAAACCGAGGCCAGGCTACTACGTCTACCTATTCCCGTTTTACCAATCTCCGAAATTTCCCAATCCCTATTTAATTCTGCTAAAAGTCCTCTATGAAATACACATATACTTGATGAAATCTAGCCGAATCTTCGTAGCCATAGAATGTTGGCAGTACTATTCCCATGAGGGATAGGCAGGAATCTCTTGAAACTACAGTGATTAGCAGGGCTCCTAGTTGATGTTCTACTGCCATAGCAACTTTGAACCTGGCTATAATGCAGTTATTTTCCATCTTGTATGTTTTTACACTTTTCTTTCTTAGCGCAAATGCAGTGTTTTTCCTTATTATTCGGGGATATGTTCCCTACCTCTTACATAAACAAACCGCCTTTTGGCGAATGAGTTCATCGCAGTCTCATAGTAATATGTGGCGTCCTTATTCCTGGATAGTTTAATAATCACTTGATGCATACAATGTGCAACAATCACGCTAGTAATGTGAATAGGGAATATATTGGTAAACATATTGTCTAAAAAGTGCTTATCTTCTCACAAAGCTGGGCTATTTGATCAGGTAAATACATTTTGCTCTTGTGTTGGTTACCAGTTTCATATTTGCCACTTTAACAAAAACAAAGCTCTACCTACAACTATTAGTATGGCTGCCCATCGAACTTCTATAATATACAGTTTCGAGCCACTATATAACAAACTAAAAACGAAAACTTGGCGGGAAACTGATGTTTTGGGAAGTCCTTCCCTTCTCGTTGAGATAGTGAATATATATATATATATCTTTGTATGTATTTTAATACCCGAAAGCCCCAGAAGGAGGATAGTGTTTTTCCAATTGTGGGGAGATCTCGCTCCCTTAACGTATCTCTGCGGCCGCTGCGTTCATTCCCCACTCTTTCTCATTCCGTTAACGCGCTTCTCTAATAGGGAATATGGATGAAAATTTGTTTTTACTTGAATTGAAGCATGTTTACTTGACAAATATTAAGGTCAAATTACTTTTTAAATAACTTTAAAAATAAGCGAGATATGAATGATTGAAATTCCCGATTAGACAAAGAGGGTGATAGCCCTCTTGATATGTTATGTGACGTCATATTACACTTTCACCATTTAAAATACACGTTAAACTCCGTTTTTAGTATTTTTGCAAGAAAGAGACAGATAATAATCTTTAAAAGCTTATAGCTTCCTTGATATTTGTCGAATTTTAATTTCGTTTTAAAATATTATTACAGTATTAACAGTATTTTCATATTCTGAAAATAAATGTGAAAAAAAATTTTCATGCATATTCCCTATTGGTTACTTTATTTAATTAATATATAATTAACGGTGGGTCAGGTGCAAAAATGTCGAAGGACTTTTCATCTAAGAATTTCATCCCCTATCTAACCTTTCAATTCCCTATCTACACTATTACTAATTGAATATAATATTTCAATTAGAATTTTTGGCTACACACCTGAACTACGAGTCAATCTTCAATCTTGATGTTAAATCTACTAAAACTGTCAAGGTAATATTCACATTTGGTATTCTATAAAAACTCTTGGTTGAAAAAAAAACAAATGCAAATTTTGCTTCACACATTACAACCTCAAAACAACAAATTAAAATTACCATAGCATTAAATCACAAATCTATTTATTATTTATAAACGTATATTATGCAGCGAATTACTTGATGAATTTCAGAAATTTTCCATAATAAAGTGTAGATTAATAAATAAATAATATATTTGAATGAACTTAAAATGCAACAGACCAAATTAATGGAGGACAGGAATTAAAAAAAAAAAAACGTTGATGCAATAATTTTAATTCACAATTATATTAACGAATTTCAATGTATTTATTTATTTTTTCTATAAATAAAAAACATAACCATTATGTAAAAACAAAATTAAATATTTATTTATGTAAAATAATTCATATTATAAATAATAATAAACTATTTTTTTTTTATATTCATAAATATTCTAACTAAAAAAAAAAAGTTTTACTTGCAAATTATATTAAAATTTATTTAAATAATCGCATAGATGTTTTTCTGTATATTTGAATATTACCATACATAGTATTCATTTTGTTGGTTAGGGTCGGGTCACTTGGTCTTGGTGTGTTGCATGTGAATTTATATAAAATAATTGTTGTTCGTTCATTATCTAAACTTTGATGATATTGTTTTATCCTATACAAGAGAGCAATACATTTATTTATTTACCAGTTTTTAGGATAATAACAATAATAGGGAATATGCATGAAAATTTTTTTTCACATTTATTTTCAGAATATGAAAATACTGTTAATACTGTAATAATATTTAAAAACGAAATTAAAATCCGACAAATATCAAGGAAGCTATAAGCTTTTAAAGATTTTTATCAGTCTCTTTCTTGCAAAAATACTAAAAACGGAGTTTTACGTGTATTTTAAATCGTGAAAGTGTAATATGACGTCACATAACATATCAAGAGGGCTATCACTCTCTTTGTCTAATCGGGAATTTCAATCATTCATATCTCGCTTATTTTTAAAGTTATTTAAAAAGTAATTTTACCTTGATATTTGTCAAGTAAACATGCTTCAATTCAAATGAACAAAAATTTTCATGCATATTCCCTATTAGAAAGAGAGGTACCGCAAGTTAGACTCTAGCACCTAGGCCAAGAGGTCGTCTGTGCCCTCCTTGAGAACAACCTGTTACCCGAAGGCGAGAGGTCTCCGAGTAAGAGGCGCCATTCTTACATATGAAGCTATAGGATTATGTCAAGGCCGGATGCCACACAGAAGGCCCACAACTTCTCCGTCAGGATTACTCCCAGGATTGATGGGTCCAAGATTTCGGACCCATCTGGGATTTTCTTTTAATTCTTTTCAAGAAATTGCTTTTTTTTTGAAAATACGTTTGAATCATTCGAGGTAAATAGATCCTCTATTTCTTATGGATTTACGGTTAGAGATTTTTCCTTCCTGGCGGTAGAATTCACGGGCTGAATTTGCACATTCACGAACTTACTAGTTAGGTTATTTTATAAACATTGAAAAAAATTGTTTTCTGCGATCAATATTTTTAATCGTTACAAAATCGATGCTTATAATACCCTTGTAAATACACATCGGGTATAAAAACAAGATGATATGTAGTAGTTGGGTCCACAAATCTATTAATAATCGGACACTAGAGTTCTACACTCGCGCGTGGTTCGACACACTTAGCCGGCTACTTTCCGGATATGTTCGTGAAATGCTGCCCCAAACGGGAATGAATTCATGCATATAACTGTTGTGAAACAAGTAAACGCATAAATTTCGCTTGATATTTAAAATTTATTTTTGACAATCTTCATATTTCACCTTGGAATATCAAACATATTAAAAATTATAAAACCCTTAAAATAAATAAATAATACAAATATATGAATGTAAACACGAAACTCAACACCACCACCTTCTTTTTGAAACTGGTTTTTGTTTTGTTTACGTCTCTCCATCCATCTCCCCCTCCCTCCAACAGTCAAATATTTTACATTTACAAAATAGTTGCACGAACTTTTCGCTATATATAGGCTGCGACAAATATGTATAAGTGTATGGCGTTTATTATTTGCACATATAAATCAAAAGGGTAACTGTATTACCTCTTTCAAATAATACCCTTATGTGTATATATATATATATATATATATATATATATATATATATATATATATATATATATAAAATATTAATTCCCCTATTTGACGCACGCACATGCTACGATACGAATGATAACGACATTAATTAGCACACATAAAAAATTCACCCTTCTTAAACTGAATAAAAAATGGGTCGTAAATAAAAAAATTTTTTTGCAAGCATGTACAAACCACAATGCCATTCAATATATATATACAAAAAGGTATATTATGACAGCCTGTATTTGAACTAAAATTTCGAAAATTTGCCCTAATTCTTATAGTCCATGGACCCATCGAAGAAATATTTGCATTGTAATATACATTTAATAAGCAATATTTTTATTTATGTATTCAGAATATTATCTTAAAAGTTAATTCACATACAACTTTTCACCCCCCCCCCCCTAAATCTCGAAAATGACCACTCTGCCATGTGTATATATGGTATTAGAGAAAATGCCCTCTAACGACTCAGGAGCTTATTTACCACACGGCAAATGTTAGGGTTCATGGATTTTTTGACGCGCCTAGACTATATCGAGGTAAGGCGACCAAAGCGTCAGCGCTAAATCGTACACAACCACCAAAACGAACACAGTATAAGTGTTTATTTATCATGTGCACAGTGTAGCCAACTTTGGGTTTTTTAGGAGGGAAAAATGTTTATTTTTTTGAATAATTTATATAATTATTTTTGTTTTGAAAATATTATGTTGGTTGAAAAACAGCTGAATTGTTTTCATCCTTCATATTGAATATATATTGATGTCAATTGACCCTAACACGTACTTATAATTCCAAAACGAACAGCATTTTCAAGAGTAGTGTAAGCGTTTATAAGCCAAAACGAACGCCAATGAACTGCGCTTATAAAGGGCGTGAGCATCAAAAACGTGTAAGCGCCCAAAACGAATACACCCTGCTATGTATTTATTGAACTTTGAAATAAATAACATAATATTATCAACATAATATAAAACATATCTATCAATCAGATATACGATTTATATTCTGAATTTTTAATAAATACCTTACTTTTTTTTCTATTGTATGTAAATAAATTAAATATAATATATAGTACATAGTATATATATATACATATATATATATATATATATATATAAACATATAAACAGGAAATACCTATTACCATTTGAATATTTAAATTCCGATTTAAAAATATAATGTTAAATGTTTGATCAGTGCTAATGATTTCCCGTATCTAAAATTAATTGACTGTTTTATGTTTTATATTATTAAAATGCTGCATTATTCTTTCTATATAGCTAAAATAAATAATGTATTTCATTCATCTTTTAAAAGAAAAGACGACATTAATAGAAAAGATCTAGAATACTAGTAAAAAAAAACATGTGAGGCATTTTACACACTAGATTTGTAAGCTCAAACTAGAGAGTCCCATCCAAACCTCCCAGTTTCCACGGAGGCATACTGCGTAGACATAATGCCTTAGACCGCTTGGTTACTTGTAAGCGATACCAATACGTTGAATATCATTTTTGATCATTGATTATTGAAATTTTTGATCAAGAAAAAGTGATTAAAAAAGAACACACATGATAAAGGTGGTACATGAATAAAAAAAATACTGGTAGTAGATGCAAGACGAAATACACTCACTCTGCTGACTATTAAATGATGAAGATGATATGATGATGATGATGGCGTGTTGTAAAATGGAGGTCAGTGACTTGGTAAGTGCGAACCCTCGCTATATTCTCTGAAGCATGTCCTGCCCAACCGACAAATGGCGGTCTGTGACTCAACATTATCAATATATTATAGTATATAACTATACAGTATACATTACATACATACATACATGCATACACACATACAACACAATGCACACATACACATACACGTACATACCCTTACTAAAACAATACAACAACACATACATACACAACACAACTCAAATCAACCAGCAGTAAATAATAATATGAAGAAGTTAGTTAGTTAGTTCTACGATGTTTATATGCGTGCATTGTGTAATAAATGCATTTATTTTAGTTTTCCTACCTTGGTTTGGCTAACAAGTAGTAGGCAATGGATGCTACAAATTATAATTAATACATATTTTATTATAAAATATGCAAACGAAACTATAGATTATTGAAATTACAAAATTCAGTTGCATCAAGTTTTATAAAATTGGGCTAATCCAGCACTAAGGCAAAATATGTTGTGGAGAATAGTCGTTCACGCTTACTTTGTACATTTTAAGAATGTTCCAGCATACCACCACTTTTCGAGAGATTTTGCTCTCCAGGCTAAAAATAACGTTTTCTAATAAATCCCGAAGTTTCAGAATTTTTGATAGTTTAGAACGCGAGATAAGTAATATCAAATTATCATTAGAAGCATGTAAAACTTCATGCCCGCCCAACTATTATCTGTTGTATTAGAAAAAATACTCGACATAATTTAAAAAAAACTAAGAGAGTAAGCTAAATATTTATTACATAAATTTAAAAAAAAAATCGTGTGTTACCGTTTTGTTTTCGAAATATAAAAGTTTAAAATTATTCCTTTTCATCAACATAACATTATTTTGTATATGTGAACAGTGCTTTTGTCTATGTGTTGTATATGTGTGCTTATGTATTGGTGCTATAATAAAATCAAACCGGTTTGTTGTACTGATTGCATAACACAGTGGAATTACAAAAGTTGCATCAAGTTTTATAATTTACAAAAATTCGGCTATTCCAGCACTAAGACAAAATATGTTGTGGAGAATAGTACGCTTACTTTGTATTTTAGGAATCTTTTTATAGACTCTTAGGCAAAAATAGTGGTTGTCAAATTTGGCTTTGGATACCCTTTGAAATCTCATCATAGTGCACATTTTTGTTTCATGATCGGTGTTCATTTACGTTCAAAAATTCTGTAATCCTCGATAATTTTGATAGTATCACGAAGTTCATGCCTAAGAATTTTGAGTCTAAACATGTATTCCGTTTTAGAACCAAATTTCAGTAGTCAAATATATTTGACCAAATGTAAATATAATCCTTTTCAAGGAAACCAAATGCGTTTACCAAATGTTAAATTATCTACACTTAAATCATTTCCGATATTTCATAAGAGAGTAGTTTTCGACCTTCAAAAGTCACTACTTATTATAATAGGGAATATGCATGCAAATTTTTTTTCACATTTATTTTCAGAATATGAAAATACTGTTAATACTGTAATAATATTTAAAAACGAAATTAAAATCCGACAAATATCAAGTAAGCTATAAGCTTTTAAAGATTATTATCTGTCTCTTTCTTGCAAAAATATTAAAAACGGAGTTTTACGTGTATTTTAAATGGTGAAAGTGTAATATGACGTCACATAACATATCAAGAGGGTTATCACCCTCTTTGTCTAATCGGGAATTTCAATCATTCATTCATATCTCGCTTATTTTTTTTGGTGAATAATTTGTTACAAAATTCAACAATACACATTTAGTCAGAGCTCCAAAAACTTTCCCCTCATTGAATATTTTGTGACGTCATCTTACATGGTAAAGAACTCATTTGATGGAATCAATCTTGTCGTCGTGCTAATTTTGAATTTCTTAAAGTAAAAACGTTGAGGTAAAATTTTCCAAACTATTAGACTCTAGACGATTATGAAACAATTTAAGAACCTAAATATTGAGATCCTTTGGAATCATTTCACGAGCATCATTTTATGATTACGCTTATTCAATACACTTTTGTTTCGGAACTCATTAAAGCAAATTACAGTTGTTTACGCTACATGATTTTCATGTTTCTATGTAGTACAAGAAAGTCAAGTAATTATATAGTTTTAATAAATTTTGATAATTTATACGAAAATAAAGGGGAAACTTTTCAGAAACAATTTACACTTGCTCAGTGAAAATAGAATTTAATTATTAACTAAAACAGTTAACTTTTGCAACAGCTGTCATCTGCATGGTATGTATATACATATCCATCCCCCTTCTGTGCCAAAACATATCAATTTATTTACATGTATTGTAAACCCTTAATGAAAATTATCCCTCTATCTTTGAAAATAATAACTGCATACGTTTTATATCTTAGTCAAATACGAATTGTTACAAACCAAGTGACCGTTTCGAAGATATATTGTTAATCGAAAAAAGTTTAGATGGAAAGTATCTACAAAACAATGTTATTAAAAGTGTACTAACTGACTGACTTTTGTCCGTTTTGTTATATATATACATAAAATTTACATCCGCCAAACTAGTATTGTCGGTATATAAACTAATTTGGCGGATGTAATAATAATAATCAGAAAGAGGGGTACCGCAAACGGGTCCCTAGCACCTAGACCAAAGGGTCTTCTGTGCCCTTCTTGAGAACAACCTGTCAGTCGAAGGCGAGACGCCTCCGGGTAAGAGGTGCTATTTTAAGCAGATGAAGCTATAGGATTCTGTCGAGGCCAGATGCCACACAGAAGGCCCTCAACTTCTCCGCAGGGATTGCTTCCAGGTTGGCGGATATAAATTTTAATAACTCACCACTGTTGATGCCACAAAACATAGCATAACCTCAATTACCAATAACGTTATTTATGTTCTTATGATATAACCTTTTACCTATGGACTCCAAAACGGGTGGACCGATGAAATTTTCAGGCAATCTTCATATTAGCTCAGCGGGTGATGTTTGGTAGCGATCGGGAAAAACATATTTTTTATTTTTTGGCAATTTTGTGTCATCTGGCTATAGATAATTAGTACTACCTGTGCGAAGCCGGGATGGGTCGCTAGTTCATCAAAAATCTGATTAAAACACAACTTCAAAAAACGTATTGTGTTAAGCATACCGAGTCTAAATTCTGGAGGAAATAAGCCTGTGTGTTGTTTCATTGATCAACATATAATTAAATTCGTATATATTATAATTATGTAAATAAAAGTTTTTTTCACTTCTAAATAAACAAGTTTTTGCGTTAAAATTCCAGGATTATCAGTGTTCCAGGATCATCAGAGACAAAGTTTGGCAACCCCTGATCTAGTATGTGATAAAAACATGACTAGCCAAAAACACAAAGAAACAAAAAAAAACAACAATAAAATACCAATATTAAACAAAACAATTAATTTAACTCTGAGAAAGAATCTAGAATGGATATCATCAGGCAGGCATTATTATAACTAATTAATTAAATGTCGTTAATTAAAAAATATAAAATAAGAAAAATGATGTTTTGTTTTTAATTGTTTATAAGAGAAGTCATTCAACAACATTTAATATAAACGTTGTCCTTGAGTTATACGTTGACCCATGTAATTAATATAAATGAATGTAGTTTTCAAATAACATTATATTAAATGAATGATTAATTAAGATTTTTTAAATATATTGGCACTAAATATTTTAATTCCTATGTGTAGTATCGTGTGGTGTATGAATGTAGCGAACGACAGTACTCGTAGTTGAAGTAATAACTTGTTGATGTCATCATATCATCATGTCATTTTAAATTATTCAAATTATATTGTTTTTTATAATGAGAATGTTTTTAATCGACCTTCAAAAGTCATTACTTATTATAATTACAATGGAAGAATAATTAATATGCTTATAAGAGGATGAAACTCGAAATGATTTTTAAGAATCCATAGACGATTCATCTGCTCAAAATAGCACCTCTTTACTCGGAGACGTTTCGCCTTTGGGTGACAGGTTCTTCTTAAGGAGGGCACAGGGGACCCCTTGGTCTAGCTGCTGCTAGGGGGACACGTTTGCGGTACCCCTATTTGTAATTATTATTATTATTCATAATGGCTCTACTTTTAAAAGAGTAAGTAGAGGGCACCCCATACTTGTGTTTACATTAAAGTTAATATTGTTGTCAATCTATTTATTCTATTCTATGTCATATTCCAATAAAAGCATGTTTTTTTAGTTTTCTTTTAAACTCTAGATTTTATTTTTTAGTCTAAAAACAAAATTATTTTTTGTGTTTAATTGCATTCGTCATTATTATTCCCAAGAGTGATGGAATTAGTTCAATTCTTACCAAAGAAAGTATATATCGAATATAGGAAGTTTATGCCAAATAGTTATTTTTTTGGAAATTTAAACAGTTGGAAATGCCAATATTTTATTAAAATTTGTTGATGTCATTTCTATAGAAACTATACTATCACACTATAAATCGTTAGGAATATGTTATACAAACAATCATCACATAACGATCATGATTTTTAATCTTCGCCCTTTGTCGCGTATTAACAGGGGGCAATATCGAGCATTTTAGAGTTCTTCAAGAGATTTGGGGACATTGGCAACACTGTAATCGATAGATAACTCTAAAAATCTTATTGTATCTTATTTTTTTATTAATAGGTCATCAAATAGGTTAGGTACATTATTTTAAAATTATCTAGAAAATAAATCTCATTTGAAATAAAACATGAAGGCGTGGTGTGTAATTAATATGGCAGTAATATGTTACTATATAATTATTTATACAGCGTGTTTTTGAAAAAGCAACAAAAATATTTTAGCAACTATCAGTTCCCTGCTCCCATAACTCCCAATTCTTAGCGAAGATTCGTGGAAAATGTAGGCTATTAGTTTTGTAACGATGAAGGCAATTCGGAAAAATTTCTTCAAATGTTCACCATCACTAAAAATTATATATATATATATATATATATATATATATATATATATATATATATATATATATCAAAATCGGAAGGAAGATATAAATAATGCCATGATACAATTTCTATTGTTAATTCCAAAATATAAAATAAACTATTTAAGATCGTAAGTTACATGAAACACTACCGTATATCGTATATTTTATAATATTATAATCATGGATGGATGTATTTAGTAGCCTGCCACCATACCATACATAATAAAACAACACAAACATGAAACGTGAAACCTAACTAAGCACAAGACTAATAATAATAATACTAGAAAACTACCAATACCAACAAAATAAACATATAAATTGTGTATGAAACCTAACTTGATGTTGTTATACAATATTTTAGCAAAACTGAAATAACTAGGCTTGTGTTGCTCGCGCGCACGTTTATTTGTTAGTAGTACTACATATAGCTCACTCTATCTACCTAATAGTAGTTAGCTGTTAGGAACGAGCTGTTATATTTAATAACTTACATAAATTCATGTTGGTTGAGTTAGTAGTTACATAGTTTGTATACATAAAAGTAGGTCATTACTGCATTTGGATCAATGTTTATATGAAAGTGTAAATGCGTTTATTGCACCATTATTATTATTATTATTATTATCATGATTACATTATGTTCACTGAATATTATTTTAAATTCAATATATTGGTTGGTTGTTACACTATAGCCTATACTCGTATACAACAAATACAATTTATGTTTGACTTTGTTAAGTAATATTTATTATTGAACATTCAGTTTGTTTGTTTGTTCAGTTTTAATCATTAATAATGGACGGAGCTGGGGATTTTAATTATTTCCACATAAATTAATGATTTATTCATAGCAAATGCGCTTAGATATTATTTTATTGCTGAATTATTGATATTTTGTTATGACTACTTACACACAAACTATAAAATAAAATGATATACGCTATATACAGGATGTTCTGAAATTAATTCAAGAAAACTATACCACGGTGTAGAGCTGTAAAAAAAACAAACAAAACAGTTTAATAAAGTTTTTTGATTTGACGCTTATTGTTTAAGATATCAATACAATCAAATAAACATTGATAAATTCAACCAATCACACAGAGCGCATAGTATAAGGAGGCGTGGCCTCAGTAGTAGAGCGTGGCGCTTTAAAGGCTCGCAGACGGTAAGAAGCCCCGTCTCCTTACACTGTGCGCTCTGTGATTGGTTGAATTTGTCAATGTTTAATTGATTGTATTTAATTGATATCTTAAAAAATAAGCGTCAAATCGAAAAACTTTATTAAACTTTTTTGTTTGTTTTTTGCAGCTGTACACCGTGGTATAGTTTTCTTGAATGAATTTCAGAACACCCTGAATTGTATCCTTTCATTTACAAAAAGTTTCAAATTACAAAACGTAACCTGAATTAATAGTAAACAAATCTTTTACTAGTCCATAGAAAACTAAAGATATTTTCAACATTAACCAGAGACGATTTGAAGAATGTCAGGTGTAATTTACGTACTAACTATTAGTAAAAAAAAAACTAATCTGGGCACTGATTCAAGAAAAATTTAATGAAAAGTTTTAACATAGATTGGCATTGTTTCAACTATTGTAAACTTCCAATAACACTTGTTGATAGTGAATTTCTTTGTATAGAAAGTTTTTACCGCCATTTAAATTCTATCGACCAAAACTATTTCGATAATTATCATCTATGTTAAATGCTAATTTGTTGGCTATTATGCAATCGGTATGAAACTGTAAATTATTAATAGGAGTAGCATTTAGTTTAAAAAAAATAGTTTTTATCGAGTGGATTGTTTTGTTTGCTAGCAAATATCGTCTCATATTAATAATTAACATGTTTAAATTTTAGCAGTAATGATGATTCATTAACATTAATTGGCGAAGGAATAATAATTTTTGCTGTCATATTTCAATGGTTCTTTTCTTTGCAATTCAATTAACACTCTACCAAAATGATTTAAATATTAACGGCCATTGACGTCTTTAAACAATTACATAAAAAAAAAACATGTTTATAAAAACGTGATAATTAAATAATTTACACTTCGAACATAAAATAAATATCTTCAAGATGAAGAAATATTATTCATTATAATTAAAATGATTGAAAAAAAATAGTCACAAGGTGTAATAATTGCCCAAATACGTCTATAACAATTTTTTTTTCAAAATGGTCGCCGTTAACTTTCTGCAAACATTGCGATTAACAAAATTATTTTTGAATCGATTTAATTCTGAATAAACCGGTCAAAGGAATTGGGGTGAATAAATTTTTGTATTTCACTCATTTCTCTATTTCGAAAATGGTAAGACGTCTTGATACCAGTCCAAGTAGCCGAGCTGTCTAAGCCGTTATGTTAAACTGGGAGGTAGGTTATGGGTTCGAATCCCAACATCGGCAGTTTGTCAATTATATATTTTAAAAAAAAAGAGGCGGTTAATTGACTAAACTGTCGGTGTATGGCCAAGAAGGAAGTAACCGGCTATGCTTGAGAAGGTTTTCTGCAGTTTCCTTCACGAACTCCAGATGAATATCGGTATAGTTCCTATCATAGTCGGCAGCATATAGTCAATTCACAAATTCCTTCCACTCCACTCACATCCTTCGGCATCACAATGGACCTTATGGTCGAAGTGTAGCCCGTCCAGGGCAGCCTCTACAATCTATCTATCTAAGACGTCTTGGTAAGAAGCACATTTTAAATTATGAAACTGCCCTTTATAAAAATATAACTTATTTCAGACACCGACTGAATTTGGATCATGTCGAATTCAAATTTTTCGTCTGCTAGACACGATATTCGAAGGTTAATCTTCCAATTTTACAGCCAAACACGTTCAAAAATCGTGTTCAGCAAATCAAAATCCATCGAAAAAACATTCGCACAGCCCTGAATCTTTATCGGCTATGATAAGTGGCCTGGCGCCCTGATAATTGGTGTATTTAACGTTTCATTCAAATTTACTAAAATGTATCAATATACCATCCAATGTAATCAAACCGTCCACTTTTGAAAAAATTGGAAGTGTATTTCACTCGAACATCTAAACGCTAAAATACCTTGAAGTAACTGAGCACATAAGAATTCATTATTCATTACACAAAAGAATGGCTACATACATTAGCCATTAACATTGACTACACAATTCACATACTCTAGTGATTTAATAATAAACAAAAAGAAGAGTATGCAAAAAAAAAAATTATTTCATGATACCAATCTCAGTCAGAAGTTGTTAAGTACCTCACATACACACACACACACTCACACACACAGTACCTTACTTGCTTGTTTGCTAAATTTAACCAGATGTAGCTTAACAGACCACCGAACACCGCAGACAATGTATCAGGGTTGGCCAACAAGGAGATCGCGAAGCCAAGTTTTGGTCGATCGCTTACGATGTCTTCGACAAAATGTAATTGAAGAATTTGAGGTAAAATATCAAGAAAAAATAAAGAAATTGTGGAATTTATATCTTTTCCTTAAGATTTAAGTGAGAAAGGTATTATCCAAGAAATTGCAAACATATTTCATATAGAGCAAACGGCAAATGAAATTCTAATTTTACAAACTGATTTAATCCTACAAGCCAGAAGATGATTTTTTGGAAATACGTCAACCGAGAAAACTATACCAATATCACCAAATGTAGCGAACATATTTATTCGGGTTTCGGATCTACAGACCAGTGTGAATCGGCATTTGCATACTTAAAGCTAACAAAGACTAAACAAAGTTCTGTCCTGACTAATTCCCATGCTAGAATGTTTGGGTCCGAAACTTTGGATCTGTAGAGGCAAAAGATAGTTGTAATAAATAATTATTATTTAAATAAATAATAAATATATGTCAAAGATATAATTGATCTTTATTGAATTGATTTATGAAATGTTATATATATTTTAATATGTAAATTATCAAGGTTGTTAACATTCAAAGCAACCGTGATAATAGGGGGAAGTTATAGTTGTTATGCAACAACTAAAAATGATAAACAAAATTATAATAATAATTTAATAAAGAAGCGATACCGCTACAGGTCCATCAATTCTGGGGGCAATCCCGGCGGAGAAGTTGTGGCAATCCCGGGCTAGAGGTGCTAAAATAGCACCTCTAGCCTAGAGGCGTCTCGCCTTCGGGTGATAGGTTGTTCTCAAGGGGGGCACAGAGGACACCTTGGTCTAGGTGCTAGAGACCCGTATGCGGTACCCCTCTTTCTGATTATTATTATTATTAATTCCCATACTAAAGATGTATTAGAGACTTGCAAACTGAGTCTTCCTATTAATGTTAAGGCCATCAAATAAATTCTAAATCTTTATTTATCTGTAGCTAATTTGGATTAATTTGTACCCATTAAATAATTATGTATTAGCTAAAAATCTGATATCATTCTTTTATGATAAATTTGACCGCGACACATTTTTAATATACAAAGTAGATCTTATACACACAAAAGTTGGCCACCCCTGCAATGTATAATATACTACGGCGAACACACAGACAATATATAGTAAGCTGAGAGCTGAGCTGAGCCAAGTCAAACGAAGCGCACAACAGTATTATAAAAACAATACCATTATATATGTGAAGAAACAAGATAAGACATATGTTGGTTGCAATCAATGCAATCCGATGAATGTGTGTGTGGTGTTGTGTGGACGATGACTTTCTTTTGGCTCATTGCCCATTTTCAACCATTTATTTTTTTTGCTTACTTTTGCTGTTAACGAACTAGTTAATACTATAGGTGTAGTATTATTATTGTACACATTAAGTGAATGGTATTATACGTAAACCGTTTATTTACAGGAAAAATTTAAAAAAAGTAGAAGACCATATATGAATTCGGGTCATTGCTTTCCAATTGTTAAATACATTTATCCATTTATTGAACAATTTATTATTTTAATTATCACTCCGCTGTATTCCGCACAACTCGAAATATGAATATTTTAGGTAAGTAATAACGCGTTTTTGAACTGTAAAAGGATTTAACCGAGGTGCATCGTCCTAAACCAAAATAGACTACGGGTTAGTACAGTATTTTTCATGAGACATTGTAAGCTCAGAAGACATTTAAGGACTGAAGATTACATGAGACTACGGGACTAATTAATATCATATTCCGAGAAAGGAATTGGAATATCTAGACTCGTTCATGATATTCCAAGCAGACAGAGAAACATAATAGAGATGCCAAAATTTTAGTCTTGGAGCATCCAGTCCTAAACAGACTGGATGGACTATCCAGGTCGCCTGACGAGAATACATCTTGATAGAAAACCGATTCTGGAAAGTTGTGCGTGTAATCTTGAACTGCTTAGGCTGATTGAAATGGCGATGTATGACACTGCATCAAATGAATTTGGTTAGTAGCACCCTCAGTGAACGTGAACCGGGAATTTTTAGAATAGATTAAACACTATAACGAGTAAACGAATAATAAAAGCTGCTCATGCATGTTTCTAACATAAGGGTCGTGTTGTGAAAAATATAAAAAAACATTAAGAGTGTATAAGAGAAGTCAGCAGTAACTGACAAAGTACATGAACCTAACACAAGTAGTGTTGGGTTCAAATTACTGAAGTCAGCATTGCAAAGTTTTCCTTGGAAGATTTTCGGATCAAGTATGATCGATATTGTATGCAGGTTGAATACTCTAAAGAAAAAAAATATTAAGTGATTACAATCGGGAATGCTTGCTAATGTGTTGAAGTCTTTTTTTCGGTAATGTTGGCTTGTAAAATAAACAAGTATGCTTTAGAAGTGCCACTAAATACAAAGGATTATAGGATATTAAGTTGAATGTCAAATGACTAGGAATCGCCATATTCCTACAGACCATATTATTCACTCAGCTATAAATCACGTGACTAATACACTTAAGCTTTTTGTATCTTTGTCCATTCACGTCGTTACAACTGAAGTCTTAATTTAATATGGATTCGCAACGGAACGAATTTTTCCTCTTCAAAGAACAAAATAGAAATTTATGTGAGTTTTCGCAAAGAATAATAATATTCAAACGAATAGATTTAAATATTACCCGTTGTATAAATCAGTTATCAGAATACAGAAAAACAAGTTCGTATTTCCTTCGTAACAAATAAAAAAAAAAAGAAGTTTCGTTCATTTATTATAACGATCCAAGAATTGAATACACAATTCTGGTGACTAACCTAAGAACTAGTTAAATTGACTTCTTTTTTTATTTTTTATAAATATATAAAAGGATTTTAAATTTGGAATGCGATTGCATTACAAAAAACTAAACAAACAACTTTGTATTAAAACTTGAAGTTTATGTGTATAACCGAATACGGTAACTTGATCAAGTAATCCAATATATACATTATATTATTAAAATTGCAACAACAACAACAGAGTTGGTATAAATAATCCATTCCAGTTCGATTACATTCAATATATTCTTTATAATATATTGACTAATGAGAATAAACAATAAAAGATTCTATTCTAGATCTACAGGAAATTCTAATGGTGTATTCAATTCGATTATTTTTTTATATCGTCTAGAGCAGGGATGGCGATTTTGCTTAAAACTAGTTCGGAAACTATTCAAATGATACAGAAGGCCTTTTGGGGATGAGTATTCTGATAACTGATTTATATAACGGGTAATATTTAAATCTATACGTTCGTTTGAATATTACTCTTTGCGAAATCTCGCTTTAATTTCTATTTTGTTGTATGGGCAAAACACAAATAAAAGAGTGGTATAACCGTTTTAAAATTGGCCGCACATCTGTTGATAGTGATCCTCGTTCTGGCCGACCTTCAACGACAACAACCCCGGATAATATCGAGCGCGTACGACTTGCAATTGAAAAATATCGACGTTTGACTGTGCGCGAATTAGAAGATGATCTTGGAATACCAAAAACTACAATTTGAGAAATTTTAACCTCAAATAAAGTGGAAACGGTGGGAAATTCATCATTGAATCTTGTGCAACTGTTTTTAACTAAACACTAATATCGCACTGCTTGACTAACCTCTATGAAGGTAGGTCGGATACTTTTCGGACAGACCTCGAATAAAAGCAAAAACAAGAGATTTTCCGGACGTTTATAATTCGAATTAAATCTTTAGAATAGAATTTTTCCACATTATTAAAACCAAGATATTAACAAGACTACTAAAATCTGATCATTGGTTCCATCACAAGACTATTAATGGTGAATGTTTGATTCTAAATACATCCCGTAGAGCAGCCATATAGATAGATGCACAGTGCCCACATAATAATATGAATGAATTTAAATTGAACACAGACGAGTTAACATGTATATGGATTGAGTGTTAGTTATGTCCACACTACACACACTAAGATTTCGAACAACAACACAACATTAAATAATAATAAAAAAAAACCCACCCTGTATGTTATTTATATGCGAGCCAATGTTCAATTCATACATTATTCAGAACCGGTTTCAAACTTATATATATATATATATATATATATATATAACTTCTTCAATGTGTATTTTATATAAAATAGATGATACTATACACACATAACCTCAAAAACTCTTATAACATTTTATAAGTGAATATAGCAAGCAGCAGTTAAGTATCAAGCTCAGTAAACAACATCATATAACCAAACCATACACAACATACAACCAACGAAATCAAAACTCCGGATCTAATTCAACCGGTTCCTACTAACTAATTCACTGAACTGTTATAAACTATGTTTGTTATCAATTTGGTCTATACACACACACACATGCCTATACATAAATATACCGATGCACTCAGCTACATACATACATACATACATATCTAACATAACCTCTTTAAAATAACATTTTATAGTACTGGTAGTATAAGTATTTATTCGTATGTTGTTTATTTTCCTTGTTTCCTTCCGTTATTCAAATCAAATATACTCATAGGGTAAATGAGCTTCTATTTTTTTTTGTTCTCATTTAGTTTAAGTTCCCACTGCAAGATTTGCATACACGCGTGTTATCTGAACAATTTAAATAAAATATTATAACACTCAAGGTCGTTCATAGGAAGATGAGTTAAGTGCTACTTTTCGGGATGTTTTATACACAAAGGCAAAACCTGAGATAGTGTCGAGCAAAGAGTATTTTAGTTAATACCGGTTTAGTTAATCCAAAGTCGGTACCAGAATTCGTAGAGTATTTTCACACGCATCGACAAGATCGAATAAAACGAAGATTCCACCCAATTGAGAGTGGTTTACATTTCACTCTTTGAGAGTGGTTTATTTTCAGCATTTTAATCGAAAGTAGGGTTCTCGTTTCGTACTTCAGTTATCGTGTTAACGGGCAGACGGATATTTTAAAAACATACCAAAAATTTTGTTTTGATAATAATATTTTTAACTGTTACATATTCGGAACTAAACTTAAGGTAGTTGGAATTTACAGAGACGTCTGATGTGCGAAAGGAAACAACCTCCCACGTTAATTATATACAAACTTTACAAAAACAAAATTAAAGTTTATATATTTATGACCTACATACGCGCGAATTTGAATGTCATGAATACCATGTGCAGTGCACATTTTAAAAACAATGTGGCATGTGTTTATACTATAATGGCGACGAACAACATGCTGATAGTGCATATCCATACATTTAAATATTAATTTAAAAAAAACTGTATACATGATTTTGATGACGTTTGGCACATGCCACCACTAACGTTACGTCTATATGTAAGTAAAATTTCTGATCGTTGTATCGATAATAAAAATTAATTATTCATTGCTATTTGGTATATCTCTACTTAAACAAATGTTAAAAGTGCTAAATTTGTTTATTTTTTATTTATTTCGAAACTTTTTGATTATAAACGAATTACGCCCAAACTCCCTTAATAGACACTAGTATATATTATATATATATATATATATATATATATATATATATATATATATACATATATATATATATATATATATATATATATATATATATATATATATATATATATATATATATATATATATATATATATATATATATACTGCTAATAAAAAACATTATGAGCTTCAAAAATGTAATTCTAAAGTAATTTTATGAAAATCTTACTTTCATGTCTAGAATTATTACCATCACGAAGTATCATCTTCTTTTTCATATACTCCTTTAGATAAATAATGATTACAGCATGATTGAATCTGTGTCATGGGTATTAAATACATAGAATCGCATAATACCAAGTTTACCTTTATATAAATTTACATTTGAGTTTTGATAACATTATAAATACAATATTTATATATTAAAAGTAAGTATAGTATTTATATCTCGTTATAAATGTTTTTAATTAATTTGAAATTATTATATTTTCTCACAATTTAATATAATATTTATAATGTAAATTTAGTTATTATTTATTCATCATCATCAGTGATGTTTATTTTATGTATTGACTTAATTATTATTCATGTTAAAAATATAATATACAGCTTGTATTTTAATATAGACCCAATCTAGATACAATGTCTAGTGCATCTATCACTGTCCATGCACAGTATACCATGATATAATGTACTTTGTTACATTTAAACTACACTCTACAGCAGGCAGTGGAGTTAAGTGTAACAAAGTACACCATATCATAGTACACTGCATATACACAGCGATAGATTACACTTTATTTAGCAATAGCAATACAATTAAAGTGTAACGAGTACACCATATCATGGTACACTGCATATAGACAGTGTCAAAGAAATAAACATACGTATACAATACACTCAAAAAACCCTTGTTCTGGTCTGAGACCATCAGGTAAAAAGAAATGAAGATTGTTTGAGAAAAACTACCATACCGCGTATTTTTTGATTCAACCTCGCTTAATTTATTTATAAAAATCTCTACCAAATAATAATAATCATTTCACAAATTACGTCAACAATCTATATACACTCCCGTTCAAAAAAAATGAACAGACCTGAACCGATTCAGTCTCTCTCAATTTTGATTATTCTTGTAGTAAATATTTTTGTTTACATAAATTGTTTACATAAATAAAAAATATAAAACTTCCATTTCTTTTTTCACATTTAAAAAATATTCTACTTATCTTTGTTTATAAATAAATAATATACAGAGAGTTGCAAAAGTGAGGAGTTTCATGAAATGTAAGAAAATTAACATTTCACGTCTGTTCATTTTTTTTAACGGGAGTGTACACTCCCGTTCATTAATCTTGCACCAATTGAAATTTTCTAAGTGTTACTAGATTTAGTAATATATACGTATAGTATGAGACTTACTGGTTTAATTTTTATGAATGGGAGTGTACTTGTATTTCATAATATTCAAATTCTAAATTCAATTTATTTTTCAAAAAAAAGAAAACATTATGTTAAAAATAATAAATGCATTTAACGAAAGATAAAATAGAAGAAAAAAAACAATAAAAATAGTAATTTATTATTTATTAAATAACTTTGAAACAATTTTACTGAAAAAAAAAAAAAATGCAATTTTCATTTCCGTTTCAAAACATTTCAATGACAAAGCCATCTGGTATTAATTTAAATTTAATGTTTTAATATGAGTGCTGTTTTATTTTATTTCGAAATATTTGTATCCCACGTGTTTAATGTCTCATTTGAATTTTATTTACGTTAAAATTAAAAAATAAATAAATAAATTTATATTATTTTTCAGTAATATTTGTTCATATTAAATATACTCACTTATTTCCAATTTACCAAAAATTAACGTGACTTTCAATTGAACGTACCTGAAACAAATGAGAACAAAATTATTTTAGGTGAAGAAATTACGAATAGCAAAAAAAAAAAGGTTGCAAAAAAGTGCGATCTTTAATATACGGTGAGATTTCTCTTATCAATTTATTTTTTACAAGAATTTCGCCAATAGGGAATATGCATGAAAATTTTTTTTCACTTGAATTGAAGCATGTTTACTTGACAAATATCAAGGTAAAATTACTTTTTAAATAACTTTAAAAATAAGCGAGATATGAATGATTGAAATTCCCGATTAGACAAAGAAGGTGATAGCCCTCTTGATATGTTATGTGACGTCATATTACACTTTCAACATTTAAAATACACGTTAACTCCGTTTTTAGTATTTTTGCAAGAAAGAGACAAATAATAATCTTTTAAAGCTTATAGCTTCCTTGATATTTGTCGGATTTTAATGTTGTTTTTAAATATTATTACAGTATTAACAGTATTTTCATATTCTGAAAATAAATGTGAAAAAAAATTTTCATGCATATTCCCTATTGTCTATCAATCTTACCTAGCCAATATCGAAAATGGCCACCATTAAAATTTATGTACATAGGAGTGAGTGGTTGGCATTGGTAGAAAAACCTGGATAGGGTTTTTTATATGCCTTATTCAAGCTTTCCTTGCTGTCAACCAGCTAATAATTATATCAAAAAACTTTTATATAGCTTTAATTATCATTCTTAGGCATTCCAGACCAACGCTCTGCCTCTGAGCTATCTGAGATGTTGTGGTAGTGGAATACATATGATCTCTCACTATCTTGATTTCAATGCATTACTAATTTGTTTATTTACTATTTACATAATTTTTAATTGTTTTTTTTTTTAAACTAGTGTCTATTTTCCCATAGTAAGTCTGGTTGCCTCACGAATACATTACATATCACTTAAATGTCAAATTAAGTAAACGCTAGTCACATTCGTTGGTATAATGTAACCGAAAGGCAACTATACTAACAAAGGATAAATAAACGCTGGTTTACAAAAAGTATTGGTCAGATGAAATCAGATGAATTCTACGCCACCCTCTTAAACGGCCTTTATTACCTCAGTCATTAAAATTTCAAATAGCGGCTAGCAATTCTTTGCTTCCGTATGATTTTGACTAACAATTAGCCTACATTATTCTAAAGACAGTTTCAACTTAATAGATTTGGATAAAAATTGTAGGAAAAACATGACCTCAAATAAAAGCATGAAAACAAAACAAAGAGTTAAGTAGTTATCAAATAAATTACAAGTAAAAATAGGTTATGAAATCACTTTTGAATAAAAACAAAAAAAAAGAAAATTCTGTTTAAATATTTAACGAAAATGCCAACAAAACATTTATTACAATAATTTAAATACACTATAAGTATAATTTTGTTGTATAATGGGAAAATCAGAGCAAATAAACGACGGACAATATTTAATGTTTGGCTCAAACTACAAGTCATTTGGCATAAGTTCAAATTGGCATTGATCCAAACACCTTCATAATATCCATATACAAAGTGGTCCACGAAAAGTTAGTTTTTAGTGCTGAATAAATCTTCTTAAAGAAAATTCCAAGTACCAACTTTTATTTGAAAAAAAAAAAAAAAACTCTTGAAGGTCAAATTAAAAATACTTTCCAAGAAATCATAATAAAAAATTATTGTCGTTTTATTAGATTGATTCTAAGGATAACTCATTAAATTTGTTTTTTATCATCTATTAAGTAACTTATATTACGGCTTAATCATCTGTCTGGGAAAGAAAAATCTATGGACCTTTATGTGACAATGCCATATGGAGGACAAAACTAACGAATGGAGGACAAAATTCAAAATCTGTTCAAAGACTCAGAGATTGTGACAGAAAGGAAGGCTACGTTAGTTGGGGCACCTCGAAAGAATGCCAAGTAAAAGCAGTGCGAAATTGGTATACGGTAACAACTCAGAAGGTTTTAGGCAAGTAGAAAGCCCAAGGCCACGATGAATGAACGATGTTGCTTAACTGAGGTCTAGGCTCTTCATGGAACATAGAGCCAAGGAGAGTAGTTCTATATCTAGCACATGAACACCCCTAAAACTATGTGAAACAGTGCTACAAATACTGCCATCAATATCTTAGTACAAAAATGCATATGTTAATTGTTCGGACAGACAACACACTGTATTTCATTTGTGGTGGGACAACCTGTATCCTGTTATGTGTATTATAACCGCACACGACAACATTTAGAAAATGTAACCATTCGGATAATAATAATTAACTTAATACTGTAATTTGTTAAAAAAACATTTTACTAAATTTATCATCATCCAAACGAACCCCTTTTTTAATTGAAATTCATATATATTTTTTTTTTTTAGTATCACAACGAACGTTTAACCTTGAAAACTGTCTTACTAAATAACAACTTATTAATTTACTTTTTTAATTTTGATGTGTGTTCTAAGCTAAAACTTTTTAACACGATTACTGTAAGACAACTACCTTTACAACCTTTAAAGTTTAAATTATCACACAAAAACACTTTAAAAAACATATTCAGACAAATTTAAATAAAAAAAAAAAGATGTTTTGAAATAACATCTGTTAAATAAAACGTAAAGTTTATTATTAATAATAATATAAGGGCTACACTCGCACTCCTATAAACATTAACACCTGTCTGGGTTCAAGTGTTTAGCTTATTTTACAATCATGGGTAAATCAACAACTATTGTTTATGTTCACGTGGGCGAAATAATTTACATGTTGTTTTTTTTTCTTCACATTCAATAGTTCATATTCATTCATCGTTAATTAAGGTGGTGTAGTTTTGAGACATATTACATAATCGTAAGAGACATTTTGATCTAAAACTTTAGTTTGAAATTTCTATTTCTCCCTCAAAGGAGGTTGAGTAAAAGATATTCAAACAGAACTAAAAATACGTCATACAACAATTATCATGATAATGGTTGGGCAATAAAAAAAAAAGTCAGAATCCTAGTAACAAAAAGACCATAGATATAACGACTAATAAAAAAAATGGTGAAAGAAGCGAAAAATTTGATGAAAAACCAATTATGATGCTCTGCTAGTGCATTTGTTATGGACACATTTGAGGGGTGGTAAAGGTGATTAAAGTTTTAGACTTTGCAAGGTTATTGATAGTAAACTTTAAGGCCATCATACACGATCAAACTATTTACGCAACAACCGTTGCTGCACAAATTGCTTGATCGTGTATGGCATGGATTGAAAAGGTACAGAGGACTCCTTGGTCTAGGTGCTAGGGACCCATTTGCGGTACCCCTCTTTCTAATTATTATGGTATGGATTTAATTGCCGCACAATGGTTTGAAGCAGTTCTTCTGCAAATCGATTTGAAGACATCACCATACAAGATCAAGCCATTTCAAGAAAACGGTCGGAATCGATTGTAGCACAACATTTCCGCGCTTGATAACCGGTTTGAACGTGTATGGCAGTGTTTAACAAACGAAATGAGTTTTGACAAACGGGGTTGTTGCACAAACTGATGTAGGGAGGCCTAATATTATTATTGAGTGAGAATACCCAGACCCTCTGTTACTTTTTCCGGTTACCTTTATTCTTCTAGTAAAACATGAAATTAGGTTTGCACAATTTTTTGGGTGATATACGGACCATTGCTTGTGCCCAAATGTTGCCTGTATGGAGGACGATGAAACCTCCATACATATTATATGCATCCTGCAGGGTGTCAGGTATAGAATGTTTGGGTCCGAAACCTTGGATCCATCAATCCTGGGAGTAATCCCCGCAGAGAAGTTGTGGGCCATCTATGTAACAGGTTGTTCTCAAGAAGGGAACAGAGGACCTCTTAATCTAGGTGCTAGAGTCCCATTTGCGGTACCCCTCTATCTACTTATTATTATTATTGTGCCCAAATGTTTGATCGTGTATGGGGATCCTTCTTACGCAACCATGGTGGTGCACAACAAATGGTTTGATAGTGTATGAGGAGCCTTTACAATGAGTAAGAGGTTCATACGTCCTAAAATTTTAAACGTAGTATTGGACTTTGTTTCTGAGGTAAACATGTGAATAAAGTTATTTTAGTACAATACATTAAAAATGTATCCCCTGCAAATTTTCGACACCGAACACAAAGTTTTGATAAATTACAACAAATCTTTCTATTTTGTATCAATTGTGTGTCCAGTTTTACACGTTTTCCCAAGAACTAACGTGTAAACCAAAGAATAAGGGATATATATATAAATAGATTAATTTCAATTTAATTAAATTTTTCAGGATATTAAATTCTATCTCTCGAATGGAAATAATATCCAATTACAAAGACATTTTTAATATTCGAATATAAAATATATATTTAAATATGAAAAAAAAAAATGAAGCTGGTAGTACCTGGAAATAAACTAAAAGATATATTATGTCAGAAACACAATTGATACAAGATCTTTATTGAATTCACTTTATCAAAAAGAAATATAAAAATATATATATATATATATATATATATATATATATATATATATAACCTCAATAAAATGTTTTTAAATAAATAAATAAAATATTTACATTGTATATTAAATAAATTAGAAATGGAATAAGTAGTTATTTTTACTAGTCACGCAATTATTTTTATTCATACATGAAAAATTGAGATAAGGTTGTGAAATACAAAAAAAAAAACAATCGATTTCAAATTCATTACAAAGTTTATATATAATAATCGTTTTAAAGTTAACGCAAAATATAAAGTTAACACAACTCAATGTAAAGCCCCCTGCACACGGGGACAGTAATGGTGACCCCTTCTGGCGGGTGGAAGTAACAGATAGCCAGTGAAATGGCCGGACAGTAGGTTTATTCACGAAGACAGTAATGGCTGCCATTACTATCCTCGTGTGCAGAGGTCTTTACCATTGAATTGATACATGCTGAAGTTCTGTGTGGATGTGGAGAGTGCAACAATTGTCAGAGCATGCGTGAGAACTTTGGCTATATATCTATATATCTATATATCTATATATCTATATATCTATATATCTATATATCTATATATCTATATATCTATATATCTATATATCTATATATCTATATATCTAAAGATCTCTTGGCTACTAAGTCTCGTGACCCATTTATTGACCCTCTATCCTGATTTGAGTTTGTTGATTTCCAGAAGACAGTAGCTGATCATTGAAGCAGAAGTATAATTAATAGCGGCCATTACTGGCTAGTACTATTGGCCGCCACAAATGAACTCGTGTGCACTGGGCTTTATGCAATTTTTATAAATGACAAATCAATACTAATGTACTATCAAATTAATATAAATCAATGGCTCATTTACTATGTTCCGCAAAAATAGCGCTCATTTTTGAAAAATTGTTTAGTAACAATTTTTCAAAATTGTTAATTGTACCTTATTCATTCGCTTTTTGGGAAAATGTTACGAATAAAAGTTGTGAGTATATTTATAATGAACAACTTTCATCCGAAACATTTTTTTAAAAACCGAATAATTAATAATTAATATTATATTATTTAGTATTTAAGTAAATATACTGAATGTTTATGCAAAATTTGAAGTAGATTGGACCAAGGAATCACGTTGTCCCATACAAACTTTGCCCCCGTTGTTCATCCCCTTATGGGTATAATTTCGGAAAATCCGAGTTTAATCGGAGTTTTACGTGTATTTTAAATGGTGAAAGTGTAATATGACGTCACATAACAGATCAAGAGGGCTATCACCCTCTTTGTCTAATCGGGAATTTCAATCATTCATATCTCACTTATTTTTAAAGTTATTTAAAAAGTAATTTTACCTTGATATTTATCAAGTGAACATGCTTCAATTCAAGTGAAAAAAAATTTTCATGCATATTCCCTATTAGTTAGTTCCAATTTTTGTAATAGCGGTTTCTTTTGAAGTACGAGAAAGCATGCTCGCTACTCTGTGATGACGTCATTCTCAATTGTGTGGCCATTTTTTCCAATAGAACGTGCTCATGATCATTTATTATTAGATGGATTGTCAGGGTTTATTTAGAATTTCGGAAAATCCTTTCTTATCGGATGCCTACGTCATACAAAGAACACACCCTCCAAGTTTCAGGTCTCTACGATCAGCGGTTTAGGCTGTGCGTTGATCCGTCAGTCTGTCATTCAGGACAAAGCATTTTATATGTATAGATATATAACTTTTGATTGGAAATTTTTCCAGTGCTCAGTGTATACCGGATATTTAATCAATTAATAACTCAGTTAGTTGTGATTTTTTACTTGTTTGAAATTTTAATGAGTTTAAAACAGCATGTATTTATTCTAATGAAGTTTTTATACAAAACATATAATAAATATGAAACACTAAAAGAATATTATGTATGTAGTGAGTGCGTTGAATAAATATAAAATGTATGTTTGACGATAGGGTCATTTGTTTCTAAATTAGAAGAATATAATAATAATAATAATAACAGACGTTTAATAAACCATATCATTTCATTTCCTCCTAAGATTACACTTATTTCCGTTTATTAAAACTCTACGTACAATGATTTAAATAATAATTATGTACGATTTCCTTTTTCTCTGTAGTAAATAAATCACCTTGAAATATTTTTTTATAAATAATTCACAATAATTATAGTTTTGTTTGTTAAATTCATGCATGTGTTGTGTTGTGTTGTGTTGTGTTGTGTCAGACACTCAGTCGTCTCCGTACAACAAATGAATATTTTATTAAATATTTGTTTTTTCATTCCAAAAATTATTTCAATTATTTATTTACATATTTTTGTCACGTGCAACAAACAAACACTAATTTTAATAAAATTAAAATAGGACGGGTTTTTTTTTTATGTCTTGTTTGAATACTTCAAGCAATTGGATGTTTCAAGGTTATTTTTAACTATTCAATCGATGATTAAACTAAGTTTTCGATTCTTTTTAATTGGATTACTTTGTATACATTTATGGAAGTTGGGATTTGCAGAGATGCCTGAGGTGTGAAGGGAAACGTCCCAGGTTTCATATATAGTACAAGTTTAGTTATAACAAACTGTACACAAACAAAATTTGATATTCATTGCTAATAAAGAGTAAAAGAAAGACATTGGAAATTATATTAATTTTAATAATGATATTCAAGGCAATGGCACGTCAAATTTGGACGTAGAGACAACCGAATGGCGAGTGGTATTCTGGGTCTTGAAGTCGTACTGAACCTCCCCGTACCGCCCGAATGGACCCCAAATGGACGGGGGCGGAGTATCACTTCAAGACCCAGAATAAAATTCGCCATCCGGTTGCCTTTCTATCCAAATTTGACGTGCCATTGCTTTAACTGTGGTATGAAGTCTGACAATGTTGTAATCTCAACATACCGAACGTACAGTGGAAAGCTCAGTAGTATGTTTATATATTTCTATCCTACTTTCGCACCCATTTGTATGCCATTAATGTCATGCGCATTGCACATTTAAAAAAACAATGTTTCATGTGGCCAACATATTAGTGTCGCATAAAATTGCTCTGTTATGGCATTTTTTCGCGGACCACTGTTGTTCTGCGGAACTCAATTTGGGAAACCCTATTCTAAGGCATAACTACAAATGTATACGGACTAAAAATATTATTCCTAGATTATAGTTTTCAAAAAACAATAGATGTAATTAATATTTACAATTGCCTATATTCTACTGCTGAGAAAATTAATCTACGTAGTTTCTACGTGATAAATTTTTAATAACTATTCACAATTAAAACTGAAATTTATACTCTGAACACCTACAAAAAAAAAAACAACCACTGAAATACTTTCTTAAATGCATATAATATTTGATATCACCTTTAAAAATTTTTATTTAAAATTGGAATTTTTATCAGAAAAATAAAAATACTTTATTTAATGAAAAAATTTTATATTTATATTGTTTGATAAGAGAAATAATAAATATATTATACTTATAGTACTGGTGTAAGTCGTAACTGGTGTTGTAAAAATTTACAAATTTGATAAACGAAACACTCGTAAATCAATTAAAATAATATAATAATCATGTTCAAATTGAAAAACTTATTTTTATATTATTTGTTTGAATGCAATTGTAACTGAAATACGTTGTTATCAAAAAATATGTAAATATCAAATACAATGACGCCATGTTGTGTTTCATGGTGTATTTATTCTTAGGCAGGTGTTTTTAATTGTTAATAGTATTTGGGTATATAATTTATTGCCTACAAAAAGGCGCCCAACAAAACGAGTGGAAAATGTGTTTCAGTCTATTTTTAAGAGAGAAAACTACCTTGGGTGCATCACGTACACAATTTTTGCCGTTATATTAACATATAGCACACATATTAAGTGTATGACTGACTACTGTCCGTTTTGTATGTGAAATTCAGATGGCAATGTTTGTATCACAATCTTATAGTAAAAAAAAAAAAACATTTCAGAAATTTGATTACAAACCATGAAGTGATTCCTTAAATATATCTCGGTAGTTGTAGAAATATGTGAGATGAGCTATGTATCCACACAATAGGAAAGAACAAATATCCAGCCAAATTATCTTACCATTATTTTGCTATCTTCTATAGTTTTCTCTAAACAATTTGGATAAACATACACTGATAGAAGGAAATTTTTGAACCAAGTAAATATGGTTTCATTCAAGTTTTTGTTTACTTGAATAAGTATCTTCAAGTAAACAAATTATTGAATGAAAACAAGGATTTCTTCCTATTTTGAAGAAAACATATTTACTTGGTTCAAGAACTTCTTTCTATCAGTGCACACACAACATATTTTTCTTGTATACAGATTTAAGGGTATATCAAGTTTAGTTCCGCCCTTGTTACGTTTGAACAGATTGATCGCAGAGAAAAATTTTGATATGAGAGTTTATGAAACGATCTAATTAGTCCATTTTCGTCTGTCTGTTTGAATCGTTAACACGACAACTTAAAAACGAAAAGAGATAACGATCAAGGAAATTATAAATTTAGCCCCAACTTTCTAACGGTTGTAAATATTGATCGCAGACAAAAGTTTTTGGTATGGCTGTTCATAAAATGACCTAATTCGTTCATTTCCGCAAGTCTGCCTGTCTGCTTGGCCATCTGTCTGTTCGTAGACACGATAACTCAAAAACGAAAAGAGATAAAGAGCTGAATTTGGTATGTGTCAAAATCGGACCGGGGAAATATCCATCTTTGAAAACGGTAAGAGGTAGAAAAAAAATTATACTGTTTGAAACTTTTTTTCATAAACTAATAAATAATCGAATAGATAAAATTAACTGATCTGCAGCCAGTATTGTCTGAGTCCATCTGCGGACATTAGATTCATTTTGGTTGCAAAAAGGTTGCATTAAACTGGTTTGTAACCTAAGTTGCAAAACGGTTGCACCGTGTGTGCTGGACGTAAATCTTAAAAAAAAAAAACTGATATAAATTTTTAGTTGATTGCACAATGTATTCAAACGGAACATGAACTTGTTCGAGTGTTCGAACAACATTTGCCGTCTATTATAATTGTATGGATAAATTTGCTTTGAATACTTTATTTGAGTTATTCCAATTACATAAACGTTCGTATAGACATCCGATGTGTAGTACTGTAGTACAGAGGTGGGCAAGAGTTGACTCGGCCAAGCTCTGAGTGAGAGGTAGGGAAGAGAGATAGAGTTAATACAGGGTACCTACCAATTATTAATATTTTCTTCTTTTAATTAAAACATTTTCTGAAAAAATATAATAATACCAAATCTTTTTTATGGTCACTATTATACAAAGTAAATAATACATACAATCATTCAATACATACTCTGGAATTTTGGGCTGGTAATTTGGGTCATAAAATTTACCTTTTTAGTATATATCATATTTGTGTATGAATAAAATAAAAATATATAAAAAATATATATATAAATCTTTTGAACCTTTAAGTTTACCGCTGGACCATTGTAATAAAAGGGGGAAATTTTTGCAAAGGATAATTTAAATAGAATTATAGTTTTGGAAATTCCAAATAATTTGTCTAAATATTTTACTATTCATATCCGAGAACTAATAAAGAATTATTTACCTGATTTAATTATTTTTTTTTCGTATGGAGTATGCTCAGTATAGTGTCATGGGAATTTGATGAATTAAGTTAAATTTTACATAAAGTGGGAATTTGAGTTCTTCGAGTTAGTCTACTTTGAATTGAAAAAGTGAAAAGTACTATTTGTAGTAGTGGAAATTATTTTTCGCATAATTTGTTTTTCAAAAAAAATAAAATATTGACTATACTATAGACTATACTATATTAATTATTGGGCAATAATCGGTAGGGCCAACCTGTATTGAAACATCGTTCCGTCTTGCTTCAAAACATACCTTCTTTACTTACTCTCACCCAGCTTATGGAGAGCCCGTAAGGCTCAGACGAGCTGTCTGTGCCCACCTCTGCTGTAGTACATGAATAAAAAACATACACATACATAGATACATACATTCAAGCCGCCATCATACCTACTACCATCCATACTTGTATCAAAATAATATGCTGGTTGTAAAAGAGAAAACGTGCACGGAAGAGTTTTCGTTTAGAATTGTAAATAAAGAGCGTGTATTTTTACCCTGTTTCATGTGTATGTGTGCATATATGTATGTATGTATGTATGTATGTATGGTGGTACTACGTTTAATATTGTATGTCCTTGTGGCGCCTTTATCAACATGCCTCAGAGTTTTATTATTTTTCAGTATTTATTTTATTTTTAACGACTTGCTAAATTTTATTTTATTTTTTTTATGTGTTCCATACTCGTTTATTTTTATTAACGATGCTACAATTCATTTTTTTTCTTCATATATTTTTTCTACATTCGAGTGTAGAAAAACTGGTTTCGCATGAATTTGAAATTGTAAAATGAGTTACATATTAGATTCCAATGGAAACACACAGATGTATTTTTATTTCTGAGTTATGCTCGGCATACACGTTCCGGTATACCGGCTGTGAGGTAAACCTACACAGGTAAACTGGAAAGATATACCTGGACAGGTTAGAGCACCAACAAGTTACGATAAACCGAAAATAGAATAGAACACAGTCGAAAATAGAATATACTCATTTTTTTTTGGAGTCGATTAAAATTTTTGTTGATTTAATCATTTCCATAGAAACTATGCTTCTAAAAAATAACTATAAAATTATTTTATTAAAGTTTTGTTTCAATTTTATATTAATAGCACACTATAAATCGTTGTGTATCGATATACATATACGGAAGAGACTCTATACACTATTGTACATATTGAACAATAAATATAAATAACACTATAGGTCTGATACCTTGAAAACCGGTATTCGTATCATATTTTACCCAACGCCATCGTTTTCTATAGGTCCAAATTAGCTTAAAACCAAGTTTTTATCAAAATCGGGGATATAAAATTTCTCCTCCAATTTTGCGATTTTTTGAAGGGGTACCCCTTGGAAAAAATGTGAAAAAAGTGAAGAAAATTTTTGTTCTCGATTTTAATAATAATCATTTTCTAGGCTAATTGTGACCCAAACAATACGAAAATCAGGTTCAATTTAACGTCCGACAAACTCATTTCAAAATTTTGCCTTCTCAATCCATACAGTTTGGAATATTAACAGTATTGGTCTGATACCTTTAAAACCGTTATTCGTATCATATTTTAATCAACGCCATCGTTTTCGCTAGGTCCAAAATAGCTTAAAACCAAGTTTTTATCAAAATCGGGGACATAAAATTTTTCCTTCAATTTTAGCGATTTTTTTAAGGGGTACCCCTTGGAAAAAATGTGAAAAAAGTGAAGAAAAATTTTGTTCTCGATTTCAATAATAATCACTTTCTAGGCAAATTTTGACCCAAACAATACGAAAATCAGGTTCATTTTAACGACCGACCAACACATTGCGAAATTTTGCCTTCTCAATTCTTACAGTTTGGAATTTTAGCACTATGGGTCTGATACCTTGAAAACCGTTAATCGTATCGTACTTTAACCAACGCCATCGTTTTCGCTAGGTCCAAATTAGCTTAAAACGAAGTTTTTATAAAAATCGGGGACATAAAATTTTCCTCCAATTTTAGCGATTTTTTTAAGGGGTACAGTTTGGAATTTTAGCACTATGGGTCGGATACTCCGAACTCTGGCCATAAACTCTCCCATGCGGTTTGTTTAGCCTTAAATGATCTTGGGGTAAAAAATGTATCGCACTTCGACCTTATGGCCCATTGTGTTCCCCTTCTATATCAGCCTGACGAAATTTGCTTCTCTCATATCTTGACAATGACCAGGAGCTGGCTTATCAAATTCTCCTGGAAGATAATATATTCGAAATGAGATGCACTTAAAGATCCTACATAAATTGTCCTTACGACTCCAGAAAAAACTATCAGAAGTCCAAATCGTTCAAAGTTATAGCCGTTTTCTGTCGACTAGATCTTTAATATAGTTTATAGTTTCTATAGAAATACCTGCATGAACAAAATTTAGGAAATAAATTTAAAATATAAAAAAAATTGACGTTTTAAAATAATCATTTGACATCAATCAGTCCTCTCAGAACTTTTTTAATATTTTTGTTTTTGTCACAATTTAAATTTTAAAGTGTGTAAACATTTTTTGATACAACCTATATAGAGTTTAAAACTAACTACATGCTCTGTAAAGTCAATTATTATTTTGGGCAAGCAACAGTTATACTTGGTAAGTAGATACTTACTTGATTATTATTACTTGAAATGCATATTAAGCAGTAGTGTAATTTTATTTAATGTCTACATTTTAATATGTTCCTCCACATGCCATACATACATACATACATACATACATACAACACAACACATACTTAATGACTTTAATTAATAAAATTCCATGTGAGAATATTACCACAATATTATGCGAGTGAGTAAAGTACATCACAGTTTATTCAATCGAGTTGTTTCCTAGCAGCGTACATAAACTTTATAAGCCTATTCCTATCCTAATTTTAAGAAAAAAACGTTTCTATACCTATGGGTTCTAAATACGGCCCTATCGAAATATACTGGGTCAATAAATTTTGCAATTTTTTAAATCTAAGAAAGATAAATATAAATTTCCTGTCAACAAACGTTTTGTAGACTTTTTAATCGATTTATGCCAGCTCCATTTGATTTTTGTATCAAATGTTTCAAATGAAATTTCTCGCTACGTACCAGAATGTTTTACTCAGAATAATTTATTTTTATATTGGATACTTAGGCAAACTTCTATGTAAATATACAGAGCGATACGCACTAAGATACTACTAGAATTGCCAAGTATTGTCCTATATAATAATGGCGCCTTGAAAAACAAATTTTCTTCAGAAAATAATATAGTCTAGATTTTATCTATAATTATTCCTAACAAAATGTGTTAACAAAAACCACTAACATTACTGTTAGAGGTTCGATTCCTCCTGGTTGACGAGTTAATTTTTTCATATCAGTATTTAATTTAATTAATAATAAATTCAATGACAATGAAATGTGTCGGGTATACGCTATAGTCTCCTACAGTTTGTCATACGTAACCGAAAGGAATTTGGACAAACATTGTATGTTGACACGAAAGTATACACAAATAAACAAAATATTAAATGAAAATTTCACTTCAACAGAAGTTAGTACTGTCTAATAAATATATAAAAAATATATATATATATATAAAAATTGGAATAATATGAAAAAATTGGCCGTTACACACAATCGTCTTTGGTGTAATGGATAGCACACTGGACTAGATATCCAGAGGCCCGAGGTTCGATTCCTGGTTGACGAGTTAATTTTTTCATATCAGTATTTAATTTAATTAATACTAACATTACTGTTTGAAATGAAATACTGGAACGAAAATAATAAAAATTTATCAAAAATTGATTTACTTATATAACCACACCAACCAAGGTTAGGTAAATTTTGTAATTATAATAATTGTGTGCATTTACACTCAAGTAGTTTCTTTCCCAATAAACTGATTGAAAAAATTTTTGATTTCATTATACTATTCTTGACTATTCCTTTTCAAATTATCTCTGTTCTGCATACAATTAGATCTCATCTCAACAGAGTGTCGGCAGCCCCGAATCCACGATTTTTCCGAACCGGGACAAAAACTTGACTTTGCCCGATTACTTCAGCATTTGACACTTCAAGCTTTCCTTTCCGCGATTAAATCTATAACCACATCAAAGTTCGTCTCATAGACATTTCTGACTCATTGTTGAACGCCGTAGCGATAGTCAGTGTATGTTTTGGAGTGTAATCGACAAAATTTTCTAAGTTCACTTCTACAATTTAAATTTAATTTTCAATCATAGATAATAAGTTTTTGTGAATTTGTCGCAAGTTACCACAAAGCCATGCTTTTAGCTGAATAAGATCAGTATCACGTCGGCTCACAATCATTGACTCCAATTCAGTCTCTATATGATGCTATTTCTTGTTTGTACAATTTATTCGTTAGAAATCGCATAGATTAGATAGATAGATTGTAAAGGCTGCCCTGGACGGGCTACACTTCGACCATATGGTCCATTGTGATGCCTAAGAATGTGAGAAAGTTAGTGGAGTGGAAGGATTTTAGTGTATAGACGAGGAATTGGTAGGATACGCGGCTGCAGCTGACTATGATAGGAACTATGCCGATATTCATCTGGAGTTCGTGAAGGAAACTGCAGAAAACCTTCTCAAACATAGCCGGTTACTTCGTTCTTGTCCATACGCCGACACAGTTTAGTCAATTAACCACCCCATTTTTTTTCTTAATAATTGACAAACTGCCGTTGGCAGGATTCGAACCCATAACCAACCTGCCAGTTTCCAAGTCGCCATACTGCGCAAACATAACGCCTTAGACCGCTCGGCCACTTGCGACTGGTTAGAAATGCCATCAATGTAGCGTTGATTTTTCAATGAGTTTCAGCTCATGTAAAAAATCATTTTTTCTAAAGAATTAAAAATGATTTTAAACAAAAATTACAATGGTGATTGTAAAGCTTGTTATTATTAAAAATATTATGGCAATTACATAGATTATGTCAGAGAAAAGTTTTATTACTAAATTTCGTTGTACAGTATGATGGTTGTGTTATTTTTTATTAAATGGCGCAATATAATAAACATAATATTTTATTTTTTTAAATCCAAAAGTATTAAAATTATTTTTACCGTTAAAATATTATTTTATATTATTAATATGAATAAATATTATAAACTCACGCATTTTAGGAATTTTTATTATTCAAGTGTACAACAACACAATACAAATTTCTTTTTATAAACATTTTTCTACCAAGTTCTTTTTTTAATTACCTATTGTATAAATTATGTAATAAAAATGCATACTTTTTGAAATATTTAATATCGTCAATAAATAATATATGATGCGATGCCTAAGACCAGAGGTGGGCACAGACAGCTCGTCTGAGCCTTACGGGCTCTCCATAAGCTGGGTGAGAGTAAGTAAAGAAGGTATGTTTTGAAGCAAGACGGAACGATGTTTCAATACAGGTTGCCTACCGATTATTTCCCAATAATTATATAGTATAGTCAATATTTTATTTTTTTTGAAAAACAAATTATGCGAAAAATAATTTCCACTACTACAAAAAGTACTTTTCACTTTTTCAATTCAAAGTAGACTAACTCGAAGAACTCAAATTCCCACTTTATGTAAAATTTAACTTAATTCATCAAATTCCCATGACACTATACTGAGCATACTCCATACGAAGAAAAAATAATTAAATCAGGCAAATAATTCTTTATTAGTTCTCGGATATGAATAGTAAAATATTTAGACAAATTTTTTGGAATTTCCAAAACTATATTTCTATTTAAATTATCCTTTGCAAAAATTTCCCTCTTTTATTACAATGGTCCAGCGGTAAACTTAAAGGTTCAAAAGATTTATATATATTTTTTATATATTTTTATTTTATTCATACACAAATATGATATATACTAAAAAGGTACATTTTATGACCCTAATTACCAGCCCAAAATTCCAGAGTATGTATTGAATGATTGTATGTATTATTTACTTTGTATAATAGTGTCCATAAAAAAGATTTGGTATTATTATATTTTTTTCAGAAAATGTTTTAATTAAAAAAAGAAAATAATAATTGGTAGGTTACCCTGTATTAACTCTATCTCTCTTCCCTACCTCTCACTCAGAGCTTGGCCGAGTCATCTCCTGCCCACCTCTGCCTAAGACCACTCATTTTAAATACATTTGTTTATTATTTATCATAAAAATGTTTAACACTGATATTTTGCTGTAATAACTGTCGGATCAACTCTTAAAAAGAGCGTTTCTACTTCGAGCAATTTGATCTATTGTACCTCCTTTTCTTCAAACGTGTTCCAGGAGTCCCATGGTCTTAATAAACGTTAAGATATTCCTCAGCGATACCGCATTGATTTCAGCTGGCTAGAGATTTCTTCATCTCAAATCATAGTGTCTTTTGGGAGAGACACTTTCGCATTCACAGAGAATGTGAATTCCGGTCTTCTCCTCTTCGTGACAAAATCTGCTGAGATCATTCACTGTGAGATTGATTTTGTGCAAATGTATTCTCAATTGGTTTCTTCCAAGTTGAAACGCTCAGAAGCCTTTTTCAATGAGAAGCTTTTTTATAAGAGTCTTTGCATGATCTTGACCATGAGGAGTTTTCACCCAAGACCGGTTGGGCACTTATACCGCCCATTCTATTATTTTATTGCGCTTCTCAACATTCCAATAAACCGCTCTGCGCGGTATAGTGGAGCACTAGCACTCGTTCTGACCAACTCATCAGGCCTCTCGTTTCCTGACCATCCAGGCACCCAACCAATAGTGACTTTGTTATGTTTACCCAGACTTCCCAGTGAGTCGATTCACTTCAGTTCAATTTTAGAGCTTATTTCAGGTGAAGCTAACGCTTTAAGCGCAGCCTGACTATCGGGGATAAAATATATATTATTCTACCTTTGTAGTTTCGTTGAAGGTTCTCGATGGCACATCTATTAATGGCATATACTTCTGTCTGGAATATCGAGGCAGGAATCTCAAAAACAGAAAGACATAACAAGCTAAAAATTTCCTTTGTATGTTCTCGAACTAAAAAGTGAGGTCAAGTTTGTGAATGAACAAAATCGAAGCGATATTTTAATAGCTCCTTTTTACAAGTAAAATTATAAAATTTCCTGAAGTACCAAGTTTTTCATCAAAACACTTTTTCTGATTTTCCAGTACACACTCTTGGTTATATATCGCCAATTATCGTCTTACTAAAAATTCAAAATTAGCTAAAAAAAAGAAATATGGTAGAAAAGAACTTTGTTGAGAATAAAATTATTAACAATACCACTGTATTTAATCTCTGACTAATTCGTTTCCTGTCATGCAAATATTAAAAAAAAAAAAAAGCCTCAGATAAAGCTACTAACTTAAAAATTATACGAAAAAAAAAACTACACAAATATTTGAAAAAGAATGAATCCAAACTGTTCCAAGCAGCAGCATAAATAATATAATTCTACTTAAAAAGATAAAAAGATTAAATCGAGAAAATAAAATACTATATATAACATGAATAACCGCAGCACAGCACTACTACGTATAAGTCTGTCTGTCTGTCTATAAAATGTGGCGGGCGGATGGCGTACAACATAACATATACCAATGAAGAGAACAAACAAAGTTAAAGCTAAATGGAGCGATATTAGAATTTATTATTGTAACAAAAAAGTTATCCACTATTTGTTATATAATATGTATAAAGAAAATACATGGCATCCGCTATCCTTGTTTAAGGCTCGATCACATTGAGCGAGTTTACAAGCAGATTGTAACCTATCTGCGAGTAAAGTTCAAAGTCGGGCTACTTTACTCTCCACTCACTGGCGTGTGAGATTGTTAGCTAGTAAACTAGCCGTGTGTCATTATAGTTGCTAGTGAACTAGCTGCGAGTTACTCGATGGTTCCTGGTTTCATTGTCTACAAAACTAAATTCCACAATTTTATTAACGTTCCACTTCATTTTAACACCCAGAAATGTTCAGGAAATGAAAGAAAAAAATTCGTTACGCAGGAGCTGCTTCAACTTAGCGAATTTCCTTAAAATACATAAATCACTTTCTAGCGGTCACAATTTTAGTCTGATCAAAATGAAATGTCGTATATGATTTTAGTATTTGCAAGGCCAATTTTATTAAAAAAAGTCATACGTAAAGGGGAAATGGGGGCATAAAGAAAGAAGAAAACACAAAATACAAAATATCTCTTTTAATATTAGAACAATCAAAAAATGCGTAAGGAATAAAGTTATAGAAATCATGTTTGCTACAATTCATCATCTCATCATTTTTGCTCAAACTCTAATATTTACAGAGATAGTGAGGAATTTAGTTTTCAATCTTAAACCGTCAATATTTCTGTAAATATTAGTGTAACAGAAAAAATGATAAGAAACAAAACTACAGTAAAATTTAATACCTAAATCTTTACTTATAAATTTTTCGATTTTTCGAATATTAAGGGAGATATGTCAAATTTTGTGTTTCTCCCTCCCTCTAAACCCCCCTTTCCTCTCGTCCGATTTTACCCATTAACGAACTTGACCTTTTGAATACCAAAAGCGCCTCAAATACCAAATTTCATTCCGATAAAATGAAAACTATGACCGCTAGAGTGATTACAGACACATATATATATATATATATATATATATATATATATATATATATATGTCCATAGATATATATATATATAAATTTTACAGATGGTGATTTTTGACATCTACTAGGTAGGATCGATGGACATTTGAAGAAATTTTTGCGAAATTTTCACTTCGGTACGGGACCAATAGCTCTATTTCCTTTCAGGAAATTCGCTAAAAACAACAACACGTGGTATACTCGCTAGGTAGTTGGCTACTGAGCAAGTGGACAGTTTTGTGTGTCATAATCACTATGCAACTAATCGACTTGCCCGCTTCTAAACTCGTCAACTAGCGCAGCTTGAAAACTCACTCAATGTAATCGAGCCTTTATGTACACACAAACGGAATTCAATGAGTCAAATAAAGATGGAAGTATGTAGAAACTCTTGGTAACAAATGGGTATATTATATAAGGTGTGGGTGTGTGTGTGTGTGTGTGTAAGAGAGATAGACTCTGATAAGGAAGGGTGGTATTAGACAGTGGTTTGAATGTGCTTGGTTACACAACACACAACGTATACATAAAAGAGGAACGAACATTCCGTGCCGACGGCATGCATTCCCACATTCCTGACACAAGAGTTGAATTAGCATGTGATATCGCCTCACATTATTGTTATATATTGTATGAACGAACATTGTAGTACAACGTTCAAAAGTGCGGCATATTTATCAAATTTTTACAGGCGAATCCATTTAGTTTTCGACAAAATATTCGAAACAAAGTTGTTCTTTTTTAAATAATATTCCCAACATTTGTTCTGAACATTTTTTTCCAGAAAACGGATAACAAATCAACTGTAAAAAATTTGAAACATGTTTACCACTTTTGAACGTAATTGTACATTTGTGCATTAAGTAGTTCGAAGAAGAATGTTCAAATGAACAACTTTTTTAACAGCCTATAATATCAATTACTCTGAATTACGTTTCCTTTTACGATATGCTACAGTTGTTATCTCCTTTGTGTGTAAAATCGGAGACGGGAATTATCAGTCTTGGGTGAACGCGAAATTCTCTCTATCAAAAGACACTATTATTTGGTATGGACAGATCTACGGCCAGATAAAATCACTGAGTTGTCGCCGAGAAATATCCTAACGTTTATCAAGACCATAGGACTACTCCTGGAACACCTTTGAAGGAAAGGAGATACAATAGATCAAATTGGTCGCGGTTACTGCTTACTATCGGCAATATTTGTATCATCTATAGGCTCAGTCTAACGAAAAAAATCGTAGTATCTTTTGCTATTGATAAACGAAAAATTCAGTGTTCCACTTCGCAATTAGACGAATAATAGAAAGTTGTTGAACTTCAAATTACTTTCATATACCACAAAATCTTTTATGCCAGGATACATAAGAGAAAAAAAATGCACCTTGATTAATAAACGGCTCGTCGAAAATTGATATATCATAAATCAAAATGTCAACAATTTTAAACACCGAGAATATATGACGGAACACAAAAATTAATTTTGACCTTATTTCAAATCATTATGCGACCCCACACTGTAAATACAATTTATATGAACCTATAAAACGAACCCTTTCTCCACCATATTGTTTATTTCGACAGACATTGCAAGTGAACGCTTACATATCTAGACAGACCCAACGACTAGCTGGCTGACTGACTGACTTGACTGACTGGGTTTACAATTTCATTTAAGGTAACAACTACTACTACTACATTACTCCACACACTCACACACACACACACACACAGACGCTGAACGAACCCTTACCTTACACACCTGTCACTCCGCCTTCATGGCATGCCTGAATATAATATATATTTTATATACACTAACTCTAACAAACAACAGTCAGTCTGTCGATCCGTTTGTCTATTACAGTCTATTCGACGTTACGTTGGTTGGTATGTCTGTCTGTCTATCTATCTAATCGACCCTTTTATTCGTCATGTATTTATGATTGTTTTATTTGAATAGGGAAGTATATATATAATATATATATATATATATATATATATATATATATATATATATATATATATATATAAATTCTATTGTTTTATATATTGTGAGATAAATTACTTTATAGACCGAAATTTATTTGAAAATAAAAACATTCGTTTTTTTTTTTATTCATGATTTTTTTTTTCTTTTCAAAGAAATTTAATTAAAATTCTATTTAAAATCAATACATTATACTTTTTATTTTATTATTACTAAATTTGTTTTTATCATCTTTCGTAGAAAATGTTACATGAATGAGGTCAAACAAACATTATGGTATGGAAATATATAATAATTTATTCGATGGTTCTTCGTAGAAGTCGAAAGTAGATCACATGCTTTCAATGTTATATTACAGAGGAGGCCAACAAGTCGATCGCGAAAGCAATTTCAGTCGATCGCTCGCGTTATCTTGACTTAATGTGTTACAATTTAAACTGATTCATACGGAGCAAAAGGTATTCGAAAATGGAATTATAATTTTACAAACTGATTTAATCCTTACAAGCCAGCAAATTTGAATAAGATTTATGGAAATACGTCAACCGAGAAACATAACCCAATATCAACAAATGTAGCGAATATCTTTATTCTTGTTTCGGATCTACATACCTGTGTGAATCGCCATTTTCCTACTTTATGGTAACAAAGATGACAAAACAAAGATCTGCCCTGACTAATTCCCATACTGAAGGCTCATTATTATTATCTTTGTCAGGATATACAACCTAATTATGACTCCTTGGTTAGAGACATGCAAACTCAATCTTCCCACTAATGTTAAGGCAATAGAATATATTCTAAATCAATCGTTATCTGTAGCTAATTTAAATTAATTTTGACCCGTTAAATAATTATGTTGTTTTTTACGTAGATGGATATACAGGATGTTTCAGATGCAAGCTATTGATAGATTAGCAAAAAAATAAGTCTAAAAAGCTTATATCATTCTTGTATCATAAATTTTCCTGACCCAAAATAAATCTCGAAAGTAAAATCTTACAAGTCAAATTATCAGTCATACTGTGCATTTTTATAACAACTTTCCGATATATTCTGAATAGAAATGTAAAATAAAATACTTATGTGATAAATAAGTGCTTTCGACTATATACAATAAGGTCAAAACACTAAAAAATATGGACGTAACCAACAATATAACGAAACGATTCTTACACAAAAAGGGAAATGGTTTAAAAGAAAATTAAAGATAGCTTCATAATTTAAAAAACCAATTTCACGACATAAAAAGCTTACCTAACAAAAAAAAAATGCATATCTTCGATAAAAAAAGTTTTCAAAATCGATAGTCGATAACTACTAAAACTAATTTATAAAAGAAAACACTTTCATTCCATATACATAAAAGTAAAATACCCAATGGTAACATTTTCTCTCCAAAATCCCTAAAGAAAATAATACGAAATGATGATAGAAATGAAAAAGAAAGTCACCCTAAAAAAATTCAACATTCAAACATTTCGAATTCAACGACAATAAGCTGTCATATCAATTGTAAGAGCTAGGGGAAGAAATTCATGTCTAAAGAATGCTATTAAAAAAGATATAATAGACACACACACACACACACACACACACAGCTAGCAGAATTAGGAATCACTCCCATTAAAATAACCTTTTATTCCCTTTATCAAAAACGATAAAATAACAAAATATATAAGAAATGAAATAAATACTCCTCTTTAAGGTTACTTAATGTCGAGAAAAAAAAAGGAAAATAAGCATATTTATTTCATTATTAATTTAGGATTATACTTTTAAAAATCGTTCAGCTTAATAGATTTTATTACACTCATACGATTTCATTTTGTTAACATTTAAGATTGACTCATTCATCAGTATGATACGTGGTAAAACGCTCTGGGCTAGAAAACCAGATTTCGATACCTGAAGTTATTTTTTTCATATCAAGATGCAATGACATGTTTGTCTATATAGTATAGGTTAGTTCTTTCGTATTATGTCTTCGAAATCTTAATGGAAACGGACGATAGTATTGTGAGGTCTAAGTATATACAAATAATATGTGGGGAAGGAGTTTTTTCAACAAATTTAAGTATATCTCCTCTTTTAGGAAGTTGATTTAATCTGTAAGTAATGGCGCCTGTTCTAATTTCACTGGATCTTCCTTTCAAACTGAGCATGAGGATACTAAAATATTGTTTCCTTCCAAAAAAGGTCCTAAACTGGCTGCAGACATTCGAAATGTGGGTCTATCGAAATATAGTATGAATATCGTGATAGAATTCCCATTAACAACGTCCTACACAAAATTTAGAAATCATGTGAAAATAGAGGACACGTCTTTAGACATCCGAAATATCCTACGCTGCAAATTGTAATTCCGGAAAAGATCCCAGGAAAGCGTAGCATTGGAAGGTGAACTATGTTGTGTCTCAAGAACCAGCGAAAATGTTTTGGAACCAACCTCCGAAGACGGTGCACTATGAAGATTATTGATGTTTCTACCACGTGACAAATTTCAATCTTATTACATCAACATTTCAGCATCATCATTGATGATCTAACCAAATCACGTCAATACTCAAGAGAAAAAAATTCGAAAGAAAACATGGAATTTTCATGTACACCCCCGTTCATAAAAATTGAACCAGTAAATCACATTCAAAGCGTATATATTACTAAATATATGTACATACGGTAACACTTAGAATGTTAGAACTGATTCAATTTTTATGAATAGAAGTGTACATTCATATTCCTGAAGTCCTCAACAAGATGGTGGCCAGAGTTTTTACTATCAACATAATAAAATATGTAATATTGGTTAATTGCTCTAGGACCAAAAAGCCTTTCGATAGCATTATGCAATTTTAAAGCTTTGTTTAGATTAAGCTACATCTCCTATCATAGATTTAGGGGATAGGGATGGGGCGGATAATTATGTTCATTAACAAACTTGAAATAGTATTTCAGTTCAGCAATACTCTCATAAATTTAGAGCGCAGTATTCGACCTTATTTTAGATATCAATATGTGAATTTATTATTAGCTTAGGAACAAATAAATTTAGCGAAAACATAATAATTAAATCCAAATATTAAAAAAAAAAACATTTATCTTTATATTTAACCTTCAAGCTTAAAGTAATCTAAAAACGATTTATCACCTTAATTCAAAAATATTACACAGGATGATGCTGACAAAAAAATAAGTAAGTAATAAGTCAAATAATACCAAACATGATTTGTGAAATTAATTATAATGATTAATAGCCGCAGTAAAACCTGGCCTTCAAATTGTAACACCCAACGATTGTATTGTGTGCATCATTAGAAAAACATTATTATAATAAAAAAGTTTTGCAATCCATGTAATTAAATATACAGAGTAAGTAATTGAAAATAATTTTACAACAAGCGTGCATTGAAATAAATAACACCAAGAAAAGATTAAATTCAATTCATTCTTAACTTTCTATACAAACGACATATAAATATAAAAAAAAACGAGACATCCATTTTACGTTATTAAAATAAATTACAATTTCATGCTAAATGGCATTTTATTTGTTCAGAAATATTCACTAAAAAGTATGTAACATTTTATTCATTATTAGACGAGCGGTTTGCCTCGATTTCCAGACATCATGCGACCAGAAACATTTTTTTATGTAAAACACAAAATCATAACATGTGAAAATAACAATTAACTGATTAAATTAAATACCCCCTCGGTATATACTGAATTCATGTAAAAAAGTTTATAACAATAGTTGTTTATTTTTAAAAAAGGAACATTTTTTGTCTTTACATTTTTGTTCTATCTCTTACCGTTTCAAAGATGAACAGTATTGCCCATTTTGCCCAAACATGCTCCGATTTTGCCGATTTACGAACTTTACTCTTTTATTTTTAGCTCTAGAACACACACTCACATACAAAATTTCTTTCGTTTTTGTGTTATCGTGTCCTCAGATTGACGAGCATGCGGAAATGGCCGAATTAGGCCAGTTTATGAACACCTATTCCAAACATTTATATCTGCGATCAATATTTTCAAGAGTTACAAAGTCGGGGCTAAACTTAATTCCTTGTATGTTTACATATACCGGGTATAGCAACTAAGTTAATAGAATTTATAGTGCGCGTACTGTTTATCTTACTTCTGTGCGCACGTAGATGTATAAAAACATACACATGCTTTTGTAATACATTAACAATTACAAGCTTGAGATAAAATTGAGACAAAACTACTGAGTTGATGAAAAAGCTTCAAACAAAAGTTGTTTGCTTTAAAAAAAGTATATTTTTGTGTTCGAATTTTAATCTACCATAAGTCTAACTTGAACAAACTTATTCATTTTGACGCCTACAAAAAGGTAAAAAATTTACATAGTCTCGGTAATTATTACTGTGTGCATTAACCTTAAAAATAGTACCATTGGTTAATTTTGAATCATTTTAGTGGTTATTTACGATAGATTTTTGGGGTCAATGCGCTACTCGTCGAGTCTTCCTAATACTTATTCATGTTCTATGCTGCAAAATGCAGAAATTAACAAAAACACACGTCAAATTCATCGTTGTTAAAAACCAACTGCTTCAAAGAAAAAGTCTAGAAGGTTATGGAATGCTTGTAGAAAAACTAAATTTTAGGATACAATTTATAATTTAAAGAAAAAATCATTACTATTTTTTCAAAACGACAAAGCGGCTTCCCCCTCACTAATCAGGTATTTACGCCATTTAAAACAACGACTATACTTTATTAAAGAAAGTATTTTTGTTAAATAATGTCGTGATTATTTTGACCCAATTAGCCTACGATTTATACATTAGTTCTTTGCTACCAATTTATGTTCAATTACAAAAAAAAAAAATTAAAAACCCACATAATATATTATAGAGATCGATGTAAACCACTCTCCTATTATGGAAAACATGTACATTATTCAATTTATGTTGTTCGATGACATGACCTTTTGACCTTCAACAATAGAACATGATGAATAAAATATAACACATCACTAATCGACTGGCATTTTATATTCAAATTAAATATAAAAGACGACAGAGCAATGAATTTATACAATCAAATTTTATTTATTAATAAACAAGTTTGAATAAAATAAAATAATACCACTTTATTTTAATTCCATGCTAGAAGAGAAATCTCACAGTTATAAAAGGTATCATTAGGAAGCACTTTCACATTATTAACACGTCATTCCAAGTAAAGATAAAGAAATTTATTAATATTGAATTTTTTTTTTTAAATAAATATATTACATACAACAAATATAAAAAAAAAGAAGCACTTAGAAAACCGCACCCAACTGTTGTAATCACTTTAAGGATAATTAACAATTCACAAATTAAAGCAATTAATCACTTTTGGAAAGCTTCAAAATAAAATGGGTTAGACATCAAACGCACTTTAAGTGGGGGTTGGGGGATTGTGGCTAGGCCAGTAACAACACTTACCTAATTTTAAACTTGAGAAAATCTATATAAAAAAAAGAACTCGGCTAAAGTTAACACACAAAACTAGTCATAAAAAACACACAGAATCACTTCACACAAGAAAAATGTTTTCACCACGTCACACTATCACTAAAATCCAAAATTGTAGTGGCGTTGCTGAGAAATGATGAGTGGTGTTGGTGTGTCCTTGGAATTAAACACACGATGTGGAAGTCGTAGTTTTTTTTTTTTTTTTTTGATAATTTATTCACTGTATACACAAAATAATATCTTCATGTATTTATTTTGTTTGAATGATGGTGGGGGGAGGTGAGGTGAGTCACAAATTGTATTCAAAGACAACACATCCATCCACCTTGTACAAAATCGCACAAAGGACTGAAGCAGTGACGGTCGTTCGACTACTGCTGAAAGTAGCAACAAGTGATATGCTGGGGTTCGGCAAGCACTAGGCGACTGCGTTCACAGGCGGACAACATATCATCCATCTATGATGTTGTTGTATTATGGTGTGTAGTGGTGTTCAATGTACACTGATGTACAGTACACTACACTCACTACACAGCTACACTACACTACACTACGAATACAATGTTTAGTTAGTTTAGTTCACTGTGTAGAAGTCTGTTGTTGTGTTTACTGTTTGTTGGTAAATCTTACTTCACTGTGTTCATATTGTATAGAACAGAACAAACACTATTGGATTGGATATATTCAATAAATTGTGTGTATTCTAGAATTCATTCTTGAAATACAAACACGCATTATAATACCAATATGAATAAAATTCGTTACGCAGGAGCTGCTTCAACTTAGCGAATTTCCTTAAAATACATGATTTTAGTATTTGCAAGGCCAATTTTATTAATAAATGTCATACGTGAAGGGGAAATGGGGGCATAAAGAAAGAAGAAAACACAAAATACAAAATATCTCTTTTAATATTAGAACAATCAAAAAATGCATAAGGAATAAAGTTGTAGAAAATCATGTTTGCTACAATTCATCACCTTATCATTTTTGCTCAAACTCTAATGTGTACAGAGATAGTGAGGAATTTAATTTTCAATCTTAAACCGTCAATATTTCTGTAAATATTAGTGTAACAGAAAAAATGATCAGAAACAAAACTACAGTAAAATTTAATACCTAAAACTTTACTTCTTATAAATTTTTCGATTTTTCGAATATTATGGGAGATATGTAAAATTTTGTGTTTCCCCCTCCCTCTAAACCCCACTTTCCCCTTGTCCGATTTTACCCATTAACGAACTTGACCTTTTGAATACCAAAAGCGCCTCAAATACCAAATTTCATACCGATAAAATGAAAACTGTGACCGCTAGAGTGATTACAGACACATATATATATATATATGTATATATATATATATATATATATATATATGTTCATAGATATATATATATAAATTTTACAGATGGTGATTTTTGACATCTACTAGGTAGGATCGATGGACATTTGAAGAAATTTTTGCGAAATTTTGACTTCGGTACGGGACCAATAGCTCTATTTCCTTTCAGGAAATTCGCTAAAAACGACAATAATGAATGCATTGCTGTAAATATTATTTTGTGATGCATACCAACATTAATTTTATACTATAAATAATTTGTAATACCTCCAGGCACATAAATAAAATTACATCATTGTGGTAATCAATTGATTGTAGAGTGAATGACAATATTATTGTTGTGAACGTGAAAATTTGCCAACATTAAAACAAGCTCGTGACTTATTTTCAATTCGTACCATATATCAAAAATATTCATTAAAACAAGTGACGTAACAATAGATTGAGTTAACTGTTACGAAATTGTGTTTCGCGTAACTTCCAAGGTAGTTTTATGATTCATCAAAACGGTGTTGATGGCTTCGGGAAGTTGTGCTGAAAAATACTTTTTACATTTCTTTTAATTGTTTTTTTTTTCTGGGTTTCAGACCAATTTGACATATGTCTGAATAGTGACCCCACCCAACTGTGTGGGGTATCGTTGAGAATAACTTTTTTTTTTTTAATTAAGATAAACTGTGTGAATAAACCACCTACGTTTCTCAACACTTACAGCATAATTGAAATGCACTTTCTATATGGATTTTTTAAATCCCTAGTCAACGCCGAATTATTAAAAAAATTTTTCCACTATATTTTCTATGAATAAAAAAAATGCATTTATTCGGTCGTCAGTCATGGCTAATAAAAAATTAAAATAAAACAAAAAAACTGTAGGTATACAATTATATATATATATATATATATATATATATATATATATATATATATTACATAATGAAATATAATATTTTATTATGAATGTCATAAAAGGTATTGTGGTAATAAAATAATTAAAAAAATTAAAAATATATTGTTACTTTTGAAAAAAAAAAAAGAATTAAAATAAATTGTATAGAGAACATGAAATATAATTCAATTATTATTATTTTATTTTTAGTTTTTTTTTTTTTGTACAATTACTGTTATCGAATATATAAAATTGTAATTAAAAAATAAATACATTTGTGCTATGAATCGATAGCTTTTATTCATACTTCTATTAATTATCAATATATACAAGGTGTAACAAAGCAACCGCATTTCAGAAACTAACATTTTGATCATATTAAGCCGAAGGTTTGTTTAGAGTGTTTGGATTTGGAACATCCTTCTCAAGTACTTATTTCTCAAGTAATTATTCTACAATGTTATATTATGATACCAATGTTCCAAGAAACATTTTTGTCTTGAGTTATAGTGTTTTCTTTTGACTATCTCCGTGCGCACTGAGAGCACTCTAAGCATAAAATGTTTGTTCGATTGACCATTATAGTTTGTTCGCACTGAGTTTTTCGTTTACGATTGACGATAGAGAGCACTCCTAGTCTAGAACAGTGCAGTGCAATATGGCGTCGAAAAACCTACGAATGTTGACATTGAACTATATTATCATCGTCAGAAGATGTGTAGATTATTACCTGCTTAACTAGTCCAAGTGGCCGAGCGGTCTAAGTTCAAGACCTTATGTCTGCGCATTATGCCTAATTGGAAACTGAGAGGTTATGAGTTCAAATCCCGACATCGGCAGTTTGTCAATTATTCAGAAAAAAATAAATAAAGGGGGCGTTTAATTGACTAAACTATCAATTCCCCAAAAAATCCCCACTCTTAAATGATAAACAAACAACCATACGCATACAGAGTATACCTATACACTATCCAGATGTTTGTATATTTGTATATTCAGTATTGTATAGGTGTACTGTATAGTTTTATAGTTAATATTTTATTTATTTATTAAACATTGATTCTCTATTAGAAATGCTTTTAAAAACGGTCTGTATACGTCAAAACGATCAACAAAATGAATGAAAAGTATACCTAATTTGATTTGTGAAAAATTGATATGCCTCTGGGTGCAGGGTATTTTGTTTCATTCACGTAAATACATGTTTATAGAAATTAAAAAAAATTAAATATACCTATTATTTTTGTTTTATCGTATCAATTTAATAAAAATCGTTTCTAGTATTGTTTCGACAGCACAACATTATTATACAATTGTTGGGACAGTTTATTTGTGTTTGTTAATCACACAATTTTTAATTAATTTTAAATGCATAATGCAATTTTTTAACTCAACCGTTCGTTACCTCTCTAATGTGTATGTAGTCAGTCAATTATTAACGAGTTTATTTTTATTTTTTCAATGATTATTCTGCAATTAAATGATTATCAAAATAGATTTTCACCATGTATAAAAAAAACTTAATTAAATAATAATTTAAAAAGAAAATACATAGGTAAATATTTAGGTTAATTAAGTGGAAATAAAATGATTAATAGTGATGATGTTTTTAAATGTTCTATCTATGACCTGACCAGTGGCGGATTTACCGGGTAGGGGCATGGTTGGCAACTGTCTAGAACAGAGGCAAATCTTGATCGTTTATAATAGATTTAACGCTACTTGGGTGATCTAAAATAGAATTTATCATTTGAAAGTGAACAAATACATATTGATACATTCTTGAATCACTATTAACAGTATTCATAAGTAGAAACGATACCAAAAAGGATCCGGGTCAAAATGTAAAACATCATTATAGCCTGCAAATCATTATCACTTTTTTTATTTCTTGAATATAATGCTTTTTAGTTCATCAATAGAGCATAAAAGTCGTGAAATGAAAATATAAAATCATAAAACCGATGACCTGTTTAAAATTTAGGTCATGAATAAAGCCGCAAAAAAGTAATAGGTCATAAATAGGTAACCGAATCAATACCGGAACAGATCAATTATAAAGTTTTGAAATATTAGCTCGACTTTTAACCCCGTTTGTACATCAGATAGTGAAAAATTATACGCATCTAAGTAGTTCAGCTGACAGAGCATTGATCTGGAATGTCAGAGGTCTTGGGTTCAATCTCCAGCCAATGTTATAAAGTTTTACAATATTATAAATTGCAAACTTGATTTCCATATTAGTTGAAAACTTGACAGTCATCAAAGTAACAACAACAACAACAAAACCAGTAATTAATAAATCATTAAAACAGTTAATTAAACCAAACATTATTGTCAAATAAAATAAATAATTTTCAATTACAAAATAATAATAATCAGCAAGAATAGCAAAAAAATAAGAAAAATATATTGTTAAAATAAATATCTTTTAACTGGTATTATATTAAATATGTAGTATGGATGGATGTGTAACTACTTACTACACCACAATCACTCACATATATATTGTGTGTATGTATGTATGTATGTATGTTTATGTCATATTATTAAAAAGTTCATCGCCTTTCTTTCATCAAGAGAAAAAAGGAAGAAAAACGAATCTACTACGAGTGGGAACAAACATAAAAAAATATAATATGAAAAGAACAAAAAAAATAAAAAAAGAATCGAGACACAGCAGGAATAAATATCATTCTTAAAAAAGAAGCTGAGGCCTGGCATATTAAACGCACGTGCATCAAATAATGTGAAGCAAGCAAGCAAACCAACAACAACAACAACAACAACATCGTTCGTACACACAATTCATTTTTCTATCTCTTCACTTTTACAAGTATATTCGTTTTAGAGTGTATTCGTTTTGTGTCTTGTCGTGTAGAAGGAAAAAATATAGGAATAGGTCAACATACACACACTTATCGATGTGAATTATGTTTTATTTAAGGTCCGTAGGATCGATCACTGACTGCTACTGCGGTTCCAAGCAGTAGCCTACAAAATAATGACTGTCGAAAATTGTTTTGGGTATGTATTGCTTCATTTTCAGCCCCGGATCTAGGGGGAGGGAGCAAACCGAAACACCTGCCCTGGGCGGCAGTTACAGGGGGCGCCAAATTCATAAAATAAAACTCTGCGCAAGTGCATTCAGAAAGGCGCTGCGTGCAGTGCAGTTTTAGTGTCAAAAATTACGTCGATTACTTTCCAAATCATGACTTGCAAGAAGCTTTTCCCAAAATTAGTATAGCTTTCCGGATATACTGCACATTACCGACGAAATCTGCAATCTGCGAGCGAGGTTTCAGCAAGCTAAAAATAATTAAAACCTACCTACGTTCAACAATAAGTCAGGATCGTCTAACTGGCCGCACGATCCTAGTCCGAACTTTGATGAAGTTATAGACTCATTCGAGCGAAAAGGAAAGCTCGACGTGTAAAGCTGTAGTAAATAAGTAAATTTATTTAATGGTTTTTATGCTCCTGGTTACAAATCCCAACTAGTATATTTGTTTTGTGAGTTTTTTGATATCATCATCTCAAATACTAGAGGAAAGAGAAAGTCAAATGCTGTTTCTTTGCCAAATGCTGTTCCGAGGCTGTCCCTTTTTAGACATCTGCGTCTGCACCCACGACTAAATAAACAATCGTTTCGAAACATTGCCTGTGCGATACGAGTCGTATCGCAAATAATAGCCGTTCAAACAACCGTACGTGTTTTAAGCGAATTCATGTTCTCGCCCAATTTAACATTAATTGACCAGAGAAAATGTGAGCATGACCATTCTAAAAAACTCATTTTTTACATCCGGCTTTTTTATGGGAATGTTTGATGAGAGACTTATGTTTGCATTGAATAAAAAATGAAACAACAATGTTGTTTACCCTCATTCTTGACTAATTTTTATAACTTTTTGTCTTATTATTAAATAACAAGGACATTAATATTGTAACCAAATTATAAGACTCTATAGTCTATTCTATAGGTTCCTCTCTTTTATGAGTACAGATAAAAAAACTGTGTGTATAGACTATAGAGTAATATTTTCTCTCATGGCATGGCAAAGTACATGGCTGATCGTCGCCATGTTGGCACGACTCCCAAGAGTCTCGTTGTTCGTATATCAATATACTATACTCTCTGTATATATATATATATATATATATATATATATATATATGAGAGTGAACGCGCCCTGAATCTACCTTCTCGTTCATCGAATAAAATACATAGAGTAGACTCTATAGTCTTTACATGTATAACATAATACTACTACGATCGTCAAACCGCTTCCCATCACCGCACAACCTCGACGATGAAGCACATTCAAACACAATCGTATGAAAAAAAAGAATTTATATATATATAGATATATCGTGGTCTTTTAGTGAAATCTGTCTTTTCGCGAAGATCCCGGGAATTTCATAAAACGTCTTCATATCGTGCAGACATGGAAATTTTACATGTAGTTCCTGGGCCCTTCGTGACAAGCCTATCTTATTTCAACGGATTGTGTCTAACATAATCTGCCGTAGTATAAATGATGCAAACTTTGTAAAGTGTCCAAGTGAAAAATGCATTTTGTGAAAACAGAATTGGGCAAATGAAGTTAAGTTATTTTAGCCGGATAAATATAAATGTATTATTCATCCAATTATCGGAGAGATATTATTTAGCCTAATTTGATAATATTCATTATAAGGTTCCATAGATAGACAGATTGTAGAGGCTGCCCTGGACAAGCTACACTTCGACCATAAGGTCCATTGTGATGCCTAACGATGTGAGAATGTGAGTCGAATGGAAGGACTTTTTGTGTATAGACTAGGAATTCGTAGGATATGCGGCTGTAGCCGACTATGATAGGAACTATCTGGAATTCGTAAAAGAAACTGCAGAAAACCTTCTCAAGCATAGCCGGTTACCTCGTTCTTGTCCATACGCCGACAGTTTAGTCAATCAACCGCTCTTTTTGCCCCTCATAATTGACAAACTACTGATGTCGAGATTCGAACCCATAACCTCCCAGTTTCCTCGCAGTAGGGATACTGCGCCGACATAACGCCTTAGACCACTCGGCCACTTGGACTGTTTTCGGGTTCAATAGTAAGAACGTGTAATTTTATACATGGAAAGTGCTTATGAAAAAAAGATTTCACAATGAGACTACAAATAAAGTAAAGCTAATATAAAGATATGTTAGACACTATCCGCCGTAGTATGATAGGCTTTTTACGAAACGTCTCGACACGTCATGTAGAGGTAGATTGTAAAGGCTGCCCTGGACGGGCTACACTTCGACCATAAGGTCCATTGTGATGCCTTAGGATGTGAGGATGTGAGTGGAGTGGAAGGAATTTGTGAGTAGACTAGGAATTGGTAGGATATGCGGCTGCAGCCGACTATGATACGAACTATGCCGATATTCTTCTGGAGTTCGTGAAGGAAACTGCCGAAAACCTTCTCAAGCATAGCCGGTTACTTCGTTCTTGTCCATACGCCGACATTTAGTCAATCAACCGCCCCCTTTTTTTTTATAATTGACAAACTGCCGATGTCGGGATTCGAACCCATAACCTCACAGTTTCCAAGTACTGCATACTGCGCAGACATGACGCCTTAGACCGCTCGGCTACTTGACTGGTGACACGTCTTGTAACTTTTCATGTTTACACAATTCGCCGACTTTTCATGAAATGCCTAGGATCTTCGTGAAACGCAACAGATTTTACAATGGGACCACGACATTATATAGATATATATATTTCATATAATAAACATTGTGTTATTCGAAACGAAACGTTTTTATAAAATATTTGCAGTATTTGCTATTTTTATAATACAACATGAATCCAATCCCATCCCATTCCATCTCATACATAATAATAGAACTTGTGTAATGTTATTATTTTGGAATAAATTTTAATTTCATTTTCAAAATGCTTCTTTTTTTTATTATTATTATTATTATTTTTTTTTAATATTATGTTTAAACTTATATTGTTTTCATAACTTTTTCCCTTTGTTATGGTAATTTTTTTGGTATAAATTTTCAATATACTTCGATTCCGATTCCGAAGTTACAATATTTTAATATAATTAATAAATTTTTGTTTGGATACTATTTTTTTAATATAATTTGAATTTTTATTAGCTTTTTTTTTTTTTTTATTTCTTGTAAATATTATTTTCTTATATTTTGTAATATTGAATATATTTTCGGAGGAAGGAACTATTGTGTTTCCGAAACTACAGTCAAAAATACATATTTTCGAAGGAGAAGGAAATTTTTCTCAAATATTTGTTTAATTTAATAATAGTTTTCTTTTGTTTTGGATTGAAATTGTTTTTCGTTCAGCCTGACAGTTTAATTGATCGATTAATAAGTATGAAGTCTTGTCCGTAAGTCCGTCTATGAAATTTTGTATATCATTGTATATTTAGGATGCAATATTTTTACTTTTTTATGTATTCAGGATATCTGAAAGTTAAATAGGATATCAAGTTTTGAAACTGCGGTAAAAAATGTAAGTGTAATATTACATTCTTCTAGATTGCGTGGAAGAGATCGTAATACTGATCGGAAATTGTCATTTGGTATTCGCTAGCATTTTAGTATTCGGTCAGCCGTTTGGTAAAGGTACTAATAATACACTTGAACCATTCATGGCCTATGCTATCAACTTGGGGAAATATGCCATAGTTTTTTCGGCAGAAGTCTTCGCCATACTGGCTTGTGTCCGTGAGAACCTACATAGAGGCTATATACACCAAAACGTATATATATAGTCTTGGACAGTCAAACTGTTCTAAAAGCCTTGCCTGCCACTGAAATCTCCTCAGGGATAGTCCGCAATCGTCTAGAGGAACTACTATAGCTTGCAAAACGTAACAATGTTAAATTGATCTGTGTATTAGGTAGGTCACAGTGGTTTCGAAGGAAACGTAAAAGCAGATACCTCAGCAGAAAAGGGAGTCAGAATACCTTTCATAAGCCCAGAACCTATTTTAGGAATTCCAAAGATAACAAGTAAACAAGCGATCAACGAGTGGATGTACGTTAAACACCGTGATCACTGGGGAAAAATGCCGGAACAAAAACTCGGGAAAATATTATTTCGGAATGCATCTTTGAAAAGTTACCGCACATTAAGGCTTACGAATGCATTTACACACAATAGGACTCCACCATGGGAACTAATAGGACTCCACATCGAGTTAACTGTGAATTTTTCGGTTACAATAGACACAAGATATTCGGTGCATCTCACCTCGAAAATATGAACCTTCAGAAAAACCTGATAAGTAAGCTCCTGACCATTGCCAAGATATGGGAGAAACTAATCTCGTCAGACTGAATTAGAAGGGAGAGTAAAATTGGCCATAAGGTCAAAATGCAGTAATTTTTATACCGAAAGATAAATATGTCTATCTATCTAAGCTTAGATGGCGCAAGTGTACCAAAAATTAAACCATTTCTAAACTATAGAATACATAGTCAGTGCTTAGACCTAACCATCGTCGAAATATATTCAAACAAAAAATAAATTCATATTAATCGGGTTTTTGACACTCGACGAAACTCTTTATAACAAAAAAGAAACCATTTAAGGTTACACAACAGCATCAACAAAACGTTGTTTTTTTTTTTTTACATTAACATTCCTTAGAAGAAGAATGCAAAATGGAATATAAAATAAATCCTTGAACAATGACATTTGGTTGAGAGTATTTTATTCACATAACAACGCATGCAAAAAAAAAAAACAACACGTCACTATGGAAATGAGTAGGTTGGTTGTTGTACTTTAATTAATTCTTTAGTAGACAATATATAAATGGGCAGTTTGGTTTGTTGAATAAAAAATCATTTTAATTTACATAACAAAAATGTTACGTTGGTCATCATTATGATACGAGGTCATCTTTTCATCGGATCTCCTGACGTATGACGTATGACCGTATGACAAATACAATATCTGGAGAACGATTTAAAACTGAGACCTTTAAATTTATAACTAAGCATTGCATTAATAAAGTTTGCAATAAGCAAAAAAGGGCAGAACAGTTACACCACCGTAAGCAAATGGATTATTTTTTTAATTTATGAAGATTAACGTTTCTAAATTTATGATTCATATAATTAGGAAGGAATGTAGATAGATAGATTGTAGAGACTGCCCTGGCTGGCTACACTTCGACCATAAGGTCAATTGTGATGCCTAAGGCTATGAGGATGTGAGTGGAGTGGAAGGAATTTTTGTGTATAGACTAGGAATTGGTAGGATATACAGCTGCAGCCGACTATGATAGGAACTATGCCGATATTCATCTGGAGTTCGTGAAGGAAACTGCAAAAAAACCTTCTCAGGCATTAGTCAGTTAACCACCCCTTTTTTTTTCTTTTCTTAATAATTGACGAACTGCCGCTGTCGGGATTCGAACCCATAACCTCCCAGTTTTTAAGTATGCATACTGCGCAGACATAACGCCTTAGACCGCTCGGCTACTTGGACTGGTTCCATCGAACATACCCAGTAGATGTTGAGAACGTGTCTGTACGTGATCTGGAAGCTGCAATTTTTATCCGATCGAAATCGGACAAAGGTAAAAGCGCATTTAAAAACAAAAAACTTTCCTTTTGTAAAAAGAAACAACTTTTGTTTGAAATTTGTTTTGAAAAAATTAATACGAAGCTTTAGTTCATATGCGAAGCATTAGTTTACGCGAAGCCGGTATATATAATATATACAAGGGTATTATAAGTTTAGTCCTGACTTGAAAGTGAGAGTTGAATGTATTGATCGCAGAATTTTTGGTATAGATATTCATGACACCAATCCCTACAAATGGGATTTTGTAGTAATTAGTTTCACGTTATTATCAAACCCGACTTGTCTATTTTTAAAAAAAAAAACCAACATTGTGATAATTTCCCATTAAATGTAAAACTTGAAATGAATAATTCAGATTGCAGTGAGCACAAATGCATTAATAAATAACTGACTATAATAATTCATGTCTAATATGTGGTGTTGTGTAGGTGATTTTTATTAAAACATTAGTAGAATTATTTATTTGTAATAAGAATTAATAATAATAAAATTTTTATTATTTATATCTTGTTTGTCTATAAAATAAAAATAAATAAAAGAATTTAAACCGGTTATTATAAAACATGAAAAATGTTGAAAAAAAAAACTGTTTGAATAAAATTAAAATAAAGATGATAAATAAAATATAATACATCAAGATAAAATCTTCATCAAAATGATTAATGAATATTTTATACTTAAATTCGTCGTTGAGAGTTCGTCATCATTTTTATAACAATTCAAATCATTAATTCAATTGATTTAAAGCATGGAGCGGCGTCGAGCATTCATGGAATTAACTGCTAATGGCTCTATCTATTGTGATTCTAGAAATAAAAATCTAATTTTTTTCATTTGACTCAAGTACTGTAACACTACTTGTATAAAACAAAATAAAATTTGCGAATGAACTCGAATTCAAACTACTATACGAATTCAAATTCTTATATACAGTGTGTTATGTCATAATAAACGTCCAATTACACCTATCGAGTAGTCGGCCGAGTAAGCCACAATGTAATCGGCCGAGACAGTACTCAACCGAGCGACGGGCGAGTAATTTTGGGCGAGTCAGTGAATAGAACCATGTTCTATTTTCGAACAAATATGCCGAATCTGGAAAAGAGCCATGTACAAGACAAGACAATACATAAAGGCACTTTTTGGTTGCCAGAAAGAATTAAGGATGTTAGGGAGATACAATCGGAGACAAAATTCCTGAAAATTGGGATTTTTGTAGCATAATAAAAAATAGTACCAATACTAAAAGAAATAATTGAAAGTATTATATCCCGACTAACACCGGGGTGGTGGGTGCTCAAGGTTCTTTTAATACCTTATTTTTAATAAACACAATTTCTAAATGCGTGAATATGGGTCACAAAGCTTAGTACATGAATTAATTATATTTACATCCTAATCATATTATATATAATTTTCTTGAATATCTTATATCATCTGCTCTCTATCCTCTGTCTGGACAAAAGTATCTCTAATACAATAAAGCTTAAGAATTTAAAATTTTGCATGGATATAAATATTAACTCAAGCGGTACAAAGGGTGAGGTATGCGGTGTACAACTTGCATTAGATCTTGGACTTCTAGGTGCCTTAAGATATTCTCTTTGAATATCTTCTAGACACGCAAAAGAATGGGCAGTACAAGAGTCCAACCGTTCTTGGGTAAATAATCATAGTCAAGATTATGCATAGGCTCTTATAAAAAGATTCTCAAAGAAAATGACTTCTGAGCGTTTACAACTAGGATGAAGCCAATTGAGGATAATTACTGGCCTTCTTATTGGCCACTGCAAACTCTATAAAGCACAAAATCAATCTCACAGGGAATAATCTCTGCAGATTTTGTCACGAAGAGGAGGAGACTAGAATTCACATTTTGTGAATACAAAAGTCTCTAAGACAATATCATTTGGGATGGACAGATTTCCAGCCAGCTGAAATCAATGAGGTGTTGCCGAGGACTCCTGGAACACTTTTGAAGGAAAGGAGATACAATAGATCAAATTGGTCAAGGTACAAAAGCTCTTTATAATACTTTATAAGCTAGTTGTGTTTGCCAACAGGTTTCAACCATTTAATATATTTATACTCCTTATCAAAGTAGTTTTTCTAATCGAAATTTATTTAAATTTACGTTACTTTCGTTCGTATTCATGTGAATTAATAATTATAAAGCTTATTTTGGTGCTACTAACATGGTTGTATTAGTACTTACTTCCACAGTACACTGTACAGTACATCATAGTACTTCTTGCATGTGCTACTTTACTTCATTCACTATATTCTATTCTATATGTAATGTTGTGTTAATATTCTATGCTATTATTTAAACATTCAACCAAACCAACTCACCTAAGGGTACATACAAAAGGTACCTCTACCTCTACTAACCTCCCTATCATGTTTGAAAGGTGTAAGGATTACAATGTAATTAAAATGGGTGACTGTAGCATAGTTAGTGTATATATTTAAATAATATACCGTGTGTGTTTGAAAGCTTTTCCAATAGAGCATCAAAGTTAAATATTATTTGTTACTGGCTGTCTGTGTGGTTACTGTGTGAAGTCAGTCAGTACACATGTAATGAGAGTGAGTTCAATATGTTCATTGAATTCTTAACTGTAGTATGTGCATCACAAAATCCCCACTCTTAGATGACAAACAACCATACGCATACAGTATTGTATAGGTGTAATGTATAGTTTTATAATTAATATTTTATTTATTTATTAAACATTGATTCTCTATTAGAAATGCTTTTGAAAACGGTCTGTATATGTAATATGTATATACTTATGTTTTGTTTGAACATGTTTTTGGTACGACCTTAAACTTATTTCCTTTGGTTTTTTTTGCTTTGTTTTAATACTACAGAATCATAAAAATTTATCAATTTTGAAGCAGATAAGTAAATTCAAACAAGTGAAATTAATTATTAGCGGTTTACCTCGATTTCCAGACATCACGCAACCAGAAACAATTTTTCTATGTAAAACACACAAGATCATAACAAGTGAAAATAAATACTAACTGAGTTAATTGCTTAAATACGCGGTGTATACTGAATTTATGGAAAAAAAAGTTTATAACAAAAGTTATTTACTTTTAAAAAAGGAACATTTTTTGTCTTTGAATTGTTTCTGGTTCAAAGATAGACAGTTTTGCCCAAATATGATTCTATTTTGCCCATGCATAAGAACACACAAACAAAATTTCAGCTCGTTATCTCTCTTCGTTTTTGAGTTATCATGTTGACAGATAGACAACCGTTACAAAGTCGGAACTAAACTTAATATACCCTTGTGTATGTATACCGGGTATATAAAGTTTACATATAAATTTGGTGGAGGTAAATAAAACCGTTTGTAAAATTTTCGTATTCACTATTTTGTTTTCAGTATAATGAAAAACTCTTAAATTTCGTAAAAGGTAAGTTAAAAATTTAACTTTACTATGTCGATTCAAAAAGTTAAAAAAAAAAAACGACGAAATAAACAATACTTTTTATGTAAAGTTATACTATGGGCCACAAAAGTTGCGGCTTATTTTTCAAAATTTTCTAATTGATTTGTTTCTTATTCATTCAGTTTTCCAGAAAAATACTTCGAATAAAAGTTGTTCATTATAAATATACTAACAACATTTATTCGAAACATTTTCCCAAAAAGTGAATGAATAAGGTATACAAATCAATTAAACGAATTTTGATATTTGATCACACTACTTTTGTGAGCTCTATGTACTTTTGTGTACCACTATTATATTATCTGTTTGTTTTGGCTGATATAAAATATAATAAAAGTACCGTTCGTTCGTTCGTTCGTTCGTTATATTCAATGTCTCTACCGTTGAAAGTAAATGACCGTAAATGTTGGATACGGTAAAATACATTCTTGGAATTTGTAAACATTGTTAAATATATCAGAGGTGGGCACAGACAGCTCGTCTGAGCCTTACGGGCTCTTCATAAGCTGGGTGAGAGTAAGTAAAGAAGGTATGTTTTGAAGCAAGACGGAACGATGTTTCAATACAGGTTGTCCCTACCGATTATTGCCCAATAATTATATAGTATCGTCTATAGTATAGTCAATATTTTATTTTTTTTGAAAAACAAATTATGCGAAAAATAATTTCCACTACTACAAAAAGTACTTTTCACTTTTTCAATTCAAAGTAGACTAACTCGAAGAACTCAAATTCCCACTTTATGTAAAATTTAACTTAATTCATCAAATTCCCATGACACTATACTGAGCATACTCCATACGAAGAAAAAATAATTAAATAAGGTAAATAATTCTTTATTAGTTCTCGGATATGAATAGTAAAATATTTAGACAAATTATTTGGAATTTCCAAAACTATATATCTATTTAAATTATCCCTTGCAAAAATTTCCCTCTTTTATTACAATGGTCCAGCGGTAAACTTAAAGGTTCAAAAGATTTATATATATTTTTTATATATTTTTATTTTATTCAACACAAATATGATATATACTAAAAAGGTACATTTTATGACCCAAATTACCAGCCCAAAATTCCAGAGTATGTATTGAATGATTGTATGTATTATTTACTTTGTATAATAGTGACCATAAAAAAGATTTGGTATTATTATATTTTTTTCAGAAAATGTTTTAATTAAAAAAAGAAAATATTAATAATTGGTAGGTTACCCTGTATTAACTCTATCTCTCTTCCCTACCTCTCACTCAGAGCTAGGCCGAGTCAACTCCTGCCCACCTCTGAAATATATGTTTCTACTCTTATTATATGTTCGTTCAGTTGTTTAGTTCTGCTATTGCTGCTGCAGAACCCAACTCTGCCATCATGTGGTATATTCGTTACTACATATATAAGTACAATACACATGGATGATGTATGTAGTAATGTATAATAGAAGTATATAACCAGACAAGATCTGACAGACAATCATATATATTAAAATGTATCTTCAAACTCAGTGTTGCCAGCGTAGCTTGATCGAAAGATACGTTGGTATGCCTGAAAAGTAACATTTTCAAACTTAAAGATACATTGTGATAATTTTGTTATTGATATACGATAAATTATTAATTTTGTGTATTATAGCTTTGTGATTTTCAAAGTTAGCTTATCCATACTACTTACTATATAAATGTGAAAGTAATTCTGTGTGTTTGCTACCTCTTCACGACTAAACGGGTAAACGGATCGTAATGCAATTTAGCAAGGAGATAGATTATATCCTGGGGAAGGACATAGGCTATCTTTTTTTTTTTTTATCAAAAAACAATCTTGAAGGGGATGAACATTAAAAAAAAATACATACAGTCGAACATAGAATCTCCTCATTTTTTTTGGAGTCGGTTAAAATTTTTGTTGATTTAATCATTTCCTTCTAAAAAATAACTATAAAATTATTTTATTAAAATTTTGTTTCAATTTTATATTAATAGCACACTATAAATCGTTGTGTATCGATATACATATACAGAAGAGTCTCATTAATCCGGCACTATAAAAAACTATAGGGTGCCGGATTATTGGACGTGCCGAACTATTGAAGTGCCGGATTAGTGAGACTCTATTCACTATTGTACATATTGAATGTTCCCTTTCGAAAAATGTGAGAAAATTTTTGTTCTCGATTTTAATAATAATCATTTTCCAGACTAATTTCGATCCAAAAAATACGAAAATCAGGTTCATTTTAACGTCTGACCAACAAATTTCAAAATTTTGTCTTCTCAATCCATATAGTTTTGAATATTAGCACTATTGGTCTGATACCTTGAAAAGCGTTAATCGTATCGTATTATAATCAACGCCATCGTTTTCGCTAGATCCAAATTAGCTTAAAACCAAGTTTTTATCAAAATCGGGGACATAAAATTTACCTCTAATTTTAGCGATTTTTTTAAGGGGTACCCCTTGGAAAAAATGTGAAAAAATTGAAGAAAATTTTTGTTCTCGATTTTAATAATAATCATTTTCTAGGCTAATTTCGATCCAAACAGTACGAAAATCAGGTTCATTTTAACGTCCGACCAACACATTGCAAAATTTTACCTTCTCAATTCTTACAGTTTGGAATTTTAGCACTATGGGCCTGATACCTTGAAAACCGTTAATCGTATCGTATGTTAAATAAATATAAATAAATAAAGAAATAAATGAAAAAAAAAGCGGGAAACAGCTAGTATTTTATAAAAATGAAAAAATAAAAATAGTAAGTACCCACACATTTATTTTTCAATCCATTTTCATTTATTTATTTTATATACAAAATTTTTAAATTTTATAAAAGCGTGAGTTTTTAATCGAAGATTTGTGAATACCGAAATTATGGCAAAATTATTATAACGAACAAAAGTAATTTTTCAAAAATTTACACAAAAGTATCTAAAAATTTTTCTTACATACAAGTTACATGGGTAGATGAAAAGTTACGTAAAATGTAAGAAATGTAACCTTCTGGCAACACTGTTCATACTACTTACTGTATACATATACAGCTTGTTTATTAAAATACACCCAATCTGGAATACTGTATAGTGTATCCTATCGCTGTCTATAGGCAGTGTACTATGATATGGTTTACTTTGTCACAGTGAAACAATCAGTATTGTATTATATCATAAATAACTATTATATAATACAATTTCAAATTCGCCCCCTTTACCTAAGATCAGTTTTTTGTATTATAAATACGTATTTCGACTACAATGTAGTCATCATCAGTATAAATTAGCTAGTCGTAATTTACTCTGTGACAATTAGAAATAGATATAAAGTCGAGATCAATAGACAAAAATAAAAATAAATAGAAAATCAACTAGATTAAAATATACTAGATTTAAAATATAATAAATTTTAAATTAAATTGAAATTACTTTTGTTAAAATTTCCTTCATTCACATTTATTCCTGTTAATTTTACTCTTATTAAAATTACTCTTATATTGTCGCAGGATATGTTACTTGTTGCTAATTTGGTGACAGTTTCACGTTTGGTGTGGTCAACCCTGATATATATTTATTTGTATATACAGAAATTATTCATACAATGCCACAAGCTAAATAAAATATCTTTAACAATTTTATAAATGTCTTTACTCTTTCTGTTTGTTTTTATTTGGTGTCTTTCATTATTTATGAATTCTTTTCTTTTGTTATTTTTATTCAATTAAAAAAAGTTTTATATATTTAATTAATAACAAGTTAAAATAACTGAGTTAATTGTTTACATAATCGACATATACTCAATTCATCAGTGCCGTAAACTGTTTATTTTATTTTTTACACACGCATAATTTACATTACATCCTTGGGTTGGTCCAGGGGAGGACCATAATCGGAAAGGTATTCATGCGCTTAATCGTCGTGTAGCTTTAAGTGAAATCTATATGTAAGGACCAAGTTTTTTAACAAAAATTAGAAAATGATTTGTATATATTTATTGACGACTTGCCAAGTAAAATATTAAAACCCTGCACGCGTTGAGAAACTTACCCTATAAATACCAATCATTTTCTCATTTTTGTTAAAAAACTTGGTCTTTACTACTTTTGAAGGTAAATATTTTTCTTTTTGCTGGCATATTAAAAATTTGTGTGTGTTGTTTGTTGTCGGATATCATTTTCTCAAAATATTAAAAATACCGAGAAAATTGCAATCTTTGAATATACATATAATTTTAACATCGAAAATACTGGTTTGGGGGAAATAGTTTAGGGATGCAACGACTCTATATTACGTTCTCTATTAGAAATACATTTAATATAAAATATATTTACTCATAAACGGTAAAACGCATGAAATGCAATTTAATATTTTATAATAAATAATACGATTCATGTAAAAGTATACATGTACACTCCCGTTCAATAAAATTGAACAAATCTGAACCGAATCACAATTTTGATTATTCTTGTAGTAAATGTTTTTTACTATACTTCCATTTCTTTTTTCACATTTAAAATATATACTACTTATCTTTGTTTATAAATCAATCATTATACAGAGAGTTACAAAAGTCAGGAGTTTTATGAAATGTAAGAAAATTAACATTTCAGGTCTGTTCAATTTTATTAAAAGGGAGTGTACACAGCATTTAATACATTTTGATTCATAAGTAGGTACTAACATGAGTACCTACGTAGAACTGAAACAGTAGGATGCTGAATGTTAGGAATGGTACCCGAGGAGTCTAATAATCCAAGCGACCAGGCACTTTTCATAGTCGATTAAGGTCTAAAGGCTGCTTTAAAGTTTGTCCGATGTATTTTGATCTACTGAACACGATTTTCGAAGGTGTTTGACTGTAAAATGGGTCGATAAACTGTTATAGACAATTTTTATAAACATGAAATCTTTTTGGTATTAAAAAACACTTCTGGTACTTCTCGAGAAAAAAAGTAGTTTGTGATTTTTAAAAAACTTTGAGAATTTTTCCAGAGAAAAATGTGCCATACATTTCATCTTTTTTATTTATTTATAAAAAATGGTTTACAATAATTTATCGTTCCATTTTACAGCCAAACACCTTGGAATTTAAACGGAAACGAAACGAACTCTGGCGCTCATATTACAAAACTAGGTATTCATAATATCCATCCACCAATGAATATAGTGGATAATATGTACCATCATCATGCATCATGGATGATGCACACAAAAGCTTTACAACTATAAAGCTTTAAGAGCTAACACATATATTTATTTAGAGTGAATTCGAACTAGTGTGTGAACCATAAACATTATATAGGTTGGCTTTGACTAATAATTTTGGATAAGTTTAATGATTTAATGCCACATTTGTAATATCCTCTAGGCAGTGTCTTGAAGAAAAATTGAAACGTTACTCTCAGGAAGCTGTCAACTTTATCCATTCAAATGATTCGAAACTGTTTGATTTCAAAGAATTTAAAAGATTCGTCCCTTCAGCACCGCAAAGGTTTGCGTCTTAGCTGTTACCACCAGCAACACGACTCTTCAACTCTCTAGTGAATAATATAGACCAGGGTATATTAACTTTAGTCCCGACTTTGTAACGATTGAAAATATTGATAGCAGAAAAAAAATTTTGAAATAGGTGTTCATAAAATGACTTAATTAAATATCCATCCGTAAACACGATAACTCAAAAACGAAAAGAGTTAGCAAAGCTGGAATTTCGTATGTGTGTTCTAGAGCTAAAAATTAAGGTCAAGTTGACCTTGTTTGAAATCGGACCATGTTTTGCGGCAAATTGGACAAAGCTATTTATCTTTGAAACCGTAAGGTGAAAGAACAAAAATTTAAAAACAAAAAATGTTCCTTTTTTAAAACTAAACAACTTTTGTTTGAAATTATTTTTTATAAATTCCGTTTATACCGGATATGTTAGCAATACAACTCAGTTAGATAGTCATTCAAATTATGCCATCGCTTTTTTCAAAAATGAATCCAGCAATTGCCATCATTGTTAATAATTATCTGTTATCTTATTAATTGATGAATGTTGTGAATATCGAACACCCTTAATTAAAAAAGCACAACCTATATATTTATGAATGTTTGTTTGCAGACAGATGCTGCATATATTCGTTGTTACATAGTCGAATTGGGTTTATAGAGGTTTATTTAAACTTTGTATTTATAGTTCCATGTCATTTTACTATACATACATACATACATACAAGTAAACTTTCATCTGGACTAACTATATAGTTGAGTACAGTAGATGGTTGCCTACCATCTACAGTTAATAGTAGTAGTAGTGCATGTATTTGTTGTATAATAAAACTAGGTAATACATAAATAGTCGAGCTAACTAAAATAGTTATGTTTTTAGTTGGAAACTGTTTAGTATCGTTTTTGTAATTATATGTTGTTGCACTACCAACAACATTCTACGGCATCTATTTATTCTATATCCAGAGAATAATAATTTTGTATAATAAATGGATGTAGTTAGAGGTAGATGCATGCATGCATCCATGTATCTTATGTTGTATTTTAGTTTTAATATACATAATTTATGAAAAAAGTTTTATCATTTTATCTCTAAACTAATGTTGTTTTTTTTTACTTATTGTTTAAAATTAAAATTTAATGTAATCATAGGGCCTCATGAGGATAGGACTGTACGTACGTCTGTAGTCAAATTTGCGACCCCATTTTAATCCACAAAATTATAATTATTATTCGAATCTTGGTTTTTTAAATTAAATATTAATATGATAAAAATTACCTCATCAACCAGGAATCGAGCCATGGAACTCTGGATTTCTAGCTCAGTGTGCTTATCGCTACACCACAGATGATTCTGACATATGAGTTAACTTTTACATAACATTCGAGTTTTTTGTCAAATATCAACTTTATTTTTTACATTTTATTATTTGTGTATACTTTTCACAGTACAATACTTATGTCAAACTTTATTCAGGTTACTTAAGACATGGTATGAAAGAACTGGCGTATACAATATAGACAAACATGCCATTGAATTTTTTAATAAAATTCATGGTTATTAAAAATATTATTCGTACGGAAATTTTCATATTTTATTATTTGTGTATACTTTTCACAGTACAATACTTATGTCAAACTTTATTCAGGTTACTTAAGACATGGTATGAAAGAACTGACGTATACCATATAGACAAACAAGTCATTGAATTTTTATTATTCGTACGAAAATTTTTATAATATTGCAAATTAAAATGCACAAAATTTTACTGATTTCATTTAAAGTCATCTAACAAGTGAATTTTCACAACGGAATAATGACCAAATCAAATTACCATGGTGATAGATAGATAAATTTTGCAGTATAAGGAGCATTGCTCTTCGACTATATGGCCCAATGTACTCCCCTTTCTACTTCAGTCTAACGGGATTTGTTTCTTCCATACCTTAGCAATACCCAGGACCCAATACTTGCTTATCAGGTTTCGAAGAAGATTCATATATTCGGGGTGAGATGCACCGAATATATTGTATCTGATGTAATAATCGGTGGTGAATCCGGTAACCTTTCGAAGTTGTATCCTGCTGTTCAGGTTGAGTGTATTCAGGAAGAGTTACTGTTGCGGAATATTTTCTCATTGTTTCAAGTTTGACTATTTCATAAAGAACCTATTCATTCTCATAATGAAATAATATTGGACGTGCTACACTTCGACCATAAGGTCCATTGTGATGCCTAAGGATGTGAGGATGTGAGTGGAGTGAAAGGAATTTTTGTGTATAGACTAGGAAGTGGTAGGATACGCGGCGGCAGCCGACAATGATAGGAACCACGCCGATATTCATCTGGAGTTCGTGAAGGAAATTGCAGAAAACCTTCTCAAGCAAAGCCGGTTACTTCGTTCTTGTCCATACGCCGACAGTTTAATCAATCAACCGCCCTTTTTTCCCCTCATAATTAACAAACTGCCTATGTCGGGATTCGTACCCATAACCTCCCAGTTTCCAAGTATGCATACTGCGCAGATATAACGCCTTAGACCGCTTGGCTACTTGGACTGGTTTTTATGTAGATAGTGGAATTCGATCAGATTACACTAAACGGATGCATTTCATGAAAAGGTCATCTTTTTCATGAAATGTACAATTTTACTAACAGAGCACGTGATATATATAATGATATAATTGTTATTTATGTTTGTAACATTTGTAATAACATGCTGTGTCATATTATAATTATTATTATGTAGATCAGAGGTGGGCAGGAGATGACTCGGCCAAGCTCTGAGTGAGAGGTAGGGAAGAGAGATAGAGTTAATACAGGGTAACCTACCAATTATTAATATTTTCTTTTTTTAATTAAAACATTTTCTGAAAAAAATATAATAATACCAAATCTTTTTTATGGTCACTATTATACAAAGTAAATACAAGCAATCATTCAATACATACTCTGGAATTTTGGGCTGGTAATTAGGGTCATAAAATGTACCTTTTTAGTATGAATAAAATAAAAATATATAAAAAATATATATAAATCTTTTGAACCTTTAAGTTTACCGCTGGACCATTGTAATAAAAGAGGGAAATTTTTGCAAAGGATAATTTAAATAGAATTAAAGAGTACCTGATTTAATTATTTTTTCTTCGTATGGAGTATGCTCAGTATAGTGTCATGGGAATTTGATGAATTAAGTTAAATTTTACATAAAGTGGGAGTTTGAGTTCTTCGAGTTAGTCTTCTTTGAATTGAAAAAATGAAAAGTACTATTTGTAGTAGTGGAAATTATTTTTCGCATAATTTGTTTTTCAAAAAAAATAAAAGTAGTGAATTTAATAATGGAGAAGACATCGCAAGCAGTCTTGGATAAGTTCAGATTATTATTATTATTATCATTATTGTTATTATTATTATTATGTTTTTTGGTGTATCTCTCCATACTGTAAAAGATATTATTTAAACAATAAATATTTTATAAAACTATTTCTAAATTGATTGAATAAATTATTGGGCAATAATCGGTAGGAGGACAACCTGTATTGAAACATCGTTCCGTCTTGCTTCAAAACATACCTTCTTTACTTACTCTCACCCAGCTTATGGAGAGCTCGTAAGGCTCAGACGAGCTGTCTGTGCCCACCTCTGATGTAGATTGTAGACTACCTACTGACTGTGAGCTGTCAATCTGAATTCTGTCACAATTAATGAAGATAATAGGGATTCGAATATTAAAATGTAACGATGATATGTTTACAAACTGCTGTAGACATTACAAGAATGTTATTGAAGTTTAAAATAATAACGGTATAAATACAGAGAGTGAAACCATTTACAGTGACATGTACACTCTCGTTCATAAAAACTGAACTAGTATGTTACATTCTATATTACTAAATATATGTATAGTATTACATATTGTAGTACTTAGAATGTTTCAACTAGTTCAATTTTTTATAAACGGGAGTGTATATTTTTAACCTGTACATTCTGTTTATATTAACTGAATAAATTCTAGCCACAAAAAAATAGTATGAATACCCACAGGATTATATTTGCGAAGAAAATTCTTATAAATAAATGACCTTGTTAAAGTTTTCCATACAAATGGAAGACATGGAAAATATAACATTTTAATGTCAACAATTTTTTTTTTGCCAAAACACAAAATATAGGATTTAGAGAGAACAAAAAAAAGAAAACTTTTATAAAACACTTTTATAAATAAAAAATTACAGTACAAAACTTTTCTTTTGGTTTATTTATTATTATACTCCAATAATAAACTTTTTGAATCGAATCAGGTCAAACATTTGAATTCGTCAAAAGAAATTCCGTCTGTACGCCGTAACCTAGACATTGTTTTTTCCCGAAACCACCTATCGATATGAATAAAGTTTGTGTGCAGGTTTCATGAAATCTCATAGTCCTAAATTTCATGGCGATTCGATCTGTTTAATATAAGGGAAAAATCTTATCACACAGAGTAAAAATTGGAATCATCTTATCTGGTTCAATAAGCCTTTTTTGACTAGAAAACATCTATTGTTTGGTTACACTGGTGGTCGGTCGCACGGAATTTTTTTGCTTGTGACGTTACGGTACCAGTGTAGGCGCATGCGTGTGAATACTTACGAATTAGCTTTGTGTAAAGTTATAAGTTAGTGTTTTTGTGGGAACGTGTTCAGCTAGGACATTGACTCTGGTATCATTGAGAAGACCTTAATATGTCCGGAAAGGAGGGCTCGCGTCGAAAGGAATCTCTCGAGCTTAAGCCCAGTGCTGAACGAATGCGAAATCTACGGCAGCGTTGAAAAGGAAATGAAAAAAGGGCGCAAAGCGATTACGTAGTTGGTCCATCGGGTCCATCTATGCGCAGTCGTGTAAAATGAGGTCAATCTACGCACAGTAGTGTAAAATGAGGTCAATCTACTCGCAGTAGTGTAAAATGAGGTCAATCTATGTGCAGTAGTGTACAGTCCAAACGTCTACGGATCATGTGTAGGACATTTTCACGAAAAATCTACGGCGTGGACCCAAACTGCGCCTTTCTTTCTTTCTTTGCATGTGGTGCACACTTTTTCTTAAAAGTTTTATAATACCAGAGAAGTCTTTTTGTAGGTTAAATCTCGTAGATCGCGTGGAGATGACCTTATAACACTTGGTTTTAATTTATGTCTTGACTTGATAGTTCAGAACATTCTAGCGCTTATTCGATGAAGCTCTTTTGACCAGATAGATAAATTTAGTAAACACCAAATTAAGATCAAGTCTCACAAGGTCACCCTATTAGTCGCAAAAATCACCCTTCCACCTGATATACTATAAAAACGATTGTGTAAATATTTGATCAACGTTTTATATTACTACATACAACAACAGAATTCTCGTAAAATCCACAATTTTATTCAAAATTATAATATTTGTTTCGTTTATATTACAACAGATTATAAGTATTTTTTTAAAGAAAAATATTTAAAAACTTTTGTAAGGTTATGATGAAGAAATAAATTTTATTCTTTTCTGAAAGTAAAAAATTTACCATTATCTACCATTACGGACGGACGGCATGACAAATGTCCATGCATAAGTATTTTCTTTTAAAACTAATTTACTTTCAGTTTTGTTTAATAAAAAACAATTTATCACAAATATGTTCGAAATATTTTTCAAACTTTAAACTAAACTTTAACCAAAGTAAATTTTTATTAAATTCTTTAAAATAATAAATTTAAAAGCTCTCTGGTATTATTTTATAATCATTTGTTTGAAATACAAATTTGTATAAAGTTTTGTTGATTACCAGGGAAATGTTAAAATAATTAAATAAATTGTTTATTTATTATTTGTTTATTTGTGTATACTTTCGTGTCAACATAACCATGTTTGTCCAAATTCCTTTCGGTTACGTATGACAAACTGTAGAAGACTATAGCGTATACTCCGACAAATTTCATTGTCATTGAATTTATTAATTAAATTAAATACTGATATGAAAAAATTAACTCGTCAACCAGAAATCGAACCTCGGGCCTCTGGATAACTAGTCCAGTATGCTTCCTCTTGGACAAACATGGTTATGTTGACACGAAAGTATACACAAATAAATAAATATTAAATAAACAAATCACTTCAGCAGAAGTAAATACTGTCTAATAAATAAAAAATTAGAATAATATGAAAAAGTTGGCCGTTGCATCACAATCGTCTTTGGTGTAGAGGAAGCATACTGGACTAGTTATCCAGAGGTCCGAGGTTCGATTCCTGGTTGACGAGTTAATTTTTTCATATCAGTATTTAATTTAATTAATAAATAAATTGTTGATTACATTTATTTTTAGGCCTATTACTGGGTGAAAAAAAGTCGTAATAGTACTGCGGAGAGCCCATCCCCACAACCTCTTCTATCCCCTACCTCACCTGGTGAGTTTTTTGTAGCTGTGGGGCGTTTCCCTGGAGCTTGACTGTCCGAGAGAATACATTGAATGATTGATTGATTAATATCGGGGTAAAAATTATTGCACTTCGACCTTATGGTCCATTGTGCTCCCTCTTCTATCTCAGTTCGACGAGACACGCTTCTCCCACATGTTGGCAATAGCCTGGAGCTTGCTTATCAGGTCCTCCCGAAGGTTCATATATTCGGGGTGAGATGCACCGAATCCTGTATCTACTGTAATCCAGAGATTCGCAGTCAAATATTATATGGCTGGATGTTTCTTCCTCTTCGCCACACTGTCTGCACATAATGGACCCGTTATGGAGTCCCATTGTGTGCAGATGTTTCCGCCTGTTCCATCGAAACAGGCCCGTCCCATCCTGTTCAGCCTTGGTGCATCAAGAGATAGCCCCTTTGTATGAGAGAATACACACGTTCTGGTTTATGTAGCCTCTACGTAGGTTCCCACGGAGGAAATCCAGTATGGCGTAGACTCTGCTTGAAAGACATATTTCCCCAAGTTGAGGCTTATGTTTGCTTTGAGTCTCTTACCGTAGATTCACGCCCCGATCCCTTATTCAGTTTTGGATCCGTCTGTATACCAGGCGATTCCTTTTTGTTGAGATAGGGTGTTCTCCTTCCGTCCCCATGTCCGTATCACAGACTACATTGAAAGGTTTTGAGAAGCAGTATATTTTGGGAAGCATATCTGTGCCCATTTCAAAAACGGGGTCTGAGATGATTGATGGTATAGTACCTTGCCTTAAAATGACAAAATTTTTTGTCAATTTTGTAGAATTTTCTGAATGTACTAAATCTAGCAAATGTGCGTCCATAAATTTTCAATTATAATTAATTAACAATAATCAATGAAAAGTATCACTACAAAATTTATTGAAAATACATTTATAGTGTGTATAACAAAATCGAATATTGTATGATGCATAGAGCCATTATTATGGAATAAATTTTGGTTAGGGCTTGCTGTATGTAAAGGAAATGAGAAACCATTTAACGAAGGCAAAATGAACAACAAGAGATTGTTTATTGTGTATTGTATAGTGTTGTATTATGTAACGAAATGATATGAATTTATTGAAGCCCGTTTGAAGGCCATTAAAATAAATCGTATAGCCCATAATAACTACATACAATTCAAATAAATCTATTTCATATTATCAAATACAATACACAACTCTGAAGTCGAAGTAGGTAGAATAGTACCAATAATACTTCAAATTCTAACTAACAACAAATTCACGTAAATGAAAATATTAGATGTGCCAAAGAGTTTTTCTTATATGTTTATATCTAGAGAAGAATGCGTATCCTGAAATTTCTAGACTGTTCTCTCGCAGTGAGATCAGCCGTTATGTAAAATCGTGTCCCTTAAATCTTGACGAAGATGACGGCCATAGTTTTTAGAAGACTATGAAATTAAAAAAATAATCGAATGAAAATTTTATAGTCACTGTTAGGTGTATATGATTGATTATTGGAAGTGTGACTATGCTTTAAGTAGGCTACAAACGGGGAATATTGTGCAGCAACATTGAACTACGCCTATAAAATATTTTGCCTACAGACGTGCAACCAAAATTGGGAACATTACTTTATTACTCTATCTTAAAAATTCAATCATTTGTCATCTTGTCTCTATCTATCTCATTTAATTTGTAGTTTATTTATCTACTAGTTTCTTTGCATGTATCTCTACAGATTTTACTTTGTATGTTTCTTTACAAGTTTGTTGTGTGTCAATTTTTGTCACACATTTTTTGACAATCTATGTAATAAAACATAAAATAATTATTAGGAAAATATAAATTTTAGATAATATGTTGCTTAACTGGTCAATAGGGAATATGCATGAAAATTTTTTTTCACATTTATTTTCAGAATATGAAAATACTGTTAATACTGTAATAATATTTAAAAACGAAATTAAAATCCGACAAATATCAAGGAAGCTATAAGCTTTTAAATATTATTATCTATCTCTTTCTTGCAAAAATATTAAAAACGGAGTTTTACGTGTATTTTAAATGATGAAAGTGTAATATGACGTCACATAACATATCAAGAGGACTTTCACCCTCTTTGTCTAATCGGGAATTTCAATCATTCATATCTCGCTTATTTATAAAGTTATTTAAAAAGTAATTTTACCTTGATATTTGTCAAGTAAACATGCTTCAATTCAAGTGATAAAAAATTTTCATGCATATTCCCTACTTGTATCATCAATGGTTTGGCATAATATCAGTAGCGGATTTATGCACAACCACTACAAGCATTGTGTATGGGGCCTCTTCTGCCCCATACAAAAATTCTTCTAATGGGAATATAAACTGGTAACTAATTTCTTACGGATGTTACAAACTAAATCTACTTAATAAAAATCTAGAAACCCACGACCTAAACCGATGGGTCTAGAACTCTAGAGGCATGAAATTTTGCACAGCAGTTACTTATATAACGTGGGTAAGCACTAAAGAAGGAGTTTGGTCAACATTTTAGGAAATTCATCCCCTAAGGAGGTAAAATACCGGACGAAAGTCTTATGGGAAGTGCGACCCGATCTAACATGTATTCTGTAACATGCTGTTTTGTAACATGCTGTACTTGTGATATATTTGAGTTGGTATAGACTGTTATACAATATAATCAACAGAGAATTTAAACAAAAGAGCTTAATTATTTAGTTACACGTTTTAGTAAAATAATAATGTGATAATAAAAGCCAGTCTATACTCTATATATATATATATATATATAGACATATAGACAGACCTACAACACAATTATTATTATTGTAAAATATTTCCTCCAAATGTGGTAATTTATTTTATTAACCCGACTTCAAAAAAGGAGGATGGTTCTCAATTCGTCTGTATTTTTTTTTTTTTTTTTTTTTTAATGTGTGTCCCCTCAGAACTCCGACATTTATGAACCGATTTTGAATTTTTTTTTTTTGTTTTAAAGGGTTTGGTTTCCCATTGGTCCCATTTGCACCAAATCGCATTCTGATGAGGGGATCCCCGGAAAATCGAGGAAAATCCTCATTTTATATGTGATAACCGATTTCTGCGAAATTTTTTTTTTTTTTTTGAAAGGGTAAACTCATTCATAATGGGAAAATAAGAAAATTTTTTTAAAAACCGACTTCAAAAAATTTGTTTACAAAAAAAAAACCGACCCCAAAAAAAAAAAATTTTTACAAAAAAAAAACAAAATGCATGTAAATAAAATTGAAAATCTGTTATAAAAAAAATGCTCTTAAAATTTAAAAAAAAAAAAAAAAAAGGGGTAAAAAAAAATGTGTTATAAAAAAATTCACTAAAAATTAGTAAGTCGTTTAGTAGGTCTACCCATATTTAGACAAATAAACCTAGTTATAGAACTTCAAAGTCACTAAAAAGCGAGAAATAAACCATATTTTGACAAAATGGAAACCCGACTTCAAAAATATAATATTCTATAACAAAAAATGCACTAAAAAGTAAAAAAATAATTGCATATTCATGTGCCAATTTTAGTTCACCTAAGCAAAAATTTTTAAATATATATGTATAATTATTGTTATTTTTGGAGGCGGTGTCCAAAAATTATGTGAATTTCTCTATGCTGACACCGCCTCCAAAAATAACAATAATTGTACATATATATTTAAAAATTTTTGCTTAGGTGAACTAAAATTGGCACAAGAATATGCAATTATTTTTTTACTTTTTAGTGCATTTTTTGTTATAGAAGTCGGGTTTCCATTTTGTCAAAATATGGTTTATTTATTTATAGTTTTATGTAATTATTTTAAATTTTACAAATTACAATGGAGGTAAAATTTATATGTTACAATTTAAATGTTCAATGTACCTAACTATGGACCACAAAAATTAATATCATGTTTTTTTTAAATTTTATAATTAATTTGTGCCTTATAGATTCGGTTTTTGAAAAAATTACTAATAAAAGGTTATTCATTAGAAATGTAAGTACTATTAAAATAAAAAAAAATCAACTTTTGAGGCCAAATGTTCTTCTATGGTGCTTATTATTTAAATTATTGTTTTTTCATTGAGTTTGAAAAATTATAATAAATAAATAAATCATTGTCTATGATGAATGTAAATCAAAACATAATTTCTTGGTTTTCAAGAAAAATTATTCGAAGCAGTTTTTTGAAAATCGAATCAATAAGGCACAAATGGGTTTTACAATTTGAAAAACTAACATCTATTTACCATAAAGTATTGAGTTACTTACAGAAATTTGAAAATATATGTTATTTGAACCATACCTGCAACAGAAAACAACTTTTATTAATTACATTTGGCGCATTAGATTCGTCAAATATAAAACAATTAATTAAATAACCCTACGTTTACAATATACACTCCCGTTCAAAAAAAATCAACAGACCTGAAATGTCAATAGGGAATATGCATGCAAATTTTTTCACTTCAATTGAAGCATGTTTACAAATATCAAGGTAAAATTACTTTTTAAATAACTTAAAAAATAAGCGAGATATGAATGATTGAAATTCCCGATTAGACAAAGAGGGTTATAGCCCTCTTGACATGCATTGTGACGTCATAATATACTATCACCATTTTAAATACACGTAAAACTCCGTTTTGCAAGAAAGAGACAGATAATAATCTTTAAAAGCTTATAGCTTCCTTGATATTTGTCGGATTTAAATATGACATATTTGGTATCATGCATATACCCAAAACTCCTCACTTTGGTAACTCTCTGTATAATGTATAATTTTATTTATTTATAAACAAAGATAAGTAATATATTTTTGAAGTGTGTAAAAAAGAAATGGAAGTATAAACTGAATTTATATTTTTTATTTGTATATACGGTGTTGTCAGTGACAGTGAGAATGTAAAGAATATATGAAATGTTAATACATGTTACGTGTTATATCTTACTCTTAGGTATAAAAATTAAATAAAATGTTGTATCTGTTACTACAAGAATAATCAAAATTGTAAGAGACTGATACGCTTCCACCCAAGCTACGCCTCTACAGGGGACTTTTAAGAATTTGTTAAATCGAGGAAAATCGTTATATTGAGGTTCGTTATACTAAGGTTATTATACTGTATTTACAAAGAAACTGAATTAACCATATTTCCACAACAACATAATTGCATTAAAGTACAACAATACTGTTACAGAGAAAAAAAACTTTATTTAAAATTAAAAACATACACAAGCAAGAAGGGTGACTAGTTTAAAAAATATTTTAACTTGTAACTTGTTTGGTTTGTAGTTAGTTGGTGGTGGTTCTTATCGATTCAACTAATCAGTTATCACGACACACGCCATTGTTTTAAAATTAATGAACTGTAAGTATTTATAATCTTATTTATTACAAAAAAAAAATATTATATGTAGTATATGGATATGTATAATATGTACAGGATGTGGCAAAATTATATGGCATGGCTTTAGAACAACTGTAAACACATCAAAATGTGACAAAAAATTATTTGAACATTGTCCGGAAATGATTTCGAAATACAGGAAATGGTGGCTATAAAATATTTCCCATCGTTCTCCCAGAAACAATGGTTAGTAGATAAATTGAGGTTAAATTTTTTTACCAAAATACTACTCATGATAAATTTTGTGTTTCCGTCTTCCTCTAAACTCCCTGTTTCCCTCAACCGATTCTTTCTATGTAACCACTAAAGAACCTCTAGCCTGTCAAATATCGAAAGCACGATATACATCAAGTTTCATTCCAATAGGTATCTTTCAATTTTAATTGAAAATATTTTCGAAATCGTTTTAACGGTACAATCAATAGTGATAGCTAAATTTCTTACGAAAGAAAATTCGCTGTAAAAATACAATTTAAAAGCATTCGTTAGATAGACGCTACGTCTATACGCCTAATATCTTATCTTACTCTCAAATTTCGTATCTCAAAGAGAACTGGAAGTATCCTAGAATATTTTGTGCATAAACACAGCTAGGCCATTCGATTGTGCTCGATTGAAACTCAATAGAATGCAGTTGAGAAGGGTGGTGGGACTCTTGACAGGACACTGTCCATTGAACTACCACCTACATAACTTGGGAATGATCCCACTTGTAGGGTTTGTATGGAGGACGATGAGACCTCCATATATGTTGTATGCACCTGCAGAAACCTACAGGGTGTCAGATATAGAATGTTTGGATCCGAAACCTTGGACCCATCAATCTTGAAAGCAATCCCGGCGGAGAAGTTGTGGACCTTTTGTATGGCGTCTTCCCTCGAATCCTAGCTTCATCTGCTTAGAATGGCGCCTCTTACCCGGAGGCGCTTTGCCTTCGGGTGACAGGTTGTTCTCAAGGAGGGCACAGTGGACCCCTTGGTCTAGGTGCTAGGGACCCATTTGTGGTACCCCTCTTTCTAATTATTATATCCTTGAATATTCATGATGAATGAGTCAGTGAGTCAGCCAGTCTCCAAAATGTTGATTTTACTGTTAAATATCTTGGAAACTGTTAACGCGGTAATGTGGCCAATACCGTCAGATGGTGGGTCTCATGCTACGTTTTAAATTTAAGCTTACAGAGCCCTAAAAGTAAAACATGAGTTCGGTATGCTAACCTTAAACAAGATGTGACGCACTACCGAACTATTTGAAATATGATTGCGACGTTACACGTCTAACAAGTTAGCGAAAAACTCGATTATATAATTATTCGTGGACCACTGTATTCATCTATAAAAATATTTGTATAATAAATGCTGTTGCCGTAAATTTATTGTATTATTAGACACTACAATGTAACATTCTTTTTAATAGAATCTTATCAACAGTATAATAAAACCACATCGGAACTTATTGTAATAAAATAATATTAAAATAAATATATATTATTGTTAACTGATGCATGTTAAATAAACCAGAGGTGGGCAGGAGTTGACTCGGCCAAGCTCTGAGTGAGAGGTAGGGAAGAGAGATAGAGTTAATACAGGGTACCTACCAATCATTAATATTTTCATTTTTTAATTAAAACATTTTCTGAAAAAATATAATAATACCAAATCTTTTTTATGGTCACTATTATACAAAGTAAATAATACATACAATCATTCAATTCCTACTCTGGAATTTTGGGCTGGTAATTTGGGTCATAAAATGTACCTTTTTAGTATATATCATATTTGTGTATGAATAAAATAAAAATATATAAAAAATATATATAAATCTTTTGAACCTTTAAGTTTACCGCTGGACCATTGTAATAAAAGAGGGAAATTTTTGCAAAGGATAATTTAAATAGAAATATAGTTTTGGAAATTCCAAATAATTTGTCTAAATATTTTACTATTCATATCCGAGAACTAATAAAGAATTATTTACCTGATTTAATTATTTTTTCTTCGTATGGAGTATGCTCAGTATAGTGTCATGGGAATTTGATGAATTAAGTTAAATTTTACATAAAGTGGGAATTTGAGTTCTTCGAGTTAGTCTACTTTGAATTGAAAAAGTGAAAAGTACTATTTGTAGTAGTGGAAATTATTTTTCGCATTTGTTTTTCAAACAAATAAAAGTAATAAATTATTGAATAAATTATTGGGCAATAATCGGTAGGGACAACCTGTATTGAAACATCGTTCCGTCTTGCTTCAAAACATACCTTCTTTACTTACTCTCACCCAGCTTATGGAGAGCCCGTAAGGCTCAGACGAGCTGTCTGCGCCCACCTCTGTGTTAAATAAACAATCGTTTTATTGTGTAAACTACTGCTCTTAAATGTTATGTCTTTAAGTTTCAGGTGCGTTTTTATAAGTTATACAGAAAACTTTTATCTGACAGTTTAATTTTTTTGGTCATTTAGCCTCACTTTTAACTTCTGCAAATTTGTGGAAAAGTCTAATTGTATCGTAAACTTGCAGTAAACAAATTTGCAGAACTATGTTTTATGACGCCAATTTCAACTCAAAGTTAACCACTTTACCGCTTCTGGGAGCGGTTGGTTGGGCCTTCAACCTACACTTCTGGGAACATTTTCTTCCAATTTCTATTTTCAATATGTACAACTACACCAATTTTCAGAACTATGTTCGATCGGTTTTTTTAATCAAAACTCTACACGCTTGACATCCCACCCACATTCTTCGCCTCATCTGAGACTTGCGGCAAAATGCGGCTCTTGCTTTGACAATATCATAGGAAACTTATGAGAAAAAATCACGACTATGTTTTATCAGTTTACTTTTATGTAGCCAGCTCTTAGTCTATGAGTTCATTTGATCAATTTGAATTTTCACCCCACTTTGTTAGAAAACAGTTTTCAATCAAAATTATAAGGTCTTAGGGGGGGGGGGATACATCTTGTTCAAAAACACTCATTTTTTTAAAACTGTCATTTCCATTCAACAACACAATATCCTTATCAACAAGACGTATATTATTTTTTCTACATTTTTCCTCTTTCATTCCTGCCATCACTTTGATGGATGTCATAAAAAATTCCATAAAAGAAAGTTTTCAATATCGATGTATCGAAATAAAAAAAAATAAAAAAACAATTTTTTTTTTATATACAATATAGAAATAATTTTTCGTGCAAAGACGAATAAATTTCTATAAAATAAAATTTCAGGAATGATATTTCTACGAAAAAAGAAAATGTTCAAATTTTAATTTGGTTTTCAATAAATGTTAGAAATGAGAAAATATTTACACATTTCAAATGAAAAATTACAATTATTACACCGTTCCCAAAATTAGAGTTTGAAAGAATGGCATTAAATCCATTATTTACATTAGAATCAGAGTTAGTGAAATTCATCAAGATCAGGCCAGATTCATCAATAGATACATTTAATATACAAAGTTTACGAGCCCTGAAAAATGATATTATTGATAATGTGGTTTATAATTCAAATATACTTCTTTTATCAGAGATTAATGATGATAAAGACATTCCTGTACCTAATTTCAACTGTATATTTAAATGTTCTAATGTAAGAGCTGTTGGTTTAGCTCTTTACCCAAATAATTACGATCATTCATCTTTCTATAATGTGTAATATTACCTAATCTTTCAATATTCCACCTGGATGACCCTTTAAAGGTACCATGACCAAGCTCAATAACTTAGTCAAGAATAAAAAAACTCACTCGGGTCTAGATACCACAACATGCAAAATTAAAGGGAAATTAAGCAGCGGAAGATTGGACAGGAAAAGAAGCATCGACACTTCCTGTATGATCAGAGACAACCCTTTTGTGGGCTTGGAGACCGTATCTACCAGAAAAGAGTTCTGGAAAGAATAAGTGATCAAAAAAGCCTCGCTTTGGTAAAATTTGCAACAGAAGCAAGCCAAAAATCTTCTGGGAAATTTTATCCGACGTAGATTCAAAATCTCTATCTTCAGAAGCTGATGTTAGAAACTGGTAGTAGCTGCAGGTTTTGAGAGAAGTCCCGGAACTCGTTCATAGTGCCTAAAAGGAACAAATAATCCCTAAGCACAGGCCATAACCCACACTTACTAAAGGACACAGATCTAGCATGGATACTTCATGGCGGAATGCAATATATTTTTCTTGCTCCACCCGCCGAATGTACGCGCTTTCTGGCCGCATTTTACGCCAGAATGAACGATTTTCATGGCCTTCTCGAGCTGCAGTGCGCTTTTACTTTCTGGCCGTTACCATAGCAATTGTTTTTATAACATAGCAATTATTCGTAAAATGCGGCCAGAAAGCGCGTACATTCGGCGGGTGGAGCAAGAAAAATAGTATACGACCCACGGCCAAAAAGTTGGATGCCCTGACGTATGTGATATGATTGCCTCGGCTTCGCCTCGGCCATCACATCACATACGCCAGGAAATCCAACTTTCTGGCCTAGGGACGTAATATACTATTTCTGGTCGTAGATGTATATCTATTTATCATGGGCAATACAATCCATTCAGTTGCGTTATTTTTACCAAAATATCTTAACCAAAAAATATTTGGAACACATCGTTCACCAGCTCTCGTTTTATAAGTTTAAAACTTCATTGCCGTATGGATGGTGTTATGCAAAAAAATTGTTAACCCACAGGTGGTGGCTGGTTTTGAGATAATTGGCTTCAAATTTAATAATCTCTGGTTAATCATCAGTAATATATGATAGCTGATAAATGTAATAGCCGACTCATGCTGATTGGGCTTCAATCATTTTTGCACATTGTAGCTAAGGAACAACCTTCACTCCCACTTGGGTGGGATAACCTTATTTTTCATATTTTATGGGTTAAACGTTTTTTGCATAACACCATCCATACATCAATATGGTTTCTATGGATTAATAAAAAAGAAACATAAATAAAAACATTTTGTAAATAAATATTTATTTACTATTCGTCCAGTTCAATAAAAAAAAAAATTTACCTGTAAAATTAACCAATATTTATATATGGATTTAATATAACTATTTGGGGAAGGAAACACACAGGGAAAGCAATCACAAAATTAATGGATTTTGGTAAAATTTTAATGGCTTATGCCGCTATGGTTATGTTGACATTTATGTTAATCAAATTATGCTGTGCCAATAGCACCAGTTGTTGTAAAGATGGCACAAAAACAGAGGATGGCAAAAATATTATTAAAGATGGATGCTTCTATGCGTCTCGTTGGAGTGGTTTTGATGACGTACAAGGACCCGTTCAGAAGAAATTAACAAGGAACGTGAAAATTCAACATTCAGATAGATGCTTGTGAAGAAAACATATTGTAAATTAATTTTTTTTATTATTTGTATTCATTTAAAACTATTATTGTGTCAAGTTATTTAATTAAATTTATTGTATGTTATATAAATATTATGTAAACAAAAAGATAGTCACGTGATCTTGTGGAGATCGTGACGTGTCATGTAATTGTAGGCCTTTATTAAAAATTGAATTGTCGAAATTTTCATTAAGAACAATTGTTTCATTTTTTACATTATTATGAAAGTAAAGGGTTGTAGAAGGGTTGAAAATATTGATCGCAGAACAAAAACTTTGGTATAGGTATTCATAAAATGCAACAATTAGTCCATTTTCGCATATCTTGTCCGTCCGTCAACATGGTATCTCAAAAACGTCAAGAGATAACGAGCAGACATTTTGTGTGTATGTTCTAGAGCTAAAAATTAAGGGCGACTTCGTAAATAGGCAAAATCAGACCGCCCATCTTTGAAAATACCCATATCTTTGAAACCGTAAGAGATGGATTCGCTGTATATATCCATACATGGTTGAGTAATCTAAGCAATTCACAAGTGCTGAGGCATCCAAAGTTTCCTACACATTATTTATGGTAAATAAAACGCTAATGCGCAGCTCACCAGCTATTCGACTCGCCAATATACAGACCGTTTTCAAAAGCATTTCTAATAGAGACTCAATATTTAATAAATAAATAAAATATTAACTATAAAACTATACAGTACACCTATACAATACACATACATACAAACATCTGGGTAGTGTATAGGTATACTGTCTGCGTATGGTTGTTTGTTTGTCATTTAAGAGTGGGAATTTTGTGATGCACATACTAAAGTTAAGAACTCAATGAACATACTTAACCCACTCTCATTACATGTGTACTGATTGACTTCACACAGTAACCACACGGCCAACCAGTAATAAATAATATTTCACATTGATTCTCTATTGGAAAAGCTTTCCAACACACACGGTATATCTGCCTTAAGATATATAAGTATCGTGCTTAAAGCCGCCTAATGACAAATTGGACCACTGACATATTTATTGTAACTTAGTTAATTTAACATTAACTTTTGGGCTTTTCGACTTATTCCTTCGATTTATATCGCTCGAGGTATTTAATACTTTAGATCACCTGTGCAAAGCCCGGGACGGGTCAGTTAATAATCCATATAATTTTTCCTTGAAAACCAGAGTATTTAACTGTTTTTCGGTTCTTTCTTAAAGCTAGTAGCTATCTACATAGCTTTTGAACAACAATATTCAGAAAATCTAGAAATAATAAAATAATAATAATAAATCAATTGATTATAAAATATGAATAGACATAATTTATTCCAATGACAAGTAAATAATTTTTATGTCATATTATAATAATGTCCACTTACTTAGTAATCAGTAATCAGTACTCAGTAATCATTAATTCATTTTATACTCAATTCCAAATAAGACTGATTGAATTATCATGACTACAATATTATGAATCTAGTGTAAGTTTTATTACCCTCTTTATCTACGGACAATAATGTACATCCGTAAATTACAAAAAAAAATTACGGTATTTTACCCATAAATTACAAAAAATATAATACTTTTTTAATTGCGGGATAATTACTGAAAATATCAGCAAATTTTTCTCGCTCCTGGTATAAATTTATACCTCGAAAATATATACCAAGTAATATGAAATACTACCTTGCATCTCAGAAACATTTTCGGTCGAATCGAAGGTTTCACTATTTCGGTCGAATCGAAGGTTAGATACCTCATTCTGGTTCTGCAAGGGCATTGTGTCAGAAGGTGAAAGGGTGTGTCATCCGCGCCGTTACAGTCCGGATAAGCTACGCAGTCTTCCGGCAAGATGGGAGATAAATATCTTTTCACTTTGCAGTGACCGGTAAGCATCCCAACTAGAAAGTTTATATTCTTTTATACAGTTTACGATGAAAACATCAAGTTAATTCCAGAGACTCCATAGATTTGATTATAGGTAAAGAATCAATTGCAACAAATAAGAAGTAATCGCTCTAGAACTGTCGAAGACAATTAACAAGTAAAATTCTATCGGAATAGTTTTCAATAGACTAGCACAGTTAAATACTACACTTCGTAGTAGTAGTAGTGTTGTTGTTCAATAATAGGCATACAAATAAATGTAATTATATTTATTTATATTCTTTATATTATACAAATGTTTGAAATAATAATAGTGATACCTTGTAAGGTGTTGTTGACACAGATATTATGATAAGCATGTTTTTTTTTTAAATGGTCGAATGCATTTTAATGACATTCACAACATACGCACTGGTATACGCTAGTAAAGTATTGCGCCATCTCGTATTTTTTATTTTAAGTTATGGTTCTGTCAAAACTCAAACTACGGATATACATGTAAAACGTCAACTTTAATTTTATCTATTAAGAAATAATTACATACAATGCCAGTGATAAAATTGATGAGCAGCTTCTAAGAAGTATAATTAGAAATTTTTAGAAAAAAAAATTTCTAAAGGTACAAAATTATGTACGGTTTTTATGTTTTTAATTTCTATGAAGAGATTGATGTCAATGATTCTCGGCGAATTTTTGGTACAGTATTAAGAGAAACATCTTTGCCACAAAAACAAGTGTCACGAAGTTATTGTTGTAATTCGTTGTAATTAACAATGTTATTAATTATAACAACAGTTTTATGTGAACATTTCAAATTAATTGTGACATTATGATTGTAGAAGTGTGTATACGCTAGTAGTGTGTATACTGTACCAAAAATTCGCCGAGAATCATTGACATCAATCTCTTCATTAGAAACATGAAAACTAGTACATAATTTTGTACCTTTAGAAATACTTTTTTTTTCTAAGTATATCTAATTGCACTTCTTGGAAGCTGCTCATCAATTTTTCACTGACACTGTGTATAATTATTTCTTGATAGTGCCCGCTAAATTATGCCCGTCAAAAATACTTTACTAGTGTATACTACTTAAACACTCTCTTTTATATTTTAATTCAGGGCTGAGCCCGATTAGTTTACCGCACGGACATAGTCAAGTGACGGTAAAGTGTGTTTTTTATTTTTTTGTTCTAGTCTGTCATGTGAACCGGAGAACGTGTGTTAGTGTGCGTGTATATTTGTTAGGGTGTTTGTGTTCTTGTACTGTATATAAATGTATGCATGTTATTATTATTATTATTTGAAAGTGTTATCCATTATAACCATGGCTTATATGGTAAGAGAACCATCATGGATAGATAGATGCAGGACTATAGTTCGAATTCTCTACGTTAGGCACTCACAGCTATCTATCACACATTTTTAATTTAGAATAATGGATGAAATTTTTTAATAAACATTGAAAAATCTAAAACAATTTATGAATACAATGAATAAAATAAAATAAAATACTAATTGCCTCATTAATTCATAGAATGTGTGCATTATACTTTAAAAATAATTATTATAAAATTGTTGTATTTAATTGTCTGTACAACAAAATGAACTAAACATAATTCTTACCACCGCCTACTAAGTGGTATAAATTTTATACAAATAATAAAAAAGACATTTACAACAGAACATAAAATGTATGATATTGTTGTCCACCCACAACAATATCACCAGCAGTATAATAATGCATTTAAATTACTAACGAGCTGAGCTAATGATATGAATAAATTAATACCTAAATGTATGTTATGTATGCAATCAATGCATGCATCATGGTGTTGGAAACTATGTTTCGAGTCATTCATTTACAAACAGGATGAATCATTTTTTCACGATACTAATGTCTTTAGTCGCAACTAAAATATACTGAAGTTTATTAGACACCTTTGCAAATTCAACTATATACACCCTTTGATACCACGTTAATTGTTATTGCTTGTTACCTTGGTAACTAACAACAAATACATTCTGGTATATATTCTACGAATTATATCTTTCTTTGTTGTTTCATTTATTAAATGTATGATTACTAATTATTCAATCCATAATCATCTATCATCTTACAAATCCAACCAAATGAGGATTCAATTTTAGTCCAATCTGTCCAATGTTGTAATAATCTGCCAATGATATGAGAAGATTGAGTCATACGTCAGAATCATCTTTGGTGTAGCGGTAACCACACTAGGCTAGAAAACCAGAGGTCCGAGGTTCGATACCTGGTTGATGAGTTAATTTTTTCATATCAATATTTAATTTTAATAATAATTGAAATCATTAATGTCACCATGGTACCTTGGTATTGAATATTAATGATGATTCTTTCTTCTGCGAAAACTCGCTAGTCTAGGTAGCTCCTACATGACAAATTTCCTACATAAGCCAAGAAAACGGATGTAGGCTAATTATCCCGGAATGTTGAAAACGGTTTTAATCTCTTCCTTTGCATGTAAAAAGAATTTATCCAATTTTGCACCAATTTTCTGCTTGTGCTGTATGAAGGATGTGTCCCAAAAACCTATAAATTATCGGACTTTTTTTTCATTATCTCACTAATAACTACTGAAGAATGTGTAGCGGTATCGCTTCTTCATTATTAAATTATTATTTTAATATTGTTTATCATTTTTATCTGTTGCTTAACAACTATAACTTCCCTCTATTATCACGGTTGCTTTGAATGTTAACAACCTTGCATTTCTAGGAAATTTCTTTTAAAAATTAGTACATCAAATTCGGCATCGAAGGAGTAACGCAAAAACAGAAATATAAAATGGAGGTGCTTAGATAGATAGATAGATATATCTTAGGGTATATAAATGTATTGCACTTCGACCTTATGGCAGTGTACTCCCTCTTCTACATCAGTCTGATCAGATTCGCTTCTCCCATAGCCAATAGCCAGGAGCTTACTTTGACAATAGCCAGGAGCTTACTTATCAAGTTTTCCTGAAGGTTCATATATTCGGGTTGAGATGTACCAAATAGCTGGTATGTGCAGTTACCGAGAAATTTACAGTTAAAGATGATATGCACACAATAGATCAGTTATGGAGTCTTATTGTGTACAGATGCTTTTGTAGGTGATACAAGGGACAGGTTTAGGAGTTTCCAGAATAGTAGGAATAGTCTTCATCTGCCCCAGGATACTAACATTTCCAAATGATCACTGATAAAAGTGAATCTTTAAATCGAACGCTATACACAACATAAATAGAAGATTAAAAATGTAATGAATAGTAGTTTGAAATAATAATGATTTATTTTTAAACCATAAATAACAAGATGTAATTATTTCTGAGTATTATTTATTAAAATATCCCGTCAAAATAATCAATGAACCCTCTCCCCCCCCTTCTCTTGTTTTGTTGTCATATGCCTGTTGTTGTTTTATCATTATAATACATACATAGTGACTTCTAGAACCGCAGACAGTACAACAATTACCAATTATTATTTGTGATGTGATGTGATGTGGTGTGCTTTGTGCAGGAGTTGAGACAGAGAGAGGATCTGAGGGAGGGAGATTATGTTTGGAGGTTATCATATTCAATGTCATCACTTATCATCATTATGTACAGTCAACGTCAAAATTATAGCTAAAATTTAAAAATTTTATAATGGATTTGTGCCTTAATTATTCGGTTTTCGAAAATATGTTACGAATAAAAGTTGTTTGTATAGCCATAATGGATAACTTTTATTCAAAACATTTTTTTCCAAATCTGAATAATCAAAGCACAAATCAATTAATACGATTTTGAAATGATAGCTTAACTTTTGACGCCATTGGTAGTACGAGCTTATCCGACTACTTTAGTAATTTTATATATTTTATTTAGCAATCTGTTTATTACATTCGAATTAGATAGGAGAAAGTAACGATATAAAATATAATCTATTATCTATTATATAAATATCAATTGAAAGCTTCAAACTTTACACTACATGTTTAAAGTAAGTAATGAAAATTCAGCAAAAATATCTCTTTGGATATTCTAGTTAGTTCTATTATTTATTTACTATGAACCACAAAAGTTTATGTTATGTTTTTAAATTTTATAATTGATTTGTGCCTTATTGATTCGGTTTTCGAAAAAATACGTCGGATAAAAATTTCTCATAAGAAATATAATAACAACTTTTACTCGATAAGTTTTTTTTTCTAAAACCAAATCAATAAGGCACAAATCAATTATAAAATTATAAAAAATGACATCAACTTTTGTAGCCAAGTGTACACTATTTATTCTCATCTCTTTATAAACCGTATTTATTTACTTCATTGCATAAAAAAATAAAATCATAATTGATGATGTTCTTATCCAACATTTTTCATATTCTGACCTTTATTGATGTCCGCATCTATATCTATATCTTAATATATATATATATATATATATATATATATATATATATATATATATATATATATATATATATATATATATATATATATATATATATATATATATATATATACTTTAAAATTTGTTAATTCTATAGTACTAATTTCAATTAAGGACGTAAGGGGATACAATACTAAAAGAAATATATTGAATTTAAAATAAAACAGGTAATAAGTTCTACGTGTAAAGTTAAATGAAAACAAATAGTATAAAATAATTTTGACAGTGAATATACCTTTAATTTAAATCAACAAAAACATTTTCTTTTTATACCATATATGTATATAAGTGACAAAGACAGATTTATGTGAGATAAGACCTCCATAAAAATTCCAATATTCCAGCCTGTCCTAGTAAATCTCAATCCTGGACCATTTAGGTCAATAGGGAATTTATTACTTTAGGATATATCTATCGTGTTAAAAATATCCCATAATTATTTATTCTCCTTTTTATCCATACTCACATTTAACCTCCTACTTTTTACTAGTAAAAGGTCAATTTATTATATAACTTGACCTTATTATATAAGTTCAACTTATATAATAGAAACAATTGACTTAAGAACCTCATGCGCGAGGCATTGATATTAGATAAAACTTTTATCACTGACAATATTACTTCTGTGCTGTATTACTTCAGAAGTAATTCTGTCAATGATATGAAAAAGTTGTCTCTTACGTCAGAATCGTCTATGGTGTAGCAGTAAGCACGCTTGACTAAATATCCAGCGAGCCGAGGTTCGATTCCTGTTTGACAAGTGAATTTTTTCTTATCAATATTTAATTAAAATAATGAATTTTAATTGACAGCATAAAATGACAAACTTTATTGTGGATTTTGTAGAGTTTTATAAATGAACTATATCGAACACATGAACGTCCTTAACAGATAGAAGACATACATTAATAACTGAATAATTAAAATTAGCTCACGAATCATTAAACACATTCGTGTGTAGGAGGTAAAAACATCTATTTAAATTAACAAATAAATGTATTTCAAATATTAAAATCATAGGAAATAAAACATACACACACAAAAAAAAAAACTAATTAAATAGAAAATATTCAAAACATCTCTTCATCCATCCACCCACACGATGACAAGAAGAACTACAAAACAAAAATAAATAATATTTCTAATAAAGCATATAAAAAATAAATATAAAATAAATAACTGAGAGTTGTATCACGACCGGTAAATAATAAAATTTAGACATCAAATTCATCAAAACAAACTCTAAAATGAATAAATAATATTTAAAAAAAAAATTTAAAAAAATATCAAAATAAAATATATAATAATTTGTTATTATTATTATTATTATATATATTTTTAGAAATATCCATATAATAAAAATAGTTAGACGCAACATAAGAACGTAACCTAGTTTAAGTTCGAACTCGAACACATAGATTTCATACATTTATTATTATTTTACACAGAAGAGAAGAAACAAACAAACACACACACATTTTGTTTGAAAACGAACGAGAGTCGGTCGTGTGTGTAGTCGTCATGTAGTGTGTAGTGTGTGTGTGTACAAGTAGATATGACAACAATGTATAATTTAAAAAGCGATAGACTACTAAATAAAATGTAGATGTGGGTATATATATAATAATAAAAAAACATACAAGTTTCTCGTTGTATGTGCCGTGCCATAGCAGAAGAAAGTCCAGTAGTAGTGTGTAGCTACACAGGTTATTGACTCATCCAACCATGTTACAAAACACTCGTGCGTCGTCTACTCTATCTATCTATCTATATAATAGTTGTACATGTAAATAAAAAAAAACATTTGAAAATGTGAGTAGTTCGCCTTTAATATGCGATGTTGTCAAGTTGAATATATATATATATATATATATATATATATATATATATATATATATATATATATATATATATATATATATATATATATATATATTATATATATTTACTATCTCACTTCTGTATATTGGTATTAATATTACTGCATTTTGTTTTGTATATACTATATTATTAGTCGAATGAAAATAATATACTCAAGTGGAAAAATTCGTACAGTTGTAATTTTCTATGAAAATGTGTAGTTTGGTATGTCTCTTGATAGACCGATTGAATGGCCGAGCTGTTAACGGCTCTCTGTTCGAAACTGGAAGGTTGCTGGGTCAATCCCAACGCCGGCAGTTTGTCAATTAAATTAATTTAAAATAATCAGGCGGTTAATTGATTAAACTGTCGGCGGTATGGATAAGAAGGACAGTAACCGGGTATGCTTGTCAAGAATTTCTGCTGTTTCCTTTCATAAAGTCCAGATGAATATCATAGTTCCGATCTAAGTCGGCTGCAGTCGCACAACCAACCAATTCCTAGTTCCTTGTCCTGTAAAAGTCTGTAAAGAAGGCCCTAGAAAGGCCTACTTACCAGGCTTAAAGAGGAATTCCAATCCATTGGGTAGCATAACGTCTATCATCATAGATGCTCATTTCAACCCGTGCCTGCCTACTCTATAGGTAGTAGAGATAGTTCGCCAGTCCAAGTGGCGAACTATCGGCGAACGGTCTAAGGCTTTATATCTGCGCAGTGTGCCTACTTGGAAACTGGGAGGTTCTAGGTTCGAATCCCGACATCGGTAGTTTGTCAAGTATTAAGAAAAAAAAAGGGGGTCGGTTAATTAATTGACTAAACTGTCGGCGTATGGACAAGAACGAAGTAACCAGCTATGTTTGAGAAGGTTTTCTGCACTTTCCTTCACGAACTCCAGATATATCCAGCATATCGGCATGGTTCCTATCAGAGTCGGCTGCAGCCGCACATCCTAACAATTCCTAGTTTACACACAAAAATTCCTTCCAATCCACTCACATCCTTAGGCATTACAATGGACCTTATGGTCGAAGTGTAGCCCGTCCAGGGCAGCCTCCACAGTCTATCAATCTATCGCCATTGTTAACATAGCAGATATACATACATTCCTGTTTGTTAACCAATCACATTGCTCACAATAAATTCGATATTAACGTTTATGTTTTCACATCATGCCTAAGTCGCAGACTGAAAATTTTTATTTATTTATTCATTAATTGAATAAAAAAACAACTGGACATGGGCTTCTGTATTTCAGGGCTTTTATCGTGCCCCACGAGGCCATTGGATAGGTGAATGGAACTCTAAAGTAAGAAATGGCAAAATTAAGATGTCACCCGAAAAAGTTTCACTTTTTTTAAACTAAATTCTACATTGTCATAGAATATTATATTTGTACGAATTTTATCATTTCAATGTGTTATTTCGATTCGACTAATAGCAGTCAGTGTATTGTATGGAGTATGTATTCATCCATACAATACTGAATACACACACACACACAAACACACATACATTTTCAAAACAACATACTTTCTTCTTTTATATTCAACATTTTTTTTTTATTATTGTCGACAAATCGTATAACTTTGTAAATAGATTTAATGAAAAAATGTTGTCAGGCAACACAATTCAATAAATAATAATAAATAATACTACTTGTATGTATGTATGTATCTATATATGTATATATGTATGTATGTATGTATGTATGTATGTGATTCATTTTGTTTAATATGATATTTACGTCATTTTTATTACATAAAATATGTAATCAAAATAAAATATAAATTATGGCAAATGTTAGACAGACGAATATGTCTTTTTATTTCTATAGTCAGTCTTTATAGTCATTTTACTCTATTTTTTATTTAAATAAAATAAAATAACCTGATTTTAGCGAATTTATGTGATTTATCATCGTTAAAAATTATGAATATGTATAATATATTGATTAATTGTGAAGCGAGATATTTGCAATCTAAAGGCCGATTACATTGAGCGAGTTTATAAGCTGCTAGTTGGCGAATTCACTAGGTGCTAGTAAACTCGCCCAGTGTAATCATGTTCACTAGCCAACTAGTAGACTGTAAACTATCTGCGAGTAAAGTTGAAAGTCGGGCTACTTTACTCGCTACTCGTTGGCATGTGGGATTGTTAGCTAGTAAACTAGCCGTGTGTCATCATAGATGCTAGTGAACTAGCTGCGAGTAACTCGATGGTTCTTGGTTTCAGTGTCTACAAAATGAAATTCCACAATACTATGAACGTTCCACTTCATTTTAACACCCAGAAATGTTCAGGAAATGAAAGAAAAACAACAACAACAACGTGTTCACAACACGTGCTTTACTCGCTAGCTAGTTGGCTAACTGAGCGAGTGGAACTATTTTGTGTGTCATCGTCACTATCCCACTAGCCGTGGAATCACCCGCTCCTAAACCCACCAACTAGCAGCTTGTAAACTCGCTCAATGTAATACAGCCTTAAATTGAAATTTATAACCTGCATGGTCTACGGAAACCATTCGCACGTACTCCATTTTCGTATAAAACTGGAAAATTTTTCCATACATTTCTTGCAAAAACAAATATTTTATAAAGTTGAGTTTAACAAACTAATTAAAAAAAAAAAAAAAAACATATAATTCGGAGTTTTTAAAAATCTGTTTGAAAAAATGATATTTAATGATAATAATTTGCAACTGTGGCCTCAAAAATATTGAATAATCACTGTCAAAATAATTGTTGCATATAATAAATTGTATCATAAATATTAAAACACTATATATGTTATACTAAATATGTTGACTGTAACGAGTTAATTAGCTTAAGGCGTAATATTCGAGATTCGTTAATGGTAGACAGTTATGGATGAAATAGAGAGCTTTTGTAGCAATTAAAAAAATTGATTTTTCAAATGTACACCTCCCAAAAAAAAAAAGTAATTAAATATTATATACTTTTATAACATAATATATAAATCTCATACATTTATCCTCGAAGCTTAAGTTAAAGCTTCGATATTATTACAAAAACTATTTTAAGCTTTACAAAAAAAATGTGACGTGATAAGAATGATTATATTCTACGATCAAGGATTATAGAAAAACTAGATGTTTAGGGCTAGCCCCAAATGTATACGATAGGGGATGATATTACATACAGAGTAGTTCATATACAAGGAGTTTAAAAAAATCTTGTCAAAAAGCTGATAATTGGTCACACAGCTGCAAAATAGTACAAAAATTTATGTAAGCATTCGGATTGAGAAATATTTTCGAGGTCTAACGGAGTTGGATAGTGGTACGAATCCATTGACAAAAACAAAATAGTTTTTGGTATTCCTCTCAGAGTTTCCAGTTACGGATATTAATATACGATGTGTGCATCACCTAAATTAGCGTCATGCTTAAATCGGTCTATTAAGAAGGTGAATATGAGACAATATATAGGTCTCAATACTTAGCCACTCGCGTGTCTCTAAAGACGAAGCTTCATTCTCGACTGAGGTCAGAACTGCTAAACTCGTTGATGATTCTAAACATAGAATCGGTATTTATCAAGGATAAGGACGATAGCAGCTTTTACGAAGGATTTATTGACAAAGTGTGATTTGGCTAGCTTCAGGTATAACTAATTGGAAATTTTACATACAAATATACGTCTTTGAAAATAAAAACTTCCAACTATCTCTTACCTATTTTTAACCCGACTTCAAAAACGAGGATAGTTCTAAATTCGTCTGTATTTTTTTTATTTTTATTATTGCCCATTTGGTTTGCTGGTTGACTTGATGGTATCATCTACCCTGATCCTAAGGAGGTGGCGGGTCCTTAGTTATAATGCCATCCAGGCTCCTTAGGCCCTGCCCGACGCTGGTAAATTTTATCCTTTATTAGAAATTTCTAAAAGCTTTCACATTTTTTACCCTTCCTTAGTTGGCCTACATATTGGGCGACCATGGTATTGCCATGCTACATATTGTAAATGGAGGTCATGCAAATGTTGTATACCAAATTTTTTTGCATTTTAAATGCATTAAAACTATTTGAGTTTTGATATTAAAATTACTGATATGTTCTTCAATAATATAAATAACACACATAAATAATAGAATATCTATGAAAGCTTTAAAATAGAGAAATTGTTCATTCTGACGTCACATGTTGTACAATCGACACTACAAAAGTCGAGCTAAAATTTAAAAATTTTATAATTGATTTGTGCCTTATTTATTCGATTTTCGAAAACATGATTCGGATAAAAGTTGTTCATTATACATATACTAACAACTTTTATTCGAAACATTTTTCCGAAATCTGAATAAATAAGGCACAAATCTATTAAAATGTTTTTAAATTTTAGCTCGACTTTTGGCCTTGATTGTACATACTACTACCATAAACTCAATGAAATCTGCAGTGCGGCAAAATATGAGCGCCACATATACTTACATATAATTCTCTTATATACAATCATAACAATTGTTTGTTATATAACAATGGTCTCACTTCCACTTACGTATATTATTATTATTAACTACTATCTTTTACTTTATCAAAAATAACTTCTACATAATAGTATTTTAATCGTATAACAAAGTTATCATTATCGTTGCTATTTTACAAATACATGTATATTTATTGTTATCAATATTACTTACTTACTTACTTCATCTTTGTTTTATATACCGAGTGTTATTAAAATATTGGTATACAGCTTGTTTTTTAAACTACACCCAATCTGAAAACAGTGTATAATGTATCTATTTCTGTCTATATGCATTTATTATGATATGTTGTCTTTGTTACACTTTGTTTGCTTTTGTGAAATATTTCATTTTTGAAATGCCGTTAAAATAATATAAGCAAATACAAAGCATCCAATATTATAATACAAAGTGTTATGCTATGCACTTTGTTAGATCTTCAGTCTTTGGTGGGGGTAACAAAGGACGTTATAGCATGGCGTACTGTGCATAGATAGTGAAAGATGCACTACACGATGTTGTTATTGGGTCTATTTTAATTAACGTAGTGTATGTCAGTAAGCTGTCTACAGTAAGCTGCTTTGACTGTAGGCCAAAATAAAAACAAATAACTCAATAGGGTCAGCTGTTAGCCCGGCAACGTAATAAAGAAGATAAGAACATGTTTAAGGTAGTTGTCGTGATATAATATTGCCAACAAGTTCTGAAGCGTATGCGTATAGTAAGAGTGAAGGAACGTGTAGCATAATACGCCATAATTTTTGTTCAAGACTGTACCGGTAGACATGTTACACATACGATACTTGTCTATACATATGTACAAATATTATCTAACAATTTTATAAGTTGCAATCCGGCAACGTCGCTTATATTCCGCCTGTTGATATGCTGTTTGTTTACATACATGTACTCGAATAGTACAACGTTTAGTGACGTACAGTATTGTCAAGTTGTATCTGTTCAGCATGCCGACACGTATATTTATTTATAAAAGGCTTCACTTTGCGTTGTTATAACTAAACAATGAGACCCGTCAATTATTCTCGTTTTTTTTAAATACGCAGAACAAATCCAATAATTTATAGCTATTTTTTTAAAAGATTCTTAAGTATCGTTTTTTTTTATTCAAAATAAAAAACTGGTAGAAATTCTGCTTAAAGTGGGTCGTCTCCTGTGCTCCCCATGTTAATTATTCGAATTTCAATTAAGTTTTTCTCGAGTTTGAGACGGCCCATCGATTTCCAATTTCCAAGTTTGGGTGTATAATAATACCCTTTATAAGTGCGCAAAAATTTGGAACATTCTACAATTATGCCCCCATTAGCACGACAACTATCTTAAGATAGTTCACTCGTTAGAGTCGTATAAAAAATTATATAATACAATACAATTAATTTACGTATTAGAACTATGCCAATTGAACATATCTAGTATAACACATATAGTGTTTTATAAAAAAAAAACATAGTATTACTTTTTTTTTGTAAGACTAAAGGTTTTTAAGAAAATTCAATTTCAAAAGTTGGAACGTTTATGTTTCTTATAAATCAGTCTTGCAAAAAAATTAAAAAAATAAAGAAAAGCGAGGACACGTTTTTGAAGACACTCGTTATTAATAAATGATGACTGTAATTATGTGATATGAGATATTATTGTATGTAGCTTCTCTCCATCTAAGTATATAGAATAGTAACCTTTATAAATACCCTTGTTAAAATTTATACTTGCAATATCTTTTATGGCGAGAATGAAATTTATTCACAAGTAATTAATATTTTATAAAATCTATCTCGGTCTGATGAGATGAGAGATTATTTTTCACAAATTGAAACAATGAATTTAATTAATTTATTATTAAATAGTTATCTAAAATTAAATTCAGGATCAGATATCTCCGCGTGAAGAGAAATTATCACATGAACATTATCAATAGAGAATATGCATGAAAATTTTTTTTCACATTTATTTTCAGAATATGAAAATACTGTTAATACTGTAATAATATTTAAAAACGAAATTAAAATCCGACAAATATCAAGGAAGCTATAAGCTTTTAAAGATTTTTATCTGTCTCTTTCTTGCAAAAATACTAAAAACGAAGATTTACGTGTATTTTAAATGGTGAAAGTGTAATATTACGTCACATAACATATCAAGAGGGCCCTGTTGACCCTCTTTGTCTAATCGGGAATTTCAATCATTCATATCTCGCTTATTTATAAAGTTATTTAAAAAGTAATTTTACCTTGATATTTGTCAAGTAAACATGCTTCAATTCAAGTGAAAAAAATGTTCATGCATATTCCCTATTAGGTTAAGAACATTCGCGTGGGACTCAAAAACGATATTATACTTGATTTGACAAGTATCACGTAAATATGAATTATTCAAAAATTCAAATTTTTGAAATGATTGCTCGATTTTTGACGCCATTTGTTATAGATATATTAGATAGATTGTAGAGGCTGACCTGAACGGGATACACTTCGACCATAAGGTCCATTGTGATGCCTAAGGATGTGAGTGGAGTGGAAGGAATTTTTGTGTATAGACTAGGAATTGGTAGGATATGCGGCTGCAACCGACTATGATAGGAACTATGCCGATATTCATCTAGAGTTCGTGTAGGAAATTACAGAAAACCTTCTCAAGCATAGCCATGATAGCTCGATTTTGGACGGCATAGCATACCTATAGTATGTTATACTCCTCCATTTTGTTCATAAGCTCAATATGATCATTTCGACAGACTTCACAGATATTTTCATTTATATTTATTTATCAGTAACGTTAAAAAAAGTTAATGTAAACACGATGCAAAAAAGAAAAAAACCTTTTCAAAAGTAAACATCACAAATATAGAAAAAAAAAATGTTATTTACTTGAATCATCGACTGTAATAATTCAAAATTTTTATTTCAAAACAAATATTTATTCACAAGTTGCTTGTGAAAAAATTTGTGTTCGTTTCAAACAGAAATATCTGTTTAGAAAATGGTTGTACAAATAAATGGATTAGTATTTATATTATTTTATCATCCGGTTTTTGGTAACGGAATTAGTTCATAACGCTACACTTATACAGTAACTCTTAGAATTATCCAACTGGTTCAAATCATTCTGCTGTGCTCTTGAGGTGCTATTGATGCTTTAAACATGTTTAGTCTTTACTAGCAACTTAAAGGCTTCAAATAAACTATAAAACTGACGTGTTATTGATGCCCTATTTGTTAAAATTCGGTTATCAACGCCCTTCCAATGTGCCCAAAAAGTGAATAAACGCATATTTTTCAAACCTATTGATGACCTAAATTATATTTGACTGCCTATATCCCAGAGATCATTCGTAACACACATCCAGGTCTTTCAAGTATAACTATGAATTGAAGTGCTAATGATATCCTAAATTTCGACTCGGGTCGAAATACCCAATCTGTATAAACACGGATTGAAGTCTGTAGATGGAAGTTGTGTGGCGTTCGAATCAGATTTTTTAATTTTGTTGTAGTACAACACACATAAAATGCTTTTTTATTAAAAAATTATGTTTTTATTAAAAAATATAAAAGCACATAATTGATAAATATTTCAATAGACTTAATAATAATACTAAAGCCTAGGTAGACGGCTGATTTTATGATATGAGAAAATTCTCAAAATACCTTCAACTATACCGTATATCTACTATATATGCCTTGTTATCTATATACAGGGTGTTCGTAAATTGTCGTACCAAACATTACGGAGTCACAAGACTCGACAATTCGATGAAAAAGTCTCTGTTGTCAAAAATTCAATTTAAGACCTTTGAATCTATGCCTGAGCACATAATATCTTAAAAACGAAATGTGCTGGAACTCAATGGTTGTAATTTTGTTTTAGTTCATTTGCCAACAACTTTTGTATAACACTTTTTTTTCATATCTATTATCTTTAAAAAGAAGATTTGGGGCAAGGGAATTACCGGACGGAGCAAATTCTCGCAAGGCTGCCTAGGCAAGTGATTGAAGTCCCTATAATTACTATCTTTTCTGAAAGTTTCATGCCCTAATTAAACGGGCGGTTCTACTGTAATAGATATGAAAAAAAACTGCATACAACTGTTGTTGGAAATAAAATTTTATGAAAAATAGTATTGATAGGTTTTTCTCGTAATTATTATAGAAAGTTATGCACCATAAAAGATTTGAGGGTGAGGCAACCCCCTGTCGAATCAGTTTATCGCAGGGCAGTTAAGGTAAGTGATTTAAGTCAATATAATGTCCTATCTTTTTTTGAAAGTTACCGCTCTTACTACAAACAAGGCTACTTCAAAGGATATTCAAAATCATTTTTCCCGCCTACAATTTAATGAGAGATTAGTCTATTATTTTGTAAATCATCTCTCTGTAAACAGAGAATGAGTACATTTGTATATAGAGGTGATATGGTTGGTCACAACATATTTTTGTGTTCTCAATATGAGATAGTATTGGTTAGTTAGATACCCACAAGCACTCGCTAGCTAGTTGCCCGTTGTACAAACAATTTTCTTTTATAATATTAGAGATATAGGTAGATATATGTTTGTTTATTATAAAATTTATTTATTTTTTCCATATAATATAAAATTATATAATATGTGTTATATTGTGAATAGCGCCATTTCATTTTGTCCTGTCATTTATATATCCTTTGTATGTTCCGTAGCTAAGCAACGAAAACGATGCCGCCATTAAATTCTATATAATACATCATCTACATAAAGAATGTATGATGTGTGTGTGTATGTACTACAATTTACAGAGTGTAGCATCGTGTAGCCCAGTAGTGGAGATGGCTTATGATTAGTATCTCATGATTATAATCCATGGTTCTCAGTATCCTTATTCGCTACCTTCAACGAATCTCAACTCAGACTTTAGAATGCCATAAGTTTATGCAAAAATTTAGTTTTCTTACATTCGTTCCGACGTGAAGTGTCACCAAGAGATTTCGTAACGTTTATCAATACTATAGTAATCCTGGAACACATGAGAACTCCTGGAACACAAAAACCGTATGACTAAGGCACACAAGACAACTATAAATTTTAAAAAATGAGTGAGCGCTGATTATGCTAAGTTTAGACTACGACAGAACTTGCGACACAAATATCAGATATAAATTTCTTTACTGTTGACAATTTAGGGTCGATCCACACTATAGTACCTTTTTTAAACTTTTTCTTTTTATAATATGAATATGGAATATATCGAGTTATGGAAAAATGTCGAACCGTTTGAAAACTGAGACATCACAAGAGACACTTGGACACAAGGTGTTCACACATCCGCTGATTCGACACTAATTATGGTGTCACAATAAATATCACAAGTAAAGACACCCGTGTGCACACATAAATACTCGGTGTATTCGCTCCGAGCGCAACCGTACTCAGGGCCATGCGTGGTCAAAAAAGCAACTTCATGACAGTCTATAAAAACCATAGGCGTTTATCAAAAAGTTACAGTTAATTTAGCTTTCACATGTTAGTTATTTAATTTAATTGATTATGTTTGTTAAACACCTATGGTTTTTTATACACTCATATTGGTCATGAAGTTGTATTTTTGACCACGCATGGCGCTGACTACGGTTGCGCTCGGAGCGAATACATAGAATGTACGGTGTAGTCTAAACTTAGCTATATGTGACTTTAGCGTTCAGCACAATATTTGATAAACAATGTGTACATGTAGATTATTATTATTATGATTATTATTCTGATAATGTAATATGATTTGTATGATCCATCTCCATAATATATTTTCATCAAATACACCCACTCACACCATGGCATCATGATACATGAATGTTAGAACTAGACTAACCACTCAACCCATCCATGTAACTAACCTGACTCCATACTCCATATAACATATCTAGTCTAGTAACTAGTTGTATGGTTGTATGTAATATTAAGTAAGTATTAAACTAACGATATATAAACAAATGTGACGTGCAGCACATTAAATATTATAACGTAGATGACATCAAAGGAAAATATCATTTATATTATCGGTTATTTTGTTTGTCTGTTCTATTCTGTACCATATTTATACTTTTTATTATATAGCGTGTTGTAATGAAAATTATTGAGATTAATTTTTTTGATCCAACACACATTTTAATAGAAAAATATTAAGTAAAATATTATGCAAAATATTTAACGAAACAATATTTTTCTCCTTGCAAAAAGAAGGAGTTTTTTTTTTTGAGAGTACAAAAAGAAAATAATCTAGCTCGATTTATTTTTTTTCTTAAACTAAGTTTTTTTTTAAGTCGAAAAATGATAATAAGATTAATAAGATAATAAGATGCTTTTGAAAAAAATCAAAAATTGAAAAAAAAATTATTACATATAATTTAATTTAAAAAAATTCAAAATCATACAAATTGAATGTTTTTAAATAACATAAATAGATCACAAATAAATAATTTTGTAAAAACAAGATAGCTTTTGTAAAACAAATAAACAGAAGTAAGCTAGCTTACAGTAATGAATGTATAATAAAATTTGTGTATAGATTTTGAATTGACCCTGGCCGTGTTCGTTAAGTCGCTAGTTGAATATCAACCAAGCGGGGTATGACTATGGGTCAAACCCAAGGAGAGGTATAATTTTTAATTAATTTTATATATAATCTGAACACTCCGACTACGTCCATGGGTGTTGATATACTAAAATATTCTAGAAGCCTCCATGCGAAAATATATTGTCAAAAACAAAATATTTATTCAAAAACACAATCATATTCTAGAACGACCCATAGCGGGTATATAAACCGTGACCAGTGTCGATTCAAATCAGTTTTAAAATCGACCATTGTGCGATTAGTATAAAAGTTGAAATCAAGTATTGTCTAATTAGTTCAAAGTAAATAATTGTTGTTCAAACCAGATCAAAGTATAAGTTGGAATTTGTACAAGTAATTTGGTCAAGTAATTCAAAGTTTAACATTGTGTGAAAAAGAATTAAAATAATTGTTGAAAAAGAAATTGGATAATCATTTTTTTTTTAAAAGCAATAAAATCAGGTTTTTTTTTGTTTCGTAAAAACTTGTGTTTAATTTAATTTTTTTTTTCTTTTCTTTAAACAAAAACGTGCGTGTTGTTTCAATTACAAAATATTTAGTAATATCGTTTACTAATATATTTTTTTTTGTTTTTGTCGAGTATCGGAATCATTGCAGGTTCGGGCAGCGCTCCTTTGAGGATAAAGAGAGCCAGGATACCGCGACAAGCGATACTCATTTCTTACAGTCAATCTATTGATAACTGTCAACTTACATTACCAACGACGATATACATATTTTACAATTTTACAAGATAAATAACTGTTTACCGATGTATCGATCTGGTCATTTGGTTGGGTGGATCGATACGGTAATGATTGGTCTCTTTAGAACTGAGATTGTGCTCTTTTGGATTATACGTGGATAATTTGTTTTGACTAATTTCTAACTATGAACAAATATGCTTCACCTATATGCATCTATCTATCATATGCATATGAATGTAATGCAATTATTTAAGTGAGGTTTTACCCACTTCCGGGACGTCTGATTAATCTGAAATTTTGCAGACGTATTAAGAGAAAATTTTAAATTTATTAATAGCCAAATTAAAAACTTGCATATGTCGTCTACCTTTGTAACGTGATGGTATAGTGTTTCTATTGAAATATCATCCATAAAATTTTAATAAAAAAAAAGAAGGATTTCCAACTGTTAAAATTTAGAAAAAAATAATTATTTGACTTAAATTTCCTATGCTATATTCAATATATACTTTCTTTGGTAAAATTTGAATTCATTCCAACACTCATGAGAATGAAGAATGAAACTATAACACACAAAAATTATTTCGTTTTAAGACAAAAAAAAAAGTAAAATTTAGAGTTAAAAAAAAAAACTAAAAAAAACGTGCTTTTATTGCAATATGAACTAAAAAATGCAAAATAATTTAAAATAGAATTAAAAAGATTGACAAAAAAATTAATTTTAATGTAAACAAATGTTTGGTGTGCTTTCTACTTATTCTTGTACAAGTAGAAGACGTAAATAGAGAGCACCCCATGCTTTTGTTTACATTAAAGTTAATTTTGTTGCCAATCCCTTTATTCTATTCTATTTGAAATTAATTTGCATTATTTAGTTCATATAAGCAGGTGTTTTTTTTTGTTGTTGTTTTTTTTAACTCTAAATTTTATTTATTTATAAAAATATATTTTTTAGATTAACTTTAGTTAAATTTGACACAAAATTGTCACCGAAATCGATTACAATTTGATTATATAACTGTTATAGGTCAAAAACAATTTTGATGGATTTTGTTGACGTAAATAATGCTGTCCATTCGATATACAAGAAGGTACAAAAAGATTGGAGACACTGTTGTATATATGCGAGTTTAAATTCAAACAAATACAAACAATTCTATTAGTTGAAATATATTCAATATATATATATATAAGAAAAAAAATATAACGTCGTACACATTTGAATATTTTATTAAAAAAATAGAAAAACAAAACTAGGTATGTAAATCGTAAACGATATAATATAATCTATCTAAGAGCATCACAAAAGAACACACGTGGAAGGAAATCGCCATGATGATCATAAGTTATGAATAATAAAAATGTAATTTAAAAAATAGACATAGCTTTGTTAACTACACACATTTAAATAATAATATTGTTGATTCTCGTCAATAATACAAATAAAATTAAAATAAATAACAGTTGGAGGGAGTACCTTTAGTTTCATTAGGTACATATCATGATTATTATTATTACATTCATGCAGTCAATCAATAATAATATAATAAATATTAATAGCAACAATTCACTTAAGTTCATTGGCTTTATTTTATATTTTTTATTATTTACATTTTACATATGTATATGTATATAATGATTTATTACCTAAGTATATGTTTTATATTGTGTTTCATCATCATTCATGATAGATGCTTGCATGCAGCATTGAGCATGGATTGGATTTGATTATCAATATGAAACAATATCAGAATAAACAATATCAATAAGAACAATTATTTTAAACCAAGAATTCTGACTCTCATATATAGGCAAGATAACCAGTCCAAGTAGCCGAGCGGTCTACGGCGTTATGTCTGCGCAGTATGCCTACTTGGAAACTGGGAGGTTATGGGTTCGAATCCCGACATCGGCAGTGTTCTTTATTGAGGCAAATATTGTAAAGAAAAATATTTCTCCCTCTATCAGTGTATATTACAGAAAAAAAAATGTTTCTCTAAAACTCAGTTATATCGCTACTTTTTTAGGTGAAAATATTAAGGATTGGACCGAAAACTTATCCCCTTTTACATTTATGTTTTTGATCGGATATCACTTCTTTTTGTAAAGCTATTTTTACATGTATCTCTTACGGTTTTAAATAAGGATATTGTAACATCTGACGAAGAACAACATAGTCCAATTTTGCAAATTGGACTAGGAATGGGCAAATTTATACCTCTAGAACACACATATACAAATCAGGATGTTATCTCTTTCGTGCTAGAAAATATGGCACAAATTTATCCCCTACCAACATGTAACCTTTTTGCAAGTAACTAATAATTGTAAAAAACTTTTTTTCGTATATACCGGGTATTTAAGCAATTATAACTCATTTAGTTGTTATTTTCTCTTGTTTAAATGTCAATTGTTAATTACATTATCTACGGTTAATATTTCAACGGTTATGTTATGTGAATAAGGTTATGTGTTATGTGTAAACGACTTATGTACACGACTAAAACGTACATCGTCACAATTTGTACAAATGTTTAAGAGTTATTAAAGAAAACTTTATGATATACAATTTTTTTTAAACTTTTTCCATTATTCCATTTTATTACATAAAACATTGTATAAAAGGTCGTTTTGAATCGGCTGACATTACTACATACTATATACCACTGTGAGTATTTTTTTATCAACGTTTATGTGCTCTTTATTACAATTTAGATTGAATGTTATTACGTTAAATAGCTCGTTGCTCGGTGATCGAGTCTCTTTATATATTTTCTACATTTATTTTTATAAATTTTATCGTCTGATTTTCTCTCCCAATATAAGTATTTGTTTCAATATAATTTAAAATAAATCGTATGATATTAACACTATTGGCAATGTTCACAATACATTTTTCTATACTTATAAGAAACGATATAAATCGAGAGATATGTAAATTTGTATTTTGTCTTTTGTATATTATGGTATTGTCACCGCTTTTTTTAATACATCTGCAAAATTTTATATTGTTCAGACGTCCAGAAGTGGGAGAAAACTCACTTACAAAATTCCTTTACATTCATATTCAGATAGATACATACAGGTCAAGCTAATAAAAGAATGTTAAAAAAAACTACTGATTCATTTCAGCCTTAAGGTTGTTGTGAAACTGGAAAGGGTCACTAGGGGTGGTGAGTTTGTCCTATACTAAATGCATTGATATCTCATCCATTGCCAATTCTAAATAAGTAAAAATTTTGTAATTAAATCATTTCAAATAATTTAATTTTTGTAAAAAAAATATATATTTGTAAAAGAAAAATATTGTTTAAAACTTAAATCCTAAATTTCATTTTTTCGAAGAGTTTTAATAATTAAAAATATGTTTTTATGTATTTCAAAAAAGTTGCATAAAACGAAAGAAAACTAGATAAAACGAAAGAAAACTAGTTAAAAATAAATATAACTAAAAATAAAACTAGATTTAGAACATTTTTCGATCTACAAAATTAATTATCTCAGAAACAAAAAACAGGATTAATTTGAAATTTGGTCCAGGTATTTATAAGACTTTGATAATTATTATGACAGTTTTTCATAACCCTGGCATATCTGGTTGTCGAGATATAGATTTTTGTATTCATGTTTTTACCGACGAGTCCATTTAACCTATGTAAAAATCTCTTAAAAATCATAACTTTAACATTTTTTTACTCAAAAACTAAAAACAGGATCAACTTCAAATTTTGACAGGATATTCTTTATTATTGAAATAATAAGTTTTAATTATAAATTTTGAAGAACCTGTCATTAAATTGAATTTTCTTCACAACAACCTTAATGTCAAAAAAATATGAAAGAATTTTTATACTTTTTGACGTAGTAATCCAATCACATACTGTGTCCTTAAATATGACCTACAAGTAAATCATATTTGAAAATTTGTAATATATGCGGATACTGATGTAAAATCACATAAATGTGTAAATAAATTAATATATTCAAAGAAAAGTCGGACCCTATTGTTTTAGAACTTGAATGAATGTTATGTTGCTTGTATTCAAGTTACAATACAATACAATGTAACTAAACATTCCTATCTCATTTTATACTTTAATTAAATTGAAACTCACTAAACCAAAACATATTACTGTTGAACTGAACATAATTGAGTAAAGGGAAATCGTTAATTTAATAATAGATAGATCATTCACTACATACACCATATACCATATCACATGTATATATACTATGTATTCTATAAATATATATATGTAGGTAGGTATATCACCACACATGTGAAATATATTGTTGCATATATCATTATCTATCATTACATACATCATGTACAATAATGTGCATTGAAATTACTTTACTCCATGTATATATATATATATATATATATATATATATATATATGTACAGTCACTTCGTCAAAAATGAAAAAAAACTTTTACAAACAAATGAAATATTGTTGATATTAAAATTTAAGAAAACCCGTAGGAGCTACGTATACATCAAACTTCCTAAAAAGAAGAAGGAATCGTAATGAATATCAAATCAAATTACCACAACTTTACTAATGACCAAAATTTTCATTTTTGAAATATTAAGATAATCACAAATTTGTGTTCCCCCCTCCTACTAAGCCCCATTTTTCTTTTTTGGCCATTAATGAACTTGACCTTTCAAATAACAAAAGCATGTTATATACCAAATATAATCCTGATTGGAGTTAAATTACGATCTGTAGAGATCGCATATAAAATATATATATATATATTTTTTTTTTCAAAAAAGTCTGGAAACGGTCGAATAACTCGTGAAAAACACTTTGAAACGAAAAACGAAAAAATACATGTTCAATATTTTTAAAAAGTTATCCGATGATACCAAAGCCCTCCACAAGTATTTGAACTTCAAGTATAGACATGTTTAATAGACGTTAGATACTCAACAATTTCCGAGAATCACATAGTTTAACACTACTCCAAACCGAGACCAAGCGTCTAAAAAGCCTTCTGCCAAAAAGGTTTGCTACAGACCTCGCACCGAGAAAAGTGGTTGTGCTTTCCGGTACATTATCAGTAACTTCTACCTATTCAAATTCCGGATGGGCACGGTAAGAGGCGAATGACTCGTTTTTCAGCTAGCATATTATACAAAAAGAAACAAGTTATGCGATATTTTTTTTTTTAAATTTAACTCTTTTTGTCTTAGTTGTTTAAGGAGCTACGCTTCAATATAATTATTTCCGAGAGATTTGATTAGTGTATATTGTATGACGAAACGCCCTAAGAAGATGTCCTGGCTAAAGAAGTAAGTCAAGGTAAGAGAAGACCATGCACATTCACCCATCAAGGCTGCATAGAAAAAACAATCTACGCATGTGCAGCTTGCAAATAGTTGAACAGGTTGTCAATCTGAGGCCTCTACTTCGTAGAAAATGTTCTTCATGTGAATGAAGTAGGTGTGAGCCTCAATCAGACTTATAATACTATTTGAAAATTAAATGATAATAAAGTTTTTAGAATACCACATTTAATTGTGAACATTATAGATCAGAGGTGGGCAGGAGTTGACTCCGCCAAGCTCTGAGTGAGAGGTAGGGAAGAGAGATAGAGTTAATACAGGGTACCTACCAATTATTAATATTTTCTTTTTTTAATTAAAACATTTTCTGAAAAAAATATAATAATACCAAATCTTTTTTATGGTCACTATTATACAAAGTAAATAATACAAGCAATCATTCAATACATACTCTGGAATTTTGGGCTGGTAATTTGGGTCATAAAATGTACCTTTTTAGTATATATCATATTTGTGTATGAATAAAATAAAAATATATAAAAAATATATATAAATCTTTTGAACCTTTAAGTTTACCGCTGGACCATTGTAATAAAAGAGGGAAATTTTTGCAAAGGATAATTTAAATAGAAATATAGTTTTGGAAATTCCAAATAATTTGTCTAAATATTTTACTATTCATATCCGAGAACTAATAAAGAATTATTTACCTGATTTAATTATTTTTTCTTCGTATGGAGTATGCTCAGTATAGTGTCATGGGAATTTGATGAATTAAGTTAAATTTTACATAAAGTGGGAATTTGAGTTCTTCGAGTTAGTCTACTTTGAATTGAAAAAGTGAAAAGTACTATTTGTAGTAGTGGAAATTATTTTTCGCATAATTTGTTTTTCAAAAAAAATAAAATATTGACTATACTATAGACGATACTATATAATTATTGGGCAATAATCGGTAGGACAACCTGTATTGAAACATCGTTCCGTCTTGCTTCATAACATACCTTCTTTACTTACTCTCACCCAGCTTATGGAGAGCCCGTAAGGCTCAGACAAGCTGTCTGTGCCCGCCTCTGTAGTAGATTGCATATAATTAACACATGTGTACTCAACAATATACATATCCTACATACAACTTTACATGTATAGCATCATGTCATGCCCATGATGACTATGACGCTGATAATCAGTGATTGGAGATACAATCAACGGAGTTAATAGTTAATTTATGGAATGTAAATGCATTTTGTTTTGTATTTCCTTTTACAATAAATATTACAATTATTTAAAAAACAATTAATAATGATTTATTCAGTCGACTTGAAAAGTGAATAAATCAGTTTGAAAAATTAATACCCGACTACGAAAAAAAAGCACGGAACAAGTGTGTAGGGTTTTGTAAATATTTCTCGTAGTCGAATGCCGGGAATTGTTACAATTTTGTTGTGTACATCGCAGTTGAGCCTTCGACTACGAGAAATATTTACAAGGCTCTTTAAACTTTTTCCTGTTTTTGTTGTTGTAGAGTTTTAGTTTTTTAAACTTATTTATTTAAGACTTTCATTTAATACCAAAGTCGATACACATTTTTTTGTGTTGTATAGCGTATTATGCAAGTCATATCCACCATATTGGATTTAATATGACATCATGACACGTGGAACCCTAAGACGAAGCTCTACACGGATGAACAAACTAACATATATACACTCTCGTTCATAAAAATTGAACCAGTTGGGACATTCTAAATGTTACAGTAGGTAATATTTATTTTGCATATATTTAGTAATATATATACGCTTAGAATGTGACCAACTGGTTCAATTTTTTTGAACGGGAGTGTATATAGACTACTAAAATCTTAACATTTCGTAGTCGGGTAAAAAAAAAATTGCATTATACTCAGTGAGATTCGCCATAATTCTTCTAATGTACAAAAAAAACTTTGAAAAACTAAATATTATGGAAATAAGACACTTCTGAGATCTACTGGCGAAGTTGAAACAAAAATTTTTTTACGGTTATATTAAATATAGTCGAAAAAGACTTACCATAATTAAAAAGTAGCAAAAGCATAAAAAACGTACCTGAAACAGAAAATTTTGTAATTAAACACTTGATAAACGGAACTATTATTTATTTATATGGAATTTTTTTATTTGAACAATTGATAAAATTTGGAAAGGGAAAATTTTTTTATAAAAACAAATATATTGGTTTTCTTCGAATGTGTATACTTTTAAACTATCTTGATGTACAATCAAATTCAATATATTTGCTCCAGTAACATTAAATACACTTAGAATGTTTTAACCGGTTCATTTTTTTTGAACAGTAGTATATGGCTATTATTTTTCTTGTTATTTGACTATTTATATGATTCAATTTTTTTTCTAAGCTTAACGTCTATCCATCGATCATTATATATTTATGTTTTAATTTGTTTAAGGTTAAAAACGGAACTACCGCAGAAAGTTCGGACGGATTTGTATACTAAGGTCTAAATTTCTGGTCTAAATTTAATATGAAAATAAAAGTACATCGAACACATTCGTGATAAACGGCGCACGTATCATTCATGAGTACGATCGGTCTTGCAATATATCGTTTATACGTATACGTCACGAAATATCCATTAGTATACACGTAACATCCATGCGTAAATTTTAGTGAGTCAGCTTTCGGTCTATTTGATAAGGTCACATTTTTCTATTTCAATTTCGTTTTTATAGATGGTGTTGAATACAACACAGGAATAAGTAAGTATGTTGAAGGTATGTGTGGTGAATTTGTTTCTGACTCTCCCCCCTTCTATACTCTGAAGGTTGTTCTATATATTGGCGAGACGTCGGTCGTTTTGTCTCAAGAGTGTTGGTGTTGGTGTGGTAGTAGTGGAGAGCTGATGACAACAACACCAACGCACCACCAACCCTCCTATCAAACAACAAACTTTCTCAACGATAATTTTCCATTTTAATGTTGTTGTTGTTGTCGTTCCTTATTTCTTCTTTCATTCCTTCATCCTTACATAGATAGACGGACAACGGACAACTGCAAACAAGTCCTTCAAACAGTTATTTTACGAGTGTTTTTGTTTATCAAGTTTGAAATGTATATTAAAGTTTGCTTTTCGTATAAATTTATTTAATATTAATTAACTTTTTAAACAAGTTTTTTTTTTTTTAATTAATAGCCCTTTTCATCACTCGAATAATAATCTCGAAAATGATGACCCATCAGATAATAACAAATCTTACTAATTTTTAGGTGAGAAAGTTTAGCTGCAAAATTTTTGTCATTGAATTTGAAGGCTAAAGAAAGCATTTTTAGTAATTAATCCAAAATGTATATTATGTATAAGTTAAAACTTTGGAAGCATCGCGACACAATTTTTGCTGGGTAGAGAATGTAGAACCGATTCAACAAATAAGTTATAAGTGCGCACAACCAACTCGTGTGGTCAAGTGTGGTTAAAAGCGCTCTACTCGGAACTGGGAGGTTGCCTGTTCGATTCCCAACATTGGTGGTTTGTCAATTAATTTAATTAAAACAAACAAATTAATGGGGCGGTTAATTGACTAAACTGTCAGCGTATGGACAAGAACGAAAGTAACCGGCAATGCTTGTGAAGGTTTTCTGCAGTTTTCTTTCAGAAACTCCAGATTCATATCGGTATAGTTCCTATCAAAGTCATCCTCAGTCGCATAACCTACCAATACCTAGCCTACGTACAAATTTCTTATCCTATAGGAGTCTAAAACGATAAACGATATCGGGTTCCAATTCTTCAATGTATAATTTTAGAGGTTAAGTTGCCTTTCATTTTGCAAATGGTAATAGATTGACCTTTAAATTGACCTCCTGTCATATCTTCACTTGACAATACATTGTATTTTAAATATTAGATTATCAAATGATAATGAGAACTCTAGGTTTTTGAAATTAAATTTCAAATTCGCCCCTTTACCTAGATCAGTTTTTTTTTGTATTATAAATACGTATTTCGACTACAAAGTAGTCATCATCAGTATAAATTAGCTAGTCGTAATTTACTTTTTGACAATTAGAAATAGATAGAAAATCGAGATCAATAGACAAAAATAAGAATAAATAAAAAATTAACCAAAATAAATTAAAATATAATAAATTTTATTGAAATTACTCTTGTTAAAATTTATTTCATTCAAGTTTACTCTTGTTGACCTCACTCTTATTAAAATTACTCTTATACTGTCTCAGGATATGTTACTCGTTGCTAATTTGGTGACAGTTTCACCAAACTAGCAACTGAAACTGTCACCAAATTAGCAACGAGTAACATATCCTGAGACAATATAAGAGTAATTTTAATAAAAAAAAACTGATCTAGGTAAAGGGGGGCGAATTTGTAATTTTACATTGTATTTTGCTTGAAACAAAAAGAGTCGAATAGCCTCCGCGCATCCTTAAATATTGCTACCCAGAGTCAGAACCCTTTGAATGAATTCAATAATATTTTTAAAATCAATCTTTCTCTTATACAATAAAGTATTTCTTTTTTCCACATACATCAGGCCAAGGCATTAATTATTTATTACTTGCTTATCCAGTTTATAAAGGAAATACCAAACTAGTTCTACATGAGTATCTACATGAAATGATTATTCTCTCACGCTCGCTTGAAAGAAGAAATACGACAAATTGGTTTTATTTTCATACAAATGAGGTATATTAGAATTAATTTCTGGTTATACACTGCTTCCATTTATTGATCAAGTATAGATTATTAATACAATGATATTTATAATAGAGCTACTAAGTATTTAAAATGTGATTACTATGTTTTGTATATAAATATAGTTTTATGTATGTATTGTTTGTTGGTAATTATTTTCAATATAAGGTAAAACTGCCCAAGAGTACGCATTGTATCAAAGTTTTAATCTGATATGTTTACACACTTGTTGACAGCAGAAATTCCATTTTTAAGGAAGTACCAGCATACCACTACTTTTCAACAGATTTTTCTCATTTTTTGTTCACAAGCTACAAATTACCTTTTCTAATAATTCCCGAAGTTTCAGAATTTTTGACCGTTTAGAACGCGAGATAATTATTATCAAAGTTATCATTCTCCCTCACTCTCTCCTGTCCGCCCAACTATTATCTGTTTTATTAGAAAAAATAATCGACAGAATTTAAAAAAAAACTAGGAGAGTAAAGCTAAATATTTATTATATAAATTTAAAAAAAAAATCGTGTGTTATCGTTTTGTTTTCGAAATATAAAAGGTTAAAATTATTCCTTTTCTTCAATATAACATTATTTTGTATATATGAACAGTGTTTTTGTCTATGTGTTGTATATGTGTGTTTATGTTTTGGTGGTATAATAAAATCAAACCGGTTTGTTGTGCTGATTGCATAACACAGTGCTGGAACGTCCTTAAGTTTATTGAAGTGAGTTGTGGCAGTTGCGATTCATTTATCAGAGGGGAGGAATGTTGACTTTGTTTCGTGACATACTGTTTTGCAATATTTGTCCCACACTGATCAATTATTTTCACAAGTAATTGTCGATATATTAAATTATTTATTATTATATGATTCCGGTTTTCTTTTTCATTGACAAATTGATTTAATTCCTTCGGTAATTTTGATACTAAGATGGTAAAAAAATCGTTGGTATAACCGTGCCAAATTTGGCAATACTAAACATTTATGGAATCAAAAGATTTATATGTCTGGCATCCCAAACGTTTTTCTCATAGACTCTCGGTATAGTTGTAATATACCCGAATACGGGCACAAAGTTTAAAATTCGGATTTTTTAGTTGAATAGTTAGTTTTGAATGTTAATTAAAATGGGGAATAGTTAATTGGGGTTGAAATCGGGATGAAACCTGCTTAAACTTAAGGTTTGTCTACTTCAGTCACAATAATACTTATACTTGGTATATAAAATAATAGCGACGCGGCTCGGCTTCGCACGGAAATTTTAATGTACTAGACATAAAAACCTTTCGGAAAAATTGATCTACATGATGGTGAAACCGTTTCGAAATCCGTTGCGTGGTAGTAAAACGCTTAAAATATTCTTAAAAGTATAAACAATAAATTGAGTCAAATCGAGTCAAACTCAAGGTGTGGTGTAACTCCTTAACATTTTACCGGAAACAAACATTAAATACAAGTCTGAATATAGTGTTGATTGCTTGGCTATATTTACAACATTAAAATGTAAATTAGAATAAAAAGACTTGAACTAGTGTAACGCAGTATAATATAATGTATAAAGTAAGGGAATAGTGGCAGACCAGACTGTTTGTCTTTCATCTTATTAAAGCAGATGATACAAGATACAACCAACCAACATTCAATGTAGTGTAGACGACTAAATCATCATTATCATAAATAATAAAATAAATAAATACATTCATTGTTTGTTTGTTTGTTTGTTATTTAAATATGTACCTACGAGTAAGTGTTGAATCTACAACTAACACGAGTAGGTAGTTTTAGTCGTTGCTATACATTTAGTTTAGGCAGTTGGTGTAATAAACCTCTAATGTCCAGATTCATTAATGAATGTTATAGATGTTATAAATAAACGGGCAAAATACTTGCAACTCACAAATGATTTTTATACCCGGTATATCTAGAGCACGGTAGTGCACAAGGCCGAGTTTAAGGGGCATTTGGCCTTCTCACTTACAGTGCTATTACTTATCGAAAAATCAGAGGTGATCTGATCCCGAAATATCTTCTGAACGAAAAGTGCTGCAATGCTGATTTTTCGAATATGGAATATTTAGGGAATTATAAGAAAATAAATTTTTACTTTTTTTTTTTTTTAAAAAAGTTGCCCAAATTTATTGACAAATTATTTATTTCCAAAATCTTGTTATGCAGATATTTCTATGGAAACTATAAACTATATTAAAGATCAAGCCGCCAGGAAACTGTTATAACGGTTTGGAATTTTGGACTCGAATGTTTCTAACTCATTTTGACTCCCAAAGCAAACGAAAAATCAGTCGAATCAATTGGTTGATTTGTAAAGATTATTAAAATAATCAAATAGAACTCTAGGTTTTTTGAAATTACATTTAAAATTTTGCCCCAATTTCTAAAACATTTGTTTGTATTTCATAAATACGTATTTCGACTACAATGTAGTCATCATCAGTATGAATTAGCTAATTGTAACTATCTCTGAGATATGGATTCAGAGATATGTTGCTTGTTGGTAATTTGGTGCGTGTCTCACAATGATATTAAAAAAGTTTTGTCTTTTATACGATTTGACTGAAGGTATAATCTGACCTGAGGATTATTTGAGTTGACTGACTAACGGATTAGGTGTGTGAAGAGCCCCACCTATTTATTGACGGTATTCTTTGGTAACTATGCGGCGTTTGTTTAATCACTAAAGTGAGGGTATCGAAGCTAACTTTGTTATTCAGGTATTAGATTTTTTTGAAAATGATTTAATTTTATTAAATCACAATTTGGAATTGGGTTATTGTATAAATTCATTATCCGTTTACTCAATTTGTATATGTAGCTACTTTCGTATGCATCTAATTCTGTGGGGTTGACAAATCCACAGTATTGACAAATCGAATCTAAAACTACTGGAATCGGTAAAAAAAAACCCCACAGAATTAGATGCATACGAAAGTATCTACATATACAAATTGAGGAAACAGATAATGAATTTAGACAGTGGTCCAATTCAAAATTCTGATTTAATAAAATTAGACAATAATGTTCCTTTTTAAAATTAAACAACTTTTGTAAGAAATATATTTTCATAAACTTAGTATTTAAGCAATTAACTCTGTAGTTGTTTCATTTAATTTTCGATAATATTTTATTTCTTTTATGAATGTCAACAACTGTATAATAAATTACCATATTTTTTTTGTTTGTGATTAAATTATTTATTAATCATACAACGACGAGCTTTGACAGTATAATTTTAAATTTAAATAATGAATTTTTATAATTCAAACAATATTAATGTATAACAAAAACTTGGGTGGACTTCATGTTGAGCTTTGCACGCACGCACCACCTTAACAACAAAGGTTATTATCATTTGTATATTATTATAGGTCGTATAATTTAATTTTAACTATGAAGAGGAGTTTTAGTTCTGTTAGTTTAGACTTTAGTCGGTAAATAGAAAATTATATTCATTTGAGAGTGTAGGTGTGGTATGTTTTATATGTACACTCCCATTCAATAAAATTGAACAGATCTGAACCGAAATCAGTCTCTCACAATTTTGATTATTCTTGTAGTAAATGTTGTTTACTATACTTCCATTTCTTTTTTCACACTTTAAATATACACTACTTATCTTTGTTCATAAATGAATAATTATACAAACAGTCACAAAAGTGAGGAGTTTTATGAAATGTAAAAAAATTCACATTTCAGGTCTGTTCAATTTTATTGAATGGGAGTGTACATGTGTCTGTCTGTCTGTTCATTGTATTTAGAATAATTTAGTTATGTCTAAAACGTGTACTGGTTTCAAAAGATGTAAAAACTGTGTTAGTGTTCTCCTAAGACTGATTTTTGGCACCATATAAGGATTTGATGAAATATGATCGGATCTCGGTATTGACGACATTATCTCTAGAATATATTCCACGAAGAAGAAGTGTAGAGATAAAAAAAAAACACACACACAGAGAATATATTTTTTGTTCAATGTAGAAATTAATTGAAAATAATATTAAAAGACAAAAAAAACAAACAATTCCTTTCAGCAATAGAGAAAAAAAAACACATTACAGCAAATATAATACTTCTTTTTAAGCTACGAAAGCAATTAAGTTATGTTATTAAATTGACGTTAAAAGTAATAGAAAAAAATTGTTTTATTTTCTTTGCCACCGGTGGTGTAGTATGAACCTTTATAAAAAAAAAAACACACCAGAATGAATCAACGTTATCTTTTGCCTGCTATGTTTGTTTTTATGGAACAAAAAAAAGTACACTTTAGGTAGTCGGGTATAAATATAGAATGTTCCAAATTTTTGCACACTTATTATACACTCACACTTCAAATTTGAAAACGATTGACCGTCTGAAACTCGATAATAACTTAATTGAAGTTCGAATAATTAACTTGGGGAGCAATGGACACCACCCATTTTAAGCAGGATTTCTACCAGTTTTTTATGTTTAATAAAAAAAAAGACATTTAAGAATCTTTTAAAAAAATAACTATAAGTTATTGGATTTGTTCTGCGTATTTAAAAAAAACGCGAATTATTGACCGTCTCATTGTTTAGTTATAACAACGCATTGTGAAGCATTCTATAAATAAATATACGTGTCGGCATTCTGAACAGATACAACCTGACTATACTATACGTCACTGTACGTTGTACTACTCGAGTACATGTATGTAAATAAACAATATATCAACTGGCGGAATATAAGCGACGCTGCCGGATTGCAACTTGTACTAATGTTAGATAGTATTTGTATATACGTATAGACAAGTATCGTATGCGTAACATGTCTACCAATACAGTCTTGTACAAAAATTATGGCTTATTATGTTATACGTTCTTTCACTCTTAGATAGATAGATTGTAGAGGCTGCCCTGGACGATGTGATGCGATAAGGTCCAATGTGATGCCTAATGATGTGAGTGGAGTAAAAGGAATTTTTGTGTATAGATTAGGGATTGGTAGATAGTCATCTGGAGTTCGTGAAAGAAACTGCATACGTTCCACAACTTTTTAACATCATTGTATCACGACAACCACCTTAAAATATAATATTTCTTTTTGTAAATAGTTGTGAAGAGAAATGGTATAATTATATTAATTATACGATGTGTGTGTTATGATAACTAGTAATATTTTTTATAGTACCGCATCTACTATGATTAGTCTACGGTTAGTAGGGACGGATGAGGGTCCAAATTAGGTACAAGTGGATCTAAATTAAAAAAAAGACGATGTTTTTCTTCTATGAAAAGAGATGTTTGAAACGATGTATAAATACTATTGAAGTTTGATGTTTGAGGGCTACACTTTCCTGTAGCAAACAACTTTATTAAAACAATAATTAAATCTCTTGGTAATTTCCTTAGCAAAAAACTTTTATCAATTCATTGTATTCGCCTTCCGTCTCAAGCACCCAATTGTATTACTTACATCTTATACAAATTTTTAACAGCTTTTTAACATCCATTCCAATTGAATTTGTGGCTCTTGCCATATTTGAATAAACAAATTTAATCCTTATTTAATTTACCCTTAGCTTTTAAACATCTGTAAAAAATGTATTATATTTGAATTAGACTAACTTTGGCTAATGTCTCTACTTATTTAACTATCTACGAAGCAAATCACGGATTTATTGAAAAGGGTTTCAGATAAACATTTCATTTTTTACAGTATTTACTGACCGTTAAAAACATATTATGTATATACTGATGATTTCTGAATTTAGTTCGAGGTTTATAAAACCATCGATATCCCGGCAATCCATTATGAGATGTTCTATTCGCGAGATTAATACCACATTATCGGCATGTCAAATTAACAATTTTTATAACACAAATTTAGAATTTCCAAGTTTCGATTTGAAATCTTTCATTATTTACTTACTAAATCAATACAAAAACAATATTTCTCAGCATGAAAATGTAAAGTATTCCATGGTTTGCTATCAAAATAAAATGCATGCATGCACTTAATACAAGAGTTATTATTCAATTGAATCGTGCAGTAATCCTAATGATTAGTGTACTTATGTTTATTAATATTGTATACGGTATATGGTGGTATATATGTGTGTGCAAGTACTTGTATTATAATATGTATCGTAGTTATACTATCAAAGTCGGTTGTCTATAATAATTATTGCATCACCATTTCGATTCAATCGATTCAACATATTTCGTAAATATGTTTATGACCTCTTGATTACATCTCAACCATGAATTCAATAGTTCCCGATATGCAGAAAGTTAAAAAAGTTTTTATATCTAGTAAAAAAAAACCGAACGAAACTGTCCCTGAAACTTGCCATCTAATGACTTCATTGCATAGATTACTTATGGCTTCGTCTAATACTATCTATACATTATAGACCATATGTGGGCAGACCTTGACTGCACTCAGCTCTGAGTGAGAGGTAGAAAGAGAGATAGAGTAAATATAGGATACCTACCAATTATTATTATTTTCTTTTTTAATTAAAACATTTTCTAAAAAAAATATAATAATACCAACTATTTTTTATGGTCACTATTATTCAAAGTATACAATACATACAAAATACATTGAATACATACTCTGGAATTTTGGGGCATAAAATGTACCTTTTTAATATATTTGGGTATGAATAAAAAATAAATGTTACAATAAATGACAATACATGACAATACATGAATTTAAGTCTATTATTTCGCTAGATTTATTCTAATAAGACGACTGTACAAATATGCCTGCAATATGTACACACAAGTATATGTATATGCGTGCGAATTAATATACAAAGAGTATTTAGAAAGAATGAGAATATATATTGTATGCAGTCACGAATATAAGAATGTTTTAATGTAATGTTAATGTATTTGTATGTACATAACGTTTATTACAAAGGTTATATGCAAATTTAATATTTACGTGATATTTAAGAATATTCTTAATTGGATCATAAAGTGAATTCTTTATTTTTTAAACTGTATGAGTATTATTACGGTTGTTATATACATCAGTTAATAATAATTGATAGGCTTATGCCCATTTGTTACTGTCGATTCCAAAATTGGCGTTCCTTGTTCCAATTTTTGTTGCCAATATATGAAGTCTGGGTGGCTATGTGGATGTCAAGTAGGCATAACTATAAAGTCCAAGAAACGCTCTCACGAAATGCAAGAACTTTTAGCTTTGCCAACAAGTCCTATGCGAGATATAGCAAGGGCAATGATGACTTTCCAGCGTCTCAAAAATGAGACAACTTTTGATTGTACTTGTGCACCTAGAAAACAGAATTACGTTTTCCATAACAAAGGTCGAACATTCGTAAGACTTCATCTTCTATACCAAGAAATACCAGTACAAGTGGCCCACCGGTCTAAGGCGTTATGTCTGCGCAATATACCTACTTGGAAATTGGGAGATTGCGTGTTCAAATCCCGACATCGGCAGTTTGTCACTTATTAAGAAACAGAAGGGGCGGTTAATTGACTAAACTGTCGGCGTATGGACAAGAACGAAGTAACCGGCTATGCTTGAGAAGGTTTTCTGCAGTTTCCTTCACGAACTCCAGATGAATATCGGCATAGTTCCTATCATAGTCGGCTGCAGCCGCATATCCTACCAATTCCTAGTCTATACACAAAAATTCCTTCCACTCCACTCATATCCTCACATCCTTAGGCATCACAATGGACCTTATGGTTGAAGTGTAGCCCGTCCAGGGCAGGCTCTACGATCTATCTATCTATCTAGACAACTTACTGTGAATATGAACGCGGTGTACGGTGGGTGATAAAATAAAAAAACGCTTTTGATAAAAGAATATTAACCTAAAGTTATTTTTTCAGTAATGTTTTATCAAAATTAATTTGATAGGAAAACGGAATCACAGGAGATTTGAATGGTACGCTGCTGCATGTATAGAAAAGAAGTCAAGGGTACTATTTTCAAGTGTTAGATTATATACATAGAGATAAAGGAGGTAAGAATTGCATATGTAAAATAAAATGTCGTTATTCCAACAAGAAACACCTCTTGAAAGTACATATATACGATCATCGAAAAGTAGGTCATGCGGTATACAATAGATGTTTGTGTGTATGTATGTACAGTGTATTCCTTTAATTCCTAACGAAGTTGGCGGCCCGAATTTGTATAATTGTGATAATAAAAAGGTTGGTACATATGGCCACAAAAATTGTTGTCATTTTTTTAAATTTTATAGTCAATTTGTGCCTTATTCATACGGTTTACGAAAATAATTTTCGAATAAAAGTTATTACGATGTTTATAATGAACAACTTTTATCCCAAGTATTTTTTCGAAAATCGAATCAATAAAGCACAAATCAATTATAACGCTAGTAAGATATATTGTTGATTATTGGAAATGTGACAAAACTTTTCTGGTTTATTTCTTTGTATCCATAAAATTCTCATTCGATAACTAGTTTAAAGTTGACTCAACTTCTTTTATAATCATGATAATAGAAATACTGCTGGCCATCTGCTTCAGGATTTAAGGGATCTCACTGTATATTATAGTCTAGAATAGAATAAGTATATAGTTCGTTTATATTCAACAGATCCTTCTGAAATATCATTCCAAAGACATTTACATGGTTAACTTGAATTGAAATTCAACAAGCATTTAATATTATTACAAGGAAAAGTATATCTTGACTACAATTACAAAACTCTTGTATATATTATATTTTACATTTAATTAAATTTACTTTTCTATTATGAATTTTAATATTTTCTAATTTGTATAGTTTTATTATTTATTATATCTTTTAATTTTATAAAATTATTATGAATTTATATTTCGTAACAGATATACATTTATATGCTTTATAATTTATATTTTTATATCATGCATATATACAGGGGGTGTTCTGAAATTCATTCAGGAAAACTATACCACGATGTAAAGCTGCAAAAAAACAAATAAAACAGTTTAATAAAGTTTTTCGATTTGGCGTTTAGTTTTTGAGATATAATTAATTAAACATTATTAATAAATTCAACCAATCACATTTGCATTTTTTAATTTTTGTGGGTGTCGCTACACTTATTGAGAAGTCTGATTGTCGCTACTCTAGCATGCTCTACTGTGGTCGCCCTACAAGTGATATCATCAGAGATTCCCAAATTATGAAGGTGGTATGTTCGTTATATAACGTAGATAAGCATTAACAAGGATTTTTGAAAATTCATCTCCCAAGAGGATCAAGTGAAGGATGAAAGTTTGTATGGAAGTTCGTCATTTTTGAAGTTAGAAATATGAAAGTTGGTGTTTAGGCTTCTGTTTATAAATCAAAGTCAGTTGTATCAGCGTTTTTGGAAATTCATACTCTAAGGGGTAAAATAAGAGACGAAAGTTTGTGTCGAAGCTCGTCATTTTTGAAGTTAGAAACGTGCATGCAGGCTTCTGTTAATAAATTAAGGAGATTAAATTGGGGATGAAAGTTTGCATGAGAAGTACGTCATTTTTACAAGGATAAAGGTAGTATAAGCCTATAAGCATGTTTTTTATACATCACAAAAACATTTACTAGATTGAGCTATCGTCATGACTAAAAAAAAACTGTCGTGAACTCTTGAAACTTTTTTAATTAAATACATTTTTTTAATCAGAATATAATTAAAAATTAAATCAAAAACACAATAAATTGTTTTCCCTTTCAAAATAACAAAATATAACAAATGAGGATATGGCTGATCTGGCTGTATATAAAAAAGTAACAAATAAATACATGACATAGTCCATTAAAAAAAACAAACCATATAATGGAAGATTATATCTTTTATAAGTGTCAAATAATGTAGATTGAAGAAAGAAATGTAAACAGTAAATATGTTAGGAACAATAAACAAACAAACAGTGACTACGTTTTTAATATTTGAACAAGTGAAAATTATAATTAATATTCTGTCAGTTGTCCAGCTGCTGTGTCGTGTCCGTCGGCTACCATTAATGTATGCGTTGTCGCATCGGCATTCTCTCTAACTTAACTTGTCGCATTTACTCGTTAAATTACCATGCTTTAACTAACTTAACTGACGCCTTAATAATTAATTAATGACACATAAATATATTTAGATTAGACTTGTATACTAATAATAATAATCAATTTTAGTGTTTCTAAAACATACTTTTATTTTTATGAGTGACATTGAGTTTTCATTTTATTTTCTTTACTTCAAGTTATTGAAACGTTCTGTCAGATATAGAATGTTTGGATCCGAAACCTTGGATCCGTCAATCCTGGGAGAAATCCCGGCGGAGAAGTTGTGGGCCTTGTGTGTGGCGTGTGGCCTCGACAGAATACTATAGCTTCATCTGATTAAAATAGCACCTCTTACCCGAATACGTCTCGCCTTCGGGTGACAGGATGTTCTCAAGGAGGGCACAGAGGACCCTTTGATAAAGGTGCTAGGGACCCATTTGCGGTACCCCTCTATCTAATTATTATTATTAATAGTCGTAGGAGGGGAGCTCGAAGCCTGGCTAGGAATTTTGATAGGTTGTTCCTACTACTGCTACTATAGAAACATTTCTAAACGTCAGTCAGCTCAAAAATCTCATTCAATGCAAAGATAAGACCAAATTGGTTCCCTGATGCAACAATTTTATCTACATAACAACAGTTGGGAAATGACGACAAAATAATAATTTCTTTAAGATAGTTCCAGCAGTGTCTTATATAATTAGGACAAAAAACCTGTTTGCTTTTATTATAGAACAAATACATATACACACATAGATATATATATTCACTATTCATATATACAAATTAATGTAATTTTGAAAAAAAATAATTTTAAATATTTATATTTCGAAAACAAAACGGTAAAACGCGATTTAAAAAAAAATTTATTAATTAAATATTTATCTTAACTATCCTATTTTTATTTTTTAAATTCTGTCGAGTATTTTTTTTAATACAACAGGTAATAGTTGGGCGGTCATGAAGTTTTACATGCTTCTAATGAGAGAGAATCAGAGAGAATGATTACTTTGCTATTAATAGTTAGCCAAAATCTGTCGACAAGTGGTTTCATGCTGGTACATCCTTAAATAAATAATCTATTCATAACAATATTAATATAATTAATTAGTTGCATGCAACTAGGACTTTTCGAAAATAAAAATAATTGATCTTTCCCATAATCTGAAGTTATTGCCTGATATAAACAATAAATATCTATAAAGCCAAAAAATAACTCTAAACGTGTATTCAACGTGCATATAACGTATGTGCGCTGCGCAAATGCATTTAAAGTTTAGAAGTATTTATTACACTTTGGAAAGTTGCCAATACTTAAACATACCTATAATAATATGCAATATATAAATATACGGTGCATTCCAATTTTACGATATTATTAAATTGCGTCACACAAAAAGCTCTATACAGATATTTCATGACTTATTCAAGGTGGAATTTTATAAATTTCATGATATTTAAGTTATCTGGATATAAAATTGTCAAAAAGTTTTTGAGCGTATGGGTATAGTAAGAGTGAAAGAACGTATAGCATAATAAGCCATCATTTTTGTTCTAGACTGTACCGGTAGACACACATGACACATGCGATACTTGTCTATAAACGTTGCAATCCGGCAATGTCGCTTATATTCCGCCAATTGTACAACGTATAGTGACGTACAGTGTTGTCAAGTTGTATCTGTTCAGCATGCCGACACGTATATTTATTTATAAAATGCTTCACTTTGTGTTGTTATAACTAAACAATGAGATGGTCAATAATTCTAAATTTAAAGCAATTTTTTTAAAAGATTCTTAAGTGTCGATTTTATAAAAAATAAAAAACTGGTAGAAATTCTGCTTAAAATGGGTTGTCTCTATTGCTCCCCTAAATTTGTTTTGCGGTGTCATTAAGCGTAGGTACTTCGGCGCAGTTTTAACGAGCTTGAACTAGTTTCATAATGAATTCCAGTAATCTTGAACATATATTTGAAGCTTCTGCTCCAAATTAATAAAAGTTACTCTACATAGTAAATAAATAAATATTAATTTTTGTGAGAGGTAATTCGAACATTAACTTTGAAGTGACTCTGTGTATACTAACAAACATTGTATGGTGTGTTGGTTGGCATTTTATATACGACGTCTGGAATAAATTTATGATTGTACATAATTTTGTAACTTATAAGTTTTCATTTTGTAACACATTTTGATCATAGAATATTGATCCTTCTTTATTTACTCAAAATATTGTAAAACTATTTATTTTTAAATTAGATTACTTTTAAACCGATTTAAATGCCAAGTATTTTGTCAACTTTTTATATTTGTCAACAGTTCAAATCAATCAATTAAATTTTATATTTTTCGAGTGTGTTTAAACTCGTTTTAAAATTTCATATGTCAACGTCAAATTATTGAGGACAGTTTTTAGAATAAGTGAAAGAAAGTATTTTTCATTTGTAACGTTATAGTGATATTCCTCGGCCGAATTTTTACATCTTTCAATTGGTTATATTCCTGTACCCTCAGCGTAAAATTTCTCCTCTTATGTTTACATCGAATGTCCAACTTAGTTTATGGTCTCCTTCCATCTAATTAGGGGATCAAAACTTTCAGAAAAAAAGTACATACAGTGACAGTAAATCACTTGCATAGGTTGTCCGGCGGAAACCTGATTCGACAGGGAATTGCTCCACCCCCAAATTTTTTATCCTGAAATTTCTGAAGGTAAGTAAACACAATTTCATATTAAATTATTTGTTTTATATAAATATTTATTACTAGCATATATCCACAGTATCGCTCGCGTTTTACTTTTATATCGCTGGCTACCGCCATTTTAAAACTAACAAACTCAATGTTATTTCACACCGCTTCCACCACTTTAAATATTTATCGTTCCCATCGCTTCCACTACTTCAAATATTTATCGACACTTCCACCAACGTTATAATTTCAGTATCCTTTCGTAACGAGATAAGAAATACATACCAGTTTTTAAGTCTAATCATAAGCTTTTAAACAAAAAAACTTTCATCAAAATCGGTCCCGTAGTTTTTGCGTGATGTTCGAACAAATAATTAGATTTTTACAATTTTGTAATAGTAGAGATTTCGACTACAATGTAGTCATCATATCCCTCCATCATTAATCATAATAATTGATGGCAGCAAATTTTTTCTTAGTGTCCCATAATCAACAAATCAAGTCTTTGAAAGAATGGCAGTCATTTTTTGACACTGTCAGTTCTGAATTTACAACCAGATACAATTAACTTGCCATCAACATAAATTAAAGCACATTCATCTATTTAAAAAAAATAAAACGAAATCTCACGCGCATTGTTTTTAATCAAAATAAAAAGGAAGTAATTATTTTACACACTCAAACAAACAAATAAGTAAAACATGAAGTTATAAAACTTTGTTCAAACATAAAGAATATTTACGATAGTTTTACGAGAGTCAGACACATTTTCTGTCATATTATGATAAATTTAAGAAATTGTTCGTTCGCATTTCTCGTACATATTATATAAACTTTAATATATGTAAGAATTTGAGTAAAAGTGGTATATGATAGTCACACTATACCAGAGGTGGACAGGAGTTGACTCCGCCAAGCTCTGAGTGAGAGGTAGGAAAGAGAGATAGAGTTAATACAGGGTAACCTACCAATTATTAATATTTTCTTCTTTTAATTAAAACATTTTCTGAAAAAAATATAATAATACCAAATCTTTTTTATGGTCACTATTATACAAAGTAAATAATACATACAATCATTCAATACATACTCTGGAATTTTGGGCTGGTAATTAGGGTCATAAAATGTACCTTTTTAGTATACATCATATTTGTGTATGAATAAAATAAAAATATATAAAAAATATATATAAATCTTTTGAACCTTTAAGTTTACCGCTGGACCATTGTAATAAAAGAGGGAAATTTTTGCAAAGGATAATTTAAATAGAATTAAAGTTTTGGAAATTCCAAATGATTTGTCTAAATATTTTACTATTCATATCCGAGAACTAATAAAGAATTATTTACCTGATTTAATTATTTTTTCTTCGTATGGAGTATGCTCAGTATAGTGTCATGGGAATTTGATGAATTAAGTTAAATTTTACATAAAGTGGGAATTTGAGTTCTTCGAGTTAGTCTACTTTGAATTGAAAAAGTGAAAAGTACTATTTGTACTAGTGGAAATTATTTTTCACATAATTTGTTTTTCAAAAAAAATAAAAGTAGTGAATTTAATAATGGAGAAGACATCGCAAGCAGTCTTGGATAAGTTCAGATTATTATTATTATTATGTTTTTTGGTGTATCTCTCCATACTGTAAAAGATATTATTTAAACAATAAATATTTTATAAAACTATTTCTAAATTGATTGAATAAATTATTGGGCAATAATCGGTAGGACAACCTGTATTGAAACATCGTTCCGTCTTGCTTCAAAACATACCTTCTTTACTTACTCTCACCCAGCTTATGGAGAGCTCGTAAGGCTCAGACGAGCTGTCTGTGCCCACCTCTGGACTAGATTTGTATACAATCACACGAGGTGGAGTGCAGAGAGTGGGGCATGCGGCTCACTCAGCTCGGCACGGCATTCATTTAAATAATAACAAAAGCATGTTCCACATTATTAACTTTATAGTGTTTATATTCAAAAGCAATTTAGTTATTTTTAGTTTTATGTGATAATTTATAGCTACAGTCATCATAAAATATACACGAACAAACGAATTAAAGTTTATAGACTCAAGACGCAATATACGGTGTTGTTTCGTGTATGCTTCAAGAATTTCCTTACACATCAGATGAAATGGTTCTAACTCTGCTTTCAGTTTTAAAGGAAATGTTTGTTCTTAACTTCTATAGATTCTATCCACAAATACTACATAAATATCACCAAAAATATCAAGGAAATAGAGCTATTGTGTGAGGTACTTTTGGTATTTGAGAGTTCGTTAATGCGGAAAATCGAACAAGGGAGATTTAGAAGGAGGGAGCACAAAATTTGTTATGTCTCTCTTAATATTGGAACAATCGAAAAATGTATAAGAATTAACGTTATAGAAAATTCTTCTTTTTTCTGTATTGCCGGCAGTTCACGCTCGACGAGGCAGGACGAGATATAACGAGCACGAGAGTGTACTCATAACACTTTATATGCCTAGTCTCGACTCGCCTTACCTCGTCAACGCTCCATTAAAAGTCCGTTTTTTGACACTGGCTAAAGGAAGCAAGTGGTGAATTCGAACACCCTCAGTACACTCTCGCCTTCGATTCAACTTTCAACCGCCATTTTTAAATATTCAACTATCAACTAATTTAATTGTACCCATTAATCTTAATAGTAGAACACGAAAATAAATAAAAACTACATAAATTCCGGCTCCACATGCGGCTCCTCCAGTATTACATTTTAAAAATCTTAAACAACTAGCGGAACATTCTATATGGCGTTTTAAAGCTCATTAATTTATCCAGTTTTTAAAGCAATAAAAAGCAATGTGTTGAATGAGCGAATTAACAAGTTATGATCCCGTGAAACTTTGACTACTCTCTAAATTTAACGACACTCTTAGGAGTGAATCTCTGAAGGATCAAAACTCTACCTGGTTCTTTATATTTGGCTCTGATAAGTATTTGAGTAGTCTAGATCCTGTTAAATATAACTCTTCGACTGAACGAGACAGTTTAACTCATGAGCGGAACCGTTTATGAGCTTGTAAGATGATAATTGATTATATTTGAATCATTAATAATTATAATACGTTTAATAAATTAGAAGACAAGTTGAAATATATAAATTATCTTTACTGAAAATATTGAATAAATGTTTGTTGATAGTTACCAAGGTAATTAACAATAACAATTACCGTGGTAACTTGGGAAGGATATAGTTGAGGAGGATATGGTTTCTAAAAAAAAGCATAATTGATTTTCGGAGCCGTCGATAAACACGCTCATGGAGTTTTACATATATTACTCGCAGTTTCTGCTAACATGTCGTGTAAATATTACCTCGATATTATCCATACACATGCATGCACACATATACGATAGGAATAATGCACTGAAGTAAATGAATTAACATTCAAAATAAAATTATATAAAATATATAATATAAATTTCGTTAGAAAGATTTATAATCATCAATTCATATTCCAGTATACAAGTAATAAATTAGATGAATATTATTTTTTTAATAATAAATTCAACTTGTATAATGAATGTATGAAATAAAATAAAGTAATTTAAAAAGTAAAACTTAACATACTTAATAACATATAGTCAGTCAGTCGTTCCTTCGTTTGTATAATAAAAATATATTTAATATAGTTTCAAGATTTTAAAGATAATTAAACACAAAGTTGAATAATAAATAATGCATTAACATTTATGACATATTGTTCTAAATTTGTGCGTCATTGTTTTGAATAAATAATGAACGCAACAGCAAAACATATTACACTTAACTTAACCTTTATTAATATTCATTATGTCATTTACGTAATTACATATATTTATATCAGTTTATGTATGTAGTGCATATACTTACTAGTAGTGTATAGTCTACGACGTTATATACTTTAATCGTACGTAATATATTTATGGGTAGAATAATATCATGTTATTGGTCTTTTATTACTAGTCTAGGTCAGAGGTTCCCAAACATTTTTCACTGACGGAACACTTTGAGAATACTGGAATAACATATTGGAGAGTTGGAATTCGACATGATATAGGATCATATTATAATATATATATATATATATATATATATATATATATATATATATATATATATATATATATATATATATATATATATATATATATATATATATATATATATATATATATATTTATTTAAAATACGATACGATTAACGGTTTTCCAGGTATCAGATCCATAGTGCTAAAATTCCAAACTGTATGAATTGAGAAGGCAAAATTTTGAAATGTATTGGTTGGACGTTAAAATGAACCTGATTTTCGTACTGTTTGGGTCAAAATAAGCCTAGAAAATGATTATTATTAAAATGGAGAAGAAAAATTTTCTTCACTTTTTTCACATTTTTTCCAAGGGGTACCCCTTAAAAAAATCGCTAAAATTGGAGAAAAATTTTATGTCCTCGATTTTGATAAAAACTTGGTTTAAAGCTAATTTCGACCTAGCGAAAACGATGGCGTAGGTGAAAATACGATACGATTAACGGTGTTCAAGGTATCAGAACCATAGTGCTAAAATTCCAAACTGTATGAATTGAGAAGGCAAAATTTTGAAATGTATTGGTTGGACGTTAAAATGAATCTGATTTTCGTACTGTTTGGGTCAAAATAAGCCTAGAAAATGATTATTATTAAAATGGAGAAGAAAAATTTTCTTCACTTTTTTCACATATTTTCCAAGAGGTACCCCTTAAAAAAATCGCTAAAATTGGAGAAAATTTTTATGTCCCCGATTTTGATAAAAACTTGGGTTAAAGCTAATTTGGACCTAGCGAAAACGATGGCGTTGGTTAAAATAATATAATGAACTTCAATAGTTTGGCACGTCCAATAATCCGGCACCCTATAGTTTTTTATAGCGTCGGATTAATGAGACTCTACTGTATATGTATATCGATATATAACGATTTATAGAGTGCTAATATAGTTACTATGGAAACGACAATCAAAGTTGACATTTCAAAATTGAAACAAAATTTTAATTAAATAATTTTATAGTTATTTTTTAGAAGTATAGTTTTTATGATAAAATCAACAAAAATTTTAACCGACTCCAAAAAAATGGTGGAGATTCTATATTCGATTGTATGCAATTTTTTTTATGTTCCTTCAAGATTATTTCTTGAGACAAAAGATAGCCTATGTCCTTCCCCAGGATATAATCTGTCTCCTTGCCAAATTTCGCGTATTTGTATACACGACCGTTAAATGAATCAGAATCATACTAAACGATGTGAAAAATATTTTCCTGTTTAAAACAGTTTCGTTTATGACCTCCATACTCATAAATTTTAAGCCTCAGCGAGATTATACCGTTAATGTTTGAATGGATTTCAATTTCAATTATGAATAAAAATAACTATAATATACTGTAAACAAAACACTAACCCCGTGTGCCACCATATACCACAGATTAAGCTGCATTAAAACCAAATTATTGAATAAAAAAATTTATACATTCACTAATCTAAAATAATCATGGTATTTACTGCTATCATGGCGTGTTTTATATACAAATTCTTTATACCGGAAATTCAATACTCAGACAGAATATTTTTACTGAAAAATTTATTCGATTTACAAAAAAATAACTTAAAGGAGATAATTTTTATTAATTTATTCATTTTTATATAATCATTTCTGACCTCATAATTTTTTTAGCTGATTTATTAGCTAAATATACCGGGTGAGTCATTTGTAATGTACTTGTAGCGGTATCGCTTCTTTATTAAATTATTATTATAATTTTGTTCATCATTTTTAGTTGTTGCATAACACCTATAACTTCCCCCTATTACCCCTATTGCTTTGAATGTTAACAACCTTGATAATTTACATATTAAAATAATATAATATTTCATAAATCAAATCAATAAAGATCTATTATATCTTTCACATATATTTATTATTTATTTAAATAATAATTATTTATTATATCAATCTTTTACTTCTACAAATTGACGCCCGAGAAAAAATAATACTAAATCTCAATTTTCTCTCATATTTAGATACCTTTGCGAGCACACTACATATGCCCTTTGTTATTTCGGTAACTATATGTTGTTACTTTAGTAACTATCAACAAACTATTGTGAGAATTTTCATCAGGCAAAATAAAGTTTGATTTTAATTGCAAGAAATCCTAAAACTTTAATTCATCCAGTTAAATATCTCCAATAGTAAGCGGAATTGAGAAATGTGTTGGAAAAAAAAGTTGCAGGGCTTTTAGAGGAGGAAACATAATGCAATAATTATATTTTTGTTCCATGCATCCGTGCCGCGTGGTATAACCTATCTTATAAACGGTGCAAGATAGGATAATATATATAGATAAAAATCATTAAATACAAAAGATGTTTAGTGACAACTTTTATTTGAAACTTTTCCATCCCAAGGTTTTGATTTCAAGTTGAATTTACGACAAAAAAATGATTTATTCGAAGTTTTATAGAATTCGATGAATGTACAATTGTGGATTTTGTAGAATTTGATTAGTGTACTATATCCAGCACATGAAGCACATCTTAAAGTAGAATAAATACTAATATCCATTCATATTCACTGAAAACGATGTATTTAAAAATTTGTTTATCTAATTTTGTCAAAAGAAAACCGCTTTAATAATTAATGCAAAAAAAAGGATAAGAAGAAATAAAAAATGCGACACAATTAATTTTCGAATATATTATGTCAAATGGTAATGAGTAGTAGTAGGCTACACACAAAAAAAACATCAACGAACCCTATAAAAAAGAACAAGTTATCTTTTATTAATAATTCGTCTCAGCATCATATTTGGATGTTGGCATTTGTTCAGTAAACAACGTATCCTTGGCCGAGAAATTTAATGTAATAAAAGAAATTACCATATTTTATACACAACACAGAAAAAAACTTTTAATATAAAACTTTTAATGTATGTATGGGTTGCCTACAAATAAATTATATGAAAAAATTTAATTTGATGAAATAAACCCATTGACAAATCAACGGTACAATCAAAGTTTTGTGTAAATATTTGTAATACCTAGTAAAACATACTTCGTGTTCAGTAATTTTTATAGAATTCTTTCAAAATGAAACATTTATTATTTATTTATACAAATAAACTGTTTGTAATGTCAAAATAACTTTAAGCTTTTTATTAAATGCGTATGAAAGTATATATACGGTACTTATAACAAAAAAACTTTTTAAATTTTTGTCTGTCTGTCTGTTCCGGCTAATCTCCGAAACGGCTGGATTGATTTTGACGGGACTTTCACTAACAGATAGCTGATATTATAAGGAGTAACTTAGGCTACTATTTATTTAGAAAAATAATTTTTTAGAGTTCCGCGCAAGAAAATTATAATCCAAGAAATTGTGTACAAAATCCAAATCTTCAGCGTCAGCGAAGCGAGCGGTGTACGGCTAGTTTGATATAAAATTAACCTGCTCAACTTTTAATTTAAAAGTCAAATATTAATTTAATTTCTCATTTTTTACCAACGATTCAGCCCCACGATCAGAATTCATCTAGTTGTTGCCACCTTATTGTATTGCTATCAGAATAGGGATATGCATGAACATTTTTTTTCACATTTCTTTTCAGAATATGAAAATACTGTTAATACTGTAATAATATTTAAAAACGAAATTAAAATCCGACAAATATCAAGGAAGCTATAAGCTTTTAAAGATTATTATCTGTCTCTTTCTCGCAAAAATACTAAAAACAGAGTTTTACGTGTATTTTAAATGGTGAAAGTGTAATATGACGTCACCTAACATATCAAGAGGGCTATCACCCTCTTTGTCTAATCGGGAATTTCAATCATTCATATCTCGCTTATTTTTAAGGTTATTTAAAAAGTAATTTTACCTTGATATTTGTCAAGTAAACATGCTTCAATTCAAGTGAAAAAAAATTTTCATGCATATTCCCTATTGTCATACATTTATAAACTTTTAAAAAATCGATACGACAATTATAGAAGAATAGCGGGGAAAGTGAGATATATGTTTAAACTGTTGCTACAGGTCAAACTAATAAAAGTGTATAAAATTAATGATTATTAAAAATGAATAATTTATTTATATTGATAAAACTACTATTAATTTATACCTTACAACACCCACATTAATAGACTGACTGTACATAAAACACAATCCAATCATATTACAACATTCATACAAGTGAGTTACTGACCTTTTCATTTTTATTGAACATAGCTTGTAGGTATTGGTTGGTTGGTATCTTAGGTCATGGTTATTGAGTTTAAAAAAAACTTTAATAATTTATAAATATGATACTATATTGCATGTATTTATTATATTATATATACAAATTTCTTTATTTGGTAGTGTGGTACTGGTTACAAATCTAATTGGCCTACTTTGTTTCAGCAATAAATTATGAAATTTTATCAAAAGATAAACAACACTATTTAAAAATACTTTTTGTATTCATCACTTTATACAAAACTATTAGTTAGATTTAGGCATTATGAGGATATGTGAATAAAGGTCACAGGATATGTTTATGACAGTTTATGTAATTGATTACATTTCTTTTTTTATCACTTTATCTAATATCGTTTGTTTTAGAATAACACCAACAAATTGTTTGATTATTAAATGGATCTTTTAGTGCTTTAATTTAATATTAAAATATATTAGGTCAATAAAAATAATACCACTCTTTGAGAGCTAGGTCAGTATAATCATCTGTCACATGGGAGACTGTGGTTCTATTTTTCGCCGGAATGCCAATATAAGAATATATTAAGATTTTTCCTGGTATATTCAATTTGAATAAAAAGATAACAGCTGGATTTCAACCAAAGTTTTATTTTGCCTCAATATAATTAATATGGGATTGTTGGCAGTTATAAGGTAACTCAAGGAAACATGTACTGTACCTACGCATAGGTATCTAAATATTGAAGAAATCTAAGATTTAGAATTGAGTACATTACAAGCTTACTGAAAGATTAGATCTTTATGAGTAAAACTCGTACCACGAGTTTTTGTGTTTGACTGGGAAGATTTGGGGTTTAGATTCTTCTACAAGCGACGTATGCCGTTTTTGCACTTTCTCCTTTACGAAGTTGAGCATTACTACTTGAATGTGTCACTTGCTCCGGAATAATCCGTCAGACTTCCATCCAAAGAAGATCCTATAGTATCAGTATGCAATTACCAGTCCAAGTGATCGAGCGGTCTAAGGCGTTAAGTCTGTGCAGTATGTCTACTTGGAAACTGGGAGGTTATGTGTTCGAAACCCGACATCGGCAATTTGTCAATTATTAAGAAAAAAACAAGGGACAGTTAATTGACTAAACTGTCGGCGAATGGACAAGAACGAAGTAACCGGCTATGCTTGAGAAGGTTTTCTGCAGTTTCTTTCACGAACTCCAGATGAATATCGGCATAGTTCCATAACTTTTATTCGGGTCTTTCCAAAACCGGTTTCTTGAAAAAATATTCACGTGCATTGTTTATAATGTGCACTCTGTAGTGATATTCGTTAAAACGATCATGTAGCTCCGGATAATGGTGTTCTAAAAATTTGTGTGTGAATAACAGTTTATTCATTAATTACGGAGCTACATACTTCTAAAAATTTGTCACTAAAAACAGTAATTTGAATGAAAAATATTTTGGTGGTGGTGCTGGGAAATAGAAGAACCAAAAAGTTAATTTTCAAAAAGTGAACAGTTGTATGACATAACTTTGACAGTTAATGAAGCTGCCATATTTTTTTAATATTCCCACCACTGTCATTCAATTTATTATATGGGTAATTAATATTTTTTAATAAATCATTTGAAAGTAAATCCGTTTCATTTACTTAGCATTGCATTCAGAATACACTCATTTATATACACTTTTATTTGTAGTTTCCTTACTCTCTTTTCGAGCTTCAATTTACTTACTATCTCTTTGTAATGTTGTTGTTATTAAATTATTTTAGAAAATAATATTAAAATGAACATACAAAAGAACGAACCTTACAGTCTTACACAAAAACAACAAGAACCTTGAAGGTGAAAACTGATTACTTTTCTGATATACATCAAAATATATATAATGTGAAAAGAGCAGCTGAACTGAAATGTTTTGTATTATAATATTATATTTATATATATATATATATATATATACAGATACAACATACAAGCATTTTATATATAAGTATAATATATGTATGTGTATGTGTGGGACACTGACCTCCATATATATATATATAAATGGGATTATTCTATACTAAAAAATGGGACAGTTTGATGTATATGTAGCGGTGTCGCTTCATCATTAAATTATTATTATAATTTTGTTCTTCATTTTTTATCTGTTGCATTTCAACTATAACTTCCCTCTATTATTTAAATAATAATAATTTAATATAACAAACATTTACATTACATATACACCAGCGCCGCCAAAGAAATGACAGAAGCGGAGGTAAATAATATGACATAGGGCTATACATGAAGTGCCTTTAATTTTAGTTAAATGGCCGCCACGGTTGGCTTGGCAGTAGTTCATTATCTTTACCTAATTTTGCAAAAAATTTTCAATTGTTTATGGCTTTATTTTACAAATTGCTCGATGCATATTTTTCTTTTACATTTAACATTTTAGCTGAGCGATGGCCAATTAATGTTTACAAAACGGCTGTGAACATGTCGAAAAAATCAGTCAACATGTCTTTGTAGTACACCCCATTTACCATAATATTGTTTCATTTTGAAAGACTTACGGACCAGATGATAACAAAACGAACAAACTGTCTTTCACAATGCATTGGCTGTTTACGTGGGGATTATCCGAAACACAAATCCTACAGTTCTATTTATTAACATAATAGCCTACAAGATGAAAATGAGCTTGACCCGAAATGACTATTTTGCGATTGAAATCGACGTCATTTTCAAACACATTTAAAGCAATAACAAAGCGGATGGTCATTTTCCTTCACCTCTTGAATGGGTTGGACCTTGTAATAAATACAACAGATAATAGTTGGGCGGGTATGAAGTTTTACGAGCTTCTAATGAGAGAGAGAGTGAGAGAGAATGATAATTTTGATATTAATTATCTCGCGTTCTAAACGGTCAAAAATTCTGAAACTTCGGGATCTATTAGAAAACGTTATTTTTAGCTTGTAAAAAAACTGAGCAAAATCAGTCGAAAAGTGATAGTAGGCTGGAACATCCTTAAGAATCATTGATTGATATATGTATTGTAATCGTCGGTCAGCAGTCTTGAATATCAAAACCAGGAAATTGTCAATCAAACACGAATGTATGGACGATTTATATTTCGTTCTCGTCACTTCGCTTAAATATGACTTACAGTTTTGTTTTGCAACATACAGGAACCAAAATCTACATATAGAGGTCAGTGGTGTGAGTGTGTGTGTGTGTGTGTGTCTGTTAGAAACGAGATGGAGGTAGTAACAATATAATGTCGGTGCCATCGGGTATTATAATACATACAGACACACATTTAGTATTTTATACATTGTGTTGTTTTTTTTTTATTGTGTAGAAGAAGTTGTTGGTTGATATTTATGTATGCGGGCATATCAATTATTCTGGAAGGCTGATTCTACGTCCTTGGCCCCGCAAAATGTCAACGTTATTATTATTTAATTTATTTTTACTCATTGAATGGAATTTCACAGCTATTAAAATAATTAATTAAAATTATTATCATATAATGGTAGTTCAATACATATTTATAAAAAAAAGTCAATGGCATTATTATTATATATATATATATATATATATATATAATTTTGTATGTGTGTGTATAAAGATAAAATTAATTATATTTATGTTATGCATTATAAATTTTAATTCTTTTAAATTAATCATTAAAAAAGTATTTCTCATAATTTATGTTTTTTATTTGTATAAAAAATTATTTTATTGGCTCGAACAAGAAATGAAGTAACTAGTTAATTTGTTAAAAACAATGTATATATTGAGTTGTATATCGACCCTTCTATAATTTACCGTGGTTAATAAAAAAAACAGGGGGGCTCAAAATGAATGGATTTGCGCGGTCAGGGTTTGCGGGGTTTTATGCCTTGTATACATATGTGACTCAATGTTACAGACACTGCACATGTTAAAGATAAGTAACTTGGACCACGTTTTTTTAGATCTCCATATACTTGAAAATTCCCTTTCAACTTTTAGTAAAACCTTTGTTTTCAGATCTCATTCAATTATCTTTCAAGCACAGGTTATGGGCCCCTTGTTCCCTCAGTAAATGTTCCACTGTGCCAAAGTGAAGGTTTAAATTTATCATCAACTTCACCTTCCCTGAGTTTGATTATTGATTTCCAGGTACAAAGCCCGGCTCTTCATGTAAGTGTGCCTTCTACACCGAAACCTTTCCTTCTTTGAAGACATAGCTTACAATGTAGAAAACTTTTAAATATTCTAGCTATTACGATGCTATTCGCAATTACAAGCAAATGTAGATGTCAGCATTGCGAACGTCTAAGCTAGGTTTAATCGATTACACATAAATTAATAAATGTAAGAAAGATGAAATGATAACTTGAATAGATTGTAGAAAGATAGTCGTAATTTAGAAGTGTTTACAGTATTCATTGTTTTTAAGTTAGTGAGGTTAAATGTATCAACAAAGTATGATACGAGTCTTGAATTTTATTATGAATTATTTAAAGAAATTTATTAAAAATGAATAAATTAATAATTGATTGAAATTGAAATTGAAATAATTTATTATATTAAGAATTATTTTTTCTTAAACCTAGCTTCCGTAAGTTACGGGTTTTAACACCAGACGTCAGCCACTTTGCTTTTAATAGGGAATATGCATGAAAATTTTTTTTCACATTTATTTTCAGAATATGAAAATACTGTTAATACTGTAATAATATTTAAAAACGAAATTAAAATCCAACAAATATCAAGGAAGCTATAAGCTTTTAAAGATTATTATCTGTCTCTTTCTTGCAAAAATACTAAAAACGGAATTTTACGTGTATTTTATAATGGTGAAAGTGTAATATGACGTCACATAACATATCAAGAGAACTATCACCCTCTTTGTCTAATCGGGAATTTCAATCATTCATATCTCGCTTATTTTTAAAGTTATTTAAAAAGTAATTTTACCTTGATATTTGTCAAATAAACATGCTTCAATTCAAGTGAAAAAAAATTGTCATGCATATTCCCTATTGCGAATAATTCTAGTTTAATTATAAGATTAGAAATTGGTATAAACTATAGTAATTGAATAAATAGATAAATTTATTCAATAAGACAGCAACAACAATCAGTTAACATGTAAGTAGATATTGAGTGAGTAAGTGTTGAATATACACTCTCGTTCATAAAAAATGATTCAGTTGAAACATTCTAAGTGTAACTGAATGTAATATTATACATATATTTAGTAAAATATACGAATGGCTGAATGGTTCAAATATATTGAATGGGAGTGTATCATTATTGGTATACAATTTCACAAATTATATTGGGACAGATCAAGGACTTGTTTGAATTCAAACATATAATACAAATAATAATAATAATATATTAAACTGGACATTCTCCGGACCCATATATGGCTATATTCGGGGTGTTTTTGTTGATTATTAACGCTGTGAAATATATATAATGGATGGGAGCAATGTTTATGGGGGCGGTGATAACGGATATTGCAGAGTACAGTTTCCATAGAGACAACCTCAGGAGGCGGTACGTTACATTAATATGTACTTGGTGATGCTGCTGCTGCTGCCGCCGATACCGGCAAAACATCAGCGTCCTTCTACACCGTAAGTCTGCCGACTGCCGCCGTACTTGACAACAACAACAACAACGGTTGCTGCTCAGTATAATTTTACTCTACATGTTTGTTTGTAGTTTTGTTTAGATAATAAATGTGGCGATTCCATACTAGTGAGTGTGTGTGTGTGTAGACCATAACGAATTACAATTGGTATATAAATAAAATAAATTTTATTTGCTCTTATTATAAAATATAATCCATAATTCCCATTGGAAAAGGATACAACTTATACAACTCGAGCACAGATATTGTGCTATGAGGAAACATAAATCTCAAATACTGAGATTTTAAATTAAAACCTAAATAAACAGATATTTAAAAGGTATCTCTATTTAATTTATGTATAAATGTAAAAGGTTTTCTTGGAAATCAAATTCTCTGGTACTATGAACCACAAAAACTGTAATTTTTTTAAATTTTATAATGTATGTTTTGGCCTTTTCTATTTTTCTAGTTCCTTGTGGGTTCCAGTCTATTGCCATTCGTGTGATGTCGGCAGGTGCAAATCTACTTTCTGTGACGTACTGTACGCCAAATTTCTTCTTGGTTGGTTCGTTCTATACAATTCAAAATTTGGGACATAGTCGTGCCATTTTATTTTGAGAACTCGTCGCAAGAATTTATTAATATAAATGTTGGCAACTTTGCTATGAGTTTATTTGTCACCTTCCATGTTTCTGAACCATATAGGAGGATCGATTTGACGTTGGTGTTAAACAGTCGCAAGAGCCAAGTAGTTGTTTGATTCCTAGATATTTGACAACAGGCCGTATGCTTGAGATGCCTTATTTATTCGAGCCTCCACATCTTTTTCTCTACCGCCATCTTTGTTGACTGTACTCCCAAGGAAGCAAAAAGTATTTGACTTCTTGATAGTTTCAACTCCAATCGGAATAGTTTCATCTCCAATCGGAAAACGTTTAATAGAGACGGATCGATCTTCAGTCCAAACATTTTCCACTCGGTTTTCAATTTCATATTTACGGATGTACGATTCTTGTTGCATAAGTTGTACAATGAATGGTTTCTGTTAAATCAAGTTCTTGTTTTTCTATATTTTTAGTAAGCAATAAAATATCCAGATAGGTTTTTCGAATACATCTGTGTACAGAGAGGCAGACCAGACCGTGTATGTAGTTTAGTAACTAGTTTATTAAATTCATTTCAAGTATTTCATAAAGAGTTGGTATTTAACAAACATTGATATCCAAATACCAACAACATTGTAGAAAAAACAACAACAACAAAAAAAACATTGATATATTTTTAACTTCATAATAATATTTTATAAACCATATTTTGACAAAATGGAAACCCGACTTCAAAAATCAAATATTCTATAACAAAAAATGCACTAAAAAGTAAAAAAATAATTGCATATTCTTGTGCCAATTTTAGTTCACCTAAGCAAAAATTTTTAAATATATATGTACAATTATTGTTATTTTTGGAGGCGGTGTCAGCATAGAGAAATTCACATAATTTTTGGACACCGCCTCCAAAAAAAACAATAATTGTACATATATATTTAAAAATTTTTGCTTAGGTGAACTAAAATTGGCACAAGAATATGCAATTATTTTTTTACTTTTTTGTTATAGAATATTTGATTTTTGAAGTCGGGTTTCCATTTTGTCAAAATATGGTTTATTTCTCGCTTTTTAGTGACTTTGAAGTTCTATAACTAGTTTTATTTGTCTAAATATGGGTAGACCTACTAAACGACTTACTAATTTTTATTGAATTTTTTTATAACACATTTTTTTTTACCCGTTTTTTTTTTTTTTTTATTTTAAGAGCATTTTTTTATAACAGATTTTCAATTTTATTTACATGCATTTTGTTTTTTTTTTTGTAAAAATTTTTTTTTTTGGGGTCGGTTTTTTTTTTTGTAAAAATTTTTTTTGAAGTCGGTTTTTAAAAAAATTTTCTTAATTTCCCATTATGAATGAGTATACCCTTTCAAAAAAAAAAAAATTTCGCAGAAATCGGTTATCACATATAAAATGAGGATTTTCCTCGATTTCCCGGAGATCCCCTCATCAGAATGCGATTTGGTGACAATGGGACCAATCGGGAATCAAACCCTTTAAAACAAAAAAAAAAAAATTCAAAATCGGTTCATAAATGACGGAGTTCTGAGGTAACAAACATAAAAAAAAAAAAAAAATACAGACGAATTGAGAACCATCCTCCTTTTTTGAAGTCGGGTTAAAAAAACAACAACAAAAAAAACATTGATATATTTTTAACTTCATAATAATATTTTAAAATACATTTATTTTGCTCAACATTGAAAACTAATTAAATTTTTGTAATATGCACAACACAACACATGAGAATGAATGCATGCATGCATGCATGTGCATAGAGATATTTAAAAAAAAAAAAAAGTAAAAAAAACTAACTATAGTAAAATACAATATAGGTACATGTGTGTGTGTGTGTGCACTTTTTAAAATATGAATTAAAGAGAAAAAGCCGCATCACATGTACAACCAAATAGTATATGAAATTCTCCATCTATGGTTGTTTTTAAAAAAATAATTTATACCCATGAGAGTATTGTGTTCGGTGTTGTGGAACAAAAATCAAGAACCCTTACAAAATATTTTATTTATTGATTTAGTTTTAGATAGATAGATTGTAAAGTTTGCCCTGGACGGGGTTCAATTCGGCCATAAGGTCCATTGTGATGCCTAAGGATGTGAGGTTGTGGAAGGAATTTTTGTGTGGACTAGGAATTGGTAGGATGTGCGGCTGCAGCCGAATATGATAGGAACTATGCCGATATTCATCTGGAGTTCGTGAAAGAAACTGCAGAAAAGTCGGTTACTTCGTACTTGTCCATACGCCGACAGTTTAGTCAATTAACCGCTAATTAACCACTTGGACTGATATTGATTTAGTGTGTTGTTTTAATTTTTTTTCGAATTTCGTTGCGTTTAGGAGCTATCCATCATAATTAACAACTCCGATCAGTTATGAGTTAAATTAAATGAAAAAACCGGTTTCTTATAATTCCGTAAAGTATCGATAATTCGAAATTTCAACACTGTAGCTCTTTTCGTTCAGAAGATACTTCGGGGTCAAATCACGTTCTAATATTTCCTTAAGTAATAAATAGCACTGTAGTGAGAAGTCCAAATGGGTCCCTTAAACTCGGCCTTGCGCACTACCGTGCTCTAGATAAATACAATGATAGAAATATCAACAATTATAGAATATTTAAAAGAAATTAGGTTAAGTTTACCTTATTTTATAACTCTTCGATATGTTATAAATAATAATATTTTTTAAACAATAACCGCAGTTATTCAAATTACTAAAACTTATCATATTATGAGTAAGGTTCACGGCGAAAACGACATCTGACGATCGCATGAAATCAAACTTTATTTCCGGTGAAAGACTGATAAATTTTCAATCACGTATAATTTGATGATGTGGAGTTTTCATTCTAACTTCCGTAACGTTATTATTTGAAGAAAAAAAATTATTTAACTCCATCTATCAAAACACAGCTCGGCATGGGTTGCAAAGTCAGAAGAATCAAATCTGAATAGTCATCTAAAGGTATATAAAACATTTTAAATAGCTAATTCAAGAGTTACCTGACTGAAGATCAAATCTTGCAGAAGAAAAATTTAAATATCAACTTACCACATTAAAAATAGAAAATTACATACCTGTAACAAAATAAACAAAAATTAATTAACTGGCAAATGTATTAATTACATTATGTGAATAGAAATATTAACGAGATAATTAGTTAAATGGCTCTTGAATCCAAAATAACGAACATTAGGCATTACCATAAAAGCGTAACAGTAAATGGATATAATACAATGGCAAATTTTAACCGAGTTTCTATTACGAAATTTAATTTTTATACCCGGTATATATATATACATATAATATATATAATACAAGCACATTATACGATTAGTCCCGATTTTGTGACAATTGATAATTTGATATATGTGTTCATAAAATGACCGGATTAATCCATTTCCACATGTAGCCTCTATCCGCCCGTCCGTCTGTCTGTTTGTACATAGGTACGATAACCTAAAAACTACAAGAAATAACGAGCTAAAATTTTGAATGTGAATTTTAGAGCTACCGTAAAGGGGAAGTTCGAGAATGAGCAAAATTGGTCCTTGCATTCCTCGCCGTACCTTTAAAACCGTAAGAAATTTGACACAGTTTCAGCTCAAACATATAGAATTAATTACTTTGGATTTAAAAATAAGCAGTTCACGCATTGATAATGTGTTCAGTATATGCAGGGTATTAACTCCGTTAGTTAACTAGTTAAATTGTGAATTTTCATCTAAAGTCGCATAGAGATAGTTCTCGAAATGATAATCCAAGAATAGGGAATATGCATGAAAATTTTTTTTCACATTTATTTTCAGAATATGAAAATACTGTTAATGCTGTAATAATATTTAAAAACGAAATTAAAATCCGACAAATATCAAGGAAGCTATAAGCTTTTAAAGATTATTATCTGTCTCTTTCTTGCAAAAATACTAAAAACGGAGTTTTACGTGTATTTTAAATGGTGAAAGTGTAATATGACGTCACATAACATATCACGAGGGCTGTCACCCTCTTTGTCTAATCGGGAATTTCAATCATTCATATCTCGCTTATTTTTAAAGTTATGTAAAAAGTAATTTTACCTTGATATTTGTCAAGTAAACATGCTTCAATTCAAGTGAAAAAAAATTTCCATGCATATTCTCTATTATGTCGATATAGTTCGAGTGCAGACTTGTCGGGACATTTGAATTTTGTTTATTTATATTAAATTCAAAGAGACAGAGATAGAAAGAAATGTAAATTAAATGAGCATGACATTCACGACACCGGGTGTATTACGTACGATAATAAATATTATATTACAAAATGAATAGGAGGCATGCATACTGCGGCACGTACTCAATATGGAACATGAATATGCAGTACGACCCCGTTAATACAAGGAGTGCGTTGTCAAAATTGTCGAACTGTAACGAACATCATCGAAGGTCTTTTTTAGATTTAAAAATAATCGTCCCATTATGAATAAAATACGAATAATTTTCCTTTCATGGTATGACAAGAATTGTAAATGAATTAACTGTTTACATATCCTGTATACACTGAGTGAGTTATGGGAGAATGCATGAGCATTCTACCATAAAACCTGTATTTGCTTTGAATGCCATCTGTTCACTAACTACCTTTAATACATATTAAAATAGTGTTCAAGTAAAAATTTTGAAAAAGAAAACTACTCGTTTGTTATGTTCTCAGTCAGTTTGAAGGAATAAAACTTAATATAAATCTATAACGTATAGAAGAACAATACAATGAAAACGACAAAGAAATTCCTTGAGCAAAGTAATGGTCAAACATAAAGTGGACTACATAATATATTTAATGAAATATTTCTTCAATGTTCTCAAATTTAAATTTTTCTTACCCTAGGTACCATATACGTACAAATAGCGTCAAAAGTCGAGCTGAAATTAAAAAATTTATACTTGATTTGTGCCTTATTTATTCGCTTTAAGAAAAAATCCTTCGGATAAAAGTTGTACATTATAACTGAACAACTTTAATTCGGAACATTTTTCCGAAATCCAAATAAAAAAGGCTCAAATCAAATATAAAATTTTTAAATTTAAGCTCGACTTTTGTCGTTGATGGTACTACAAACATACACAATGGATATTGTTAAAAATACTCTCATAAAGTTGTAATAAATATACCAGTTTATGTCTTTTCAACTTTTATTCTCATAAAATTTTATGTGCGATATATAAAATTACTGTTTGTTATCAAAAATAAATAAAAAAAAAAGCACACACATACATTTCGACGTTGAACTGGCAACTTCCTACTACTTTTTGTGATGTATTTCGACGCATAATATCATTCAATCATGCATGATGAATTAAATTGTACTGTGAGCTAGGCAAAGTACATGTCATAGACAGACCAGTAGCTAACAATCTGTAGCAGGGATGTTGCGGTTGCGGATTTATGTCAAGTTTTTTTGTTAAGAGATACTTAATTCAGGTACATGAAAGGAAATGGTAATAGTTTTTAATATTTATATTATAATCAAATTTTTATAATGAATATTTAAAATTTGGTGCATTATATTTAATAAAGAGCAATGTCGCTGCCTTTCCAGGTTTCATCCTGTTTTGCAGAGGTTCATAGATTAATTCCGCGCTAAACAGGCCAAACTGCTCTGGGTGCATCGATTTTAGATGATTCCTGAACGACGTGGTAGTACGGCCCTTGCGAGAGTATCTTTTATTGCATAATTAACATTGAAATTTATATCGGACATGCTCATCTAGTTTAAAATAACACTAAATTACACTTTGCGTCGGTGGTGTAATTAGATTATTCAAGGTGAAACACTCAAACAATAATAGGGACTACAGACGTGCAACTTGTGCAGGAACATTTTAAAGACCAATGAATGTTCGGTAGAAGGTTGCTAGTCTCTATAGCTGTTGCAGAACAAAATAACGTGTCTTTGATCTGGTTGCTGAAAACATCAAAATTATTTGATATTTTGTGGGAGGAGTTTAATGTTGCTGTACAAATTCTCGTATGTAGCGATATTTGCAAACATATTATCTAAAATTTTATGTTTTCCTAATATTTTTTTATGTTTTATTACATAGATTGTCAAAAAATGTGTGACAAAAATTGTCACACAACAAACTTGAAAAAACTGTAGAGATACATACAAATAAACTAGTAGATAAATATACTACAAATTAAATGAGATAGATAGAGACAAGATGACAAGGGATTGAATTTTAAAGATAGAGTAATAAAGTTATATCAGAGGTGGGCAGGAGATGACTCGGCCAAGCTCTGAGTGAGAGGTAGGGAAGAGAGATAGAGTTAATACAGGGTAACCGACCAATTATTAATATTTTCTTTTTTTAATTAAAACATTTTCTGAAAAAAATATAATAATACCAAATCTTTTTTATGGTCACTATTATACAAAGTAAATAATACAAGCAATCATTCAATACATACTCTGGAATTTTGGGCTGGTAATTAGAGTCATAAAATGTACCTTTTTAGTATATATCATATTTGTGTATGAATAAAATAAAAATATATAAAAAATATATATAAATCTTTTGAACCTTTAAGTTTACCGCTGGACCATTGTAATAAAAGAGGGAAATTTTTGCAAAGGATAATTTAAATAGAAATATAGTTTTGGAAATTCCAAATAATTTGTCTAAATATTTTACTATTCATATCCGAGAACTAATAAAGAATTATTTACCTGATTTAATTATTTTTTCTTCGTATGTAGTATGCTCAGTATAGTGTCATGGGAATTTGATGAATTAAGTTAAATTTTACATAAAGTGGGAATTTGAGTTCTTCGAGTTAGTCTACTTTGAATTGAAAAAGTGAAAAGTACTATGTGTAGTAGTGGAAATTATTTTTCGCATAATTTGTTTTTCAAAAAAAATAAAAGTAGTGAATTTAATAATGAAGAAGACATCGCAAGCAGTCTTGGATAAGTTCAGATTATTATTATTGTTATTGTTATCATTATTGTTATTATTATTATTATGTTTTTTGGTGTATCTCTCCATACTGTAAAAGATATTATTTAAACAATAAATATTTTATAAAACTATTTCTAAATTGATTGAATAAATTATTGGGCAATAATCGGTAGGACAACCTGTATTGAAACATCGTTTCGTCTTGCTTCAAAACATACCTTCTTTACTTACTCTCACCCAGATTATGGAGAGCTCGTAAGGCTCAGACGAGCTGTCTGTGCCCACCTCTGAGTTATATAATGTTCCCAATTTTTGCACGTCTGAAGGCAAAAAATTTTGTAGGCGGAGTTCAATATTGCTGCACAATGTGCCTACTTAATGTAAATTGTTAAAATAAATAAATATCCATATAATAACACATGTTGTGACATGTTTGTGTTTCTCCTGACTCGTATTTTATATAATCTAATGATGATCATATCCGACACCTACTTGATAGAGTTGATGGTCATTTGAAGAAATGTTTATGTAATTGTATCATGGGTAGATAAGCACAATTGGTTAATTTAGAAAAAAAAAATTAGCTATAAAACAAGCAATTTAACAACAGAGCAACAATGAAAGTAACAGTAATTTGCATACATAAATAATAATATTGTAATAAAATGTTTTCGTATGCAGACAAGACTTTAATCGACCGTGATACGAACACTACTGTAATCATAATGTATGCATTGCATTTACAGAGAATGTTGATGAATTTTATAATAATAATGATTATTTGTTGTGTATGTACTAACTAACTACTAGTAGTAATAGTAGTAGTAACAGTTATATTATTATGCGGTTCCGGTCTACTGGACCATGAAAATAAATTCACTGCTCTATATTTTATAGTTGTAGGCAACAATATTTATAAATATATGTGTGATTGACTAATGAAAATGAATAATAAACAATAAATCAATCAATCTGCCAAACTTTTGTTAAAAGATCTTTATTCATTACAAAATTTTACTTTTTTTCTTAGTCTGTAATACAGTTTGATTTGTTTAGAACGGTTAGACACTTTATTGGATGATAACTGATACGTTTTTAATTAAGAAAATGGTCGTTAGACTTACAAGGAAGGTACAAGAGGTGTTCTTCGCTGATTTCGTTCTACTTTAAATATGTTCGGTTAGGATAAGTTATAACGGTTGTACTGGACGGGGCACACTTATACCGTGAAGTAACACATTTATACCGTCCATTGTGTTACCGAAATGGGGTTAACCCATCCTTACAACTATTTTTTAAATCATTTGGAGCTGTTCAAGTACAGCTATAGATCTTTGACGCCAGCAGGCTTTGGCTCAGAGAGGTTGTAGCGGTATCGCGTCTTCATTAAATTATTATTATAATTTTGTTCATCATTTTTAGTTGTTGCATAACAACTATAACTTCCCCCTATTATCACGGTTGCTTTGAATGTTAACAACCTTGATAATTTACATATTAAAATATATAATATTTCACAAATCAAATCAATAAAGATCAATTATATCTTTCATACTTATTTATTATTTATTTAAATAATAATTATTCATTATAATTATCATCTACCTCTCTACAAGGTCTTTAAAGACGGCTAAGCCAAGAAAGTGAGTTTTTTATCGTGAGAGACGGTTAGCGATAAAGTAGGTGAGGCATCGTCTCTCCCTTCTCGTTACTGGGGCAGCTTCTGTAATAGTCGTGGCGGACGGCTAGTCTCAAACCTTCTGTGAGACTGTCCTGTAATGGCTTCTATAACGTTGCTTACAGATGATCTTCGTGAAGAGATAATATGTTCGGAACGTCTTTAGTTGTATTCTACTAGATCTGCCTGGTAGGACCACAAGTATGTTCTGCCCGCAACCGTTTTAATCTACACTCAATCTAAGAGTGAATTTTGTTGATGGTAAACATGAATTTCATCCCATATGTTTTTCGTCCAATTGGTCTTTTAGATGATGGCATCGAATATATTTTTCATAAAGACTTTTTTGCTGTTGGTCTTATTTCATTATATCATCAGTAAGTGTTTAAAACTTGGTAACCATCCTTTTTTACCAGCAAATTTGATAATGATTTCATCCACTAAATACGTTTTTCCGTATATTAAAAATTATCACATAAAAACATTGAAACAAAACAATGCAATGCCATTATGTATGCTGCTGCTGGGACTAGTTGCATTGCTACTATATGATGGTGACCTGTTTTATATTCTCTCTCTCACTCTTTATGTCTCTCTCATATGTATATATTTAAATATTCAACAATAAAACAAACAACAACAGTAATAAAGAACTAAAAACCTATTATATAATTTCATTATATTCCACTATATAAATATAATGGAAGGCAAATAATAGAACGTTACACGTTAAGTGCATTTCGAGGAACGTCCATGGTTGACAATTTGATACTAATTTATAATCATATAACCTGTTTCGATACTTAACATTGTAAGACAAGAAAAATGAAACAGATTGCACTCATCTATAAACAAACCAAACTCTCAGATTCTCAGAATCAGGTATAGATAAACAAATATACTAACAAAATATATAGATTCGATTCGAGTTCGGAGCTTAGTCTTATAAAGAACTTTTGTTCCGCGATCAATTTGATCTTTTGTACCTACTTTCCTTAAAAGGTGTTCCGGGTATTATTCTTACAATTTTTGAGATCGACTTTTGTCAAAACTCAACGGTAAATAAATTTAACGAAGTTTGATTCGTCTTATACTTGAATAATTTATCAAAAACTCGGCCAATTTCATCGACAACGCGTTTCACACAAAACTACTATACACAAAGAAAACTGTTATATTCTTGCAGAATATACCTATCGCATATATTCCTTCGAGAAAAATATGTCGACCATAGATACAGAAATCTAGGAACGGAGTATAAAGGTCCACTTTAGACGAGGCATAGAAGCCCTTCAGAGGAGGATGCATGTTGAAGCGACCAATATAATCGACTCTTCTCTATAACCAGTTCAAGCGGTCTAAGGCGGTATATCTGCGCAGTATACCTACTTGGAAACTGGGAGATTATGGGTGCGAATTCCGACATCGACAGTTTGTCAATTATTAAGAAAAAAAAAGGAGGCGGTTAATTGACTAAACTGTAGGCGTATGGACAAGAACGAAGTAACCGGCTATGCTTGACAAGGATTTCTGCAGTTTCCTTCACGAACTCCAGATGAATATCAGCATAGTTCCTATCATAATCGGCTGCAGTCGCATATCCTACCAATTCCTAGTCTATACACAAAAATTCCTTCCACTCCACTCACATCCTTAGGCATCACAATGGACCGAATGGTCGAAGTATAGCCCGTCCAAGGCAGCCTCTACAATCTATCTATCTATCTCCTCTATACAGCAAGCACACCGCTCACTTTTGTGCCTGGATAAAGGGCACTGGATATGTTCAAGAAACTTAAATATATATATATTAGGATAACTGATACAACTAAAATCAATCTAGGTCAAACAAACATTTTATAATGTGGGTCATGTGTAGTTAAGCATTAAATTCTTTTAAACTTCACTAACAAATATTGAACATCAGATAAATAATTTTCTATCATGAGCTTTGTGAAAATAAATACATACAAATATTACTTTGATATTTTGTTAAGAAACACAAAATCGATATTTATATGTACATATAGAAAATATGTTGAGAATAAAATAAATATGAGATAACTGACTCTACGAACTACTGCTACAAAAAATAAAAATAGTAACGAACGCGCTTCAAATGCTACAACACTGATCGAAGGAATTTTTTTGAACCAAGTAAATATGTTTTCTACAAAATATGATACTCTGAGAAAGATATCCTTGTTTTCATTTAAGAATTTGTTTACTTGAATCTTCAAGTAAACAAATTCAGACAAATGAAAACAAGGATTTTCTTTCTCAGAGTATCATATTTTAAAGAAAACATATTTATTAATTAAATTAAATACTTATATGAAAAAATTAACTCGTCAACCAGGAATCGAACCTCGGGCCTCTGGATAACTAGTCCAGTGTGCTTTCCTCTACACCAAAGACGATTGTGATGGTTGACGAGTTAATTTTTTCATATAAGTATTTAATTTAATTAATGAATTCAATGACAATGAAATTTGTCGGAGTATACGCTCTAGTCTTCTACAGTTTGTCATACGTATTCGAAAGGAATTTGGAGAAACAACGTTATGTGGACACGAAAGTATACACAAACAAACAAATATTAAAACATATTTACTTGATTCAAGAAATTCCTTTTATCAGTGTAGATAAAATATAAAATAAATTGGTAACATTTTCGTATTGTTCTGTGAACGACATTCACAATACGATACTTATAAGCCATTCATTTTGTTCTTCTATACCATATATAGCAATATTTTTTGTGTCTACTTTCTTTATTACCAAACTGTCAGTTTTTGAATAGTCTCAATTTAAAAAAAAAGTCATTAAATTAATGATCTCATCCTATCATTTTGTTTGAACAAAAACATATTTCAATAGTTTAAATTGAATCGATTATATTACACCTCACCAGAGTCACTTTAATATTTAGTTTCTAAAATGGTATCCTTTGAAATGGCCATCTAGGACTTCATGAACGATCTAAAATGCTGCATTGATCCATCGAGAATATCGGCAGTATCAAAAAATCTATCATGTACTATCAGAGAAACTATCCGCTACTTTGAATATTTTGAAATTTTCTTAAAGCCTATATTTCCGGAATTGTAAATTTAAAACAAACGGTAAACAACTTTAGTTAATTAGGATCTATTTTGTAATGTCACAAACAGGATAAGATAAGAAATACATAAAAGAAAATAAACTGAGAAAATACGTATAATCTAATTTTATTGACAACAAAACAAATTACTTTACAAATATCTAATTAATCTAGTGATAGTTTATCCCTCCAAAGTGTGATGTTTGACTTCTGGGAAATGATTCTGAAACCACTTTGAGGCATCCGAATGTATGGAGTTTTGAGGAGAAAATAGACCTAGATATCTATCAATTATAAAAATAAATTGATACCAACTCGTTGCATAGACTGCTTGAAAAAAAGGAAAGATTTTGCAAATAATAGAATGGCTTGCAAAGAAGCTTAGTAGACTAAGGCTATCCTTGAGCTGTTCATGATTCTTGAATGAAAAAGACATTACTGGAGTAATTAGTTGCCAATGAAATTACGTATTGTGTTTTCATAGCGACTAGTGTTTCCGCGAGAAACAAGAATTTTAAGAAGAGAATACTTGCCGAGAGTCGAGAGGTTAGATAACACTTTAACAATATGATAATATTTCACCCTAGTTGACAAGTACACAGGCTTAGCGCGGGTTAACAAGTTTCAATTGTCTTAAAATTTATTATACAGACTTGCTAATTAAATGAATTAGCAATCATTCATTACTAGAAAAAATGGATGCATATGTAATATTTACCTACTATTTGTGATTAAATACCGCAACAATTGATTTCTTAAGTAATCGTCAAACTCTTATATGCACCATAGATGGCGCTGTTATTGAGTGTTACTCATTACCAAACCTTCAAACCTTCAAAAACGAAGTTAGTTCCACGACAATCCTCGCTATGAACTGCATAAATTTCTCAAAATACTACCTCGATAATGTTTGTGAAGAAAAAACTACTATTCAACATCCTTTTCAATGTATGAAGCGAGACGTGATTTATTTTTTTACTCGGTGAAAATAAGGGATATGAGACGAGAATGAAACCCAATCCCAGCCAACCCACAAACGATACCATAGACAATAATTTTAACGTTTGATCGATCAATCAAATAAAATCAATAAAATTATATTTAACAAGAAAAGGGTGGGTATGTTTACATAAAGAAATGATTAATTCATAAATTATTTGAAAATCGCAAATCTATATAAATGTATATAAATGAGTGAGTGAGTAGTATGATTAGTTTTTGAGAGATACCGCCCTCTACCTATAAGTCGTACGTATCTACTACACAAGTAGTGTATTATCTAGATATTTATGCTATAATAAAATATACTACTAGAGAATTGCAAAGTGTCTGAAAATAATTCACCCTATTGTTTTGTTTATGATATCACGTGCATACGGTTACAATGGAATGTATATCTTCTATGTAAAACTACCCAATATAATAATATATTGTATTGTATTGTATGTACTGCAATGTGCAGCACAGAATGACGGACTGCATGCATGCATGATGCATTGTATATGTTGTTTGTTCTTGTTTTGAAACAGGTTGATGGCCTCAATATACACAACACAACATATACACATAATCAAAAACAACAACAAATAATATAAACAATGTTTATACTAATATATTATAAATATATGATGTCACACAACCATGCACACACGTTGTACATGTTTGAATATTTTATAGAACTCTCTCTCTCCCAATTGAAATTGGTTGTTTTCAACAAACGCTTCTAGCAACATCACAATCAGACTGACTATTCTAACAAGGAAGAAGCGGTGTTCCTCGCTCATTTCGTTCTATTTTAAATGTCATTCTACACTCAAATCTCAGAGACACGTTTGTTTGTTTTATCTGAGGTAAAATATATTTCAGTGGTGAAATCGTCCCTTAAAGTTGGTAAAACTGAGTGTAACTTTCGTTCAAGTGGTCTGTTAAATAGGCCGTCGAATGTATTTTGGTTGATCCAATTTGATTCTGCAATAAGAGAAATTTGAGATGCTTCTCGTTTTACTAACATCTTCAGAGGTTTTCAACCATTATTCCGCAGATTATTAAAAATCTATCCATTTGATAGAAGCGTTAAATAATGAGCGAAATCGGTGCGAGACACCTCAAGCACCTTCCTTGTTAGTTAGTAGATGTGCTCCTCTAAAAAGGCGTATAAAAGTTGACCGACCAGTTATACCGGGAATTTTTAATTGCTTTCCTATATTTAAGCCTGGATTGAACATAGGAAATTCTCAGTAGATAGTGTAAATGGAATACTTGGGCCTTCTTTGGTAGACTATGCGTGTGTTCCGATATACACTGCGAGCACTGTTTAGTTACTCTTACTGGGGAGAAATTCATTCCGTTATTGCAGCCAGTACACTGCCACAGTAGCCTAGGGGAATATATGACGTCATAAACTACCGCCATTTTTGTACTGCGAGTACTGGCGTATTCGAGGTAAGGTGCTCTCAGTGCTTTGATCACGTGATGATAAGAAAAAAACAGCGACTAGAATTTTACGTGTTAAGTTTGCATCAACGGTAAATATAAATTAAATATTTGACATTAAACTTAATTATTAATTAAATTAATATCATACTAAAAGTAAGTATATATTTTATCATAAAAAATGTTATATGTAATAATTTATATTCGACTTATTACCCTTACAAACTACTGAAATTAGGTACAACTTTTTAAGATTTGCCATTTTATGATGGACACACAATTGTTTGTTTATAAAATTTGTTTTGGTTTGAAAAACCGCGCCATTGTAGAGGTAGCAGTATACTGGACTGCGTTCCGTTTTACACAGTAACCAGTATAGCTGGCTATAAAGGAACTACTTTGCAGTATACTAAATTGACGTCATACCGTACAGTGCTCACAGTGTATATCCGGAACATACCCAATTAATTATCTTATTTAAATATGAATCACCACAACACAACAAAAGCATTAAAAATAATTGTATTGAAAGTATTTTAGCACACACATAAATAACATAAATACTGACCACACGATGATGCAATATGTAATATAATAAATAAGTATATGTTTATTATTATAAAATTGTAACCTTGACTTTGTTTTATTTACAATAACAATAATTACCTCTGATAAATGGTTGTTAGTGGCATGGCCAACCAAACAAATACACATACAATTATAGTAGTATGTAACACTATTAGAATGATACACAATGTGTACAAATACATACAGTTGTGTAAGTAATATACACAATTAATTATATCGTTAATTGATAATCTTAATTAAATTAATTGGCCTCAATTATTATGTTAATTATATCACGTACTTTTAATTATCAGACATTTCATTTAAACAAACACATTTACAACTTGTTTTAATTATTTATTTTGATAAGTAGAGAACCGTAATAAAAAAGAATATTGAATATTGAACTTTAATAAATTAAGACGAAGACGGAAAAATTAATCGTTAGTATGCCCCGTCTCTCTCTTTCTAAAGAGATCAAAATATAAAAAATCCGTTTACTGCGCAACGCATAACTTAGAACCAATCAAGAGCGACCTTAGAATAAAGTTAAACGTCGGTCAAACATAAGCAAGGCACGCACAACCAAGAAACATCGTGAAACTGTCACCAAATTAGCAACGAATAACATATCCCGAGACAATATAAGAGTAATTTTAAAGAGTGATGTTAACAAGAGTAAATCGAATGAAAGCAATTTTAACAAGAGTAATTTCTATAAAATTTATTATATTTTAATTTTTTTCTATTGATCTCTATTTTCTATCGATTTCTAATTGTCAAAGAGTAAATTACGACTAGCTAATTTATACTGTTGATTACTACTTTGTAGTCGAAATACGTATTTATAATACAAAAACTGATCTAGGTATTAGGCTGAACTTGAAATTTTATTAAGAAGGTGGGTAGCTTTTTCACAAATTTCAAGTGTTACAACACTATAAATGTTACACTAGATGTTCAATTGTCGGCATAGGTGTTGTAATAAGTAAATTAATCGTATTCTATTTTATACTTTTTGCTATGACTGTGCCAAGTAAACTACTACTAAGGCAGCTTAATCAAGATGTGGTAATATACACTATTAAATTTTTGCCCCGAAAATTATAATTTTTTCAATTTTACAAATTTATAAAAATGTAGTTGAAATGTAAAATTCATAGAAAATGATTTAAACGAATTTTTCAAAGTGTGCCACTTTTTTGCAGCAGTGTAGAGTAGAATAGCAACTTTATATTATGTCTTATTCACAGAAATCTCAAACAATATGGTTTAATGATTACATTTCATGACTTCTATCTTAAACAATCAAGTAAGTAAAAACCAAAAAGTATGTACGTGTGCTATTAAAGATTTCATTAACGCGGCTAAGAAAAAACTTTCGATAAACTTATAAATAGAATTCAATTATACAAATTAATTAACAACAACATTCCATGATTTCATAAATTCGCCGCATCAATCAATTAATTATATGCTGCACACATATACATACATACATAAATTAAATGTATTTATTATTGATTAATATAAATTGAACAGATGTAAACTATATTTTGATTACAAGTAATAGTTGTCATTTCGAATAATTACTCTACGAACTACATAGTTAGATCATAGAGAGGCTACACTGTTTGGTAAAGAAAATAAGTCAAAAAAAATAACAATAAAAAAATACAAAACAATAAAACGATAGGAGAATAAATATTTTGTTAGAAATGTGTAAGAAATCACAAGAATCGAAATAAAGACTTTCTCTTAAGCTCATCTGATTATTTTGTCGTTACCAAAACCCAAACACGTGTTTTTAAAATTTTTTGTCTGTCTGTTTGTCTTGGCTAATCTCACGGTTGAACCGATTCTGACGGAAATTTCATTGGCAGTTTACACAAAGTAATCTAGGCACTTTGCACGGAAAATATAAAGGCTCCTGGGAGGAGGGGCTAAATATCTATCTTACCCCCACACTCACCATAAGTTGCGGAAATATCTAACTTTAAAACTGTAAGAGATAGAAGAAAAATTCAAAGACAAAAAAATGCCCCTTCTTTTGAAAATAAACTTAACTTACAAATTCGCTTATTGTACCAATCAATCCCCTCTCCATCACCCAAGGAGGGGGAGGGGAATATCTAACTTTAAGAGCTTGAGAAAAGAATCAAAAAGGTTCCTTTCTTAAAAATAGATAGCTTGTACATCTTACCACGGTAAGTGTTAGCTCCTATATGATGCCATTTTTTTATTTATTAGATCCTGTATTTAGTAAAGCGTAGGCTAGGCTAACTATATAACGATGATATTACGACGTAATTATTATTGTTAATTCGAAGTTTGGAATGATAAAACTTGATTTTAGATTTGAAAACGTTATCTCAGTTAATTTATCATTCATAGTATATCAGCACGTTACTATATGAATTATTTCATGTAGATAGATCAAACTAAACTCAAATCTGTGCAAAACTGAATCTGATTTCATCATACAGTTATCCTAGCTGTCGTATTGAATTGAACGTACGACACAACGAACAGACAGAACACACAAGAGACTATTTTGTATGTTTTGTTTGTATCTGTGTGTCCGTGTACAGTGTAAATGGATTTGTTGTATGAGGTTGGTCGGTCGTTGGTTCGGTCTCTCGAATAGAACTACATCGAATTGTATAATAATACATAATTCCCTACTGTCCAGACACGACACATTATGATTGCATACGAAATGAGTACATGAGATGGGCGTCACACTATTATGTGGCTGGCCAATGTTCACTCCCTATATCATATAAATTATTCCCAAACCAAAATTTGTTTTGTCTATATTATTCGTGTTCGGACACACAACATTGTACTCGAGTAGGTACATCATCATCAACATCTAATAACAATGGTCTCGTCATCATAGTATATTCATTTTGGGTATTATTCATGTCCATTTTGTCCATGGTCCATGTCTGTCTGTCTGTCTATCTGCCTGTGTGTGTGTCTAACGTGCGATCAATAACGTGATGATGATGATGATGATTATGACATATTCATGTAATTAAATTTTACTTTTGTTATCGTCAATATATATTCTAAAGTTTGTTCTTTTTGGAAATTAGAAAAAACACAAGAAGTTGCTAGTCCCGAACTTATACGGAAAATTATAAGATCAAAATGTATTCTGGGTCGTCTTGTCTCCGTTCATTCTTGTAAAATATTAAATAGCTACTAAGGAAAATCTTGCAATGGCTTGGTTCTCACTTGGGTTAGGTAACGTTGTAGCGACTCTCCAGGATGTGACATGCCTAGAACAGGTATTCATTGTGATAACGCTAGGGGCTTACCCATCACCAACTACTATTGGGAGCGATTCAAATTTGGCCCTCATTTTCATATCACTACTTCTTGTGTCTAAAATGCAAAAACTTTGCCCTTGTTTATACATTTCGGTTTTTGATGGGATATTTATCTACCCCGATACATACACTCTCACGAACTCACCATCGTTCAGCCCAAACGATTCGAGTTCGAAACATGAAATTTGGAAAATATGTTCTTTAAAGAGTGTGGAGGTACACTAAGAAAGGATTTTTCGAAAATCAACTCCAAACGGGTTTGGAGTTTGAATTGGGGTGCCGGTCTATATTTTTTTCAGTTAGAAACATGAAGATTGATATTTAGGCTATTAATAATGAATAATGTAATGCGTGTTTAAGGGTTTTTAGAAAATCAATCCTTAAGAGGGTGAAACACCATAAAATACGAGTTTCAAAGTTTTTGGAAAATGAACCCTCAAGGGAGTGAAACACGAGGTGAAAATTTGTATAAAAGTTCAGTTTTTTTCAAGTTAAAGACATTAATTTTGAGATTTTGCTTATGAAAAAAAACAGTCCTTGATGGGTAGAAATATCATGTTTTTAAGTTACGGGTAATGCTAGTAGTATATACTTAATAAAAGCCGAAAAGATTAGATTTTAGGTTTTTTATGAATATAAAACTATACCGTATCAAAGTCCTTAAGAAAAATTACAAAACATGTTACTTGATGTTTAAAAACATATACGCTGTAAATCTGTAAGTAGGTACATCTATGTAATTAAATACAACAATAAATTATTATATTATCTTTTAGAAATAGTATATTACTGAAGGTTTTTGTTTCGTTTAGTCCGTAGGAGTTATATAATTAATGGCTAAATAAATATAAATGCAATACAATAAAATAACTAATTGTAAGTTTGTTCAATAAACTATCTCAAACTATGTGCATAAATTTAGTAATAATCATTTATACAACGTGTAGGTAGCCATCGTAACCGAGTTTATAGCCGTCTACCTACATTACTTCAAACCCTCATACACGTTCAAAACATTGCCGGAACAACCGTTGTTGCACAACTTGCTCGATAATGTATGGCGTGGATTGAGTTGCCGTACAATGGTTTGAAGCAGATGTTGCACAAATCGGTTTGAGGACATCGCCATCACGATCAAACTATTTGCGCAAACAATTTGGCTTGTGAGTTGTTGTTTGAAAGAAATTGGTCCGGATCGATTTTTGCGACATTTCCACGCATGACCAGCATGACTTTGAACGCGATTGTTTGACACAGTGAAATGAGGTTTGCACAAACAGGGTTGTTGAGCAAACTGTTTGATGGTGTATGGAGGCATAGTATTATTATTGCACAACACCTCCATGCTTCACACCTCCATGCTTGGCAGTGTTTGACAAGCTTTGATGTGAGTACCACAATACGAATTTCATGTTAATGTGAACGAAATTTTTTATGCTACAATGTTTTTTTTTTTTTTGCTAAACGACCTATTAGGTCAATGATCATAACATATATATAGAATTTTATTTCCAATTAAAATAATTGTACACCTGTTTTAATGGCATCAACGACAAATTGTATTTTTAAAAAAATGAAAGAAAAAAACATTTCGTGCATTGACGCGTGTAACCATTACCTCATATTAAATAAAATACAAGATTTCAAGATAAATGTTGTCAAGACAATAAATCAAGCATTTAAAATAAATAGAAACAATTTTGGCATTCCTTATTTGAAAATATTATTTACAGAACATCTGTTAATACAAAATTTAATTTGGCATTTCATCAAACAATATTTCAAGTGTTTACTTATCCTACAAAAATGTAACTGGCAACAAACTACAAAGTATTCATTATCTCACCATACTTTTAACATTTTCCTTTAACCAACAGGTTTCTCTGTATTCTTTATAAGGGCCTAACATTAAATTGTACTAGTGATTTGGGTTACAAATAGCCATCAACGCCTTTCTCCCCTCCCTCCCGAAAGCTAGGTTGCAGTGTCTGCCCGGGTGGGACACACTTTGGCCATAAAGCCCATTGTGATACATGAAAAAGGTCTCACACGAACCCACTATTCCTGAAACCATTTGGAGCTGCTCAAGAACAGTAAACGAGATTTGACGTCGAGCGATTTTAGTTCGGAGAGGTCGTCAAAGAATGGCTGACTCATGTATGTCAGTCTTCTCCTAACAAGAGCTGGACAGTGACAGAAAAAGGGGGCCATCATTTCCTCTTTCTCCCTATTGTGACAGCTCCTTCAATAGTCGTGGGCACTGGTATGTCCATGCCCTCATTGTGTTTATCTCCCAGCCAATACCCCGTAATGGCTACTTCTATATTGCTTATGGAGGGCCTTTTTAGGGAGACAGAATCTTTATAACGCCTTCGATGGTACTCTGGCCATATTTATCGTGTGATTCCACAAGTACATTCCTGTCTCAAATTAATATTGGCCGTTCTTAGAATGGTTTCATTCAGGCGAAGCTTACAGTTCGCAAAGGATATACCTGGATGTTTAGGGCCGCTTGTGTCTGATAGCTTTGTGCCATTTCTGAGGTGCTCGTCGCCTTAGCAATTCCGTGGAATATCCTTATGGTCTAGAAATTCATTCAGAGAAAATAAGTAGTCTTGTGCCACCTTAGAAGATAGGTAGACCTTAGAAGATAGTACACTACAGTCATCTGGCAATCAGCATGATAACTCTACATTTGGGTTTTCAGAGTAGACCCCACAATCTATTTTACTCTCAAGTTTAGATCCATCAGTATAAAATACTACACTCTTCGGCCTGACCCAATTCTTCTTGTCCCATACTAGAATGAAAGGTATTCTAACTGAGAAGTTCCCAAAGTAAATAATGTACAAATATTTAATTAATTTTCTGTGGAAAACAAAATAATAACTATCCAGAACGTTCAAACTAATTATTTCCATCAAGTCATGATACCAGAACATAATATTACCTACACTGTTACAGCTATTAGATATAATAAAACAACATAACGTAAATCCACTTATACTTACGTTATCTATTCGAATACAAACAAATAGTTACTCGAATTCTATATAATAATAATTTGATATGGTTGAATATATAATATAGTTATAGTAAAACACACACACAAATAACTAAAATAACCATAGCACAGAGCAAGCAGCAACAACGTATTCCACGTATTTATTATTTCTATGACGTGTACTAGGTTTATTTGGATCGTAAAATACGACCATAAAACTGAAGATATTAAGGGTAAATTTCACATCATTTGTATGCGGTAGTAAAAACGTTTTTTATTGCTTTAAAATTAAATGAAAGAAAACCTTTTTCTTTTCGAAAATATATATAATATTTATCAAATACATTTTATTATATGTTTTAATTCTGTCCTCATCATTTTGTCATCGAAAATTGTCAGAAGTTTTTAGAACGCATTTACATTAATATTCGTTTTCAATACGATATACGTTAATGAGAAACAATGTATTCATTTTATCATTAAAAGGGGTGTTGTAATGTTGTACTGATAGATATAAACACTTTAGTGAATCAGTCCTTTATTGAATCAGTCCAAGTGGCCGTGCTGTGAAAGGCGCTTGGAACCAGTCCAAGTGGCCAAGCGGTCTAAGGCGTTATTTCTGCGCAGTATGCCTACTTGGAAACTGGGAGGTTATGAGTTCGAATCCCGACATCGGCAGTTTGTCAATTATTAAGAAAAGAAAAATGAGAAGCGGTTAATTGACTTAACTGTCGGCGTATGGACAAGAACGAAGTAACCGGCTATGCTTGAGAAGGTTTTCTGCAGTTTCCTTGACGAACTCCAGATTATTATCGGCATAGTTCCTATCATAGTCGGCTGCAGCCGCATATCCTACCAATTCCTAGTCTATACACAAAAATTCCATCTACTCCACTCACATCCTCACATCCGTAGGCGTACACTTCTGGTCGAAGTGTAGCCTGTCCAGGGCAGCCTCTACAATCTATCTATCTATCTAAGGCCCTTGGCACTGGGAGGTTGCGAGTTTGGACGCTGGAATTTTGCTAATTACAAAAAAATAAATAAATTAATTGGACGGTTATTGGACCAAACTGTCGGCGTATGGATGTAAACAGTTTTCTGATGTGCGGTCAAAGTTCGAACAGAGTGTATTTAGTTATCGATCAACAATTTCTGTTTAAAACAAAACTAAATTGTGAAATGCAGAACTCACTGAATCAGTGAGGATTGTACTTCAATAATGGATTAAAATGTTAAAAACCCCATGCGAATAATATAGTGTTGCTACCTGGAAATTATTTACAGAGATTCACTCAGCAATAATTTACTGAAATATAATTGGGCGTCACACCTTAAGAACCTCCTTATAGATCTAGGAAAAATAAGGGTCACATTAAGGGATATGGGACACTTTACAATGTCTTAGAAATCAATCCAAAATGTACATTTTATGATCGGCGGACCATATAGATAGACCACTCGTCGAGTATTGTGATCAGATATTATTATTAGATAATCCAAAAAGATTACAAACAAAAATTGCGTATTAAAAAATAATAAAATGAAAATAAATAAATTGAATGAAAACACAGTAAATAGATAGATAGTGACATGTTATGTTCGTGCAAGTGATGTTAAAGCATTAAACTAATACGTAAACTTTGATATTAAGGTCAATGAATTCAATGTTCCCATGTCTATTTGTGATTTTCAGAAGATACAGACAGACGTCCAAGGACTATAAATCTCTTCAAGATAGAATAGATATATATGTATTGTGTATTATGAATGTGTTGGGTTGGTTCGATGGATATAGATTATATTATATTGTTAGTTATATGGTTGGCTCATTGGGAATTCCTCTCACTTGAGAACAAGTTTCAATTGTCGATGAAAACTTTTTGTAGGTGTATCATACTATACTTAAATGTTTATGTATGAAAATTACATGTTCCCATAACTTTATCTGGAAGGAAGTTCTTAGTTTATTTCTAACAAAAACCAGTATAATTATTAATTGTTATCTAATTTCTCCACAAGTCAATTTTGAGTTCTGTAATACATTATAGTAAATCATCTCTTTTATTAACATGGTCATGTATTGTAAGCAAATCTAGCAAATCGCTATATAACCACGTCTAAATGTGACATCGATTTAAATGCCCTCTTGATGTGTAATTGTTAAAAAAAGTCATCGGCAGGGATTCAAAGTCTTAAAATAAACCAACTGATGATTTGAATACTCTGTTGATGTTTTATTGCTAAATTAGATCAACAATAAGGTATTCAACATGCGAAAAAGCGAATAAACGCCTCTTTTATGACCAATAGGGAATATGCATGAAAATTTTTTTTCACTTGAATTGAAGCATGTTTACTTGACAAACATCAAGGTAAAATTACTTTTTAAATAACTTTAAAAATAAGCGAGATATGAATGATTGAAATTCCCGATTAGACAAAGAGGGTGATAACCATTTTGATATGTTATGTGACGTCATATTACACTTTCACCATTTAAAATACACGTCAAACTCCGTTTGTAGTATTTTTGCAAGAAAGAGACAGATAATAATCTTTAAAAGCTTATAGCTTCCTTGATATTTGTCGGATTTTAATTTCATTTTTAAATATTATTACAGTATTAACAGTATTTTCATATTCTGAAAATAAATGTGAAAAAAAATTTTCATGCATATTCCCTATTATATCTAAATTATATTCAATAGAATGATAATCAAAAAATAACATCAAAGAACAATTTTCTAAAATAAAAGCAAAAATACGTTTTGATTCATGATGTAAATAAAAATATTTTTCAATATTCAAATAAAAAACATGAATGTAAATTTTCGATTTCTAAAATATAAATGAAAAACAAAAAATGAGAGCTACATTCGTTGTATATTTAAAGAAATAAAATTTAAAAGCATCCTCTTTCTGCCGTACATAACACAGTTTATACACACCCAGCGACATGTTTGATAAATAGTATCGTATCGTCGGTCTCACAATATGAAAGTGCTTTCACGTTTGTTTTTCTTGGCAACATGCCATCAGTGTGTCATTAAATCTTAAACATTTGTGTCTGCATTTTTAATAGTAAAAAAACAAACTTGGAATTTTTTTTTATTGATACGAAACTTTACCAAAATACGAAAAAAAAATACTGTTAAAAAGTTTTCACTATGAAAACAAATTGTGTATTTAAAAAAAAAAAAAAAAAAACTAAAGAGAAAATGTCAAAACTTTTGTAGATGTCTTGAAAAAATAGTCTAGTATATAAAAATAGCTCTTTTACGTTATGGAGAATTTCGAGCATCAGGAAATATATACAGTCTGTTTTCAACAGCATTTCTAATAGAGAATCAATGTTTAATAAATAAATAAAATATTAACTATAAAACTATACAGTACACCTATCAATACACATACATACAAACATCTGGATAGTATATAAGTATACTGTATGCGTATGGTTGTTTGTTTGTCATTTAAGAGTGGAGATTTTGTGATGCGCATACTAAAGTTAAGAATTCAATGAACATATTTAACCCACTCTCATTACATATGTACTGACTGACTTCACACGGTAACCACACGGCCAGCCAGAAATAAATAATATTTAACATTGATTCTCTATTGGAAAAGCTTTCCAACACACACGGTATATCACATATAGCGCGGTAGCGCATCAGGCCAAGTTTCAGGATTATGAGTCACGAGTTTTGGGATTCTGTATCTCATAAACCAAAACTCAAATTTAAAATTTTTATTTATAAATAGAAGCCTTAACACCAATTTCTATATTTCTAATTTAAAAAATGACGAATTTCCATACAAAATTGCATCCCCTTAAAGGATGAATTTTCAAATAGGACTCACCTGCGTTATGTAAGAAACTCCTGTACAAAATTTCATGATTGCTACACCCACCGGTTTAGGTTTTGCGTTGTATGTTAGTGAGTTCGTAGATTTTTATTAAGTAGTAGATTTATAGCGTAGGTTTCAGGATATCTTGGTTCCTACAAGCCAAAAGCGGCAAATACATGCTTTCACAAGTACATTTCAGCTTTAAGTGCTTCTTATATCAAGTATCAAAAACATTAAAATTTACAATTGTTTAAAACACCAAGCTGAGTTTTTAACGACTAACGGCTCGATTACATTGAGCTAGTTTAAAAGCGGGCGAGTTGGCTTGTGGAATAGTGATGATGACACAAAACATTCCACTCGCTTAGTAGCCAACTACCTAGCAAGTAACCCTTTTGTTGTAAAAACGTTGTTGTTATTTTTTCTTTCATTTCCTGAACAATTCTGGATATTAAAATGGAGTGAAACGTTAATAATATTGTGGAATTTCATTTTGTAGACACTGAAATCAGGAACCACCGAGTTACTCGCAACTAGTTCACTAGCAACTATGATGACCCATGGCTAGTTTACTAGCTAATAATCCTACACGCCAACGAGTAGCGAGTAAAGTAGCCCGGCTTTCAACTTGACTCGCAGACAGTTTACAATCTGCTAGTTTACTAGCAGCTAGTGAATTCGCCAACTAGCAGCTTGTAAACTCGCTCAATGTAATGGAGCCTTAGCATCGTATAGAAACAGAAGAAAGTATACATTTTATTATTGTTTTGATATAAAGGTTATTGATCAATTCTATCTTTATTTCAACAAATTACAATCGAATATAAATATTTGATATCAACCCCTAGTCTAACTACTTAAATTTAAGTTCATCACCATTTGCATGATGAGAACAGGTGTTACACTCATATAGAAATAGTTTTACTACCCTTATGATCTGATATTTAAAGTTCTATTTATATGTGTTATTAAGAAAATCTGTCTAAATGAAGGGCACGAATTATTTAACAAATTCAATAAGATAGTTTATTAATATGCAAATTAATGCAGAAAATTTACATTGTTAGTTAAACTCTCATCACTCTAATGATGAAGGTGAATATTTTGTGGGTTAACTTAATTACAATTTCATAGATCAAGAGTTTACGTAATTAATAAACAAACATTCTCACCTTTAATAAGGTTCAAATTTTATATACGTTAGAGTATGTTGGAAGAGGCCAAACAATTTGAAGAAACATTGGCCCACACACATTTCAACAGCTTGTGCAAACCTTATTTTATTTTGTGGCGTCCTCGAGAGAAGATGTCCGACACAGACGAATCTTTCGACCAATATTTTACTTCTGCAAGCTCTAGAAACACGAAACTCCGAAGATAGTTATAAAATTTAAGTATTAGAGCACTTTCAGATTTTTGAGATATCAGGTACACAGAATCACACACTGATACACATCCATTTACAGAGTGGAATATCGACTCAAAATAATTCTTGAATTGTGAAGGAAATGGTACCATATTATCTGTTTGAAACGGGAGAGGGCCGAGACGAGAGAAGATTTGCTTGTTTCTCAACAAAAGCGATAAAAAATTTTTCTCGACAAATCATGAAGAAAACCATAGGACGACATTGTTGCCTAGTTTTATCTCATAATTTTGTGGAATCATTCTCGTCTACAGATATACGGAGAATAGTCTCGCTCTCGTCAAGAAAAATTTCATCTTATCAGACAATTTTTGGGTGCAAAAACAATTTAATCTCGTCAACAGCAGGAATTTCTCGTTTTTCGCCCCAACATTACATCGGACATATCATATTTCACACTGCAGTGAAGTGCAGTATCATTGAATTTCTCAAGACTCAAAAATATACAAAAATTGATGGTATATAAAATATAAAAAGAAATGTTTAAAAACAAGTTCAATAGGGAATATGCATGAAAATTTTTTGAATTGAAGCATGTTTGCTTGACAAATATCAAGGTAAAATTACTTTTTAAATAACTTTAAAAATAAGCGAGGTATGAATGATTGAAATTCCCGATTAGGCAAAGAGGGTGATAGCCCTCTTGATATGTTATGTGACGTCATATTACACTTCCACCATTTAAAATACACGTAAAACTCCGTTTTTAGTATTTTTGCAAGAAAGAGACAGATAATAATCTTTAAAAGCTTATAGCTTCCTTGATATTTGTCGGATTTTAATTTCGTTTTTAAATATTATTACAGTATTAACAGTATTTTCATATTCTGAAAATAAATGTGAAAAAAAATTTTCATGCATATTCCCTATTATATTGAAAAATAAGAATATGATCCGTGCAATACATATCACGACATCACGCACGCAATGCTATTATAGCTTCAATCAATTCTTTCATAAAATTAATTAAAATGGCATGTTTATAGTTCAACTAATAATAAATTGTGTGTATTGACAATTTAATAATGGAAAATATTTAATTACGAACTGATAATACACATAAATGTTGTTTATTTCAAATCAATGTTTATATGCGGTTCTAAATGGACGGATCATGATATTATTTTCATCTCACACGCCTCCGTTTATTGTTTAGAAGGTTTGAATTCGTTTGCTGTTGTTTGTTTTCATATATTAATGACATTATGTATATTTTAAATGGACTTCAATTCAAAAATTTATTAACTATATAGTTATAAGTCTAATGGTCTCGATAGAAATGCGCAAAACTTCCCAACTTTGAAACCATAAAAGATAGAACAAAAATGTAAAGAAAAACAGTGTTCCTTTTTTTAAAATAAATAGCTTTTGTAATACATTCAGGATATACCGGGTATTTAAGCAATTAACTCAGTTATTTGTTATTTTCACTTTGTTTTTGTTAAAACTTTTGTACTTTTACAAATTGTGAGATGAAACTTCTTTAGCGACGTATCTGTTTGAAATTTAATGTGACGTTAAAGGAGAAATGATTCAACAACGGAGAAACCTTAAGTGAGAGAACGGAAGGAGCAACTTATACTTTATAAACCGCTGATAACCTTTGTAAATAGTAAAACTACAAAAGTTTAACTTTCCTCGTGAGCTTAAGTGTTTGTACCTCAAGTGTTTGTGTCTTGTTAACATTTATCGATTGTCATTCTGTATATTTATTATGATCAGACAATATTTGAAATAAATAAATAAAATTTCCAACAAACCATATGATGTTGATTATGATGAATTTGCAAACACGTATATATTTATTACCATTCAATAGAAATATGTATGAATCGTGGAACAGAATGGAATGGTGTCTCAAGTATCAGTAGCATGCATACATACATACAGTTAGTAGCTAGCTAGCTAACTCATAGCATGAATATATCGATCAATATAATCATAAATATAAAGCTATCAAATATAATAAAACATTTCATATTGTTGTGTATATGATATTTATATTATATTACCAATATAGTCAATATACAGTAACAACAACAACAACAACAACAACAATATCCAATAATAAACATCATGAATAATAAATTTTACAATAAGAATAGCAACACGATCAATACATATATAATATTATATGTATAGATGAGATATACATATACATACATACACATACCAAACATAAAACATGATTTTCATTATACAGCGAATAATATCTGTACAACACAATGATCTTTATGCATAGGATAAATCGTTTCATAAATTGTTTTAATACAAAAATCTAGTGTGAACAGCCCTACAGAATCGATATTCTCTCGATACCTCTTCAAATATTTCAGTTTGAATGTCGAATATTTTTTTATTATCATTATTTTTAAATATGCGCGGTATACTGTTCTATATACAAAAGTCTAGTGAAAACAACCCTACAAATTCCTATTCCAATTTGAACCACTTGAAATATTTGAGTTCAAATTTCGAATTATTTTATTGTTATTAAAATAATACATTATGTACTTATTGTATACATATTTTACTACCGTAGATACCAAATATGTTTATTATTTATAATACAAACAAATGAAGTTTGAAATTTAGAATTTAGTTATTTAAATTTATATTAAAAACAAGTGAAAATAACAAATAACTCAACAACAACAATATCCAATAATAAACATCATGAATAATAAATTTTACAATAAGAATAGCAACACGATCAATACATATATAATATAATATGTATAGATGAGATATACATATATATACATACACATACCAAACATAAAACATGATTTTCATTATACAGCGAATAATATCTATACAACACAATGATCTTTATGCATAGGATAAATCGTTTCATAAATTGTTTTAATACAAAAATCTAGTGTGAACAGCCCTACAGAATCGATATTCTCTCGATACCTCTTCAAATATTTCAGTTTGAATGTCGAATATTTTTTTTATTATTATTATTTATAAATATGCGCGGTATACACCGTTTCATAAACTGTTATATATACAAAAGTCTAGTGAAACAACCCTACAAATTCCTATTGCAATTTGAACCACTTGAAATATTTGAGTTCGAATTATTTTATTGTTATTAAAATAATACATTATGTACTTATTGTATACATATTTTGCTACCGTAGATACCAAATATGTTTATTATTTATAATACAAACAAATGAAGTTTGAAATTTAGAATTTAGTTATTTAAATTTATATTAAAAACAAGTGAAAATAACAAATAACTGAGTTAATTGCTTAAATATACGGTGTATGAACAGATATAAATCGATCCATACTCAGGCGGCAGACAAGTCAAATAAATGATAGCAGGGTACAAACAATGCCGCAAGGTCTACCTGTCTTATTGGTAGAAACCAGAAAGAGATAAACCTTCTGGTTGAGGTGCTTACCGGGCACTGCAGGGTTAAAATGCCATTATCCCTCATGAGGTTAGAGAACAGCCCGATCTGCCTGATCTGTAACGGGCGGATGATACGCCTCCACCTTCTGCTGGCGGAATACCACTACAGAGTCAGAATGAGGTACCTCAACCGAAATTGGGCAAATTTGAGGAACAACAGCTCTGTCCTGTTATTAGCAAAGAATACAAGTGGGTTCGACAACGAACACAGAGGAAACGAACCAGATGTGGTAGAGAATAGAAAAGGTTAAGAGGATGCCAGGTTTCAGAACCCCCCCCCCCACTACTCCTACTACTACTAAGCCCAAGCTACGAAAAGTGTTTCCACATTACACGGAATATTTCAACATGATTGACATACGGCGTGCCATTGCATACGCACTTTTCTGTAAAAAATTTCATCTCTTACGATTAATTACTTAATCAGATATTCCTGTTGCACTATGATTCACAATTTAATCCCATAAAATTATTCTTTTTAGAAAAGTTAAGTTAAGAATACTTAATCTTCTATTCGAATGTGTTCAGATAATAAATGAATATTGATTGTGTGACTGAACTCATCGCTGGTTGTATGCTTAATAACAATCAACTGTTAAAAAAACCGCAATGTGCGGTCACTCAAATGTCCTTAAAAATTATTTCAAGTTTAACGACATTTATACCTCTACTAATAGAGGCAGCAAGTTTCTTTTATTACTTGGTTGTTGTTTGTCGGAATCAATTTAACACACGAATAAAAAAAAACGAAAAATAGTCATCTCCAGTTTTGAATGAAACTCATTCCAACAGACAAAACAAAACAAACAAAACGTGTGCAAAATAAAACAAACATTTCTATAAAATTATCATCAATTCCATTAACTAATAGCGTTTCCTTTTGAAGCACGAGGAGAGCATACTCGCTACTCTGTGATGATTTCATGCTCGACCTCAGTTCTTGCACGAGAATTGTGCGGCCATTTTTTTCAATCGAACGTGTTTATCATAGACCCTAAACAAGGACACATAACTCCATGTAAACAAATAATTGGCAAAAATAAGATGTCAGTAGCGTTCCTTCGGCACCGGAAACAAAACAGAGAGTATAAGGCGCGAGTTTTAATTGAATAACATTACGTATTTATAGTATTATAAAAATTATTTCCAGCCAAAGTATTTTTTCAATAAAATATTTTTTTAAATAAATGATAAGTAATTTCAATTTTTCAATAAGGATTTAGTTGAAGTTGAAGTGATAGTTAAAATTCGCAAAATAATTATATAAAAATAAAAAAAAAAAACATCAAATAATTAAATAGTAACCTGTAATGTTGGAATTGTAAAAATGAAAGAAATTATTGAATCAGATATTAAATTAAACTTTTATTTATTAATAATAATGCTGAAAATTAATATTTAATATAATGTCATACAATTTAATTAATTTTGGAATATTTATACTAGCTTTTGGTACTTTAAAAGTCCTGGTTTTTTAAACCCAATTGATCCCGTTGCTTATTGACACAAGCACTACCACTTTTACAATTGTCTACTGCACATACTTTTCCCATTTTAAATGTTTTTTAAACAGTTTTTTATTTAATAAATTTTTTTAACCAAATTGTGTACTTCAAAATGATCACTTCAAAATAAAACTAGTTACTTGGCTTACTTCACTTCTATTTATTATACTATATTCACTTTGGTAAGGATGAGTATCTATCAAAAACTTGCGACCCTAGCGGCATAAAAAGTAAATATAACTTCTCCCATTTCGTTGCCATATTTTGTCAATTTTCCCGTATGACTTATATCTCCTTTATATAGCCTCCATGGTGTTTATGATCATTTATTATTAGGTTGGCTGTCCGGGTACAATACTTAAATACATTTTAGCTGTTGTTTTGAATTACTGATCAGACTGCAGAGGTAGCACTGTCAGCACTGTACATATAATATATTCTTTGACTTCTGATATGTCCGTCCGTGTGCGTAAAACAAATATTATTAAGTAAAAAATGGAAATAAAATTGAATCTGATGGCACTGATGACACTTTGTACTATTATTAACGAAGCAGGTAATAATCTACACAGGATGCAATTTCTAATTACAATTATAATTAAAGCGTCTTCATCATCAGAACTTTTAGACAATGATAATAGTTCCAACAATGTCAACATTCGTAGGTTTTTCGTCGCCATATTGCGCTGCACTATTACTCTGACCTTACTAGTCAGAGCAAGACGGAGCGCACTAGGAGTGCTCTCTATCATCAATCGAAAAACTCAGTGCGAGCAATCTACAATAGCCAATCGAACATACATTTTATACTTCGAGTGCTCACTCAGTGCACACGAGGACAGTCAAAAGAAAACGCTACAAAGAAATCCCAATGATGAGATCACATAACAAAATCCAATAGCTTGAACAAATTTATTTGTATGTCTTACGATTGTGTGGTGCTCAAAGTGGTGAAAGACAGACAGAAAGGGTATTCATTTAAAACAACTTACGAATCAGTTATCTAAATTGACTATTTAAAAATAATGACTCTAAAAGAGTATAATATATATAAAAAAAAAAAAAAGGTTCTTGTTCCATCATATCGTCGTATCTCGTGTGTATTTTATGTTTAGTTGTACACCAGAGGTGGGCACAGACAGCTCGTCTGAGCCTTACGAGCTCTCCATAAGCTGGGTGAGAGTAAGTAAAGAAGGTATGTTTTGAAGCAAGACGGAACGATGTTTCAATACAGGTTGTCCTACCGATTATTGTCCAATAATTTATTCAATCAATTTAGAAATAGTTTTATAAAATATTTATTGTTTAAATAATATCTTTTACAGTATGGAGAGATTCACCAAAAAACATAATAATAATAATAATAACAATAATGATAATAATAACAATAATAATAATAATAATAATCTGCACTTATCCAAGACTGCTTGCGATGTCCATTATTAAATTCACTACTTTTATTTTTTTTGAAAAACAAATTATGCGGAAAATAATTTCCACTACTACAAATAGTACTTTTCACTTTTTCAATTCAAAGTAGACTAACTCAAAGAACTCAAATTCCCACTTTATGTAAAATTTAACTTAATTCATCAAATTCCCATGACACTATACTGAGCATACTCCATACGAAGAAAAAATAATTAAATCAGGTAAATAATTCTTTATTAGTTCTCGGATATGAATAGTAAAATATTTAGACAAATCATTTGGAATTTCCAAAACTTTAATTCTATTTAAATTATCCTTTGCAAAAATTTCCCTCTTTTATTACAATGGTCCAGCGGTAAACTTAAAGGTTCAAAAGATTTATATATATTTTTATTTTATTCATACACAAATATGATATATACTAAAAAGGTACATTTTATGACCCTAATTACCAGCCCAAAATTCCAGAGTATGTATTGAATGATTGTATGTATTATTTACTTTGTATAATAGTGACCATAAAAAAGATTTGGTATTATTATATTTTTTTCAGAAAATGTTTTAATTAAAAAAAGAAAATATTAATAATTGGTAGGTACCCTGTATTAACTCTATCTCTCTTCCCTACCTCTCACTCAGAGCTTGGCCGAGTCATCTCCTGCCCACCTCTGTAATGTACACTACTTATTATGGTCTGGTTTGGTCAGAACTCACGGCAGGTATAGAAAATAACATTTATCTCTTCCCTACAAGAAAATTGTTGGTCATGTTGTTTTTAAAACAACTTCTTTCTTTATATGTATTGTAGAATGTAGATTGTATGGAGGTAGGGTAGAGTGTAGACAATCAGTTGCATTCCTTTTGTGCAATTCATGACTGAATGAACATTCAACTACTACCAGTCTTCTACTTCTACTTCTACTACAGTCAATCATTGTATTCTTTGGTCGGTCAAACGTTTAATTAATCTCATTTTTATTGTAACTAGAATTATATCGAATTTATGAAATAGCAAAACTACACTTAGGGTGTATTCGTTTTGGACACTTACGCGCTGTCCAGTCCAAGGGGCCGAGCGGTCTAGGGCTTTATGTCTGCGCAGTATGCCTACTTGGAAACTGGGAGGTTATGGGTTCAAATCGCGACATCGGCAGTTTGTCAATAGGGAATATGCATGAAAATTGTTTTTCACATTTATTTTCAGAATATGAAAATACTGTTAATACCGAAATAATATTTAAAAACGAGATTAAAATCCGGCAAATATTAAGGAAGCTATAAGCTTTTAAAGATTATTATCTGTCTCTTTCTTGCAAAAATACTAAAAACGGAGTTTTACGTGTATTTTAAATGGTGAAAGTGTAACATGAGGTCACATAACATATCAAGAGGGCTGTCACCCTCTTTGTCTAATCGGGAATTTCAATCATTCATATCTCGCTTATTTTTAAAGTTATTTAAAAAGTAATTTTACCTTGATATTTGTCTAGTAAACATGCTTCAATTCAAGTGAAAAAAAATTTTCATGCATATTCCCTATTCATATCATTTTTATTGTAACTAGAATTATATCGAATTTATGAAATAGCAAAACTACACTTAGAGTGTATACGTTTTGGGCACTTACGCGCCCAATCTGTCCAGTCCAAATCGCGACATCGGCAGTTTGTCAATTATTAAAAAGAAAAAAAGAGCGATTAATTAACTAAACTGTTGGCGTATGGACAAGAACGAAGTAACCGGTTATGTTTGAGAAGGTTTTCTACAGTCTCCTTCACGAACTCCAGATGAATATCAGCACAGTTCCTATCATAGTAGGCTGCAGCCGCATATCCTACCAATTCCTAGTCTATACACGAAAATTCCTTCCACTCCACTCACAGCCTTAGGCATCACAATGGTCCTTATGGTCGAATTGTAGCCCGTTCAGGGCAGCTGCAACAATCTATCTATCTATGGCAACAACAAAAAATTAGATCAAGTATAATTTTGGAATAAATATTTGTATTCCAAATAAACGGCGAAACGGACATAAAGGAGGTAGATTTGTGTAATTGCATTTGTGTAAACTTATCTTTTCTGTGGTAGTGAATTATTAAAAGTAGGTTAAAAATAAAAATAAATGGAGAGAGCTAATAAAAGTCATTACTATTTAAAAATAAAAACATATTTAGATGATGCAGTTATTTATTCTATGTTTGTTTTATATACAAAAACAGAACACAAACAAATGAAATACATGAAACGTTCATTTATTATGCTGTCAATGACAGCTTGTAATATATTTGGATGGTTTATTTTCATTCTAATATGTTTTAAAGTTTTTGTTTTTTTTTCTCACATTTATATTGGTTTTAGTATGGATTTTAGTAAAATCGATCAGTTATGGTAAATAATTTAACAAAAAACTAATTAAATAACTGAATTTGCTTATTTTCAGAAGTCGTATCAATGAGGTCACATTTTAAGAATAACCACCAAGCCATGAACATTTTTTTTGGTGTTCCTACGTTTTTTTATTAGTAGGGTGGCTACTTTTTTTCTTTAATAATTGATCAACTGCCGATGTCGGGATTCGAACCCATAACCTCCCAGTTTCCAAGTAGGCATACTGCGCAGGCATAACGCCTTAGACTGGGGACTTGGACTGGGGACAGCGCGTAAGTGCCCAAAACCGCTCGGCTACTTGGACTGGTGTTTGTTGCGATACCTAAAATTCTATACAGTACAAACAAAACATTGAAGTAATTAATAGTCAACTTATTCACATCATATCTATAAAACAATAATTCAAAAAGTATAAATAAAAAGTTGGCACGCAATTCTAAAATGAAATGACCTTGAACCTTCTACACCTCTTCATATCACATTTTACTTTTAAACTTTTTCAATTCTCTGAGAAATACTATAAATTTTTTATGTTTACCATCGTGTCATGTTTTTTTTTTTTTTTAATTCTTGAGTTATTTATCGTATGATTTTGAATTTGTTCAAAACAAAACCATAAATCTTAATGAATTGTGGAACAACTCACTTTGGAATCGTAGAACAGTTGAAGAAAAATGTTACCATGTATTGCCGTGAGAATCCTAAAGTTTGTAAGGGGAGACGAAAAGCATTTGTCGAGAAATAATTCTAGCGAGGAGAAATGGTAAAAAAGGGAAAATAGTTCCGAGATTTAGCGACTACCGATTATCTTTTTTTCAATCGTGTCTTCATGAAACGAATTAATATTTCGAATTCAAAATTTTTAGGTTTATGGTTTAAGCAAAAATAGAAATTGACCAATGAATCTGTTCAATACAGATATCACTCGACCGCTAAATTTTAGTTCGATATTAGTAAGTGCCTGTAGTATACTCGATTCTATATGTTCCTAAGTTACACTTCGTATCTACCAACAAATTTGTATTTGATTATTAAATATTGAGGCTAAAACTAAAAATTGGTCTCAAGTTCACCAATTTGCATTTAATTAATTATTCTTTTTAGATAGGGTTTAAGATCGAAAATATCCGGATACCTTGGTATATTTCAACAAGCCCGAGCACTCCAAAACCACACGCGTAATGAAATTTCTATTTTTTACTTTTTTACTATAAATACACCGAATCGGTATTGCAGTATCCAATCATACAGTGAATATGAATTTTAAATAATTCGAAATAACTCTGGAAGATTCTCGATCCATCACGATCTAAAGAGTCCATTATTGTTAAGATTTTGGAAGTTCGATGTATATCGAATTCATTAGATTTTCAAAGTATAACTGTTCGACACAGTCCCTAGCACCTTGACCAAGGGGTCCTCTGTGCCCTTCTTTGTTCGAGACAAACATAGTAAGAGTTTTTTCTATAAGGAACAACTTTTGATTGATGTAATAGTGTTTGAAATAGATGTTCATAAAATGACCTAATTCGACGATTTCTGCATGTACGTCCGTCTGTGGACACGATAACACAAAAACGAAAAGAGATAACGAGCTCAAATTTGGTGTGTGGATTCTAGAACTAAATGTTTGCGCAAAATGGGCACAACTACCCATCTTTGAAACCGTAAGACATGAACAAAAATTTAAAGACAAAAAATTTTCCTTGTTTTTTAAATACCGAGTATTTAAGCAATTAACTCAGTTATTCTAATTACGAAATATATTCTTTTTAGGTGAAAAAGTATTAAAAAACAATTTTATTTGGATAAACTCAGTCAATTTAAAAAACATAAAATGACGCAAAAGAATGATAAAATAGAATGTAAACGGGATCCGATATATTATATGTATTTGAACATTATTTGAGTTGGTTACTAATGAATGAATGAAACGATTCGATGTAGGGTAGGCAATGCCAACAACATATAGACAGACGGATAGACTATCAACAGACACGTGAAACAACAGTTCAAATATATGTATGTAGTAATAATATATGTATATAATACATTATAATATACATTTAGTTAGAGACGTTTTGTATGCTAGCAATGTAGACAGAGAGATGATTTGAAGAATGATAAATCAACCCCCAGTCGTATTCATGGCAACGAACAACATTCACAGAGCATATGCGAGCGAACAAACCTACTACTATTCTACCAATTCTATTGATCACAAAAGGGTGGAATGCGTGAATATAAGGGTATGATTATGATTATTATATTTACTTTATGATATTCCCAACCATATTCAACCAAGCACGCACACAAGCAAGCATTCATTCAACAATCGAATGAAACATTTCTTCTAAAGCTATTTTTTTTTTTATGCTTTATCAACAAAAATTTGTATATACATTATTTATTCTGTATATTTATATTAATTGCTTACTGATCAATTTTTAATGTTCCTCTACTTTTCAATTTGATATTTCCATGTTTATGCACGTAATATACAACATGTGTAACAAACGAATCGCATATTGAGTTTCAATTATTTGAAATATGGCCACACCATGTTGTGCGCTCATTGGCTGCTGGCGAAATAAATCGAGAATAGCATATTACGGTCCTTGATGTCAGACAGACCTTATATCCAAGAACCTTTGAAGTCATTTGGGTAGATACAAGAAAAATCACCTACCTAATAGTACCAGTCATGCGGTCTAAGGCGTTATGTCTACTTGAAGGTTATGGGTTCGAATCCCGACATCGGCAGTTTGTCAATTATTAAGAAAAAACAACAAAAAAGGGGCGGTTAATTGACTAAACTGTCGGCGTATGGACAAGAACGAAGTAACCGGCTATGCTTGAGAAGGTTGTCTACAGTTTCCTTCACGAACTCCAGATGAATATCCTTGTCTACCAAATCCTAGTCTAAACACAAATTCCTTCCACTCTACTCACATCCTTAGGCATCACAATGGACCTAATGGTCGAAGTGTAGCCCGCCCAGGGCAGCCTCTATAATCTATCTGTCTACGCGCATGCTATTCTATTGATTTTAAAACATGGTACAAAGAACGAAACAGAAACATTTTAAAGAAAATTACTTAAAACAAACACACAAACAGTTAATAATTGAATCATTAATTTACTTAAAAGATGTGTTAAATTCTCGATATTCAATGTTTTTAGTATACACATAGTAAAACGATCCAATAACATTCTATGTATGCTATCATTTATTTTAAGTGTGAGGTTATGTTGTAGAAATTTCGTCAAAAATGTGGTTAACCATCCCGTACAGGTTACGTAGTTGTTATTGTACTATGTATATGTTTACAGTTACAAATGGAATTTGGTTTACTAAAAAATACAATTTCATAATGTTTTGTTAAATTATTATTATATTTAAATTTTTGGTTATCCAGAAAATAAATAACATAGTATAATCAAGTAAGATAGAAAATCGGCTGAACCTCCTGAAATGAGAACTGAAAATTCGCATAGACTTTTCTTTTGATATTTTAAACCAGTGATTCTCTACCACTGTGCCGCGGCACTTTTGTGTGCCGCCAAATTTTAGAAAAGTATATAGTAAAGTATTAACCTACATAAAAACGAAAAAAACATCGAGACTGTTAAATGTAGAAGACGATATGAGAGTAGCATTGTCATTTTTACCACTAAATATAAATGAAATTATCAAAAAACATCCAGCTCAAATTTCTCATTAAAAGTATTCTTATTATTAACTTGTAATTAATCCCTTAATAAACGTACTGTTGTTTTTGTAGTACATATTATTTTATTTTACATTCAAAATTATTATCATAAACTATTTTACACAGTGTGTTATAGGTAAGTCAACATTTTTGAAACTTATCTGTTTGTTTGTGTGCCTTCACATTTTGAAATCGTTAAAAGTGTGGCGCAACAAAAAAAAGGTTGAGAATCACTGTTCTAAACACTGGCTCAAAAATCGCATAGAATCATCACATGTCCACGTTTTACGATATTCAAGGTCGCAAAAATCATTTATTGCAAATATCTTGTTTGCTATGCGTCAAATTATGTTAACCATTTTATCATTTTCATGATAACCATTCGGTTTTCGAATAAAAGTTGTTCATTATAAAAATACTGACAGCTTTTATGCCAAACAACTTTTCGAAAACCAGGACTATTTTTTTTCAAGCATTTCTGTAATTTGCAGTTTCAATCTTTTCTTAAACAGCGTACATGTAGTGTCACTTCCATTGATGGCGTGACCTCCATAAGCATTTCAATAAAATCCCATTATTATTTATCATACTCAAAAACGGTTAGTGATTCAAAAAAAACACGATCAGGACATAGATTACAGAGATTTTTATGGTTCTACAAGTTTCATAAGAACATTAAACAGGATTTGACATACAGCAAACAAGCTTTGCAAAAAAACATTTTTGCGACCTTTCTCCTTGAATATCTTAAGACACGTGATTATAAGAGACTTTTGAGCTAGTGTTTACAATGTCAAAAAAAAAGTCTACGCAAATTTTCAGCTGATTACTTTTTAATCCGAGGTTAAATCTCTATTTGATTGGGTTAATCTAATCTTCTGAATATAACATATCTTAAATTCCATTTAAAATAATATCAATTTTTGTTATTTTTATCTACGGATCATAAGACATGGAAACAAATAGAAAAAATAAAAAAAAAAACGACGAGGTCGTTTGTATTCCCATTCAGTCTGAGTGACAATTTACGATCAGTTATAAGAAAAAGTATTTTATAAAAGAAAACCTTTATCTACTTATTTTCATTCTTTACAACCAACGATCGTGCCATGTTGTGTTGCCTCTGCAGCATATAAAAAAATTTTCTTTTGCCTTTTCTTTTTCCTTTTATTCGCTTAAATATTACTTTTCTTAATAAAAAAAAGTTTCAGAATTCTTTACATTTCTTGATATAAAAATATTGAATATGGCTTTCCTGTTTGTGTGTTTGTGTGTGTGTGTGTGTTTCCTGTGTGTGTGTGTGTGTGAGTGTGTGTTTCCTGTTTGTGTGCCGGATTACCTTTATTTTTTACAAAATTATTTTGTTCTCGTTTGATACAATCATTTTTCTTTTATTTATTCAATTTTCTGGTCGGATACAGCTAAGTGACCCAATTTCCTTGATGAATAATATAGAAGAGTTTGAACCACAAACGCTGAACTACAAAATCGCTTAGGTTTGACAACTTGAAACAATCGAACGAAAACGACCTACAGAATCTATTTAGTGAGGTTAGGTAGCTGAAAAATTTTCAATCTGGCAACCAATGCACTCTTTTGGATTTAGATAGTACGTGGGTAGACGAATCTAAAAATCCCAGGACACAAATTTCTCTCGTCCTCTAGCGTCGTTGATGATGTAATCAATATGGCCGCCAAATTTTTGGGACGCTCGAGGACCAGAGAAATTTGTGTCCCGGGCTTTTAAGACTACTCGTCTACCCATGTACTATCTGAATTCAAAAGGGTGCATTGGTTGCCAGACGTGTAAATATTTTGTTAATTTTCAGCTACCTCACCCCACTAATTATTATGGTCTTTTAGAAAAACGTCAGTAAAAGGCGAACAAACAGACAGACACTGCATTGATTCCAAGACTGTTTAGCTATTAGCTTCTAAAGATATAATATAATAGATCTTATAACTCCTAAGTAGAGCGTTGGCCATGATCTCAATCTGTTACTAGCTCTTTCCGTTTTTCTCCCGGTGTTTTCTTTGTCCATCATCTGCGTCTCAAGTCTTGCGGGTTCCAATCCAACGCCTGACGGGCAATGTTGCTTTTGCTGCGACGCAGAGTATATCCAACCCATCCCCACTTTCTACGAGGAATTTCTCTATCAGCGGATGTTTAGTTTGCTCTCCTAAACAAATCCTCGTTAGAAACAACCTGTGGCTACCATATCCCAAGGATGTACCTCAGATATCTGTTAATAAACGTCTGAATACCGCTTATAAGTTGTTTGGTTATTTTTCATTATAAAGATAAGTAAGTAATGGAATATTTGAAACTGATAGGAAAATACGATTTAAGCGACTACGATTCTACGATCTACGTCGCATAAAACATAACGAATATAAAGTATGTAATAAATAATAATAAAAGTTCAAAAATTTCCCCAATCCTTAGATCAAGTATTTGTTTTGTATAAATTAGTATTTCGAACTTCAAAGTAAATCATCATAAAAATGAATTAACTAGTACAAATAATTGATTTAGGTTTGTTTCAAAAACGTAGAATTCTCTTTGATAATCGTTTCGCAATCTGTATAAGTAATTAGTGTAATGATATCCATTTGAAAAATCAAGTAAATAAGAAATGTAACCTTGACAAGGCCGTTCACGTAAATTAAAATAAATAGGGTGATATTTTGTGTATTCAAAAGCAAGGGAGACATAATTTTATTCATCTCAAACACGAGATTTATTGTAGAAAATAGAATGTTGTATCCCGTAAATATAGTTGCTTGCATTCACATCACAAGTAAATCACAAGTACGTAAGTATTAGGTATACGATCCCGTCCTATTATATTGTGTGTAATGTATTTATTATCCCTCAAATAAATCTGATATTGGAGGGTTTCTGAGATATAAATACAAAGCAAAAAAAAACTTATACACGCATATTTTATTATAACGGGTGTTACAATATTTCGATAATATAATACTTCACTATGGAATTCTTAACGTCTATTTCTGAGTGCGTCTTTTCATTTTTATCATTTGAATGCGATCAAAATATTTTATTTTGTAGGAACATAAAAGAAAAATCAAAATTCTCTACATAAAAGAATTTATCATTACATTTTTATTACATAATTCAATAAATGTATTAAATAATATTTTATTTTTTTATAAAAGCTTTCTTTTTATTTTGGTATTTTCTATCGGTAAAATCGGTATTATGAAAAAATAAAACGATAACTTCGGTATTTATACTATAAAGGTTCGATTACATTGAGCGAGTATGCAAGCTGATAGTTGACGTATTCATTAGCCCAGTGTAGCCATCTTTACTAGCCAACTTGCAGATTATAAACTATCTACGTGTAAAATTTAAAACCGGGCTACTTTACTCGCTACTAGCTGGCGTGTGGAATTGTTAGCTAGTAAACTAGCCGTGTGGCATTATAGATGCTAGTGAACTAGCTGCGAGTAACTCGCTGGTTCCTGGTTTCATTGTCTACAAAATGATATTCCACATTATTATTAACGTTCCACTTCATTTTAACACCCAGAAATTTTACGGAAATGAAAGAAAAAACAACAACAACGTATTCACAACGCGTGGTTTACTCGCTAGCGAGTGGACAGTTTTGTGTGTCATCATCACTATCCCATTAGCAGACTCGCCCGCTTCTAAACTCGCCAACTAGCAGATTGCAAACTCGCTCAACCTACGATATCTGGCATTCTACACCAACGCTCTACCTGAGATGTTATGGTAGTGGAACACATATGATCTCTCACTATCTTGATGCCAATGTATTTATTTTGTAAACTAGCGTCTATTTATCCATTATTAATATATTATACCAACTGAGGTGACTATGTCTTATGTACAACCACACTGACCTTTATCTGTTGCTGTAGTTGTAGCGGTTAAATGATGAGGTTGCAAAGGTAAATCTGAGGATGCAATGCACGTTGCTTGCACTGCCTTAGTATTGGCTCGAAGTTTTCTACTTGCAGCTTGATGTACTACGGCCGCAGTATTTACGTGATGATTTCGTGCACTACTTGCCCCACTGGGCACCAATCCACCACTATGTGTGCCAGGTGTTCCACGTCCTACACGTGTCTGTAACAAAATAAAATTATAGAATTAATACAAGCAAACTAGGGTAGTTGGCTAGTTGGTAATTGGCTAAGAAACCAATTTTTGACGCTTAAAGAAAATTTGATAATCAGTTCACAATAAGGAAGTCACAAGCTTCCGAATTTTTCAACGTGATAAACGGCCACTGTAAGTATCAAATTTTTGTGTGAAAATATCTTCAGGGCAATTTTCAATACATTCTTTATAAAACTGGTTTTCTAAAACTATTGTGGATTATTCAAAGCCCCAAAGCCAAATTGTATATCATTGTCTCTTCACTTTTTCCATCATCGCGATGGTTAATAGAGATGACCACCATTTTAATGGAACCACCATTTTTTAATGGAACCACCATTTTTTAATGGAACAGTTAGTTGAATGATATCTATGAGCAACTAGAGAAACCTCCAATCGCTGCAGAAAGCGTTTCGTGAGGGTAAAATATAATTAAAATACCCTTATTACTAATCCCATTCTCGATACAAGTAACTAGCTGAAATACTCGTCAAAGTAAAAAATTCTGGAAATTCCTATCGCATTTGGAAAATAGGTTCGCATAGAATGCGCGCGCATTGTAGATGTAGAAAAATAATAGTTCTTTTCCGAATACCGACTGTCGAAAAGGGAATAAAATTAAATTGTGTTACATCAATATCATAACTAACGTTTCAGGATTTAAAAGAGGAATATTAATCACATTAGCATCGAAGCAAATACTGAAACCTCAAAATTATATTAAATTATCAGTTTTCAATTTTATATTATGAAACAAAACTTTTTCGAAAAAGTATTAAATTATAGTTCAACAAAATTAACTCAAATTGCAAAGTTATTGAAGATAGACTAGTTTTTGATGGATTCAAAACAAATTAATATATTTGATATAAACAACAATCTAAAATCCCTATCGTTCTACTTACTAAACTTTTCCAAAAAAAAAAATAAAGTAGCAAAACTGTGATACCATATGTGATGTAACCAAAACTCTCATGACCGAATACAATTTATAAACTCACACAAATATATGAATATTAAACGATATAAAGTAAACTATCCTAAGTGATTTTATATAATGATAAGAAATTTATTTATTGGTACCAAATAACCACACACACACACCAATCAAAACCACCCCTCTAAAAATATCAAATAGTTTCGTAAAACTTTCGTATAATACAGAAGAGAATGATAACATTGTTTATTAAATATGAATCAGAAATTCACCCTTAATCGACTTTGAATATAAAACTATATATAGAGCATTAATTTAAATAGGAGAACTAAATAAATAGGTTTGGTTGTAGAAGGGTTCCATTTCAAAAATGAAAACGAAACTCGGTAATAATGGGAATACCAAACCTCCAATTAAAATCTCAATATACCATAAAGATTATTAAAATAATCAAAGAAAACTCTAGGTTTTTTGAAACTACATTTCAAATTTTTCTCCAATTACTAGAACATTTGTTTATATTTTATAAATACGTATTTCGACTACAATGTAGTCATTATCAGTATGCATTAACTAATCGTAACTATCTCTGGGATATGGATTCAGAGATGTGTTGCTTGTTGCTAATTTGGTGCGTGTCTCACAATGATATTAAAAAAGTTCTGTCCTTTTATATGATTTGACTGAGGGTATAATCTGACCTGAGGATTATTTGAGTTGACTAACGGATTAGGTTTGTGAAGAGCCCCACCTATTTATTGGCGGTATTCTTTAATGACTATGCGGCGTTTGTTTTGTCACTAAAGTGAGGGTATCGCAGCTAAACTTTGCATTCAGGTATTAGATTTTTTTTTAAATGGTTTAATTTTATTAAATCAGAATTTGGAATTGGGCCATTGTCCAAATTTATTATCTGTTTTCTCAATTTGTATATGTAGATACTTTCGTATGCATCTAATTCTGAGGGGTTTTGTACCGATTTCAGTAGTTTTAGATTCGATTTATCAATTTTGTGGTTGTTCTCAATAACGTGCGCAGCTATACACGATTTTTCGGTTCTCCCAAATTTCACATGAGCCAAATATTTTTTGATTCGAATTCCTATTTAGAATTCGTCCTATTTGGCGACGATGCGAAATACATACGGTAATTGTAACATACAATCTCAACTACGCCGTGTAGTCAGTTTCAATACTTCAATGTTTATTATCTAGCATAGTTGGGTCTACTATTTTAGAGTTTTAACAGTGTATTGAATGAGTTTTAACTAATCAAAACAGTTACAGTTAATTGAACAGGTGACGAATACACTAACTTTAAGTGTTAAGTTTTCCAGGTTTTTGTATTGAGCGATGATAAATTCTTAACAAATTATATAGAACCATAGTGACACGAGTCAAACTCGCACTTGTTAGTAATATAATATAGGAAAGAGATGGATAGATAAACTTGTATGGTTGGTGTCATACCTATAATATAATATAATAGTAGAACATATACTCAGTAATTACATTTTCAGTTTGTTGTTGAGACCAAAAAGTTTGTAACTATTATGTATGTTCTGTTAGAGTTGTTATTCAGAGAATGTAATTAATAAAGTTAAAATATAAAATATTCCCATCGTATTCATATTGTGAATCAAATCATCTCATATCTGCAGCTTTCCTAAATCCACCCACTACTGTCTTTACAAAATGCTATTAGGCGATCACAGTTATCAAAACTAAAGATCAAACAAGGGATGTAACAACTCACTTAGTTAATCGTTTAAATATCCTATATATATACTGAATTTTTTATCTATGGGTGCACGGTTTAGTTTAGATGAGGTTCATTAGTCGATTTTTTCCCATTCTCGATCACAAACTTATTTTTTAATACTAGAACACTTAAAAAAGCTTTCCAGCTCGCTATCTTTTTCTATTTTTGAGTTATCGTGTTGATGGGCAGCCAGGATAGATGAAACTAGAGCAATGAAATATTTTATGAACATCTGTACAAAGATTTATTTTAAAACAAATTCTTGGCAAAATACTTTACTATCCACTTTTCAACGAAAGCAGCGTTGAAGTCAGACCATACTGAGATTATCCTGTATAAACAGGAAAGCATTTCAGTTGTAGGCAGACCTCGCAAATATTCCACTGAATTGTTAACATAAAAAATTATTTAAGGCTCTTTGTAAATCGAGCTGCCAATATTCTATTCTGTTAGAACTACATTAAGAATATGAAGAAATTTCAATTTTTATATTTATAACCTGAGTATAATTATGGAAGCTGGCAGACATTTTAACCGAACACTCAATCATAACGATGCCACGAAAGATGAGAAAAACGAGGCGATACAACAATAAGTCAGAGGGAGAAAATTAGAACCCTGATTTTCAAAGCAATATTCGAGAGACAGACGATAGTTATTAAAATATTCAACTGTACAAACGAGACCAGACGATGCGATAGAACACTAACAAGTCAATACAATACAGGAGACATACTACACTTGTCCCGTTTCGCATAACTAGTTAATAACACGTATACCATGTAACATGGAGGTAGAAACACTCATTTCGTTTCATTACTATTAACTGTAACGTCATTCAGGTGCAATAAATTTTGCAGAATCGACCGCAAGATGAATATTTAGGGAAAACGGAGTAAACAAGCTTCCAGCAACTATTAAGACTTAACATGGGAAAACTTTGTTGAATTTAGAGGGAGCTCAATAGGATCGGAAGCTAAACTACTGAACAATATACCAAAACCCACTTTCTGAAAACTTTATTTCACCTCTTTATGTTTTTAATTTTTGTACTATTTCTATAAACTCAAAGAATAAATTAATTAAATTGAATACTGATATGAAAAAATTAACTCGTCAACCAGGAATCGAACCTCGGGCCTCTGGATATCTAGTCCAGTGTGCTATCCATTACACCAAAACTTTTTCATATTATTCTAATTTTTTATATATATATATATTTTTTTTATATATTTATTAGACAGTATTAACTTCTGTTGAAGTGATATTTTTATTTAATATTTGTTTATTTGTGTATACTTTCGTGTCAACATACAATGTTTGTTCAAATTCCTTTCGGTTACGTATGACAAACTGTAATAAACAAATAAACAAATATTAAATAAAAATATCACTTCAACAGAAGTTAATACTGTCTAATAAATATATAAAAAATATATATATATATAAAAAATTAGAATATGAAAAAGTTTTGGTGTAATGGATAGCAGACTGGACTAGATATCCAGAGGCCCGAGGTTCGATTCCTGGTTGACGAGTTAATTTTTTCATATCAGTATTCAATTTAATTAATAAATTCAATGACAATGAAATGTGTCGGGTATACGCTATAGTCTTCTACAGTTTGTCATTCGTAACCAAAAGGAATTTGGACAAACATTGTGTGTTGACACGAAAGTATACACAAATAAATCAAAGAATAAAGTTCATTTATGAACTCGTAACACCCACCCACTCTCTGCATTCTACAAACCAAATCCTTAGCGTATATAATAATATTATATAAACAACTGTAATTCAAAACAATTTAAGTTGTGTTAAAAAACTGTGTTTTATGAACATTCTTATACCTACAATTAATTAAAAAATTCCCTACAGATAAAAAAAAGACAACAACAAAAAAATGTAATAAAACACAAGATAACTAAAAAATAAAGAAGAAGAGAAGCATGTATATATAAAAATCCCAAAGCGATGAATAAGGAAATACGATGGATTATAGCAATAGTTGGACGATAACAACTGTTCCTGTTGTGCTTGCGAAGAACACACACCGGACATTGTGATTGTGTCTGTATGCTACACAACCCCCCCCCTCTCCTCTCCAGTCCCCCCTACAGTATTATTACAGAAGTGTACATCATGTAGAATGTGGGAATGTAAGTATTACGAGTCACGAAATATCATCATCCCTGAGAGAATTGTTCAATGAGGTTAAAGTGACATTAAGATGAATCTTCACTTATATGACTTCATAGTATTGGTATGTAGCGAGAGAGAGAGAGAGAGAGAGAGAGAGATGTTGGAAACATTTATTTGTGAATCGTACGATGATCTTATCAATGATGGTATTACATTTAAAAAAAAAAAAAAACTTCAAACTAAGCTTGGTCTCTTCTCCTTCTCACTTAATTCAAAAAATAAATACGGATTTCTATGTTCTTTTCTCGTTCGAAACAAGGTTATATATATATATACTAATAAAATTGTTAAAATATCTCTTTAATATCGCCACAACCATATCCGTTCGCCTGCTGTTTGCTTTATTTTCACAACGAAAACATTTCTACATATTCCTGTATACATATTCGAAATATTCTACTCTTTTGGATGGAAACATTTTATCGAATGGTAGAAAATTCTGCATGGTTGTTTGATATTAAAATACCCAACATACTTTGGTCGTTATCTACTGAATTATTTGACGTAATCCATTTAAAATACCAACCAGTGTTAACTTTAACAAGATTGAACTGATCTATTCGGCTGTATAAAAAGTCATTATTTTACGAAATCGATAATTTTATAAAATAATTTCAATTAAGATGGCAACTTTTTAGAGACAATAAAACATCATTTTATGTTCTTTTCAACTGTTCAAATACAAATCTCCATGCTAAAATCATCCAACAATGAATGCACCCAGGTGATGATAAAAGACATTCACTTGTGACATACACTCCCGTTCAATAAATTTGAACAGACATGAAATGTTATTTTCAGGTCTAACTCTCTGTATATTGATTCATTTATAAACAAAGATAACTAGTATATATTTTAAGTGTGAAAAAAGAAATGGAAGTATAGTAAAAAACATTTACTACAAGAATAATCAAAATTGTGAGAGACTGATTCAATTCAGATCTGTTCAATTTTATTGAACGGGAGTGTACATAGATAGAAAATTCTACAAAAATAAATCACGCCACTACGATATTGTAGGCAGAAACATTCTATTTGTACAAGATATGAAGACAGCATGGCACAGCGATTCTTCTGAATTAGAAACTCCATCCATGGTACTTTTGTTAAATTCTGACCTGCAACAATATACTTATCTGGCTCGTTTCCTTAATTAATAAGCACTGTGTTGGTATATACTGGAAACCTGGAAGATCACACTAAAGTCCCTTACACAGGATTCCATGGAACTACATGCACCGTTTTCCCTAACATACAGGTTATTTTAGAGTCAATGGTCTTCCAAAGATTATTGAGAGGATATTTCTGGGTACAACATTGGTAGTACCTCACAACATCCATTAATCTAGTTTCAGTAGTCGTACTACTAGTCGTGCGTGGAGTGGAACCCGAAGCCTGGCAAGTAGACCTTTCCAGGCCTTTTTTACCGGCTCCTAAACCTCTTCTATCCTCTACCACATCTGGCTCGTTTTCTCTAGCCATGTGTTCGTTGCCGATATTGTCCACTTTAGTAGTTTCACCACGGCTTCTCCCATTTCAGTTGAGATGAATGTTAGATACGTCATTCTGGCTTTGTAAGAACATTCTGTTAGGACGTGGAAGGAAGGGCGTAGCATTCGCCCCGTTATATCCGGACAGATAGCACTGTCTTCCAACATCACGAGGGATAGATGCCTTTCTCCATTAATCTAGATAGATAGATAGATTGTAGAAGCTGCCCTAGACGGCCTACACTTCGACCATAAGATCCATTGTAATGTCTTAGAGTGTGAGTGGAGTGGAAGGAATTTTTGTGTATAGACTAGGAATTGGTAGGATATGCGGCTACAGTCGACTATAATAGGAACTATGCCGATATTCATCTGGAGTTGGTGAAGGAAATTGCAGAAAAAACCTTCTCAAGCATAGCCGGTTACTTCGTTCTTGTCCATACGTCGACAGTTTAGTCAATTAACTGCCCCTTTTTTTTTCTAAATAATTGACAAACTGCCAATGTCGGGATTCGAACCCAGTTTCCAAGTAGGCATACTGCGCAAACATAAAGCCTTAGACCGCTTGGAGTGGTTCCATTAATCTAACTAAAACTAGTGTTTCTACACGGCAACAATGCATTTTGAAATGTAATTAACATCACCTCCTGCTGGAGTAGGTAAGTAGTTTTATTTTACTCTTGACTACTAAATGTTGCACAACGAAATTTAATATACTTACAACTTATAAATATTCTATGCTACATAATTTATAGAACAACATACACACAAGAAAACTATTAGACGTGTTGTGTACTGTATATGAGTTTATAACAATATATATATATATGAAAGCAGGAAACTTTATTATAATCTCAACAAAAAAAAAAAAAGTAATAAAAAAGTTGATAACACATATTAAGTTTAAAACTTTTAATATTTTCCATTATTTGATAGTTTTTATTAAAGAGACATATTATATGTTTTGTTTATATATTTATATACATAAAACTAACTTTGTGTATGTTATTTATTGATTGTAAAACATTAAACAAACTTTACGAAGTTGACACACAGCGACTGGCTGGTATGGTAGTAGGAAATGGATGGTATGAAGAATATATGGAAGTGGAAGAATACACGTTAAGTAAGGAAGGCGATATTTTACAACTGATAATAATAATGTTCACCTTCAAATTCTATTGTGTTTTTGTTACAGATATTTATATATTTTATTTCAACTAATATAAATTTCTTTTATTACTTTTACAAAATTTATGCTATTTATATAAAATTTTTTTCAATCATTATTGATCAGTCGTAAGTAATGGCTTGTAAATAATTCGATAGGAACAATTTTTATGTAATATTTTCATAAATACTTTTTTCGTAATGTATTTTTTGGCTACCATAATACTTCATATATATTTATTTGTAATAATAAGAATATGAAAAAGTTGGCTGTTACGTTAGAGTCGTCTTTGGTGTAGCGGTAAGCACGCTGGACTAGATATCCAGAGACCCGAGGTTCGATTCCTGGTTGACGAGTTAATTTTTCATATCAGTATTGTTACGATTACTTTCTGTTATGTTAATTAATAATTGCATTTGGGGTTACAAACCAACAAATAATTAAACACGTGTTCGATTGTTCAAAAATAATTCTGAAGGTGGGTTTATTTCCTTCGTACAATTAAAAAAAACAAGGTGTTATATCTGAAATTAATATACAGTTGTTATTGTACCAGATTTTCCGATTTAATTAAGTATTTAATTAAAACATTATACTTATTTATATTCAATAACTTTGCCGTTTTCATATTAAATAAAACAAAACATTTAAAGTCCTTATCAAAGTTCCACTGATCGTTATTTGATTCCACTCTCAAGTTTCAGAATTATTGTTAGTAAACAAATCAGGTAACTTTGAGGCTACTTTTGGCAAACAACATGAGCGTCAGCTTTGCTTCATGTTCTCGATAAGAAATTAGGTGTCAATGAGAGAAAGATAACTGATGATTCTACATTATGGTTGGTTTGAATGAAACTTTTATACAAGGAATATTCAAAAACTTCAGTCTTCAGTACATTTTTTTAGAAAAATTAAATCTAAAATTTGTGAAACATTTATGTACCAACAACGCCTCAAGTCGAGTTAAACATATTATAATTAATTTGTGCCTCATTTATTCGAATTTCGGAGAAATGTTTCGGATAAAAGTTGTTTGGCATTGATAGTACATGTGTCAGTTTCTTTCCCACATTAATTTCAAAGGACCATAAAGAATATAGGTCACACGAAAGAATGATATTTTTTTTATAGTCTAAACTTGATCATACGCACTTTTGTGCTCAAGTTGTTTTTTTGACCACGCATGGCGCTGAATACGGTTGCGCTCGGAGCGAATAGTTATTGTCTCGGCATTGCAAGGAAATTTTTTCGACTTCGTAGTTTACCAATACAATAAATTTATTTCGTTATTTAAGTCATATAAAAGGTAAAATTTGTAAAATTTTGTTTAATTAGTTTAATTAGTTTGTATAAATACTAAATGTTACAATTAGTTGGAGACGTTTATGATTTATGTTATATGCAACGACAATTCATTCGAAAATTCTATATAATTTTCTATTTCAATAAATCGGATGCAAACAATTAGTTACCCAGGGGTAAATGTTTAAAAATTTGTGAAGCTTATTCAAACAATCGACTATAATTTTCAATTAAATAAAATATGTTCCTTCACATATCGCCAACAAACTCTGGATAAATTTTAGAATCTTGATTATGAAAATATATTATGAAACTGAAGTAAAACAATTATTTCAAATAATAATTTACATTAAGAGTCAAAACATAGTAATAAAACAAGGTATTTTGATTTGGAAGGTGGTGGTTTGTTGTGTACATGTATATGAGACCGCCTCAGCTTCACCTCATCTCACCTCCCCTTACCATCCCCTCGTCTATATAAGTAAAGAAGATTATATATTAAAACATTATACCGACGTCTGTGTTGTTGTTATTATTGTTAATAGACTTGAATTTAAAGCGTCTATGTATGTATCTGGTCTGGATCTGCTGTGAAAATGTACATTTATGTTGGAGGTAGTGAATTTCGTCCTCATTTAATATACCCTAGGGATATTATTGCGGTTTCATATATACATAAACACACATTATTTATGTATATAGGTACCGTCGACTACTACGTACGTTACATATCATATATACCTTTTGTACTACACTACATAGACTATCGTACAGTTATATACAGTATAAAACCTTCGAATCTACAAATTACGACCCATTTGTGCACAACATACAGTTTGAAATTCTTAAGAAAAATCTGTGGATCCATGTGTGGCAATCGACTATGTAGGATAAGAACAAACCTTGAAATGCAGGATCTATTCGAGGGCCTGGACATTTTCAATGAAATTAGAAAAAGGAGACTACGCTGGTTGGAACACCTGTAAATAATGCTAAATGAAATAGACGCAAAGAAGATCTACAACAACAACCCAGAAGGTTCAAGACAAGTAGGACTGAAAAGCGAAAGCCCAAGACAGAAAAGCCTGGACGACTGTTTTAAATGAGGTCAAGGTTCTTCATAGACCGTAGAGCCAAGGATCTACCCATCTATAGTTAATGAACTTTCTTTTTATTACTCTTGTTTGTCAACGTTTTCATTTTCTGGTCGTTTAAATGCAATTTCTGGATCGTAATAGCTATCCTCGTTATCCGTTATATTTGACTACAAGACCTCAAGACTTGCATGTATAAATTCACTCTGATATGTGCTTCCACTCTCCGCGCGATATCTCAAAATTGGTTGGTGATTTAAAAAATTGTTCAAAACATAACTTTAGAAAATTTTATACTCAACAAATTTTATAATAACTTCCAACGTGATTTGACCCATAGGAAACGAGATATTTGACTTATATAGAATATTATGCCAGATATTTTTCTGTTGATCCGTTTCAAATAATTCATTACAAACCAATAATTTTTGTCGAATATAATGGACTCGCTCTTAAAATGAACTTACATTGAGCCTGCTCGGCGGTAGATCGATTCTCTGATCCGTGCTCAAAACATTTACAGATTTGACTAAATGATGTCATAAACATTTACCATAGAATCTTCAGCAGTCACGATTCGATTACGTGCAATGAATAAAATTTGAACGATTTGATTACTTTTATGGTAGTCGATTTTACCTAACAAAATTGTAAAGTGGGTCCAGGATTGTATTCTTTGTATTATATACTCGAGTTGCAAGGGTTAAACAAACTTTTGGCTGCATTCACCAAATATATTCAAATTCGATACGATGTCACAACTTGAAACAATCAGAAAACATCATGTCAGCTATTATTACCTTATTTGTGTGTGTTGAGCATTACTCCTGGTTTCTGGTATGTTTCTCCTGAGTTACCCTCTATAAGTTATTCTGCCTCCTGATTAATTTGTATCTTTGCTAATTAAAATCTATTGCCGTAAGTGAAATTTTTTTGTTAACCTAACCATACATTCAACATATGGTGCATAGAGTTTAGGTATATATGTATATGTATGTAACTAATGCTCTTCTATGCAACTACAATAATCATTTTAAATTAATTCTGTGTAAATTATTAAACATGATAGAGAGAGAATGTAGATAAAGAGGAGTCGGTTTATAGTTAGTTAGCTACAACGATATATAATATTATTCTGTATCGTCAATCAATATACCTTCATACTCAACTGAAAATTAGATATCGATATCGTAACATATAATAGGTATGTTATAGTTCAAACAGTCGATGTAATATTATGATTAACAAGTTATTATATGTGGTGCAATTATTTTACAAATATAGGATACTCACAAGTATCATCCAAAACAAGTGTATCAATATCAACAGCTCTTGGTAGCCGTGATCGTCTAGTGGTTAGGACCCTACGTTGTGGCCGTAGTAACCCAGGTTCGAATCCTGGTCACGGCAATGTGAGACAATATACATTGTCATGAAAAGAGCTTTTTTAATTTTTTTTTTTTAGAATCAGCTTCTAATCAAATCGTAATTACATAAACGTAATCTATGATATGTTTGTATATATTGTATACAATAGTTCTTTCATACTATGTCTTAAGTTAAATTAATGGAATTTGACATAAGTATTGTATTGTGACGCCTAAGTATACATAAATAATACTATTTCATTGGTTTTGCGATATCAGATTAAAAATTTGTAGAGACTTAACTAAGATTAGACCAGAGTTAACAAATCATAAAATCGCATCAGATTCCTAAGTTTGTCACCCAGTGAATACACCACCGAGTGAATATTTCAATATGTAGATACGTTCGGTCATAAATTAATAATGATAGGACTTTGGAGTTATCTCAGTTTCATATTCAAATTGAATTTTAATATGTTTCTATAATCCCTTTTGAAATATTTAAAACAATATAAATTATCTAATTACCTGCCACTCTAATCTGCAACGATTGATTTATTATACACAGTTCAACCAATGGAGTAAGATCAATGAATCATTTTATCGATAACAAATTAATTAGGGTCAGAATCACACTGCAATTATTAAATCAAATGTAAGACGATCACGAGTTCATACATATTATGACGAACACGCCTATCTCAAAAAAGCTATGCTAATTATATATTTTTTAAATAATTTCCAACATTATTCAATGTTACAAACACCTATTTTTCAAGATTACCAATGATAAGATACGAGCTATAAAGGGCTACCATAAATTAATATGTCGTAAGAATTAGGAGGTTCAAATATTTAATGTTGTGTAATATTCAGAAATTTCTACCAATAATTTAATTAAACGGAACTCACAAATCTGTACGGTTTTGACATTCTACAACTTTTCAATTAAATAAATTTCCCAAGCTTTATTATCTGATTATAAATATAGTCCATCTATTTCTAAAAAGTTTTTACATTTGACCCTTTTTGGAGTTTGTATAATGATTTACAGACACAAACGTATTTAAGCTTAGATGTATTTTTTGTCATAGTAATCAAAAGTAAAGTAATTAATTAACATAAATACCTAATCAAAGGTGTAACAAAAAGGGTATCAGACCTTTATAGAGATTCATATACTAAAAAAATTCAAGCATATCTTGATCTTTAATACTGCTCAAAAAAATCAATTTTTTTTAGCGTCTTAGGTAGGGTTTTACTACTGATGCAAAGATCGCTCGTTTAATAGCTTTTCTGTCACTCGACAAAATTCCGACTTTCGGTGAACGAAACGGTTTTAACGTTGACACGGAAACAAACAAGCAGACAAGCAAAAATAAAATAAAAGTTATATATATTTAAAAGATAATTATTCCTATTGAAGTATTTGAATTTGAGTATAGTTTCTAATTCAAACTGATCCGGTGTTTACATTTATTTTCTACCGAAGACACACCTAAAATATATTCCAAAACTATTCATTTATTCGATATCAGCAAATTTAAGAATTATTTCCAGTAGTATCTATAATCCATTCTGTTTTAATTCATATCACCCATAGATATACCATTTAAACGTTTGGAGTAGTGAAACAAAAAAATATTGAACAGTTTCCTAATTAATATTGACATACAATTTTATAATTACAATAAAGATATCGACCCTGAACTTTTGATCAAATGCAATGAATAAATAAATATCTCTGACAGAGCAACTATTATTAATAAGGAAGGACATGTTGATTTTAATTAACAACGGACATCATCAATTAAACAAAATGAGTTCTCTGAATAGCCATCCATCATAATAATTTCGTAATTACATTTTAAAATAAATCGTAAATAAATTCATTTCATGAAATTTACTTACTTTTTAATAAACAATCATAAAACCTGTTAATATACTAAAATTAAAAAATAAATAAACACAACACAACAAAAAAATGGACACAATATATTTATAATTTATTACCAACAAAAACAAACAAACAAAAAAAAACACTAACAAAAAAAATAAAAACACAACAAAAATATTAAAAAGTTATTGCAGATAAACAACAACCATTGATGAAATGACTATTAAAACGTATCAATAATATACATTTAATACTATTTTATATTTGTCACAAATCACTGATGCATAAATAAATTAAACTCTCTTCATGTCCGCGTCGTGCTCTTGATGATGAGTTCAAAAACGTTTTTTTTATTGTGTTAAACACTTCAATATGATAATAATAACACCGGTCCGATTCAATTAAAGAACCTCTTTTTTTTTTACATAACAGATATAAATTTTATTATTACATGTTTATAAAATGAATTTTAGTTACAAGAGTGAGTAAGTAAGCAAGAAACAACAGCAGACCGTCATTAGATGAATGCCGCACCGGAGGATTGTACCGAAGTTAGTCGATTCAGCGAGTTTGCACGACGACATAATATTATGTGTATTGTATAATATGTGTGTTTGTATATGTATGTATGTATGGGTATATATAAATGGTGACTGGCTGGGGAGGCTTGCAGAGTATAATGATGAAGACGGGGTGCGCCACTCTGACGGCGGACGCGGCTGCTGGTCGGCTAGGGCTGCCAAGAGTGCGAACACAATCAAAACATGATGCCTCAACCGTTATTCTACATATAATACCTACATAGTAACAGTTTGTTATAAAAATAGTTACAATTACAATGTATAATATCATGTTAAAGAGATCAAATACATTATCAAAAGCGCCGACTTGTTAAATCATTCAATTCAAACAAAAATTACTTTCTCTCAATCAATATTCGATCAATTTTAAGTGAAATTTCACATACTTTTAATACTCATGATTTTGGTAATATTGGCGATACGTACGTAAATAGTAGGTCAAACATGTGTAGTGCATTGAAACTCTGTGGATCGATTCTCTCTTAGTCAGATAAAGTGAAAATATTATAATTGAGCAGATTGTTAGAATTCTGTAGATAAATAGATAAATATATCTTAGGGTTTATTGAATATATTGACCTCCCCCTTCACTTCAGTGTGACGAGATTTGCTTCTCCCATATTTTATTCAGGAAGAGATGCACTGAATATCTTGTATCTGCTGTAATCGAGAGATTCATAGTAAAATATGATGTGGCTGAATGTTTCCTCATCCTCGCCGCACAGTCTGTACATAATGGATCCGTCTGGTAAAAATCTGGTAAAAAAAGCACACTATTCACGTGAGACTGATTGACAAGGATTATTGTTTCGGATGGTGAAATATAAGAGAGGGCAACTAAATCTAACCTAAAGACTGGCGTTTCGAAACGGTGAGGTTAAGTATGTATATATAAATTTTTGGAATATTTTCCGTCAACATTATTAGTCGACAAAGAAAAACCACTTTATTTCAATATAAAATCAGATTTAACCTTAAAATTTCTAGATTATACTTTAATTCTTGCTAATAAACACAAATCATAAAAAATAATTTAATTTTACGAGAATACTCCGAACGACAATGTTATTTCCGGTAAATATAAGACATAAACTTTTTCAAGCCGTAATTTGAACATTCATGAAGGACCATCCTTCAAATGTCCACAGATGCAATTTGTTAGACAACGAAAATCACAAGTGTATTCAAGTTATAAGAATTCAAAACTTTTTCATGTAGCTTTGACTGTTTGGAAAAGGAAATCCACAGACAAATATTTGATTTCAGTTGCAGGTATCGATGCTTAGCAAATTATATCGGTAGCGAGTTTTATAATTCCACACACCAAAAGTGTGAAATTAGAAGTCCTTATTAAATTCATAAACCAACGTTTATAGTTACTTTCTGAAGCATATTCCTTACTACATACCAGTTTTTAGGTCTAAATTATTGCATTCAACCAAGCTTAGACAACTAGGATGTATTCATCAAAATAATTATACCTAGAAATTTTTGCGCAAATGAAACACTTTTTTTTGAAAGACAGAATTTTATTTCTGATATAATTGGTTTTATAACTGAAATGTTTTAATTTCTTTGACTTTGGGTATTACATGGGTACCAGAGTGGGTATTACATGGGTACCAGGTATTTTTGGGTGCCAGAGTGTGCCAGATAGGTTTTCACACAGTTATCAACAACTCCGGGAAATTAATCGTAGATTAACTGATCTTCAGTTTTTGAAAAATTTAGATAAAACAATTTTAATATAGTTTTGACCGGTTGGCAGAGAATTTATCGAATAACATATGAGCTATAAAAATTTGGCCTCACATGAATCTCCCACTTAAACTGTACAAGAAAATCTTTATAACATGAACTTTTAATGGAAATATACGCACAAGTTTTGACCCATAAGTACTGGTCTAGTGCGGCTACTATAGAAGAAATAAAAACATATAGTAATGATAATAATATATTCAATTCATTTCCTTTGAAATAAAATAGACGACAGAAAAGCAACGATGTAACATATTTCCATATTTTTCTAATAAAATTTAACAAAAAAAAAAAAAAACACTTATTACATATAAAAATGTACACATTCATAATATAGACTAGATAGATACCAAGAATGTTGTTAAAAGATAAGAAGAAAAAAGATGTATTATATGTATATATGTGTTCTAGGAAAATAATATAGCAATATGGCACAACGAAGCCCTTGGGAAAGATCACTAGGACAACAGTGAGTCGCGCGCATGCATACATACATAGATACATACATATAGAATATACACATATATAATATGTTTACGAGGAGAGGTAAAAAATAACAACTGTGTATACATTCCTAACCACCGATAATTCCTCATACTCTTCATTCTCATTTCACATATATAATGTGCTTTCGTTTGCGTGTCTTCTTGGTTGTTTTCGTTTTTTAACCAATATCTAGAACTTCGTGTTGAATTACATACACCAATAATTGAAGTATTACAATGTATGTTTGCATACAAATGTTGTTGCACATAGGTTAATTTTAATACTGGCATAAATATTTATCATATGGAAATACAGTCAAAGTAATTTATGACATTTATTATAATTAAACCTCACTTACAATGGCGAAAACAAAATATTTTGTTACCAGGGACCCAATTGGGAGGTTGCTGGTTCGATCCCAACAGCGAAAATTTGTTAATTAAACTAATTTAAATAAAATTAATTGGGCCATTAATTATCTAAACTGTTGGCATATGATATGAACTAAATTAACAGGCTATGCTTATGAAGGTTTTCTGCAGTTTTTACCAAAGTCGGCTCCAATCGCACAACCTACCAATACCTAGTCTACACACAAAGTGCTTGTTCTTAAGGGGGTCGATAAAAAAGCACTAGAAAGGTCTACCACTCCAAGTAGCCGAGCGGTCTAAGGCGTTATGTCTGCGCAGTATGCATACTTGGAAATGCATACTGCGTACTTATGGGTTCGAATCCCGACATCGGCAGTTTGTCAACTATTAAGAAACTGTCAGCGTATGGACAAGAACGAAGTAACCGGCTATGCTTGAGGGAGTTTCCTTCACGAAATCCAGATGAATATTGGCATAGGTTGCAGCCACACATCCAACCAATCCCTAGTCTACACACAAAATCCCCTGCCTCACATCCTTAGGCATCACAATGGACCTTATGGTCGAAGTGTGTCCCGTCCAGGGCAGCCTCTACAATCTATCTATCTTGCATTGAATTAACTTTTAGTGCGTTTACAAATCATCTGTGGCCGAGTTTGAAGTTACTTGCCGCGTACGTAAGAGATCCGTAATTCGATTCCCGGCACAAACGTGATTTTTCCCTTCAATACATTAAAAAGATTATAAACAAGTATAATGGGTAGTTTCTTCATCAAGTATCTAGGAATTCTACCCGAGATATAACGAGTAAAGTTTTTTGAGAAAAGCCGATTTTCAGTAATTAACCAAAAAACGTCTGCATTACTATATCTGGAAATCCCAATCTAAGAGGTTAATTGAAAATATTATACCCTCTCACAATTCAGGCAAACCTAATGAATCCTCATATGTTAAACTCCATCAAGCGGTTTAGGCTAGAGAGCGTGCGAAATAAATAGATAATTCATATCATATTCTTAATATTTTATTAAATAAGAATCATTTACAATTAATTAATAATAATAATAATAATAATAAAAAAAAAGTGGTAGATACCTCTCTTCATTATTTATTCATGTAAAAAGGGCGATAAAATTTTATAAATCGTCTCGTTTATCTCGTTTATAGTACAAAGAAGAAGAAAAAAAAAACAAATATATGTTAAAATAAATGGTTGTGTTATGTTTGTTTAAAGTGTCATGAAAATTGGTTTGGGTCACGCTTTCAGCTATTACTTTTTTTTATAGCTACGTCATAAAGCAAGTTAGTTTTTAAACACAGATTCTTTTGAGATATGCGCATTAAATATTATATGGAGTGTGTCTATACAAAATGATCTGCTGCTTTAGACTTTAGAGGAACATTTTAATGATTTTTGTAAACGTAATATCATGTGAGCCAAACTATCACGAAACTTATGAACGTGTAAACTTGATACATAGAATGATATCACTCATTCTATTGCGACATCATTATCGCTGTCACAATATCTCGTTTGGCTACATAGTTGCAAATACAGGCGCGGATCCAGCCCTCAATGAGGTTGTGGTCACAGCCACCCGAAAATCGGCCAAGTGCGCGTCGGAGTATAAACTCACTCATGACCGTTATAGTGCATTCCTACAAAGGAGTTGTTTACTAAATATATACCGCTCTGACCAAGATTGTGTACAGTGTATAGTTCCACGTTGGCAAAGTGTTTTTTTTTATTAAGGCATTAAATACAATATCATCAGCCTATCGACCTCAATAGACCGTGAAAGTTTGAGGTCACAGTTCTAATAGGTTCTAGGGCATGCCCATCGTGCCAACAACGGTGATGGTGACGCCTAAGTTCATTATCCCCATGGATACTTTCGTGATAGTTTGCTTTTTCGATTATCGTGAAATTACGGGAACATAATGTCGAATTCGCTAGTGAAACAATTTCAGTAAACTGAAAAATTTCACTTTTTACGAGTCAAAATTATAGGTATAACGAATTGTTGAAATGTAGCCTGACCAAAGTCGCCATCTTGGGATATGACGTCATGAGTATCTTTATCTTGACTTCAGAGAGTGTTTGACTGGCTATTCAGTCATGCTTAAATATGTTGTCGTTTAACTTTATTTTTTACCCGACTATGGCAAAGCCAAAAGAAAGGGTTACGTTTTTAGCAGCCTATATATGTTTGTATTTATGTATGTTCCACCGTAGCGCCTAAACTACTCATCCGATTTTGATAATGAAGTATCAATCAATTCGTTATTATGGTCCGGGGACAAAAATTTCTCAAATGTATCGAATTTGAATTGTCAAAAATTTTTAATATTATATTAAAAAGTCTTAAATAAAAAAATTTAAAAAACGAAAACTCGCCGATGAAAAAAACACGAAACAAGTTTGAAGAGCCTTGTGAATATTTTTCGTAGTCAAAGGCCCAACTACGATGCATAAAACTGAAACAAATCCCGACTTTTGACTACGAGAAATATCCATAAGGCTCTTCAAACTTGTTTCGTGATTGGGTTTTAGTTTTAATTTTTTTATTTTACTTCTCGTCAAAACATACTTTTCGGATACAACCTGTATTATTCGTTATGATTATTATTTCACAGAAAAACCACACAGTATAAACACAGCCAGTCTGCCTGTCAGTCCATTTATATTAACGGTAAAATCTTTCGTCTTACCAACATAATACAACAAAACAACATAACTAACAGCGAGTATTATTAAAATTTTTGATTGTTCTCTTTTCGCTGTTAGTTTAAAAAAAATAAAATGAATGACTCGTGTGATTTCAAACAATTTATAAAAAGGCATTATGATTGTTATAAAATAATAATCATCAAAAAATACTATTATGGTATAAAATATAATAAAACCGTATATATAGTCTTTATTTTAATGACTTTTATTTATCAGATATGGATTTTATTTTTGTTGTTGTGTAACACTTTAATTTTGATTAAAAAGTGTAAACAACTTTTATTTTCAACTTTTTATTATACTATATGCATAAATACTTATAAATCGTGTTGTTTCAAATGTTGCGTGTATTTTTATAAAGATTTTTATTAGATAAAATACCTTAATAGATTATATCCCAACCGAATGATTCAACTTTTATTTTTGCTGTATTTGTATACTTGAAGCCAGTATATTCCTCAACTTTTTAAATACAGAAGTATCGTAGACATATATTTACCAGTCCAAGTAGCCGAGCGGCGTTACACCTGCGCAGTATGCCTACTTGGAAACTGGGAGGTTATGGGTTCGAATCCGACATCGCCAGTTTGCCAGTTATTAAGAAAAAAAAAGGGGCGGTTAATTGACTAAACTGTCGGCGTATGGACAAGTACGAAATAACCGGCTATGCTTGAGAAGTTTTTCTGCAGTTTCCTTCACGAACTCCAGATGAATATCGGCATAGTTCCTATCATAGTCGGCTGAAACCGCATATTTTACCAATTCCTAGTCTATACACAAAAATTCCTTCCACTCCATTCACACCCTCACATCCTTAGGCATCACAATGGACCTTATGGTCGAAGCCCGTCCAAGGCAGCCTCTACAATCTATCTAATCTGTCGTAGACATAAAGTTCAACTGTGTTTCAGTTATAATATAGTAAGACTGCCTAAAAGGACGCATGCGATACGGGAATTGGTTTGGTCTCTTCCAAATTAGAGAAATAATAACAAAGCATATAAATACCAGACCGGCTATTGGTAAAGCTACTCATGCCGTCATATTCCAAGATAGCAATTTCGACATTATGTTCCCGTAATTTTTGGCAGGTGAAAAATTATCAATTATTAAAATCAACTCATGTTATTTTTGTTGGTAAACTTGTAGAAAATGTAGAAGAGTGATTTTATAGTAGATGAGTTTTATTAAATAATATTTTTTTGTTTATTTTAATAACATAACCCTATTAGAGTTGAGCCTCACTACTTTGTTTCTAATTGTTGCCACCAGATGTCATAGTTCTAAGGAACAAAAACCAATAGTCAAAAAATACAAATACGTACTCTTAGACAATCAGCCGTCTTAAGAATGCGTTGAGAACACATTAAAAAATTTACGACCCCCTTGAGGTTATTACGCGACCCCCCTGCGAGTCGCGACCATAGTTTGGAAACCGCTGGTTTAGAACGAGTTCACATTGAGCGGATCACAATTTGGTCAGCTCCTATTTAAATATATTCAGGCTTCCGTATATCTATCATTCTTTTCATGTTTTCTTCTACCAAATTAAGAAACAATATTTTGTATCGTACAGGTTTTTTTCGCCATTGTATCGACCTCGAGAGCCGTCTTGAAAGAGAAGAATGTCATTATCTTTGATTCATTCCATCGGCTTTAAGAATACAGTTTAACCGTATTCTTATGAGGACCAGTTTAACCGTTAAAAGGCACACTTTATCGTACCCTTACTCTCATTCATTCAACTTCACGGGATTCCCATTTTTATGGCCTTTCATAAATGTAGGAAAGAAAATATACATTTTAGAGAGCTTTATAATAAATACATAAATTTCAATAGATAGACATTGTATATCTGGTTCGCTGATGGCTCTGGTATTATACAATATGTATGCATGCATTATTATATGTCCGGGCATTGTTTATAATCCATTGCAAAACTCATCAACCAATACAAATCGCCTTAACTCTTGATTACATTCAAGATATATATATATATATATATATATATATATATATATATATATATATATATATATATATATATATATATATATACATTAACTTTATGCTGATTTAAATAATTAGGAGAATTTTTATGGAATATTTATAATAACTAAGAAATATGAATTATGTTTCTGGTAACATGTCTTATAGTTTATTAGAAGAACATCCACTCTACGCATTGACAATCAATTAGTTATTAACAGCCATCATTTATTTTTTTAGTGCGTTACCAACAAAAGAGTTTTTTATGCGCTGAAAAGTAAAATAACACTATCGAAACATAAATATGTTCAGTTTAAAAAATAAAGATATAAACAAATGTGCTTCATAAGCTCGCCGAACCGATTTCACAATCTATATTAACCGTTTAAGCAAAAAAAAACTCTAGTACTGGGCCCCACCCATGATAATTACATCGACATACCCAAATCACCATAAAGACTATTTATTTTGCCAGGATGCGGATGCAGAAGCCTGCAACATCCCTACTCTGGACTTACTTTCACATTTTTACTTGACTAATAAATTTATTCACGAAATAGTAGTACATGCAGCACAAAATAAATAACACAACATATATCTTTCTAAATTACATTCTGACAGATTCAATACAATAACAACAACAACATATACAACAGACAATAACAGTTATACTACGTCAGAGGTGGGCAAGAGTTGACTCGGCCAAGCTCTGAGTGAGAGGTAGGGAAGAGAGATAGAGTTAATACAGGGTAACCTACCAATTATTAATATTTTCTTTTTTTAATTAAAACATTTTCTGAAAAAAATATAAAAATACCAAATCTTTTTTATGGTCACTATTATACAAAGTAAATAATACATACAATCATTCAATACATACTCTGGAATTTTGGGCTGGTAATTTGGGTCATAAAATGTACCTTTTTAGTATATATCATATTTGTGTATGAATAAAATAAAAATATATAAAAAATATATATATAAATCTTTTGAACCTATAAGTTTACCGCTGGACAATTGTAATAAAAGAGGGAAATTTTTGCAAAGGATAATTTAAATAGAAATATAGTTTTGGAAATTCCAAATAATTTGTCTAAATATTTTACTATTCATATCCGAGAACTAATAAAGAATTATTTACCTGATTTAATTATTTTTTCTTCGTTTGGAGTATGCTCAGTATAGTGTCATGGGAATTTGATGAACTAAGTTAAATTTTACATAAAGTGGGAATTTGAGTTCTTCGAGTTAGTCTACTTTGTATTGAAAAAGTGAAAAGTACTATTTGCAGTAGTGGAAATTATTTTTCGCATAATTTGTTTTTCAAAAAAAAATAAAAGTAATAAATTATTGAATAAATTATTGGGCAATAATCGGTAGGGACAACCTGTATTGAAACATCGTTCCGTCTTGCTTGAAAACATACCTTCTTTACTTCTCTCACCCAGTTTATGGAGAGCCCATAAGGCTCAGACGAGCTGTCTGCGCCCACCTCTGAGTTATACTGCGTAGCGTAACCATGTATTGTATCCTCATATTTTGAACGCAAGTATAATAACAATGATAGGTATTCATAGTGCCTCTGTCTAGTTTAAATTGTATACCAAGTAAACCACATCTACAAGTATAAATTAAAAGCAACTATTTCATTTTATACAACTTTATATTACATAGAGTAGACTATGGAGGCACCCACCCATCCAACTATAGTACGGCGGCTAAGCGATCAATTCAAATGAATCTTTTAATAATTTGTTTTTACAATGGAAATTAGTACATATGCACAATCAACTATAATCTGTAGTAGGACATTTCGCCAAAATGATAGATAGATAGTCTTGGTATATGAAAAGTATTGCGCTTCGACCCTTCGACCTTATGGCCCATTGTGCCATCCTACTACTTCAGTTTGGCGAGGCTTGGTTTTCCCATATCTTGGCAAATGCCTCGAGCTTGCTTATTAGGTTTCCCTGAAGGTTTATATCTTCGGGATGAGATGCACAGAATATCTTGTATCTACTGTAATCAAGAGATTCGCAGTTAAAGATGATGTAGCTGGATGTTTCTTCCTCCTCAGAACACAGTCTGTACATAATGGATCCATTGTGCAGTCTTATTGTGCGAAGTGATTTCCTAGGTGATAATGTCCGGTAATGAATCCAATAACCTTACAAAGTTGTACCCTGTTCAGTCTGAATGAATCGAGGCAGCCTCTTGGATGGATTCCGATACAGGTATTTTCCCGAGGTTTTTTTTTGCGGTGTATTTTCCCAGTTTTTGGTGTCTTGTTTTTGGAATTCTTAAAGTAGCTTCTGGGCCTATAAAAGATAATTCCACAGATTCTTTCGAAACCATTGTGACTTGGTATCCAGAATAACTTAACGGTGTTCCGTTTGCCAGCTTCAGTAGTTTCTTTAGGCAATCCCTTTACTTATTTTTATTCTAAATACAATTTATATAATTTAATTAATTTCGGATATTCTCAAAATCATTTTACTCCTATAAAACTCGCCACACTGACCATACCGTCCCAAGGAAAATGGATCCTGCTTAAAAGAATATGGTTTAAGGGATATGTGTATCAATTTCGATCGTTTGGCCATCATATAGTGGTGCAAAGATTCTATTGAATTTGTCGTTAATCCTCCGTACTAATAGAAACCACAATACTTGTCTGATTTAATTAAAACAAGATTTGGTAAGGCTTACATCTGCAATACTTTAGCTTACTCTTACTATTTTATATTACTATTTTCTACACTAATTTTAGAAGCGTGTATGTAGCAAACCTTTTGTTTAATAATTAAATGAATTGAATATTATAAACAGTGAGATATCTATTATTATTCACTAAATTAATTAAATCATTTATATTTACATTGAATTTATGTTTACATATGGAATTTTGGCAAGTTTGAGTACTTGAAATAAATGTTTAAATATAAAACAAGAGCTTTTCGACTGACTGTTAGCGGTGTATTGGACCACCTAAGCGACAATTCACGCACTCAGGCATAGGTGGTTTAGTAATTGAATAGCCACAATGAAATCTTATAACTTCAGTTAAATAACAACTTCAGTGTATTGTCATTCAACGTAGTAAAACCATTGACGATCCACTAAATCAGAGCTAATTCATAGAGCTAACAAATTTGATTAGCTCTGTGAGAAACTTTGCAGATTTAAAAATACTAACAACCTTTTTTTCAAACATTTTTTCGAAAAAAATTGTGAATGTATTTGTGTTTGTCGACGGACTGTGAAGCTTGAGTTTACTATAGGTTTTTTGAAATATTTAAAAAAATTCCCTGGGTGATATGTTGTTATACTGATATTATATTATTTGATATTGTGTCAGTGGTTTTACATGAAAAATGTGAATATTGAAATGGAAATATCCATTTCACACGCATGACTACTATTTAAAATTTACATATTTACATACATTGTTTCTAAAACCTGTCAGCTACTTATTGATAAATTGTTGTTAAACGGGAACGAACATACATTTTCTTTCAACGAAATCAATCTTACTAATTGTGAAAAATGTAAAATAATTTGATTACCTACAATACATTTGTTCTTACTTCGTTTTTTTTCTATGAAAATGACATATTTGAATATAACTTGTACTAATTAAATAATTAAATAAATATTTAATTATTTATTGTCAAATAATTTTGGTATAATATTTATATAATAATAATTTTTTATCTTTTGAATTATTTACTTTGTAGATTTAAGTAGAATAATTAAAATATTTTTGGAATCAAGTTTAATGTACAGATTTAAAATTCAATTCCCCAGTTGATTTATTAAATTCATGGCTGACAAAACTCATATTTTCTATTGTATCATAATATTTAATGGTTTGTTAACCTTATTATTATTTTTAATTTGTTATGAGATTTGATTATATTCAAATACTAAAATTGAAAGTTATTTTACATAATAGCCCTCAATTACAACAAATTTTAACTGATTAAAATTCGTTTACGATTATATTTTATGTAATTATAATTATATACATATATTCAATTCATTTTTGGTTGATTTTTTTTAATCTCTAAACTATTAAGTTGTATGTAATATAGAGATTATATTTTCAACGCCCATAAATTTTGGTAGAGTAGAATCATTCAATTGACCAAAATATCTATACAATCTTTTTGTACGGACATCTGGTCACGAGTATATGCATGATGTATGAGGTGGCCGATCAAGTTGCGCAGATCGCGGCGAGTTCGTACAAACCGATAGCATTCCAATACGTCCACAGGATTTGAGAGTGTGTATACACTCTATAATTAATGAAAAATGGCGGCGTGAATGGAACCACCTCACGGAAAAGCTCAAACAGATCAAATCAAGCATCAGTAAGATGCCGGCTCCTGTTTATCTGAACCGCAGAGAGATTTTGTCCCTAACTCATTTTAGAATAGGTCACATTCAACTATAACATTCATGTATTCTATTCGGTGAGGATCAGTCAACGTGCACTGTTTGCAGAACATTGCAAACCGTGATGCATGTTATTGAGGAATATGAAGTCATTAAAACTTTACGGAAAAGACTTCGGCTCCAAAATAATGTAACACAAGTAATATCGTACAATGCGAGATTCGTAAAGATGATGATTACATTTTTTAATGAATCACAACTTATACAAAGACTCTAGAAGGCCAACTCCTCAAATTTAAAATTGTTTATCCTTTTATTGTTTTTAACCGTGATGGTGTTGTAGGCCATTTACACTCACACATGTGTCTGTAATAGGTCATTTATTTAAACTAAAAATAATAGCGGCCCTAGAACAGATCCTTAAGCGGCGACACAACGTAGTGCTATTCTAATTTCTGAAAAAGCAAAATTGTTATGCAATTTCTTTAGGTCATTAGGTCATTTTACTTTCTGTTGCGAGAGATAGAACTCTCATTTATACATTTGTGGGTGTAAAAAGTAAAATAAACAGTTCACATACTTTTAACGAACACAAGGTATACCGGGAATTTAATCTAATAATTATTGAAGTTATAGTTGTTATTTTACTTATTGATTATTAATTTAAAATAATATTTTATATAAAACAATTATTTATATATATTATTGAACGTCGAAGATGATTCGAACGGGAAGAGAAGATAAATTACCAGCAAACAGCATCAGATAACAAAATATAAAGAAGGTCTTGATATATAGATACCATAGTTTTAGTATAACAAATAAATGAATACGACACACTATATTGTTACATGCATTACGTAGGTATACTAGGGGTGGATAAGGTACAGATTCTAGTATAAAATTTGATCATCACACTATCTACAATAATTTTCACTTCGTATGGAAAACGAAAATGTCGCCAAATCTTAATTTTATACATGAAGGTATTTTATATTATAATTTTGGTATAAGCGATCGTAAGTAAGCCGCCATCAAAGCGTTAAGTTCTTACGTCATCAGCTTATAGATGGTATGGACGTACCTAGACAAACTTAACAATTTGGGCAAGAATAATAAAGTCACTCTCCACTAGGTCTCAGGACATGTGGGAATAGAGGAGAATGAGATTACGGATAGTCTGGATGATCACTTCTATCGAGAGGAAATCAGAAAGGAAGAAGACACCAAGATGACCACACCCTAGAGGAACCTTCCAGGGCTCATGCAGATCAAGTATCTTCTCGGGAATTATAACCGCAAAAAATATATAACCTGCATTGGCCTGAGCAAATATAGATTGCGGTTTCTGACCAAATTTCTTACGGGGCATTGCAGACTCAGGGAACATCTTAGGAAGCAAGGCTTAGACAATAAGGACAACTGCAGGTTTTGTGGAAAAACGGCGAAAACTCCGGAACTGTAACTGTGACGCCCCCATACACAAAAGAATAAAATGTCTGGGAGTCTACCAGATTCGTGCAGGAGAGCTACATTCCCTAGGCCCAATCCAGATTCTGTACTTCCTGAAGGAAACAGGGCTGGACGATGTGTGCTAAGACGAGACCACTCTTCCTTAGGCACCAGATAGGGGGAGTACAATAGATCTAATAGGTTATAGTGTACCAAAGTCGTGAATGGGCAAAATCCGTTCATGAATACCCTCATGAAATCCCCATAAATATAAAAAAGGTCCTTTTTTTAAAAACAAACCACTTTTTTCATAAACTGTACAGTTTTTATACGCACCTATAATTGAATAGAAGTACCTATTTCACTTTCGGTCTCTTTAATGATGACTAATAGAATAAAATACACACTATCATATACGAAATCGTAAATTTTAATCAACCCTAATATTCACATACATATCGGACAACAACAAATACTCCAACAATGTTGTTGTGCTCCTGATAGTTCTGTTGTTGTTGTTGTTGTTGTTTCTGTTATGTTTGCAATATTATACACATAATATTTATTTACAAATAAACAATAGCAGACAAGGTGGAATTACAATTACCCCCGACAACAAGCAACCTATATCTCTACTCTACCTACCTACTGCTATTCTACCTACAACATCGACAACAATAATAATAATAATAATATAGAATGCCAGTGTGTGTGTGTACCAACTACCAAGTTATTCATGTAGGGTGAATTTTCTTGTATAGCACATTCAGAAATATCTGTTTACTACCCAAATTTTGATAGAACAACTGGAATTGAAACAATTGATCTTTTCCTATATTAGGTACAAGATTTTATACAGAGAATAGAGAATGGCTGCGACCTGAGTGGAATAACGTAGAATGTCACGAATGCCCAAGATTTATTTTATGGATTGAGATAGATTTTTTGGTCTGTTGCACCAGTAGTAATGATGCTGATTATCAAAGGAATTCGCATCACTCTTGGGAACGGTGATCTTTATCATTCATTCATTCATAATGTATAAACAGATTTAGTGTGTACTCAAGAGCGCAAGAGGCAACTTTTGAATCAGCACAGTAGTAACCAGTGAAAATAACAACTGACTGAGTTAATCGATAAACAAACAAGTGATAAACGAGTGGATAGATTTTAAACATCGTGATCACTGGGAAAATATAATGCAACAAAAACTCGGGAAATATCTGTTTCAGAATGCATCCAAGAGGCTGTCCTTCGATGCACTCAGACTGAATAGGGTACAACGCCAAAAGGTTATCTGATTTATCACCGGAGGAGGAAACAATTAGCGACATCATCTTGCGAATCTCTGGGTTATAGCAGATACAAGATATTCGGTACATTTCACCCCGAATATATACCTTCTGAAAAACCTGTAAACAAGCTCCTGGCTATTGCCAAGATATGGAAGAAGGCGAACCTCGTCAGAATCGCGCTCCTGACAAGCTCCTGGCTATTGCCAAGATATGGGAGAAGGCGAACCACGTCAGAATCGCGCTCCTGGCAAGCTCCTGGCTATTGCCAAGATAAATTGCAATAGTTTTTATACATCAAGATTTATCTGTCTATAGTAATAAAATGGAAAACTGAAAAAATCTCGCGCCACCGATCAACATTTCATATATATCAGACCTAGTGCAATGTCGCCGTACATTGATGTCTAACTTCACGAAGAATTGATTAGCAATTCCAAAACAATCGATTGGTATCTCTGAAAGGACCGTATAGCATACGCCATAGCTATATATTGTGCATCCTATACAATAGATGTAGTGCGGCAAGATATGATGGCACGGGTATATGGGACATGGCATTGTGTAACAGTATGAAACGTAATATTATTACAGATTGAAATGGTGAATTGTACCTCTACACTCTACTATGTTGTTGTTTACATTAGATCTTGTGTTGGTTGTGTGTGCACTGTGTATGTATGAAGGAATAAAATTAAAGTAGATATATAGGGATGGATGTACGTATTGAACATATACGGGTGGATATATCACCAAATCACAAACAAAAGTACATTTTGTTAGTTTAAATTTTAAAAGCATAAAGAAATTAATGAAAAATTAATAAAATTCATAGACTTCTAAACATGTGTTTTCACATGTCTGCAGGATATCGGAAGATTGTCAAAAATAAAAAATCCAGGGATAAAATTATAATTCAATCAAAAAAAGAATGTTGTGAACTCCCACAGACTTCTATATAGCGGGGTTGCCAACTTTTGTGTGCATCTTTATCTTAAAAAGAAGTTCTTAGCATATGATAGACTTGTTTTATGCTAATCTATCAATAGATCGCGGTAGTGCACTTTGTACTGAACCACCCTGTATAGTTACCAACGTAAAAAAACAACATAATTATTTGACGGGACAAAAAAACTCACGTCCAGGAGAATTAAAACAACATGAGTAGTAATTGTTAACAATATTTATGAATTCATCAAATTAGCTACAGATAAAGATAGATTTCGAATTTACGTTAATGGGAAGACTGAGTTTGCATGTCATTATCCAAGAAATCATACTAAAAGAAGCTCCGCAAGACAGTACCAAATATTGAAGCTGAATAGCTGTGCTTTTCTATGAGTCTAGTAATAACTGTATGCATACCAGCCAAGTAGCCACGTTTGTAAAGGTGTTGTGTGTACTTGAAACTGGAAGGTTATGGGTTCGAATCCCGACAGCGGTAGTTTGTCAATTATTTTAAAAAAGGGGGGCGGTTAATTGACTAAACTATCGGCGTATGGATATGAACGAAGTAATCGGCTATGCTTGTGAAGGTTTTCTACAGTTTCCTTCACGAACTCCAGATGAATATCGGAATACTTCCTATCAAAGTCAGCTGCAGCCGCACATCCTACTAACACACAAAATTCCTTGTTCTCCACTCACATCCTTAGGCATCACAATGGACCTTATGGTTGAAGTGTGTCCCGTCCAGGACAGCCTCTACAATCTAATAACTGTATACATACTGTAACGTTTGGGCATTACCGGCACGAGCTGTGTTTAGTTACAAGTGTAACACATTAAGTCCAGATATCGCGAGCGATCGACCAGAATTGCCTTTGCAATTACATAAAGTTCCCAGACCTGTTTATAAGACAGTGATCATACCTACAATGTTGAATGCAAGAAAGACAAATATCGTAAAGCTCTATATTAACTATCATTAATTAATAATTTAATGCTAATTACTAAAATACAATTCTATACGAGGTGCCATTAATATCAGAATATATATTCTATGAATTTGAATACTTAGACTGTGTATAATGGGTGTGTTAAAAGCAACGCCAGATAAAAAAAATTCGTTACGCAGGAGCTGCTTCAACTTAGCGAATTTCCTTAGAATACATAAATCACTCTCTGTTGGTCACAATTTTAGTCTGATCAAAATGAAATGTCATATATGATTTTAGCATTTGCAAGTTCAATTTTATTAATAAATGACATACGTCGAGAGGAATGGGGGGAGGTATAAAAAAAGAAGAAAACACAAAATATAAAATATCTCTCTTAATATTAGAACAATCGAAAAATGCGTAAGGAATAAAGTTGTATAAAATCAAATTTGCTACAATTCATCATATCATTTTTGCCCAAACTCTAATGTGTACAGAGATATTAAGGAATTTAATTTGCAATCCTAAACCGTCAATATTTCTGTAAATATTAGTGTAACAGAAAAAATGATAAGAAACAAAATTTCAGTAAAACTTAGTTCCTACAACTTTACTTCTTATAAGTTTTTCGATTTTTCAAATATTAAGGGAGATATGTCAAATTTTGTGTTTCCCCCGCCCTGTAAACCCCCCTTTTCCCTTGCCCGATTTTACCCATTAACGAACTTGATCTTTTGAATACCAAAAGCGCCTCAAATACCAAATTTCATTCCAATCAGATTAAAATTGTGACCGCTAGAGCGATTACAGACACATATATATATATATATATATGTATATATATATATATATATATATATATGTCCATAGATATATATATATAAATTTTACAGATGGTGTTTTTCGACATCTATTAGGTAGGATCGATGGACATTTGAAGAAATTTTTGCAAAATTTTGAAGTCGGTACGAGACCAATAGCTCTATTTCCTTTCAGGAAATTCGCTAATATACAATTTACTATATTTTCTGGACTTCTATGAAATCACTATTTCGAAATCATGACTCGTATTTAAGCCAACATTAACATTATTGGCTGTATGAAAAACTTAAAAATTGAGTCTTCATTGTCTTTACAGAGTCGATCTCTCTAAGGTAGTGAATTTTAGTACGATTTCTATAGCAATATTTACAAATAAAGCTACGTGAATTTAGTTTTAATAGTTAAAAAACTTCAATATATTTCAATTTTCCTGCTATTTCTAGTCAATTCTATATTATAAATATTGGGGCATATCACTCAAGCCGGCAAAACTAAAGGCCTATAAAACCGATTCAAACCTTCTAATGTAAATATTTAACGTTATTAGTAAGTACTTATATTCCTACGAACGAATATTCCTCCGATATTTGACGTTTGTCAATAAAAATGAAACACTGTATCTTTTTATACCCGGTATATGTAAATAATATACAAGAGTATACTAAGTTTAGTCTCGACTTTGTAACGCTTGAAAATATTGATTGCAGGCATAAATGCGTGGCATAAGTGTTCATAAAATTACCTAATTAGGCCATCTCTACATGTCCGTCTGTGAACACGATAATTCCAAAAGCGAAAAGAGATAGCGAACTAAAATTTTGTATATGTGTTGTAGAGCAAAACGGTAAGATCAAGTTCATGGGCCATATCGGATCATGTTTGGGCAAAATGGGTAAAACTGCCCATCTTTGAAACCATAAAAGATACAACAAAAATGTAAAGACAATAAATGTTCCTTTTTTTCAAAATAAACAACTTTTATTATAAACTTTTTTCCATAAATGCAGTATATACCGGGTATTTAAGCAAATAACTCAGTTAGATGTTATTTGCACTTGTTTAATTCTGGTTTTTCTTCCAAAAAACTATGCTCGCATTTCTTTTGATAAATATACCGGTAATATAACTTTCTATTAGCCCCGTTAAGACAAATTTACAAAAATTGTTTAACTTTCGAAAACATAGTTTTTCAGTGTTCTCTGGCTTCCTCGTTTCAGCTTGACATTGTTTTTGAAATACCCGTTGTATATACAATTAAATAAGCATAATAATAATAGAATACATCTACACACACACCTTACAAGTAGAAATTAAATCCTTTGCCAGACTAGCCGACTATTGCAATCATTGTTTGTATATAGCCAACAACTAATCCTCCTACCTCATACGAGATGTGTTGTGTTTATTATTAATGATTGTTAAACATAGAATCTCGATTTCGCTCTTTGGATAATTTATGTTTAATTCAACGTAATAACGTTGATATGAATGGAATTCTAAGTACTATTGTTCTAGAAAATTATAAACCAAGTCTATTATTATAACATATATTTTTTAGTAATTAGCTCTTAGAACATTTCGTACCTATGTATGTACGTACCCTTGCTGTTTTTCTTTTTGTAAAATTGGGTAGTAAATTGAAAGTAAAGTAGTTCATTCAATACACGGCAAACCGAAGGAATAGGGAATATGCATGAAAATTTTCTTCACATTTATTTTCAGAATATGGAAATACTGTTAATACTGTAATAATATTTAAAAACAAAATTAAAATCCGACAAATATTAAGGAAGCTATAAGCTTTTAAAGATTATTATCTGTCTCTTTCTTGCAAAAATACTAAAAACGGAGTTTTACGTGTATTTTAAATGGTGAAAGTGTAATATGACGTCACATAACATATCAAGAGGGCTATCACCCTCTTTGTCTAATCGGGAATTTCAATCATTCATATCTCGCTTATTTTTAAAGTTATTTAAAAAATAATTTTACCTTGATATTTGTCTAGTAAACATGCTTCCATTCCAGTGAAAAAAAATTTTCATGCATATTCCCTATTAATTTTAGCGTAACTATTTAGCGTATTTGCAATGATTCTATTTGCTATGATTTATTGATAAACTTCATAGTTTTTGAGACATTTGAAACAAAATATTTTACCCCGTTAGTAAGTTCAAGGTAGTTGATTTTCACGCACTAAGAAGTTTTGGCTGATGGAAATCTCAACTTCTCCGCCAATTTCTAGTTAGTTTTCGATGTGTCTGGATTTACGTAAAATTTTGTTTCATTAGACTGGACTTATTATTCATCCTGTTATTATTCATCCTGTTATTCATCCTTATTATTCAGACCAATTTCAATGTAAAACTAATCTTTGTCTGTAATTTATTGAGTTATTAAAGGCGCTCTACATGTATTGGGAAGTTGCTGGTTCGATTCCCAACACTGGCAGTTTGAAAATTAAATGAATTTAAAATAACAAATTAATGGGACGGTTTTTTGAGTAAACTCTTGACGTATGGACATGAACAAAAGTAACCGGCTCTCCTTGTGAAAGTTTTCTGCTGTTTCCTTTCACAAACTCCTTATGAATATCGGCATAGTTTCTATAAAAGTCTACACACGAATTCCTCGTTCTTTAGGGGTTGGTAAAAAAGCACTAGAAAGGCGTATTTGCCATGCTTCGAACTCTACTTCTACTATTAACCTTGGCCTGCAAGGAATTTATTTTTCAAGGGCTGAGTATGATTGATAAACAAAGAAATATATAGAAACAAATACTTGATGTACTGACCGTAGGTTGTTGAGTTTGCATTAACACGGACGATGATCTTGATCGCCTCGGTGTTATACCCACATTTTCACCGCGCATAATTGATTCCACAACTGTAAAGAGAACATATGCAATGAAATATAAATTAATCAATCAATCATATTATATTTATCTAGCATATATTATTATTTATATGTGCTTGTATACAAAATAATGTATTATGTATGACATTGATAAATGTGTATATTAGCTTAATTTCCAAAATCACTTAAATCAAACGCATCATTTGCGACTAAAAATACATCATTGATGAGTGAAATAATAAACCGTAAAGTTATTTTGGTAACGTTTATGTAGATAAGTAAATCATTTTATAAATTTTATTATAATATTACAAAAAATGAATTAAATTATTATTAGCAAATAGGATTGGGGTAACATTCACAATCTGATTTTTGGATCGATTTTACATATAAGCGCCCGGCATGAAAAAAATATATGAGCAGTAAAATATAGTGATAGAATGACCTCGTTACGTTTTTTCAGTCAGTCAGGTTCATGTCTCGCTGTATAAGAATCGTACACAGGTTATGTTGTGTACGTCTTTTACTGCACTCAGTCAGTCAGTATTAATATTGTATATATCGACATAATATGAACATTTTCGCTTTCTATTTATTAGACATTTAATTATTAATGTAGTTTATTTATATAAATATTTTAAAGTTTCGATAATTAATATTATTATTGTGGATTATTAATATTGATAATTATATTCACATAAAGTGAAGTGAAAATTATATAAACTAAGGAAGAAACTGATGTAGATAATAGTGTTGGAACATCCAATAAGCACGTGGGTGCTGTATAGGTTATAATTCATGTATTAATATGACATATATTGTACATATGAACCTGTGCGCTTTCTATTTATTGGACATTTAATTATTAGTGTCGTTTATATAAATTAGTATGAGCTATACCTATAATTAAATATTTAATTTCGTATGGACAATAAATATGGGGGCAAAGACAATCGTTCTTAGGAGTAAACTCCACCGTGCGTCGGAGCTAACACACACTTTTTTATTTAATTAAGAGTGTATTCGTTTTGGACGCTTACACGCTGTCAGAGCTATCAAGCATTGTTTTAAGTGTTCATCTTCGCGCTGTATATGCATACAAAGCCCGCTAATGGTTGAGTTCCACGATAAACACCGCGCTCAAAGACGCTTTCTCTATCCGATAAGCCAACAAAAGCGTCAGCACTAAATCGTACTAACTTCCAAAACGAACACTGTATAAGCGTTTGTTTATTAGGAAAAATCGTACATTACCGACATTATTTTTCAAATCAGTCAGTTTAGGGTCTTTTGGTTTGATTCTAGGGGCTTTTGAAGTCACTCAAACAAACATTCTATTGGTTGAAAAACAGCTGAAATGTTTTCAACCGCCATATTGAATATTGATGCTAACTGATGTTTACAGGAACTTATAATTCAGGAGTAGAGTAAGAACGCCAATAAATTGCATGAGTGCTGCTGTGCGTGAGCTTCCAAAACGAATACATCCCTAGTCTATACGTGGTATAGTTGTGAAGTATTTTTTAAAAATCATGCTGATAGTAATCTAAGTATAATGTTGACGTAAATAACTTATAAAAACGTGGTTATAAATATTAAATACACAAATTTAAATTAAATTCATAACTCAAAGTTGTATTGTTATGGAAATATATAACTGATGTTATGGTGACACGTGACATGCAAATATTTTGATCATATATTTATTATAAACGAAAAAAATAAACCATTTTACAAGCTTTTTTTAAATAATGAATAAAACTATTAATGAAAATTTATTATTTATAACCACGATACTGAGTTTCCAGGAACATTCCTGGAAATATCTACAAAATATAATTATTATTTTTTTTTTTTTACTGCATAGGATTTTTAACTAGAAATCTTAACAAGAAAATAAATTGAAAGCTTCGATGATTTTTGTAAAAAGCGGAGTAAAGGGGACTAATATTCCTCAATTAGTATCGGACGGAACTTAAAAGTATATAGGACGAATCAAAATTGTTCAAACATAAGTATGTTGAACGATCATAGTTCTCTGGTTCGGAACTCGGAGAAATCGATCATGTTTAACTGTTCAAAATTTGGCATAAGTTTGATCTTCATTCCAACTTGATATCGGGCAGTGAGTATTATAGCTATGACCAGCTGAGGGTTAACTCAGGTTCTAATATGATAATATCCCAATTAGGATCCTTAATACAATCTCCTCTTTAGGTACTTCTGTTGACAGTCACAATTACAATTGCGTTCATGGACATCAGGGGTTCTTCTTAAGTTAAACTTATCATAAAAATTCATTTAATTTTTTCTGGTTATCTCGATCAGGGCTGGTTGAGGATCAAACAATTGTGAGTATTCTCTCTTTGTGTCATAATAGATTCTGATGTGATATGTTAATTTTCTTACATTTCATAAAAACTCCTCACTTTTGTAACCCTCTGTATATTATTTATTTATAAACAAAGATAAGTAGTATATATTTTAAATGTGAAAAAAGAAATGGAAGTTTTATATTTTTTATTTATGTAAACAATTTATGTAAACAAAAACATTTACTACAAGAATAATCCAAATTGTAAGAGATTGATTCGATTTAGGTCTGTTCAATTTTTTTAACGGGAGTGTACCTTACATGAACTTTATTTGTATAAAAGGATAACCTGAAATGTGAAGCAGGACCAAGCTATAATAATTTATCTAGTCGGAACTATTGTCCAAAAGCGAAAAGGAAAGCAAACTTTGGAAGCATCCTGTATCAATAAAAATAAAAACCAATCATAAAATACTTTTGACTATAAAAGATATAAAGTTTTATATATTTATTAATTAAATTTGGTCACGATCAACCAACAACAACAACAACAACAAGATTCAAGAATAGAAAAGGTAATAATCACAAGTAGTAAATCACTGTATGTCAAATGATTAAATAATGCTTTGTACGTAGCAGGTTCGTACGTTTATTCTTGTTCGTACGCTGGTTATACGTTCTGTTGCTATTCTACAACACAAATCGTGATTTATATAACCTCCATAAACATTTTCTTTTTTTGTATTTAATTTTTACCTCTGTATATACAGACCAGGGATGTTACGGATGTGAAATAATTGACATCCGCGGATGCGGATATTTTAAGGCTCACATTCATATGTCAAGTTTTTCAGCTGTCCGTTGTGATCAGTGTTCCCATTCATCACATAACATATCATACATATACTAGTCATCATATATATACTAGTATATAATTTCAAACGACTTTCAAACAGCGCGCCGGTACTCAGGATGCAAACTGAACCATAAAAAATAACCTTCTGTTGCGGACATGAAAAAAAATGCACTTTTTTACGCATATTTTATCAAAAAACTTAACAACCCGATGGTCATTCTACCAAAGTTTTAAGGAAAAATATTTCTAAGGATTTGAAGAAAGTATGTGTTGAATTTCAGAACAACTGTGGCTATATTGAGAGAATGCATGTTAAATTTCTCCAACTTACATAACGATCAAAAACACCATGGTGATAAATTCTCAAAAAAATTCAACTGATTTCTGAGGACTACTAATATTGTGAATTTTGTGAAGTTCTTGACAACCTATTAATAGTTTGGAAATACCTTACATTTGATTTGATATATGGTCCTACATATCCATAGTTTTTGATTCATCAATGCTACTATGCTGGTGTAAATACACACTGTAGTCTCTATATGGAGGTTGGATGGTGTTTATGCTAGATTTCAGTATATAATTGTTTTTTATAAAAATTATGTAATACATGTGTTGTTATGGTTGTTTGTCGACCATATAAAGTCGCTTTTCGCTGTTGTGGACATGAAGAATAACATGGACAACAATTTACTCTGCTAATTACACTAAAATTATATACACAAAAAGTGCATAAACTACAGTAAAAAAACAGTCGAGAATGAATAAATATTAAAAAAAATGAAACTCAGTTGGTGCTGGTGGTAGCTGGTTTTTGTTTTGTGGATGGTAAATACATAACTGTCAAAGCTGTTCAACTTGAAATACATGAATGACAGAACTTTTGAACATAGTGTTCAATTTGTTACACTAAACTAAATTAGCAAGTGAAACAACTAATGCAATACAGTTTCAATAATTAATTTTATCATTTTTTAACATCAAATGCTTGATATGAAAAATCTAGAGCATTGGTCTAAAATCCCAGAGGTCGTGGGTTCGATCCCCATCCCTAGTTGTGTATGATTTTTCATATCAAGCATTTGATGTCAAAAATGGTATCAATGTTCAGACACATTAATTAAATGTCAAAGTTAGTAAACGCGAGTCACTTCCGTTGGTATAATATAACCGAAAGGCAACCATACTAACAATGGAAATAAATAGACGCAAGTTTACAAAAAACAATTTTAAAAATATGTGAATTAATTTTATATTCAACTACTAGCTGAAATACCCAGCGTTAAAAACATCAATTTTTTTATATTTTAAATTTATTGACAAATAATTTATTTTCAAAATTTTGTTAATGCAGGTATTTCTATGGAAATTATAAATTATTTTAAAGATCAAGGCGACAGAAAACTCACTTATCATTATTTCCTAAAATTTTCACCAAACAATTTGGACACACATACACACAAATTTCTCTTTAATGTATATAGAGATATTTAAATCAAGTTACTTGGCTCCTTTGTATAAACCATTCTGGATTCGAAACTTTGGATTCCAAAACATAAATAGGTAGCCATATTTCGAAAACTATAACTCGAATCAAATTTTCGAGTAGATTTTCATAATTTATGGAAGAAAATGGTCTGAAATTGTGATTTTTGATAAAATCGGAGACAAAAATTATTTATAATTTTTTTCGATTTTTCTTAGGGGTACTACCCCTTAGAAAAATTTCAAAAATTGAGAAAAAATTTTTATCTCCGATTTTATTAAAAATTATGTTTCTAAACCATTTTCGCCCAAAGAAAACGAAATTTCAGTCAAATTGATTGTCAGATTTGTAGTTTGTATGATATTGCATGTATGAGCCCGTCTGGAATCGAAACTTTAGATCCCAAGACACATATAGGTAGCTACATCAAAAACCATAACTCAAATCAAATTTTTGAATAGATTTTCGTTATTTATGGGTCAAAATGGTCAAAAAACATGAAAATCGGAGACGATAATTATTTTTAGAATTTTTCAATTTTTTTAAGGTGTAAAAAAAATTGAGAAAAATTATGATCATCGATTTTATTAAAAATAATGTTTCTAAATCATTTTGTCCTAAATAAAATGAAAATTCAGTCAAATCTATTGCTTGATTTGTAGTTTAGAAATTTGAGATGTTTTAAATCAGTGAATAATAATCTCGCAATTGAATGATTCTAATCCATACCATAAGAGAATAGATAGATGATAGATGTTAGAGGCTACACTTCGCCCATAGTATCCATTGTGATGCCTCAGGATGTGAGTGGAGTAGAAGGCATTTTTGTGTATAGACAAGGAATCGGTAGGATATGCGGCAGCAGGCGACTATGATAGGAACTATGCCGAGATTAATCTGGAGTTCGTGAAGGAAACTGCAGAAAACTTTCTCAAGCATAGTATTCGTTCTTGTTCATACGCCGACAGTTAAGTCAATTAACCGCCCCCATTTTGTTTTCTTAATAATTGCCGATGTCGGGATTCGAACCCATAACCTCCCAGTTTCCAAGTAGGCATACTGCGCAGACATAACGCCTTAGGCCACTTGAACTGGTATAAAAGAATAAATAAGCAAACTCTAGTGAGTGATGTGTAATAATATAAATAATATGATTGTTAATTATTGGTATTATTTATTACAATGTCTGTCTATGGCCTATACATAATTAGATATATTATCGTTGAATGTAGGAGGTTACGTTAGGTACAATTGAGTTGATTGATAATTATATATATATCTCACTGATATTAATTTATTTGTCTGACATCTACATGTGAAATACATTATATGTTGCCTTGACCTTATCGTATCAGGGTACACCACACCACACCAGTCAGTACACATACAATACCGATTTATTTGTGTATATCATCATCTATTTGTAAAATATAAATAAATATAATCTTTTATTGATAATAGCCATCTCGTTCTTACTATGATGGTTGCATATGTGAATATCTTTGTCGATGACCATAGCCAATAGAAATAAAATATAAGATAAGTTTATTATAATGCCATTTCTTTTTATATAATTGATAAAGTGTATCTTTTCCCTTTATTGAATTATTATATTAAATTCCCCTATTTCATGTATTAAATAGCATTAGTGTATTTTTACCCATTCCAATTTTTTATTTCTGCGCAAAAGGGGAATGGTGTCTCATTTAAGTTTGAACTTACTATACATAAATGAATTATGATCTAATATGGCATAAAGATAAAACTACATTTGATTCAATCATTATTATACTATTAGACTACAGGCCCATGACAAAAATTACCCTGTGAAATGACCCACCGTGAATTACGTTTAAATGGCTGTTACTATATCAGAAAATAACTCTCAGCTCTATGCCCTCACTTTCTATGCCGTCATGTTATTGAGAACAACCACAAAATAGATAAATCGAATCTAAAACTACTTAAATCGGTACAAAACCCTACAGAATTAGATGCATACGAAAGCATCTACATATACAAATTGAGAAAACAGATAATGAATTTACACAATGGCCCCATTCCAAATTCTGATTTAATAAAATTAAACCATTTTCAAAAATAAAAATCCAATACCTGAATGTTAAGATTAACGTAGATACACTCACTTAAGTGACAAAACAAACGCCGCATAGTCACCAAAGAATACCGTCAATAAATAGGTGGGGCTTTCCACACAGCTAATCCAGTAGTCAGGCAACTCAAATAATCCTCAAGTCAGATTATACCCTTCGTCAAATCGTATAAAAGGACAGAACTTTTTTAATATCATTGTGAGACACGCACCAAATTAGTAACAAGCAACAAATCTCTGAATCCATATCCCAGAGATAGTTACGATTAGCTAATTCATACTGATGATGATTACATTGTAGTCGAAATACTTATTTGTAAAATACAAACAAATGTTCTAGGAATAGGGGCAAAATTTGAAATATATTTGAGTTCTGTTTGATTATTTTAATAATCTTTATAGGAAAATTGAATTTTCCAGGTACAAATGAGAAATTACGACTAATTATTTTTGTACGGCTTTCTTCTAGTTGATAAGATTATAGAACCTAGTGCCGTACAAAAGTAGTGGTACCGGAAGTCTGTATAAATTTGTAATTCGCCGATAATTGGGTTGCGACCCCCGGATTTTCACCCCTGAACTGGAAATATGTACGGCGTTAATGGGTTGCGTAATAAAAGATCAAACATTTACGCAACAACCATGTTTGATTCATATACCTTCCACCTTTTTTTTTCATTTCCGTTCTAACCATTAACGCTCCCTGATGCACGATCAAACCACTTGCGCAACAACTATGTTTGTGTAACGTCATTTTTGCGCTTATGACATTGGTCCACTTCAAACAGCTAGTACAAACCTCATTTCATTTTGATGTATAGCTTTAATAGCCAGGAGTTTGGTTATCTGGTTTTCCTAAAGATTCATATTTTCGGGGTGAGATTGTACCGAATATTTTGTATCTGTTGTAATCAGGAGAAGAAATGACCTATTTGTGAGATATCTGGAAAAACGTTCACATGTATCAGAAACCCATTCACGAATTTCTGTTTTGTAATAATGGAATATGTGTTGAAAATATAAATTTCGGATTGTTTTTTCTAAAGCATCAGTAATAATAAATATACAAAATTGTAAATGCCGATGGCGTATTTCATAAACGTGTTGTTAAAACATTTTTTTAGAATAGGGAAATGAGTAAATAACACTTTACTTTCTCACTACCACATAAAGTAAATAAATATACACAAATTCAGGCAGAATAATGAGGCATGGAAAGATGGATAGTAGATGGATAAGATACAGAATAATAAGGTTATGTAGTACTTTATTATTATAAATGACTGTGTGTGTAAGTTACAACGAAGAAGAAGAAACAACTAATGTATAAACTTATAGCGTTTTCTTTTGACTGCCTTCGTGCGCACTGCGAGCGCTCTAAGTTCAATAAAATTGAACCAACCTGAAATGATAATTTTCTTACATTTCATAAAACTCCTCACTTTTGTAACTCTCTGTATATTATTCATTTATAAACAAAGATAAGTAGTATATATTTTAAATGTGGAAAAATAAATGCAAGTTTTATATTTTTTATTTATGTAAACAAGTCAGTGATAGAGTAAGAATATGTAATGTAAATACATGTTAAGTGTTATATCTCCCTCTTACGTATAAAAATAAAATAAAATGTTGTATCTATCAAAAACATTTACTACAACAATAATCAAAGTTGTAAGAGACTGATTTGGTGCAGGTCGGTTGATTTTATTGAACGAGAGTGTATGTTCGAGTGTATGTTGGTTATCATTGTCAGAAAGTTCTGATGATGAAGACGCTTTAATTATAATTACAATTTCAAATTGCATCATCATGTGTATAGTAGTACCTGCAGCTTCGTTAATAATAGTACAAAGTGTCATCAGTGCCCTCAGATTCAATTTTATTTACATTTTTACTTAATAATATTTATTTTACGCACACGGACGCGGTGCTGACAGTGCTGCCTCTACAGTCTGATCAGTAATCCAAAACAACAGATAAAATGTACTTCAGTATTTGACACTGACAGTCAATTTAATAATAAATGATCATAAACAGGTTCGATTGAAACAAAATGGCCGTACAATTCTCGAGCAAAAACTTAAGTCAAGCATGACGCCATCATAGAGTAGTTCTCTCGTGTTTCAAAAGAAAACGCTGTTAGATATAAACAAAATTAAATAATGAAACTCATTCTATATTCTAAAATAGTTTCTGTTCTTATTATTATTTGAGAGATAGATAGAAATAAAACAGAAGAATGGCGGGCGGCGTGAAGTCTATACATACATTACAATAATATGATAAACATAGATATACACAATGTAAGGGTAAAAACATTCTCTATGGACTTGAAGAATGAGTAAGTTCAACGAGTCGAGTTGTATACAGTCAGTCAGTCGTTGTATATGAGTATTAGGTTATTTATAGTGTTGAAATAAGATGCTGGAAGTGAGTGTACGAGTAGTATATATCAGAGGTGGGCGCAGACAGCTCGTCTGAGCCTTACGGGCTCTCCATAAGCTGGGTGAGAGTAAGTAAAGAAGGTATGTTTTGAAGCAAGACGGAACGATGTTTCAATACAGGTTGTCCTACCGATTATTGCCCAATAATTTTATAGTATCGTCTATAGTATAGTCAATATTTTATTTTTTTTGAAAAACAAATTATGCGAAAAATAATTTCCACTACTACAAAAAGTACTTTTCACTTTTTCAATTCAAAGTAGACTAACTCGAAGAACTCAAATTCCCACTTTATGTAAAATTTAGCTTAATTCATCAAATTCCCATGACACTATACTGAGCATACTCCATACGAAGAAAAAATAATTAAATCAGGTAAATAATTCTTTATTAGTTCTCGGATATGAATAGTAAAATATTTAGACAAATCATTTGGAATTTCCAAAACTATATTTCTATTTAAATTATCCTTTGCAAAAATTTCCCTCTTTTATTACAATGGTCCAGCGGTAAACTTAAAGGTTCAAAAGATTTATACATATTTTTTATATATTTTTATTTTATTCATACACAAATATGATATATACTAAAAAGGTACATTTTATGACCCAAATTACCAGCCCAAAATTCCAGAGTATGTATTGAATGATCGTATGTATTATTTACTTTGTATAATAGTGACAATAAAAAAGATTTGGTATTATTATATTTTTTTCAGAAAATGTTTTAATTAAAAAAAGAAAATATTAATAATTGGTAGGTTACCCTGTATTAACTCTATCTCTCTTCCCTACCTCTCATTCAGAGCTTGGCCGAGTCAACTCCTGCCCACCTCTGGTATATATGTATAGAATAAATGAGAGAAAGAGAGAGATTCATTTGTTACCTACCTACGAAACCAATCAGCAGTCAAGCAAGAAACTTTAAGTGAACCTGACCTAGATCAAGTTTGTACTTTCGTCTGAAACTTCTCATCTTTATATGCTCTCATACCATCTAGTATCTACCTATGTTTTATTTTCAACTACCTACCTATTGAATTCTTGATTTCGTAATCATTTACTTTATCTTGTCTTTGGTTTGGTATGAACGTATTTATGTGAATGAGGAACATAATTGATCAACAATGTTTTTTCTTTTAACAACTTCTGTTTTATGATTCTATTATCCGGTATTTTTATTAACTTTTCCTAATCTAATTTTGAAATGACAAACCATAAATCTCTAAAGGGTCTGTCTTTCAATAGAAACGATCCAAATTTGTTAGGTTATAGCAACCCATGTTGTTAGAGTGACATCTGTCAAACTTTTTGTGAATTGTTTAGTAGTGTATGGCAAAACGCCATGGAAGGTGTTATAGCGTTGAACAACGTGTGCAAATCATCAAATTTTATTAACAATATCAGGGCTCCGCTGGATGAATTTATATGTGAATTTGGGGCAGTATCAATCTACAAAAGATACATTGCACCAAATGGATCCCGAGAAAGTTACTGTTGGGTGGGGATTTTGATCTGGCATAATCAGTTTCCAAATCGAAACTAGCATTACCATAACCATCAACGGCAAGCGCTACACATCAGATCATAAGCAATTTCATGTGGCCTAAATTGGATGATATGGATACAAATAACATGTGGTTCCATTAGGACGGCGCTACGTGCTACACAGCATGGTAATCTCGCTAGGCGGCGACGTGAACAGAACACCGAGATCGTGCGTTTTTTCGCCTTTAGATTCCATCCTTTGGGGCTATCCTAAATCGTAGGTACATAATAAACCGCAAACAATTGATGTCTTAAGAGTAAACATAAAGAACGCCATCCAGCAAATTCAGGCATTGGACCCCCTGAATACCACGACTTATACATGACTGTATATATATACTCAACGTCCTTAAATAAGGTACAATGTGCGGTAAACCATGAGATAAACTAAACAATATTGAAAGTAGGTGATATAGAGCAGAGGCGGGCGCAGACAGCTCGTCCGAGCCTTACGGGCTCTCCATAAGCTGGGTGAGAGTAAGTAAAGAAGGTATGTTTTGAAGCAAGACGGAACGATGTTTCAATACAGGTTGTCTACCGATTATTGCCCAATAATTTATTCAATCAATTTAGAAATAGTTTTATAAAATATTTATTGTTTAAATAATATATTTTACAGTATGGAGAGATTCCCACTTTATGTAAAATTTAACTTAATTCATCAAATTCCCATGACACTATACTGAGCATACTCCATACGAAGAAAAAATAATTAAATCAGGTAAATATTTCTTTATTAGTTCTCGGATATGAATAGTAAAATATTTAGACAAATTATTTGGAATTTCCAAAACTATAATTCTATTTAAATTATCCTTTGCAAAAATTTCCCTCTTTTATTACAATGGTTCAGCTGTAAACTTAAAGGTTCAAAAGATTTATATATATTTTTTATATATTTTTATTTTATTCATACACAAATATGATATATACTAAAAATGTACATTTTATGACCCAAATTACCAGCCCAAAATTCCAGAGTATGTATTGAATGATTGTATGTATTATTTACTTTGTATAATAGTGTCCATAAAAAAGATTTGGTATTATTATATTTTTTCAGAAAATGTTTTAATTAAAAAAGGAAAATATTAATAATTGGTAGGTTACCCTGTATTAACTCTATCTCTCTTCCCTACCTCTCACTCAGAGCTTGGCCGAGTCAACTCTTGCCCACCTCTGATATAGAGTATAGACACTCAAAGTTAAAAGAAGGATTCAGAGAATATGATGATGGTGTTTTGTGTAGGTTAATTGAAACATGGTTCGTACCAGCCACACACATTCATAAACTTTTAATTGCTTTCCGCATTAAAATTTATAACAAAATTCTATTTATTCTCATACATATATATATATATATATATATATATATATATAATACACAAGCAAGCTATGAGAGTCGGTCGTTGTCATTGGATTATAAAGTTATATATTAAAACTGTTCTTTTGAAATAGGTTAATATGGTCATTTTCTAACAGTATTTATTCCGTATACTAAGTTATGAGTCCGTAATATCTACGATTAAATTCGTTTTTAACCCGACTTCAAAAAAGGAGGATGGTTCTCAATTCGTCTGTATTTTTTATTATAGTTATTTTTGGAGGCGGTGTCAGCATAGAGAAATTCACATAACTTTTGGACACCGCCTCCAAAAATAACAATAATTGTACATATATATTTAAAAATTTTTGCTTTGGTGAACTAAAATTGGCACAAGAATATGCAATTATTTTTTTACTTTTTAGTGCATCTTTTGTTATAGAATATTTGGTTTTGGAAGTCGGGTTTCCATTTTGTCAAAATAGGTTTTATTTCTCGCTTTTTAGTGACTTTGAAGTTCTATAACTGATTTTATTTGTCTAAATATGGGTAGACCTACTAAACGACCAACTAATTTTTAGTGAATTTTTTTATAACACTTTTTTTTTTTTTTTAAATTTTTAATGCATTTTTTTATAACAGATTTTCAGTTTTCTTTACAAGAAATTTGGTTTTTTTTGTAAAATTTTTTTTTTTTGGGGTCAGTTTTTTTTTTAAGGAAAAATTTTTTTTTAAGTCGGTTTTTAAAAAAATTTTCTTATTTTCCCATTATGAATGAGTATACCCTTTCAAAAAAAAAAAAAAATTTCGCAGAAATCGGTTATCACATATAAAATGAGGATTTTCCTCGATTTTCCGGAGATCCCCTCATCAGAATGTGATTTGGTGACAATGGGACCAATCGGGAATCAAACCCTTTAAAACAAAAAACAAAAAAATTCAAAATCGGTTCATAAATGACGGAGTTCTGAGGTAACAAACATATAAAAAAAAAAAAATAAAAAAAAAAATAAATAAATACGAATATTCAATACAGATAGGCTACTGATTGAAAATTGTTGACAAATCAAGGAGGCATTCAAATACTTCTTTAAATACACTTACTTCGATTTTACGTCTATACAGTTTGTTTTTTAAAATACACCCAATCTGGAAACAATGTATAGTGTATCTAAACTACATTAAAATCAGTATTGTATAACATATCATTCTCTCTAACTACAATCATTTATATAGTTGCATCTTACTCGTGCATGTATACATCGTCCGTTGTGTTGTAATGATGATCATCAGTGTCGTCGTTATTGTCCGTCGTTCGTCGTGTGATTGTGTCTACATGTATATGTAACAAAGACACCATATCAGAGTACACTGCATATAGACAGCGATACTATAGATACACTATACATTGTTTCTAGATTGGGTGTATTTAAAAATTCAAGCTGTGTACGTAATATGTATACAGAGATTATTTACTTGACCTTGGGTTTACCACTCCCCTGCGTAGTGTCTGTGAACAAGATATCTTTAGAATGAAAAGTTCTAGGAAATAGTTCCACCAAAAGTGACTATATTCGACAAATTTTTGGATATTTTAGAATTGTCTTGAAAATGGGTGTAACAAATTCTTTGGCTATTTTTCCTTTGCTTTTTATAAATGCAAGCAAAAATTTCCGAAATTTAATCGATTTATTTTATTTTGAATAGAAAATAATAAGAAAACTTACCGCCATCTCCAATTAATCGCATTTGTACAAGTGCTGGATCTTCATTATGCTCTTCCAAAACTGTATCATCTGTTACAGTTAAATCCTGAAACAGATTTAAAAACAAACTTATTACACAATATACAGTACCTCCTGTTCTCTTTCATCAACTCTTTCCAATTCTTAAAATTAGGGATGTGCCCATACGCATATGTATTTTAGTCCGATCGGAATGAAATCGGATATGTGATACGCTTTCGATAGTTTTGGTATTTAAAAGGTCACATTCGTTAAGGGGAAAAATTAATAAAGGAAAGAAGGAGATACAAAGCCTTGAATTTCTCTATTAGCATTACAAAAGATGTAAAAATTAAAACATGTATCATAAGTAATATTGTAGAAATTAAATTTTACTACAATTTATTGTCGGACTATATTTCTGTCTTAAGTCTAATATTTACGGAAATATTTTCAATATAATAATAATATTGAATCAGCTTAGGATACTAGTCCAAGTGGCCAAGCGGTCTAAGGCGTTATGTCTGCGCAGTATTCATACTTGGAAACTGGGAGAATATGGGTTCGAATCTCGACACCGGCAGTTTGTCAATTATTAGAAAGAAAAAAAAAGAGGCGGTTAATTGACTAAACTGTCGGTGTATGGACAAGAACGAAGTAACCGGCTATGCTTGAGATGGTTTTCTGCAGTTTCCTTCACGAACTCCAGATGAATATCGGCATAGTTCCTATCATAGTCGGCTGCAGCCGCATATCCTACCAGTTCCTAGTCTATACACAAAAATTCCTTCCACTCCACTTACATTCTCACATCCTAGGCATCAAAATATACCTTATGGCCGAAGTGTAGCCCGTCCAGGGCAGCCTCTACAATCTATCTCTAGCTATCAGCTTAGATAGATAGTTAGATCGTAGAGGCTGCCCTGGACGGGCTCCATTCCGACCATAAGGTCCAATTGAATCAGCTTAGTTTATATAGTAAACAAGCTGGTCTTGAAATTAAAAACGAAGCTAATGTCGAAAGGGTGTCATCACGAAATTGAACGAAATCAATATCGAAAGGATGTCATCCTTCGAATATTTACGAAAATGGTTATTTTTGCAGGAGACTCCAACCTGGAGATAACGCAACGAATATCCTAAGCATGGAAGAGATATTGATCACCCAAAAAAATCTTAAAATACACGATACCAATTTCACCCAAAAGAACAATTATTGATAACTGTGCAGACAATTCCACTTACTAAAACGAATAGATAAACTAAAAGTGTACCAACGAAATATAAAACATGGTATACTTGGCGTTAAAAGACAAGATAATCTCTATGCTCTATGCCCTTCCATCATATCAAAAACCAAGATAAAAACGAGACTGTCACAAACTAAAATCGCTGTGAATGGTGAACTAATGGTGAATGATGGTGAATAAGCTCTACTGTCTGGGCACCATACGATTGAATCAGGAAAAGAGGGCGTCCTGCACAAACGCGAAAGGCACAAAACTAAAACTCATGGGTCTCATAAGGTGAGGATTTTTCCCAACAAGTAGGCTAATAATAATCTAGGGCTTTATTATTATTAATATTATTATTCTGAAGGTCATATGTAGAACATAATAAAGCATACGAAAACTTTAATATCATTTGATATTCACATATAGAAAGTAACTAACTATATAGTGAAATAGTTTGATAGAATGTTATGTGGGACGAGATGATACATTATAACTATTGTGTAGCAACTAGCAAGCAAGCACACAGATAGATAATATGTTTGATAGTAAATAATTATTATACTACAGAGAATTAGAGACAAATAGATTCATAATAATATAATACATAATACACTTAACTATACTACAAAGTTATAACTTGTTTTATATATATATATATATATATATATATATATATTCGAATGTTATAAACTTTCGAATGGTATACAGTTAGTTACATAAAGTTTCTAAAACATATAATATTATATACAAGGTAATTTAGAAACTTTATAATGAATTAAGTGCTTCTTTAATAACTTTATAAATAAAATAATGACATAATGTTACGTTAGATAGATAGAGACTACTATATATATATGTATATATTAATCGTTAGTTAAATAATCATTTGATATAGAGACTACGTTTGTGTTATTTGCGGACGTTTAGTTCAAAAGAACGGCTCACTTGATTGAGTCGAGTGAAGTCGTTCATCAATTAAAAGAAGTGCAGTTCAGTGGTTCAGCCAGTTCAGTACATATTATACGACTTGTAGTCCACGTTCTATAATCTGTATACAGATTGTGTTGGACAGCTTTTCCTATAGTGAATCAATGTTAAATATTATTTATTACAGCCTGGCCATCTGGTATTGTATGAAGTCCGTCAGTACACATGTAAATAAACTCAGTCAGTTATCTCATAGCTATATACTGTATGCGTATGGTTGTTTGTTTGTCATTTAAGAGTGGGGCACAATACACATACTAAAGTGTACTCTCATCAAATGTGTACTGACTGACATCATACAGTACCAGACGGCCAGCCAATAATAAATAATATTTAACATTGATTCACTATAGGAAAAGCTGTCCAAAACACACAGTATATTGCACACTCCCATTCATATTAATTGAACCAGTAAATCACATTCTAAGCGTATATATTACTAAATATATGTATAATATTACATACCGTATTACCCAATTAGAATATTTCAACTGGTTCAATTTTTATGAACGAGAGTGTATGTTTACATACTTTAGGCTTGTGTAACTCAAAAGAACGGCTTACTTGGGTATACTTGGGCGTATAGTGGATCTTTCTGAGAGTAGATAAATTCCATTGTTCCAGTTATGTCGTACCTTAGAATATAAATTGGATAAAAACTCTGTGTTTAAATTTATTAGATAAAAAGATTGATTGTATGCAGCGGTTTTTTAAAACCTTTGTTGACCTATGAGATTTGACTATGGGAATTTTCGAGCAACCGTAATATCGAGACACATACTTCAAAGATTTCAATCGAAAGTGTTATGAACAACTAGTGAGATTATCCGTGGACGACATTCCCCATATTATCTCAGTTCTGCAATGGCAAATACATGATTCGCCTTGAACTTTATTTCCAAGAGTAAGATTGTACATGATCCACTATGGTTTATACACAATATATACCAAAGCAGTTACTATTGGAGAGGGTTTGGGAGGCGTATGCGACCCACTTCCTTAAAATTAATAATTTTTAACATAAAACTGGCAAAAAGTTATCTTTGAATAATATTATTTCATTACAGAAAACTCAATTTTCAGATTTACAAAGAATTTTCAAAGGTATAGTTAAATGCAACGAACTAATAAAACCATATATATACCATACAAATTACATTTCTGTGCAACTTACTGCCTATTATCATGAAATAGTCAAAACTAATATTTACATAACAACAACTTGAATATAAATTATTCATTCAAATAATGAGTAGTTATGTTTATTTAAATTACAGAGTATGCATATTATATATAACAAATTTTTACACATAAATGTTGAACGTACGTCTATACTCGTACCTATACACTTATTAATGTTTTAGGATAAGTTCAAAGTAAACTTTTTGATCTCGATCAAATTCATTCACACATAAATTTCGTATAGGCATAAATTAAATTTATGTTCAAATTCATGTGATTAGAACATATGCTAAATTACTAACCAATTGACTTATTCCGAATTTAAAATTATCCAATCTATAATTTAAGTTAGTTGTCGTGATACAATATTGTCAAAAAGGTGAGAGACGTATAGTAAGGGTGAAGGAATTTATACCATATTAAGCCATAATTTATGTACAAGACTGTACCAGCAGCCACGTTACAGGTACAATATGCCTGTACGTATATATAAATACTACCTAACAGTGTTATAAGTTGCAATCAGGCAACGTCGCTTATATTCCGCCACTTAATATACTGTTTCCTTACATAAATGTACTCGAATAGTACTACATATATAGTGGTGTACAGTGTTGTCAAGTTGTATCTATTCAGCATGCCGACACGTATATTTATTTATAAAATGCTTCACTATGCGTTGTTATAACTAAACAATGAGATCGTCAATAGTACCAGTTTTTTTTTAAACACGCAGAACAAATCCAATAATTTCTAGCTATTTTTTAAAAAGATTCTTAAGTGTCGTTTTTTTTATTAAAAATAAAAAAAACGGGTAGAATTACTGCTTAAAATGGGTCGTCTCCATTACTCTACAAATTAATTATTGGCACTTCAATTAAATTTTTCTTGAGTTTTAGAGATGGCCAATTGATTTTAAAGTTTAAGTGTGAGTGTATAATAATACCCTTAATAAGTGTGCAAATATTAGGAACATTCTATAATTTTGCCAATTAGCACGACAGGTACCTTAAGTGTGCCTTTACTATGTAATATTTCGGACGTTCTTAGGTTAAGATATACTTAAGTTATACTTAGATTAAGGTATACTTAAGACTATTCAACGAATATAAATAAACTATAATTCTAGTGACTTACTTTATACTAACGTCATAATTTACCAGTCCAAGTGGCCGAGCGGTCTAAGACGTTATGTCTGCGCAGAGTGCCTACTTGGAAACTGGAAGGTTATGGGTTCGAATTCCGACATCGGCAGTTTGTCAATTATTAAGGAAAAAAGGGGCGGTTAATTGACTAAACTGTCGGCGTATGGACAAGAACAAAGTAACCGGCTATGCTTGAGAAGGTTTTCTGCAGTTTTCTTCACGAACTCCAGATGAATATCGGCATAGTTCCTATCATAGTCGGCTACAGCCGCATATCCTACCAATTCCTAGTCTACACACAAAATTCCTTCCAATTCATTCACATCTTCACATCCTTAGGCATCACAATGGACCTTATGGTCGAAGTGTAGCCCGTCCAGGGCAGCCTTTAAAATCTATCTATCTAACTTCATAATTTCATCATCAGTCATGCAAATGGCTAGCCTAATAATTATTTATCTAATTTGGTATTTTTTCCAACGACCAAAACACATCCGTAGTAGACACAAATATATACATAAACAAAAAGTTTTTAGAGAATTTGTGAAGACTTGTGTTGTGTCCGTCCGTCCGTCCGTCCGTCTGTCTGTTTCGTGTAACTTTGAAAATAAAATCACTATTTGTCTATTATCTGAAGAAAAACTTTTCAACTAGATTACATGCAATAACAAGTTTCAGAGTATAACCGACTATAGACTACAGAGTTCCTCAAACACACACGTGAACTGTCATTTACTTATATAGAAATATGAACAAAGTTTTCTTCAATATTCACAAACATTCACTAAAAGTATATATACAGGGTGCCCCCCCCCCCGTTAGTAGTAGAGTTCCATAAGAGAGAAGGTAGAGAGTACGATTTTGGAACAAAAAGTCCTGAGACATTTTTTTTTATTAGACGCACCGTTAATTAGTTATTAATTAATTAAGGAAACTAGGTTGAAACCATAGAATAGCTAGTATCTATGTGTCCCGAAAGCTACTATGAATGTTATCTGTCGCTCGTATCCACAGAAACAGGAAAGTAAAATTTAAGGGGTGGGATCTATGTTTTATGGGGATGCGTGTCCAGCGATTTTCTAAAAACTTAATTATAGCACTATTAAAAAAATTAATCAATAAAATAATTTAATTAATGCACTTTTGAGAAAACTTTATAATTTAACGAATTTAATTAGCGCATTTTTTTTTTTAAATTTATTATTAAAACAATTTATTTATTAGATTTTTAAAAAAATAAAAAAACTTAATTAATGCACTTTTCAAGGAATTAATAATTTGAAAAATTTAAGCAATACGTTTTTCCAAAAATTGATAATTAAATCAAAAATGAATTTTCAAAAAAATGAACTCTGGTTTCAAACTAGTTTCCTTAATTAATAAATAATTAATTAACGGTGCGTCTAATAAAAAAATGTCTCAGGACTTTTCGTTCCAAAATCGTACCCTCTTATGGAATTCGACTACTTACGGGGGACATACTGTATATATAAAAGCCTGTTACAAACAAAGTTTAACTTTTATTTTTGGAGTATGTATAGCAAGTGTGTGGTAGGGTAGTTGGTTCAATTCCCTCTTCAATATTCACCACCCCCACCAGAGTGTTTGTACCCCATTCCTCTAAACACTCACTCAATTGAATGTTTTTACTAACTTGATACTGAATGGAAAATACATCTGTTTATTTATTTGACCTCAGGTCTTTTATTGATTTACACAAATTGCTAACTGTGTTGATTCTTCTTTTATTTCTCCCAGGAAGGAAACAAAATGAGATATATTTTTCTACTAACTTTATTCGAGTTGCCTATTGAATATTTTGATATTCTATTAAAGTCCTAATAGACCGGGAGACTATAGGACAGCATTTAAAAGAAGGAAAGCATAGCGTTAGCCCTTTTATTATTACACCTGACCGAATAATCAGCACGACTGACACTTTTTCTAAAATGTTTTCCTATCCTTTCTAAATATTGCACTTGCTATAAATTCATCCTCCCTTCCGGGCTATAAATTCATATTTTGATACATCTCAATACCGATTTTCAAATAGAAATTTCTAATTGAATCGGTAAGTTCAACACAGTACACGTTAAATTGCGGCTATTTTGAATGCAGAAAACTCCTGTAGAATTTAAGAAATAGAAGTTAAGACTATGAAAAGTACAAGTTGATGAAATGGAAATGGACTTCTCAACCAGTCAAGTCGATCAACGAGCGAAAGAAATTTCTCAGGATCCGTGGCGATTAATGAAAAAAAAATTACTGATGTACGAAAATTTTTGTTACGTTTATATTTCCTGCAAGGAAATTGCAATCTATGAGTAATTTCCAAACTGCAAGGCGACTTCGGTTGCTGAAGAATCTGATACAAACCCACAGCGTTTTAAGTTCATTTTCCTAAATTTTAGCGCGAGTTTTAGCATCAATAGACAAAGAAGAGCATGTGTGAGATCTGACTAAACGTTTTCTAGAATTACTAATGTAAGACTTCACCAAAGTAAGACTTCATTTTGCATTTATAAGTAAGATTTACATTTCAAATTTTTGCCCCTATTCCTAGAACATTTGTTTGTATTTTATAAATACGTATTTCGACTACAATGTAGTCATCATCAGTATGAATTAGCTAATCGTAACTATCTCTGGGATATGGATTCAGAGATATGATGCTTGTTGCTAATTTGTTGCGTGTCTCACAATGATATTAAAAATGTTCTGTCCTTTTATACACTTTGACTGAGGGTATGATCTGACTTGAGGATTCTTTGTGTTGACTGACTAACGGATTAGGTGTGTGAAGAGCCCCACCTATTTATTAACGGTATCCTTTGGTGACTATGCGGCGTTTGTTTTGTCACTAAAGTGAGTGTACCTACGTTAACCTTGAAATTCAGGTATTAGATTTTTATTTTTATTTCGAAAATGGTTTAATTTTATTAAATCGGAGTTTGGAATTGGGCCATTGTCTAAATTCATTATCTGTTTTCTCAATTTGTATATGTAGATACTTTCGTATGCATCTAATTCTGTGGGGTAGTAAGATTTGTTTTTAAGTAATTCTTAAACCGACAAATTACATTGCACCGTTAGATAAGCTGTTCTTAAACAGACACATTTTTTTACTGAGTTATTCTGTGAAAAACTTTCATTCAAGATGGAGACACACTTCAAAACTTGTATTTTTCATCAAGGTTACTACTTAAACAACATATTAAAAGTATTACTACCCCACCTTTTGAAAGGTCCTTGTGGGAGGCAAGAACTGCCTACCACTGACTATATTATTAATTAAAAAATAACAATTTAATGGATAATATAAGATAAGACACAATTTCTCAGAGAGATATCATTAAAGTGGTTTATGAATGATTATATAAACCACTCTATACGTAGTCTATAGTCTATACGTCTTTAATTGTAAATATAATAAAAATGAAGAATATTTATAAGAAGTTTGTTTTTATATTTATGTATATAAGTTAATAATAATAATATAATATTAAATATAGAATGATTTGAAGCATGAAATCTAATAAAGATGTAGTATCATACTTTCAAGTATATATAAATGTAAAATTGATATTTTTTCTTATAAGAATTTCAACAACAGTAAGTAGTATATGAAAGATAAGAGCTTTATATACAGAGTGTTACACATAAATGACCTCTAAAGTAACGAGTTAGATTGTAGTATACATCAGAACATTGAAAATCTGGGTATACAAAATGTGTACCCAGTATATACAGTATACGGAAGGGTATTATAAGCTTAGTTCGAAGCCTGGCAAGTAGACGTTTCTTGCGGCTTTTTTATCAAACCCTAAAGGACAAGGAATGTGTATGTAGGTGGACTAGGAATTGGTAGGATATGAGACTACAACCGACATTGATAGGAACTATGCCGATATTCATCTGAAGTTTGTAGAAAGAAACTGCAGAAATTATTCACAAGCATAGTTACTTTTGTTCTTGTCCATACGCCGACAATTTATTAAATTTTAACCGCCCCATTACCAGTTCAAGTAGCCGAGCGATCTAAGGCGTTATGTCTGCGCAGTATGCCTACTTGGAAACTGGGAGGTTATGGGTTCGAATCCCGACATCGGCAGTTTGGCAATTATTTAAAAAAAAGGGGGGGGCGGTTAATTGACTAAACTGCCGACGTATGAACAAGAACGAAGTAACCGGCTGTGCTTGAGAACGTTTTCTGCAGTTTCCTTCACGAACTCCAGATGAATATCGGTATAGTTCCTATCAGAGTTGGGTGCAGGCGCCAATTCCTACCAATTCCTTGTCTACTCACAAATATCTTCCAGTCCACTCACATCCTTAGGCGTTACAATGGACAATGTCATTATATTATGGTCGAAGTGTAGCCCATCCATCTACTGTCCATATCTATCCATCTACTGTCGCCGTTAAGAATCGAACCAGCAACCGCCAACTACTGAGTAGAGTGTCGAGAACAACTGGACCACTCAAACTGGTCACATTGTGTAAGAATCAATGGAAAATTAAAACGCTTCCTTTATGGATTAGCCGTATTCGCTTACAACAGAACAACAATTATATACTAACAAGATACTTTTATTTCGTAAATAAAAACACTACTCCGCATGCAGTGTATGTTTGATGGTTTATGGTACCCAGTATTATTATTCAATTACATAATTCCCATTCACTGTACAACTTCCAACAAGATATACAAGATATGTTTTTGTCTAAGATACAGATATTAATACACAGAATTTATAACAAATAATATCCATAACTTTATATACATTCAACAACATTGTACATAGAAAATGTTTGTTGGTTTGTTGGTTTGTTTTCTTTTAACTTTATTTTTTTTGTTGTAGCAAAATAAAAATACAGAAGAAAAAAAAAAACAACACGAAGAAAAACATGGTACGAAAGACGAAAATAAACAGGAAAGTTATAACAGTATAAATATATTAATTCTATATAGAAATGATTATATGTTATAGATACGTGCTCTGAACTTTAGTTGGCGGATGATATTTAGTACACTCGTTCCTCCAATCTTGTGCGGGTGTGTGTGTGGGTGTGTATGTAATATATATTCATCCTACGTAGTAGTACCACACCCGTAAACATATATTTCATTACTTTTTATCGTTATTTCAAAATGTTTTTTTACCTTCATTGAGATAATAACAATTAGAAAGAGGAGTAACTCAAACGGGTTCCTAGCACCTAGACCAAGGGGTCCTCTGTGCCCTCCTTGAGAATATCCTGTCACCCGAAAGCGAGACATCTTCGGGTAAGAAGTGCTATTTTAAGCAGATGAAGCTATAGGATTCTGTCGAGGGCAGACGGTACACAGAATGCCCACAACTTCTCCGACAGAACTGCTCCCAAGATTGATGGATCCAAAGTTTCGGGCGAAAACATTCTATATCTGACACCCTGTAGGCTTCATCGTGGTTCATTGAGATATTAAATAATAGATATTTAAGATATTTTTCTGAGACTCCACAGTCTATAACAGAGGCCACCCACATAGTTAGATTTAAAACCTTTATTAATTTATAACCATACATTAATTATGCGGGTTGAGGACTAGAAATTTGTATGCAGACTAAGAATTGGCAGGTTGTGCGGTTGCAACCGCCTTTGATAAAAACCATGCTGATATTAATCTGGAGTTCGTGAACGGAAACTGCAGAAAACCTTGACAAGCATAGCCGGTTACTTTCATTCTAGTCCCTACGTCGACAGTCAAGTCAACTACTCGCCACATTAATTATAATTGACAAACTGTTAACGCCGAGATTACAACTCGAAACCCCCCAATTCCAAGCAGAGCGCCTTCAATAAGCACGGCCATCTTAGTGAATCACCATGGTGATGGTCAATCTTGATTTGATATCTCTACTACTAAAAATTGTAAATGTCTCTTTGTTTGTTCGTTCAAGCATCACGCAAAAACTACTGAACCGATTTTGATGAAACTTGTATAAAAGTCTATGATAAGACTTAAAAACTGGCATTTTATCTCGCTACGACAGACAAAATTTAAATAATTTAATCGCTACGAGAGACGATTGTTTAAAAGTTTATGATTAGACTTAAAACTGGTATTTTATCTCGCTACGAGAGACAGAATTCGAAAATATTCGCTGATATAGATATTTGAAAGTGTCGATAAATATTTTAAGTAGTGGAAGCAGCAGAAAATTACAATGAGGTTTCTAGTCTTAATAAAAGGGTGGAGATATAATTCCTACCCATTAGAAAATTCGTCTACTCTACATAGCTCCTGCCAAACGAATTTTTGATATTTATGTTGTTGGAGACATTAATTCTTTTATACTATGAGTAAGACGTACGTTTTACCAGTCCACGTGGGCGAGCGGTCTAAGGCGTTATGTCAGCAGCACAGTAAGCCTACTTGGAAACTGGTAGGTTATGGGTTAGAATTCCGACATCGGCAGTTTGTTAATTATTAAGAAAAAAAAGGGGTGGTTAATTGACTAAACTGTCGGCGTATGGACAAGAACGAAGTAACCGGCTATGCTTGAGAAGGTTTTCTGCAGTTTCCTTCACGAACTCCAGATGAATATCGGCATAGTTCCTATCATAGTCAGCTGAAACCGCATATTCTACCGATTCCAAGTATATACACAAAAATTCCTTTCACTCCACTCACATCCTCACATCCTTAGGCATCACAATGTACCTTATGCCCGTCCAGGGCAGCCTCTACACTCTATCTATCTATCTAAGACGTACGTTAAGACTATTTGGATGAGATGATGTAACATATTTGGAAACAGGAAAATGAAGTTAATAAACAGGAATATTAAGCATTTTATATCAGAAAATTAGCTGATATTTGAACGGTACAATAAGGAATATGCATGATAATTTTTGTTCACTTGAATTGAAGCATGTTTACTTGACAAATATCAAGGTAAAATTACTTTTTAAGTAACTTTATAAATAAGCGAGATATGAATGATTGAAATTCCCGATTAGACAAAGAGAGTGATAGCCCTCTTGATATGTTATGTGACGTCATATTACACTTTCACCATTTAAAATACACGTAAAACTCCGTTTTTAGTATTTTTGCAAGAAAGAGACAGATAATAATCTTTAAAAGCTTATAGCTTCCTTGATATTTGTCGGATTTTAATTTCGTTTTTAAACATTATTACAGTATTAACAGAATTTTCATATTCTGAAAATAAATGTGAAAAAAAATTTTCATGCATATTCCCTATTATATACAATTCAGAAGTCGTTATATCAACTAAAAGACGACGTGTAATAATAAAATTACATAACAATATACATTTATGAATAAAATAAATAGACACAAAAGAATAAGAAAGAGAGCGACTGTGTGTGAAGTGAATACGAATGATATACACAAGTACATACTACATACATACCAAGTACGAGAAATTCATTCGATGAACAAAACAAAAGCACAACAAAAGCTTTATGAATGTTGTTTATCTAAATTTATCTGAGTTGAAGAAGGAAGCTTAAAGCTGATATATACATGTTTTTATTATTTCTTGGTATAAACTATAAAAGCATGATGGTGGTGGTGGTGGTTCTTTGTGTATGTTTCACATTACATCATGAGATCGCTGCTACAGCAATTGCAGTTAGCAGCATCGAATATGTAATTTACGGTAAATAGTTTTTTTCTTGCTACTTCCTTACTCTCATAGAAACAACTAAGTTTTATGGTGATTAAAAATAATTATGTCAACAGTAATGTTATTGTTTGTTGTTGCATTTTAATATTTGCCAAATATATTTTATTATTCAGGCCACACAATTATTCTTATTTTGTTTATCTTTCAAGTAAATTCAAAGAAAAAAAATACTTTGACAATGTGTTTATTAGCGAATTTCCTCCAAAAGAAATGCAGCTATTGTTTTTGCATCAATGTTGGAATTTCGTAAAAATTTCTTCAAATGTCCGTCGATCCTACCTATTAAATGTTAAAAATCACTATCGCTAAAATTTATATATATATATGTCGGAGTAGCATTGAGAGCATGGTCGTTTGAACCAGTATATATGTTGTCAGGCATTGTTGTTTTTATAAAATACAAACACTTGCCAATTTCCAATAGCACACTGAAAACTGCATTTTCACAAACACTCAATAGTCCCCAATAATACCCGGTGTCCCGCACTTTCACAATCAGTAATTACAAATAGTTGGTTCAATCTACGACACAGTAAGTTGGCTCCAGTTAACAATACAGATACAACACGAATAATACTAACAAATGCCATACCACGGTTATCTCATCAATAAACATAATTAATTATACTAGTCCAAAAGGGCTACCAACAATCCAAACGCTATCTCCATGTGAACTTTCAGCAGAGTTCAGTTGATACTAATACGCAACTGCACGATACGGTCCGTACTGGGGTGCTGTCCTCTCAGAACTGAAATCCTGCTTCCTTTTTGAAACTCACCCCCCTTCCTTGATGTTTGTAAAAATATTGGAAAGGGGTCATTCTATTACTACTACATTCTATTACTGGTATATCACAAAAAATAGGTTTATTAACATCCGTACCGTACAATTTGCGTCTAAGTAGAGGCCACTCGTGCCCCTTCAACCGAACCCTTACTTACTGTGTTAATTGATAATCTTAAAGCAATTATTCTTTATTGCACTTTTAGACAATTTATTTTATTTTAAGAATATAAGTATCGATAATATCTAATTTCCGGACCTCTATGTCTGGAGGATCCTTTATGTCGGACATACTGTAATAAAATAAACCTTTTCTTAAAAAATAGTTTCTTTGTACTTATAAATGTAAGTGTAAAACTGTAAACATATAGATGGAGAAAAATGTTCGAACAGACGTATTTATAAATAAAAAAACACATTTATTCCTTTGACAAATGTACGATTCCGACATATATATATATATATATATATATATATATATATATATATATATATATGCGTCTATGCTTATGTGTCTGTGGACTCTCTATCGGTCACAGTTTTATTCCGATTGGAATGAAATTTGGTATTTGAGGCGCTTTTGGTATTCAAAAGGTCAAGTTCGTTAATGGGTAAAATCATCGGACAAGGGAAAAGGTGGGTGTAGAGGGAGGGGGAATCACAAAATTTGGTATATCTATGTTAACAGAGGTCATTATTAAATTTATTTCTCAGCTAATTTAAGAAATGGCTGTAGTAAAATTGTCCAACTCTGCTAAGTTTTCAAGTTATATTTAAAACAAACTCACCCTTGTGGATTCATTATATCCAATAATGACTGCTGTGTACCACTGTGTTGTTCCTTCTGCCCGATATACTTCTACTCTATAGCCAACAAGGACACTTGGTGTAGTTAATAAAATACGTTGACCATCTTGCAATTCAAGCCAACGTCTAACTGCTGTACGTAATTCGGGATAATCACGTACCCCGGATAATTTTGGATCCCAATCCTATAAAAAAACAAAAACAGAAAATTAAAATTACGACAAAATAAATATCTAAATCACATGTTCCACAAATAATTTCCCTTTTCATGCATCTTATACTTCTTTCTTCATTGAAATTTTGATTTAAACCTACGTATTTATAAATATCCATAAAATTCAAGACTCGTATCATACTTTATTGATATTGTTACATTTAACCTCACTAACTTAAAACCAATACTGTAAACACTTCTAAATGACTACTATCTTTCTCCAATCTATTCAAGTTATCATTTCATCTTGCTTACACGTTTTAATTTATATGTAAACGGTTAAACCTAACTTAGATGTTCGCAATGCTGACATACATTTGCTTTTAATAGGGAATATGCATGAAAATTTTTTTTCACTTGAATTGAAGCATGTTTACTTGACAAATATCAAGGTAAAATTACTTTTTAAATAACTTTAAAAATAAGCGAGATATGAATGATTGAAATTCTCGATTATACAAAGAGGGTGATAGCCCTCTTGATATGTTATGTGACATCATATTACACTTTCACCATTTAAAATACACGTAAAACTCCGTTTTTAGTATTTTTGCAAGAAAGAGACAGATAATAATCGTTAAAAGCTTATAGTTTCCTTGATATTTGTCGGATTTTAATTTCGTTTTTAAATATTATTACAGTATTAACAGTATTTTCATATTCTGAAAATAAAAGTGAAAAAAAATTTTCATGCATATTCCCAATTGCGAATATATAAATATCAAGTTTTGGTTGTACCAAGCCAATCAAAATCCTCCGTGTACCCACAATCAGATACAACTTTTTTAAGTCGTATTGAAAGAGTGTAAGCTATTGGAATAGTTTTGCATAAAAACAAATCATTACTAAACATTGTATATATTCAATAGATATAAATTTAGTAATATTAATAATCCTTTCTATCCTATAAACTAACGTGTATTCTTTGTAATGATTACATCATACGGGTGGAATGTTGTAGTTATCCATAAACATATTCTATAGGTATTATAGGTATACTATTGAGGACAGGTGCAATTGCACACATACACATGTCTGGGTATTGGATCCGTGACAACTTGACATGTTGTGGGATTCATTACATAACAATAAACCTACACGTGTTTTATAAAGGACATGCATGCATACATACATTTATATACGTATATATGATACAATATTATTTAGTTTAAGGACGTTCATTTGTTACGCTAAAGTCAAATGAGTATTATCTTTAATAAAATTTATTTAGGATTTTAAAAAAGGTGTAAAGTATGTCAATAATCATACAACGATTTATAATAACCTTTTTTATTTGTCCTAAATATTTTTTAAAAGTATTTATTTGAAAATACCAGGAAATTGTAAATTAGAAATTAATTTGACTTAATGTGACAGATCTGACAGTAAACTATGTTTTATATTTGTGTGTATGTGTTTATTATTTTAATGTGTGTGGTCGCCAGTTTTCAAAATATAGTGGCAAAAACAAACCTAACAAAAAAGTTTTTTTTTTATTAAATAATTAATTCAAATGTTCGGCAACACCAATTTTTTAATGCAATTATATAAACTGCATACATCAAAGAATATTTATAAACATTATTTATTATCCTGTCTACTTTAATAATATAGTTATTATAATTTTAAGTTCAAAAAAATTCTCCCTAAGACGCTGTGTTAAAAGTTTGATTTTTAATCGATAATTACTCTTTGAAATGAATCGTCAACAGGTGTTAAATTTTTGAGGGAGGATAACTACTGAATTGAGCTATTCAATTCATTAAAAAAAAATTTTTTATCTACTATCAAGCTTCATGGATGAACGTCCTTAAAATAATACATTTATTTATTATGTAGACACATATTTATATTGTTTGTGAATTTAAAGAAAATTAATAGTTTTAATAATCTATACTTTGCCAAATATAACAACATATTTCAAAAGTTTATTAACATAGGAATCTAATTAATTCAGTTTCATCATTTAGATTCTAGAATCAGTATTAAGTGTCTTAAACTAAATAATAAGGTACGGCAATCAACGGCAATCGTAGATCGTTCTTTTCGGTGTGAGAGGTGTGTTTTTTAAGATAATATAAATGGTATTAGGGCATTCGCAATAGGGAATATGCATGAAAATTTTTTTTCACATTTATTTTCAGAATATGAAAATACTGTTAATACTGTAATAATATTTAAAAACGAAATTAAAATCCGACAAATATCAAGGAAGCTATAAGCTTTTAAAGATTATTATCTGTCTCTTTCTTGCAAAAATACTAAAAACGGAGTTTTACGTGTATTTTAAATGGTGAAAGTGTAATATGACGTCACATAACATATCAAGAGGGCTATCACCCTCATTGTCTAATCGGGAATATCTCGCTTATTTTTAAAAAGTAATTTTACCTTGATATTTGTCAAGTAAACATGCTTCAATTCAAGTGAAAAAAAATTTTCATGCATATTCCCTATTCATATCCGAATACAATTTTTTTTAAAATACAATGTAAAATTGCACTATTCACACCCTGTAATAACTTTATTATATATTCTTTATCAAAAATTCATAAAAATCACAGATCCGATATCATAAGCGATAAAAATACTATAATAGTTGCTAACAGGCAAAGTTAGGGACCCATTTGCGGTACCCCTCTTTCTAATTATTATCCACAGACGAAATATACGAATATATGAAATTAACAAGACTTTGCATGATACAGAATGATTATTACTCCGAAGGTAAACTTACTAGAAACAAATCTTTCAGCCATTGTAAAAAGTCACATAGGGTTTTTATTTATTTTAAAATAAGAATTTATGGAATGGAAATAACTTTAACCTAAGAATTTAGACACATTTCACTTTAACTTTAGATCATTGTAGGTAATTAAATGCTTTAAAAATATAATTGGCATAAGTATATATCAAACTTACCTGAAATGGTTTAATTCGTGAAGGATCTTTAAAAGCCAATTCTCCATCAACAAGGAATTCAATTGGGTGTAAATACGATGACATATCGACAGCTGAGACCAATGCAGAAAACGACTGTAACAAAAATAAAAAAGTATTAGCATAAAATTCGATAAATAGGATCTCAAAAATTGCATTTAAATATAACATAAACGCTTAAGTATACACAAATAAATATATGTATATGAATAATAACTTCGAAAGAAATAATACTGACAAAATAAAAAATAAGAATGATATAAAAAAGTTGGCTGTTACGTCAGAGTCGTTTTTGGTGTAGCGGTAAGCACACTGGACTAGATATCCAGATACCCGAGGTTCGATTCCTGGTTGACGAGTTAATTTTTTCATATCAGTATTTAAATAAAAATGCATTGACATTGTTCTATAAAGTATACACTAGTCTTCTTCAGTTTGTCTTACGTAACCGAAATGGAATTTGGACAAACATTGTATTGTTGACGCTTAAGTATACACAAATAAATATATATGAATAATATAACATATTCTTGGAATTTATGATGGTAGTTCTAATTAGTACTGCAACTCACTCCAAGTTTTATGACCTAATTAATTGACAACTACGAATATTACTATTGTTAACGAGGTTACTCTAGATTCATTTTAAAGGAATCATTTACAATAAAAAGTATCTAAACAATCCCAAAAAATCACAGGAATCGTTATTTTTTAAATTGAATTTAATTGTTCAGTGAGACCAAGTTTTAAGCGTATTTCCCGACAAATATTTTTAAAAAAAGCATTAATAGTTACATCATACATTTAGCTGAAAAAGGCACAACTATTTAAAATGAAAGCATTGGATTTCTTTAAGGAAGAAACCAATATTGAATTTCTTCCAACGAATAAAATAGGATCTATTTAAGAATTATCGCACTAGTAACCAAAATTTAAATGGAATATATTGTATACAAAATCGAACATTAAATAAAACATTAATATAAATGAACATGTGGGATGTGTGTAGATTTAGAATGCATTAAAGATCATTAATCATTCGATAGCATCGGAGCCCTTTATGTATAAATTGCCATTCTATATTAAATAATACTATAATGAATATACACGCATAGTCGAGCCATGTATTAATACATAACGAACGCCATGATGATAAATTAAATTAAATATTAGATACAGACAAAGAATATATTATTTGTCTGTTATTCTGTTCATTTATTGTCTAATCAACAATCTGTTCCTAATAGTCCTGTCAATTAAACATTCAGTTTCAAATACTCGGGGGCATATAGCCCCAGAACCGGGAGATTAAATATCCTATGTATGGACAATTTTGTGTGAGTAAATAGTACTGCCACAGACCTAAGTGGCGTCACCTTTAAAACTGGCAAACTTTGCCCGCATGTTTAGTTTATGAATGCTTCGCGGAGCTGAACCACCTGGCACTGGACAAAACAACCAGGCTGATCTGGGTGCCGGGTCACTCTGGCGTTAAAGGGAACGAAGTAGCGGACTCGTTGGCACGAGAGGGGTCATCTCAAACGACCCTTTCACCTGAGACTATCATTTCCATAGCTAGATGCTCTGTAATTTACCAAATCTGAATCTGAAACAAGCTCATCTCGATTACTGGGATTTTGCGCAGGGCATGCGACAGGCCAAGTCGTGCATAAACACAGCTACGGCATTCGACTGTGCTCGATTGAAACTCAATAGAATGCAGTTGAGAAGGGTGGTGGGGCTTTTGACAGGACACTGTCGAATGAACTACCACCTACATAACTTGGGGATCTCTGATGATCCCACTTGTAGGGGTCACTTGTAATAAATACCCTATTGGGCTTTCATCCAATATATCACTCCATAGCTGGGCGATGTTTGACTGCGTTCAGCTCTGAATGAAAGGTAGGAAGAGAGATAGAGTAAATACAAGGTATCCAACCAATTTTTTTTTCTTTCTTTTTTTAATTGAAACATTTTCTGAAAAAAATATAATACCAAACCTTTTTTTATGGTCATACATAAAAAAGGGTTACATACGTCATACAATACTTTGAATACATACTCTGGAATTCTGGGCTGGTAATTTGAGGCATAAAATGTACCTTTTTAATATATTTGTGTATGAATTAAATATAAATGTTATATAAATCTATTGAACCTTTACCGATTGACCGTTATAATAAAAGAGGTAAATTTTTGCTAAGAATTTAAATAGAATTGAAAAATAGTTTAGACTTTTAGACTCACTCGTGTCTATTCAATGATTGTCTTGTCCAGCAGGCTTCAATGAACAACCGAACTTTTTAGTTTGAGTATTTAGTTCAAGAAATCAAAAATATCATTCATTGAGAAAATCGCGTGTTCAAATGCCAAAGATTTTTTTTCATTATGTAAACAATTTAAGTTTTATACTCTTAAGAGTTGTTTACCATTTGTATTTATAATTAAATATACAATTTTTTCCAAAACTACATATAAATATCTGCAATATTAAGTTTATACAACAAGCATCATCATATTCATAAAGAACATAAGAAGATAAAATATACCAAAACATAATTCAAGAGAATATTACAAGAAAACCGAACGCGCCTAACATATAACATTAGTAATTCCATCAGATACCTATTATATATATATATATATATATATTTTATCCGCTTACAATGAATTTAAAATGTACAAGTAATTAACATAAATCACCGCCTACAATTGTTATCCGGAAACATATTTAATATAAATACGAACATACAAATATTTATATGCAATGTTTTTAAATACATGCTACATACTATATGGGGTGCTCTCCTGGATAATATCATGACCATTTTGTCCTATAACTTTTTGGTTTTAGAATTTCGATTTGTGTTAGAAACGAAGTGTTATGGGGTACTTCACGCCAAATCGACCACTCTTAAACTCGATCCATTTGATTTGGCTGAAATTTTCCGTTTAATTTTTAGAATATTGTTCCGTTTTGCCAGTTTCAGTAGCTCCTCTAGGTAATCCTTGACTACCCCTTAGGTAATTTCAGTGGTAGACAAGGCTTTTAGAGCAACTTGACTGTCCGAATGTATACGTTCTGAAGTCCTCTATGTTAGTATACATTCCCAAGTTTAGGCTAATATTTGCCTAGGATCTTTCACTGTGCATTCCGGCCCATTTCCTTCCCCAGTTTTGGAGCCTATATGTTAAACGATTCTCTTCCCCAGTAGCGGCGCGATTCCCTTCCCCAGTAGCAGGAGCCTGGGCGATTCCCTTCACCCGTAGCAGGAGCCTATATGTCAAACCATTTCCTTCCCCAGTTTTGGCGCCTATATGTCAAACAATTCCTGTCTTAAGATAGGATGATTCTCCTTCCATCTACAAATCCCATACTACAGTGAATAGTTTTGAGGAGTATATTTTGGTTATCTGTATGCAAGTAAGAAATTAGGCTCGATGCCTTTGTTACAATGATAGATTTTTTTCATAAAATCGTTTACAATATATGTTCTTAAAGATTTTTGAAGCAGTTTTATTCACGTATATCAGTATCAGACTTTTCTTTTACCAAGATCACTAACCCTCTTTTTCAAAATACTTGATTGAAAAAAAATTGAAAAAAAAAACAACATATATCAAAACAATTGATACTTACAAGAGCTGGCCATCGTACAGAGGTATGATGTGATGAAAATGGATCTTTACGATCGCTCCAAACCATTGCTTGTTCCACCAAGAAGAAATGAAATAAGCGATCCTTATAGATGCTTAACCATTCTCGTCTGTGCCATTCAACATCGTCATACTCCACCAATACCTGGAAATAAACAATTTGTTCTCAAAAAACGCATAACAGTCATTATATATAAATTTCAAATATGTTTATTACAGATTAATAGGGAATATGCATGAACATTTTTTTTCACATTTATTTTCAGAATATGAAAATACTGTTAATACTGTAATAATATTTAAAAACGAAATTAAAATCCGACAAATATCAAGGAAGCTATAAGCTTTTAAAGATTATTATCTGTCTCTTTCTTGCAAAAATACTAAAAACGGAGTTTTACGTGTATTTTAAATGGTGAAAGTGTAATATGACGTCACATAACATATCAAGAGGGCTATCACCCTCTTTGTCTAATCGGGAATTTCAATCATTCATATCTCGCTTATTTTTAAAGTTATTTAAAAAGTAATTTTACCTTGATATTTGTCAAGTAAACATGCTTCAATTCAAGTGAAAAAAAATGTTCATGCATATTCCCTATTATAAGAAGATACCACTTTCCCTTTTCTAAATCGTTCCAAAAATATAAAGATTTGATGGAAACTAAGAAGGTAAATCTGTGGGTCCGAATTGGTAAGACTTTTTCGACGTATTTTACTCAATTACGCATAAATGGCAGAATCTATTTTGATCTGATTATTGTGCTATGCGTGATACAGTATGCCAATAACCTTAGGGAAAAAAATATTTATCTCATAAAAATAAACAATTGTTCAAGTACATATTTTATTAAATAAAACAAATATTTTAGATAACAATATACAAATTATTGTTACGCAAACCTCAAATATTTATTTAATTTAATAATTACAATGGATTTTCGTCAAATAACGATCCATTTAATACACAAAATTCAAGTACAAAGATGTTTCTTACAAAAACACTAACAATTTTTGGTAGAATCAAATGGATATTGAAAAAATGTTTTTGAAAGGCATGAAGGTTGTATGTGAGTATTTAAAATCACACATATATTGTTTAGAAATGTCGTTTGATTCATTATAATTCTATGAATACAACATAAAAATCAACTTCTAATGTATTCATATTAAATTTTTTATATGTAAAAAGCCATTCGTTTTTATAATATTTAGTTTTAATTTTCATAAAAGCTTTTTTATTTATTATTATTATTATTATTATATTATATTTTATATGTATTTTTAGAAATTTATTTTTAGATTATTCGACGACGAACCTGTTTAGAAAAGAGCATAGCGGATTGTTTTCTTTTTTTTTTTGTATTTAGATCTCAGAAACTAACATTCTAAATTTGGAAGATCTAATCATTCGACTAATGCAAATAAGATTAGTCTTAGCCTGCATAGTCCAAAGTATATACAGACTGTTTTCAAAAGCATTTCTAATAGAGAATCAGTGTTTACAATACACATACATACAAACATCTGGATAGTGTATAGGTATACTGTATGCGTATGGTTGATTGTTTGTCATTTAAGAGTGGGGGTTTTGTGATGCACATACTAAAGTTAAGAATTCAATAAACATATTTAACCAACTCTCATTACATGTGTACTGACTAACTTCACACAGTAACCACACGGCTAGCCAGTAATAAAAAATATTTAACATTGATTTTCTATTGGGAAAGTTTTCCAACACACACGGTATATAAGTACACAAATTCAGAAAACAAATCATGAATTTAGATAATGGGCCAATTCCAAATTCTGATTTAATAAAATTAAACCATTTACAAAATTAATACCTGAATGTCAAGGTTACCTGCTTTAATATCCTAACGCTATTGACACATAACAAGACCATATGATCAAAAAAGGATTACCGCCAATCGACACAATTGATGGGTTCATAACACACATAATCCTTTAATTTGTCAGTTAAGTCAAGTAATCCGTTAGTTAATACCTCAGCCCGATCATATAAAAATCAAAACTTTTTTAAATCATTGTGAGACACGCACCAAATTAGCAACAACATATCTTTGAATACACATCCCAGAGATAGTTACGATTAGGTAATTCATACTGATGATAACTACATTGTAGTCGAAATACGTATTTATAAAATACAAATCATTGTTCTAGGAATTGGAGATCAAAATTTAAATTTGATTTATAGTTGTTTAATAAACCAGAAATAAGGGAATATGCATGAAAATTTTTTTCACATTTATTTTCAGAATATGAAAATACTGTTAATACTGTAATAATATTTAAAAACGAAATTAAAATCCGACAAATATCAAGGAAGCTATAAGCTTTTAAAGATTATTATCTGTCTCTTTCTTGCAAAAACGGAGTTTTACGTGTATTTTAAATGGTGATAGTGTAATATGACGTCACATAACATATCAAGAGGGCTATCACCCTCTTTGTCTAATCGGGAATTTCAATCATTCATATCTTGCTTATTTTTAAAGTTATTTAAAAAGTAATTTTACCTTGATATTTGTCAAGTAAACATGCTTCAATTCAAGTGAAAAAAAATTTTCATGCATATTCCCTATTCGGATATATAAATCGTTGGAGAGCAAAATTTAAATTTGATTTATAATTGTTTAATAAACCGGAGAAAATCTGAGACATTATATAAATCGTTTTTCTTTTCTTATAAATTATCTATATTATGATGAAAAAATAAATGTTTATAAAAACAAACATCGAATAAAGAAAAGAGAGAGAAAAAAAAGAAATCAAACACTATATTTAGATCAAATTTCTTTTAGTAACGAAATAAAAATTGATGGCAGTTAAAAAACTTTATTCTTTGTTACACTTCAATTACTTCATACGTATTAAAAGTTTGTTACACATATAAAAGTTTTCTTTTCGAAGTATTAATCGAATCTCTCTATATAATTATATTTCTAATTTCCATTTTTGTTTTCTTTACGTTTCAGAATTAAATATATTCAGTTAGAATAAAATTCAATATGTATTTTAATTAAATACTTCAACAACTATTTTATTTTGTTCTTTTAAATTACTTTTTATACCCAGTATATAATATATACCAGGGCATATTCAGTTTAGTTTCTTTAAATTTGGCAAAGGTGTTCATAAAATGACGTAATTAGTCCATTTCCGCAAAGTTGCCAGTCCGTCTGTAAACACGATAACTCAAAAACGAAGAAAGATAGCGAGCTGAAATTCTGATGTGTGTTTTAGAGCTAAAAAGTAAGGTCAAGTTTGTGAATGGGCAAAATCGGACCATGCTTGGGGAAAATGGTCAAAACTGTCTACCTTTGAAACCGTAAGAGATAGAACAAAAACTTAAGTACAAAAAATATGCCGTTTTTTTAAAATAAACACCTTTTGTTATAAACTTTTTTTCATAAATTTAGTATATACCGGGTATTTAAGCAATTACGATAGATAGATAGATTGTAGAGGCTGCCCTGGACGGACTACACTTCGACCATAAGGTCCATTGTGATGCCTAAGGATGTGAGTGGAATGGAACGAATTTGTGAGTATTCTTCTCATGGATCTCTTTAGATACGTTTTATGTCTCCATTCTACAATTCATAGGTGGGCAGACCTTGACTGCACTCAGCTCTGAGTGAGAGGTAGGAAGAGAGATAGAGTAAATATAGGGTATCCTACCAATTATTATTATTTTCCTTTTTTTAATTGAAACTTTTAATTTTCTGAAAAAAATATAATAATACCAACTATTTTTTATGGTCACTATTATTCAAAGTATACAATACATTGAATACATACTCTGGAATTTTGGGCTGGTAATTTGGGGCATAAAATGTACCTTTTTAATATATTTGGATATGAATAAAATATAAATGTTATATAAATTATAAAATATAAATCTTTTGACCATTTACATTTACCGCTGGTAAATTTTTTGATGATTTCGCTTTAGTTTAGATTTTAGAATTAGATTTTAGGAAATTCCGAATAATTTGCCTAAACTATTCATATCGGAGAACTAATAAACAATTATTTACTTGCTTTAATTATTTTTTCTTAGTAGGGGATATAGTGTCATGGGAATTTGATGATAAAGATGATAAATGAAAAAAGATGATAAAGCTGGGTGGGGGGGGAGGGTAGGATTGGTAATTTGTTACTAATTTCTAAATGGTTCAATTTTACATAAAGTGGGAATACATATAGTTGTTGTTGTTGTTGTTGTAATTATTGTTATTACTATCATCATTATTGTTATTATTATTATTATGTTTTTTGCTGTATCTCTCCATTGTAAAAGATATTTTTTAAACAATAAATATTTTATAAAACTAATTCTAAATTGATTGAATAAATTATTGAGCAATAATCGATAGGCAACCTGTATTGAAACATCGTTCCGTCTTACTTCAAAACATACCTTTTTTACTTACTCTCACCCAGCTTATGGAGAGTCCGTTCGAGTCCGGCGAGCCGTCTGTCTATATCATACTGACGTATGAACTTGTCTAATCATTGCGGAAAATTTTGGTGGAACTTATTTTTAATATCTATATGTATTAAAGTATTATATTCAATGTACATATTGTTAAAGCTAAGCGACAACCGACCTACTTTGTACGTTCAAATGATAACCACCAGAAAAAATAAATAAAAAGTTTGTCATATTTTATGTGAAAAGTAAATACACAAAAAACATACCGCAGAGAATGACTCTTAATATACAATTTTTTTACCAACATAAATTAGGAAAACAAAAAGTTTTTTGTTTAAAAATAATATTTTTTTTTTTGTCTCCATAATACAATTTTGAAATGACATTTTCAAAAGCAAACAAAAAAATAATACATTTTCATATAATTTTTGTATGGTTATTTTTATATTTATATGAAGCACATAAATCTTTTAACTGCCCCCATAACAGTCATAAAACACGTTCTGTTGTATACATGTTACCAGTTACACTGTTACAGTGTTACACCACATACAGTCAGTATTAAAACTATGCAACAAACATGATACAAATATCACCTAAAACATACGAAAGACGATAGACAGACAAAAACCACGTGTGTGTTTTAAGTAAATGTGCTCGTGGTTCAAAAACTTGATCCTACATTTATGAAAAAATTAGTGCCAAGTGTGTTTGGCTTTGTTTTAGTGCTTTTCCTTTTGAAATCTACTGCCCTAAAATCTAGGATAGATTGTAAAGGCTGCCCTGGACGGGGTATATTTCGACAATAAAGTCCATTGTGATGCCTAAGAATGCGAAGATGTGAGTGGAGTGAAAGGAATTTATGTGTATAGACTAGGAATTGGTAGGATATGCGGCTGCAGCCGACTATGATAGGAATAGGGAATATGCATGAAAATTTTTTTTCACATTTATTTTCAGAATATGAAAATACTGTTAATACTGTAATAATATTTAAAAACGAAATTAAAATCCGACAAATATCAAGGAAGCTATAAGCTTTTAAAGATTATTATCTGTCTCTTTCTTGCAAAAATATTAAAAACGAAGTTTTACGTGTATTTTAAATGGTGAAAGTGTAATATGACGTCACATAACATATCAAGAGGCTATCACCCTCTTTGTCTAATCGGGAATTTCAATCATTCATATCTCGCTTATTTTTAAAGTTATTTAAAAAGTAATTTTACCTTAGTATTTTTCAAGTAAACATGCTTCAATTCAAGTGAAAAAAAATTTTCATGCATATTCCCTATTATGCCGATATTCATCTGGAGTTCGTGAGGGAAACTGCAGAAAACCTTCTCAAGCATAGCCGGTTACTTCGATCTTGTCCATACACCGACAGTTTAGTCAATTAACCGCCACCCCTTTTTTATTTCTTAATAATTGACAAACTGCCGATGTTGGGATTCGAAGCCATAATCTCCCAGTTTCCAAGTAGGCATACTGCGCCGACATAATGCCTTAGACCGCTCGGCCACTTGGACTGGTCTAAAATCTAGGAACCATGTAGACATAATTTTTTTGCTAGTGCAAGTGAAAGCTGGTATCATTGTTTCTGTTCATGTTGTGACCATGTATGTACAAAAACAATTCGGCACGTAGGATCTACGCAGTTTAAGCTTTCATAGAAGAAGGTATCATAATCACTATCGCATCGAATCAAAGTTGAAATATAGTGATATAGTTGAAATATCCATTATTATGGGTATTATATTTCAATAGCAAAAATTTCTGTAAATATGAGGACTCTATAGAAAATAGAATCAAGTAATAGATTATATCAATTAACGAACTTGACCTTTCCACTAACAAAAGTAAGTATGTCACATACTAGATCAAACTAAAATTGCGACCTTCATTCCGATCAAACTAATAATATAAAATATATATCGCGATAGATGTCGCAGTAATCACAAAATAGGTTTTCGTAATTTGTAAGAGATTCTCTGGAGAAATGAAGATTAATAAAGTACGAGTTCATATACTCGAAAAATCCATTCAATGGTGCTAAATCTAAGAACCCTTCGCCCCCACGAGTTGAGGAAGTGGGGGGAACTTGAAATCTTAAATGGGAACGCTCATTAATTACTTGTGAAAAATTGTTATGGAATAATGATTTTTCGATTACTATTAGTAAAAATATCAATAATTACTATCTTATGTGCCCAACCGAAGAACAAGTTTTATGCTAAAATGGGGGAGGTGCCTGACCTAAAACAAGCACCCTGATATGAACAGGAAACTACTACGCCCACGTCGTTGTTCCCGAGTTATACTCAATGTTTTTATTTTTGTAAGTTTAAGATGCCCGACTGCGCCATATAAAGAATCTGCAATAAAAAATTGGAGTTACGATTCAAGATTTCAAAGTTGCCCCCTGCCGAAGCTCTGGGTGTGGGGTTTGGCAGAAATCAATAATAGAATATGTACACAAAAAATATGAGATTTTCAATCTTATGAGGAGAATATTTTTCTTCATAAATAGAACTGCGTAGACGGGAAGGATACGCGGTATCACTACAAGGCGAAAAATTCCTACAGAACAGAGATAATAATAACTTACACAGATGTCATAACCGTGACCCAGCCTCTCTTTAGTTTATAAAAGCTATTTAAGACAAGAATAATAAGGAGGGGGGGGGGGGGGGGATTGGTGCACTGTGACCTATAAAATCTACTGACTGTACTCCAGGACAGAGGTAAGAATAAGTTATACAGAGCCATCGAAAAAGAATGTCTAAAAAACTATACACTGTAGGGTAGCTGTATTTATAGCTTTACCCTTTTTGAAGCTGTCACTTTATGTCTTTTAAATTTGAGTGTATATGTGTGGATGGATTTTTGTGGATGAACGCTAAAATATAAACAACTTCTGTACAGCATAGGATGCAACACACAGTTTACATGTTACAATTTAATGTAATGTTTATTTTCAGATGAAAGAAGTGTTAATATTTTTGTGGTATTATTTTATATTTTTATATCACACACTTAAGGTTCGATTACATTGAGCGAGTTTACAAGCTGCTAGTTGGCGAGTTTAGAAGCCGGGTGAGTCTGCGGCTAGTGGGATAGTGATGATGACACACAAAACTGTCCATTCGTTTACAACTAGCTATCGAGTAAACCATGTGTTGTGAACACGTTGTTGTTGTTTTTCTTTAATTTCCTGAACATTTCTGGGTGTTAAAATGAAATCGAACGTTAATAATATCGTGGAATTTCATTTTGTAGACACTGAAACCAGGAACCAACGAGATACTCGCAGCTAGTTCACTAGCAACTATGATGCCACACGGCTAGTTTACTAGTCAACAATCCCACACGTCAGCGAGTAGCGAGTAAAGTAGCCCGACTTTTAACTTCACTCGCAGGTAGTTTACAATCTGCTAGTTGGCTAGTGAACATGCTTACACTGGGCGAGTTTACAAGCAGCTAGTGGATTCGCCATTTATCAGCAAGTAATCTCGCTCAATGTAATCGAGCCTTACAAACGTTGTTGATGTTGGTTTGGTGTTGTGTATCGTCGAATAAATTTTACAATTTCTATGTGTTTTGTTGTTGTTTTGTTTTTGGTCGGTAAAGTACTACAGCAGTCTTCTGAAACACCATATTTCATTGCTCTATATAATGTAGAACAAAAACAACAACATTAACATTCGCACAACAATGTTGTTTAGAATATTTTTTGACAACAAAGTAGCCAATTTAAAATACCCAGTATATGTAAATATACAAGGTATATTAAATTTAGTCCCAACTTTGTAACGCTTCTTATACCCAGTATATGTAAATATACAAGGTATATTAAGTTTAGTCCCGACTTTGTAACGCTTGGAAATATTAATCCTTGACATAAATGCTTGGAGTGGGTGCTGTGGAGACGATAACTAGAATGAAAATAGATAACGAGCTGAAATTTTTTTAATGTGTGTTCTAGAGCAAAGAAGCACTGAGAGAGAAGCCTAAGTCAAACGCATTAATCGTTTGCTATGCGTCAAATTATATTTCTCATTATAAAACTTTTAGAGCATAAAATTCTCTAAAATTTATAGTGGGTGTGACACAACCTGTGCGGTTTTTAAGAAAAAGTAAACTACAAATTATAGAAATGCTTGAAAAACATCCAACTTGTACAATATATAAAAATTTTATTACAAAAAAACAAAATTCGACTCCAAAAAGGATCTAAAAAAATCTGCTATAAAACAATGCACTAAAAAGTAAAAAATAATTGCGTTATTTATTTACTACAATTTACATATAAATATCCATTTTTTGTACTTTATAAATACGTATTTCGACTACAATGTAGTCATCATCTGATGACTACATGATGATGATGACTACATTGTAGTCGAAATACGTATTTATAAAATAGAAACAAATGTTCTAGGAATAGGGGCAAAATTTGAAATATAATTTCAAAAAAACCTAGAGTTCTCATTGATTATTTTAATAATCTTTATCCATTTTTGTCAAATCAAATATTTTTATTCTTGGAGTTGGTGCCAGCCAAGGTTATTTATATTTAAACCATGCTCTTGCACTGAGAAACTGCGTATCTGACAACAATTAATTCCTCTCAATAAATCCACCGTTCGTTATATTAATGTCGCATGTTACCATGATGACTTGGCTTTAGTTAAATGAGATATCTAATTTGTAACTAAATGAGATAACAAGTTTATTGAATAATTTTGATGTACAATTACATGGCAAGATTTCAAGGCTATATTAATAAATCAGAAATAAAATTCTCAAATTAGATAATAAAAACACTATCGTTTTGTATATATAAATGAGCAGTGTCCATTACATTGTAATCAATCAGTTTACTACTTGAGATTAATCGTGGAAAAATGTATTTAAAATTAAATAACATTATCAGGACATTGTTGTGTCTGTGTTTAGTGAATTCAACGTTTAGTGCTCGAATCTTATTCGTACTAGTAGCTCCATCGTTAAGTCATCATATCTTCTTTCGACATCTAATCAAAGAGCTGTCCTTTCGAGGCCATGATGTCGTTTCAATTTCGCCAGATCCTATGAACGACCCAAAACTAACAAATATAACAGAAATCGACATCCACAAGGAGACATATGGTGTTTTTAATGGTCAAAAATGGTTGGAAGAAGTTCAATATCTTAAACTATCAGAAATAGATCAAATGCGAAATTTTTTACCAGTATTCTATGAAACAGCGGATCAAGTGTTAAGTGCACCTAAAGTTAAAAAATTAATTCACAATCCAAATGAACACTTTGATTTAGTAATTGTTGAAATGCTTATGTTTACTGCTCATTACTTTGCATTTGGCGAACGATTTAATTGTCCCACTATAGGTTTGGTATCTTTGGATGCTTCTATTAATACCATGGATGCTATTGGAAATTCGCCAGATCCAAATTATTATGGCAGCTTTTTGACTGAATTCTCTGGTGGAAATTTGAATTTTTGGGAACGTTTACAATTATTGTGGCATCATATTGATTTTCGATATTTTTATTTTTTTCAATATTTACCAATTTCTAATGAAATGGTTGTCAAACATTTCAATATCACTGATAAAACGGCATGGGATTTGGAAAAATCTGTGGATTTAGTAATGACTAATACAAATCCAGTATTTCATATTCCTAAACCAAAAGTTCCAAATTATATTGACATTGGTGGAATGCATTGGCGGGAGCAAAAACCATTACCAAAAGTAAGACCCTTTCTTTTCTTTTTAAATCGTATACAAACTTGGTTTTAACAATTGTATATCTTTTTAGGATCTGAAACAATTTTTAGATGATTCGAAACAAGGTGTCATTTACTTTAGTTTGGGCTCAAATGTGAAAAGTGCAAGTTTACCCGCTGGTAAAAGGACAGAAATACTCAATGCATTCAGACAATTACCCTTTAATGTATTATGGAAATGGGAAAATGATAGTTTGCCTGATAAACCCAAAAATGTTTTTATTAAATCTTGGCTACCACAACAAGACGTCTTAGGTTTGTAATTATCTATATTTCAAATTATTTTATGCGCTAGACATTTGTTTATGCTCAACCGGGCATTAGATAGATCTAAATAATCATCTCATTTGTAGATCATCCCAATTTGAAAGCGTTTATCTTCCAAGGTGGCATACAATCCATGGATGAAGCTATTCGAAGTACCGTACCTCTAATTTGCATACCATACGGCGGTGATCAAAAGTTTAATGCACGTCGAATCGCCGATTTAGGAATTGGCCGACGATTACTTTTTGATGACATTACAGTCGACACACTCACGGAGGCCATAACGGATGTAGCCACTAATTCAAAATATAAGGAAAGCATTGCAAAATTGGCAGGAATTATATGGGATCAACCTACAAAACCTTTAGATCGTGCCGTTTGGTGGGTCGAATATGTTATTCGCCATGGTGGAGCTAAACATTTACGCTCTCCCGCTGCCGATTTACCATGGCACAAATATTTAATGCTTGATATACTGGGCTTTGTATTAGGTGTCGTAATTTTAGGTTTACTTGTAATTGTTTTTGCAATTAAATTACTTTTAAGATTAATTTTTGCGACAAAAGACAAACATAAAAAAGAATAATTTTAGTGGAGAGGATATGGGATAAAATCGATCTAATTTTTAAGGTCTGCAAGCCGTGCTTATTTTTAACACAATTGTGTTATTCGGGGTAGTCATAAAAATGTTTCTATTTTGACATTATGTGAACCAAGGTCATTAAAACATTTATATTAGTCGTAAATTGCAAAATGCCGTGCGTTATGTTAATTCCCCAAGTTTATTTGGTAGGCGTTATTAGGATATATGGAAATCAGTAGACTACAAAGGGACACTGCAATAGTAAAGGTAAAACTACAATTGTAAAGCCAATTAATCGAAAAACATATCATTTCTTTCATGAATAATCAAACTTTGATTCTTTAACTTTGTATTGTAATAAATTAAACGCTTAAACGATTATGAAACCTGATGTGATGTTATTTTTTTTATTTATAAACCCTAATTAATCTTGCGGTAGGTATTAAATTGTTTTAAATTGTGGAATCAATCGACAATACCAATAAAGATGCCCCCACTACGGGTGAAGTGAGGGCATAATAAAAGATTTATATTTTATAATTTAAGGTACATTTTATGCCTCAAATTACCAGCCCAAAATTCCAGAGAATGTATTCAATGAATTGTATTTATTTTATACTTTGTATAATAGTGACTATAAAAAAGATTGGTATTATTATATTTTTTTCAGAAAATGTGTTAATTTAAAAAAAAAGAAATTAATAATAATAGGTAGGTACCCTGTATTTACTCTATCTCCCTTCCTACCTCTCACTCAGAGTTGAGTGAAGTCAAACTTTGCCCATCTATGCAGTATAGGTACACAGGACAGATTGAGGGCTGAGGCAGAGAGTGTGCGAAAGAAAATTATATTAACGCAAACACATTATGTTAATCATTAAAATTCCATTAAGGTCCACCATATTTATTGTAAAAACACAGTTGATGGTGGGCAAAAACATTTTAAGCAATTTATTTTTTCAATAAACATTTTTTGAAGGATGTTTGTAAAACATAACATCTTAATCCAATGGGAATTTGTAGTAGGCTCACAACTAAATCTCAATTTACCTTCGCGGACTCACTACATATGCCCTTTGCTATTTCGGTAACTATATGTTGTTACTATCAACAAAATATTGTGAGATTATTCATCAGGCAAAATAAAGTTTAGTTTCAATCCCAATTTTTTAAAAAAAATTAACATCTTGTAGATTAGTTTTTAGCACTTCTTGGAACCTTCACATCTACACCAACAAATTCAACCTTAGAATGAGAAGTAATCAGTTGAAAATTTGCATCGACCATTCTTTTGACATTCTAGACGAATGATGCCGAGAGACGACACGAGCTATTTATTCCTCTCAATAGATCCACCGTTCGTCATATTAATGTCGCATGTTACCATGATGACTTGCCTTTAGTTTGTAGCGGTATCACATTTTCATTAAATTATTATTATAATTTTATTTATCATAATTCAATTTAATAAAGATCAATTATATTTTTAACACTTATTTATTATTTATTTAAATAATAATTATTCATTATATCAATAAAATATCCCTACAATTTGGCGCCCCGAGAAAAAGTAAGCGAAGAGGGTGGTAAATTAACATATTTTTAAAGAAAAAATTTCCAAAATCTTCCAACAGATGACTATTGGATGATTGGTTTGGATGAATTATTATTTAATATTGTAATTCTTACAAAATATAGCATACCACCCACCAAATTTAACAGATAAGTCTTTCATTTCTGTTATAATACTTATTTTTGCTTTACGCTTATAACTATTTCGATTTCTAAAAAAATATTTTTATTATTTTTTTTTGACATTTAATAAGAAGAGGATCACAGTTCTGGTGATCAGAAATCTTCTTAATATCAATCAAATCAATACTTGAAGGTAGTGAAATAGTATTAATTCGAGATAAACAATCAGCCGGAATGTTTTCACTACCTTTAATGTATCTAAGATCAGTTGTATATTGACTGACAAAGTTTAAGTGACGTATATCACGATTTAATAAATTTTCATTACGAGAATTAATAGCATTTATTAAAGGTTTGTGGTCAGTCTGAATAAAAAAATTTCGATTTGAAATGAAATGACAAAACTTTTTTATGCCAAAAACAATAGCTAATAATTCTCTTGAAAATGTACTATATCGTCTTTCAGTATCTGTCAATTTTCTTGATGTGAAAGCGAGTGGCTTCCAGACGTTATGAATTTTTTGTTGTAAAACTGCACCAATGCCAGTACCGGAGGAATCAGTGAGAATGCAAGTTTCAGCGTTCGAAACAGGATGTGCTAATTTAACAACATCAATTAATTTTTGTTTAGCTAAATTAAAAGCTGAAATTGCACGTTCATCAAGAATAACTGACTTCGTTGAAGTTTTACCGTGTTCAACAAGTTTATTCAATGGAGCTAAAATGTCACCACAATTCCGAATAAAGCGATTATAAAAATTAATCATCCCAAGAAAATTTCGGAGTGATTTTTGATCGTTCGGAATAGGAAAATTTGAAATAGATTCAACTTTGGAAGGAATAGGGGTGATTCCTTCAGAATCTACGTGATGTCCTAAAAAATCTAATTTTGTTACACCAAAAATAGATTTCGAAGAATTTATTAAAATTCCAGCTTCATTGAGAATGTTGAAAACAGTTTTGAGATCTTGAGTATGTTTTTCTTCGTTTTCACTCGCAATTAAAAGATCATCAAGATAAATAAAAACAAAATCTACATTTCTGAATAAATCTGCCATAAATCTAGAAAAGGTTTGAGCTGCATTGCGTAAACCAAAAGGCATTCTCAAAAATTCAAATAGACCAAAAGGAGTGATAATGGCAGTTTTCGCGACATCATAATCGTGTACAGGAATTTGATAATAAGCTCTTTTTAAATCAACTTTAGAAAAGATCTTTTTATCATTTAATTTCACATTGAAATCATATAAATGAGGAATTGGATATCTGTCAGGGACCGTGATCGAATTCAGTCGACGATAATCACCACATGCACGAAAAGAACCGTCCGGTTTCCTTTTCATGAGAAGAGGTGATGACCATTCAGAATCCGAAGGTCTACAAATACCCAAATCAACAAGTTCCTGAAAATGTTTTTTAGCAGCTGACAACTCTTCAGGACATAGCCTGCGATATTTAGAAAATATCGGATAAGAGTTTGTCACAATGCGATGTCGAGTATTATGTTTAGCATTAAGATTGAATTTTTCTGATTTGGTTAAATTTGGAAAATAATTTAAGATTTCCGTAAATTGATTTTGAAGTGAGATCACTTCAACGCATGAATTAATAGGTTTTAATAATGTTTGATTTTTAAAATCGATATTCAAATTGAATTTCTTTAGAAAATCTAAAACTAGAATGCCATGAATTACATCGCCAACAATGAATTCATGACTAAAAACCAAATCATTTCCAAAATTGAGAAAAATTTCAGAAGTACCAAAAGTAGTAATTTTAGTATTGTTTGCTGCAATAATTGAAAAAGGTAAATTTGTAAATTTACATGATTTACAATACGACTTTGGAATCACAGATAGTGAACTTCCAGTGTCAACTAAATATCGAGTACCTTCATGTAAGAGATCGTACATGAAGATTAAGTTGTACGATGATGATGTTGTGTTATTGAATTGGGTTTTTTTATTGACAGAGCTACTGACCAACTCAACAGGAGCTCTTAGAATTTTTTTGAAGTTTTATTTGAATTTATACATCGAGTATTTAATTTACAAAAAGAACAAGGAAAAACACACTTACGTGCTTTGGTACCATATTTATTATGATACCAACACACAGACTTCACCTGAACTTTGTGTAAATTGATTTTTGGAGTATATTGGATCTTCGAAGGTGACGTTTTTGAATTTTCCAGTTCAGTGACTTTATTTTTAAGAATATTTAATTCTTTATTTAACATAAAATTATCTGTTTTATGAATTTCTGAAACGGGAAAAGAACTGATATTAGATACAGAATTTAATTTATAAATATCATTAGCGAAATTAACAATAGTTTTCAGATCAACATTATTGTCAACGGTGACAAGTTGAATTTGAATTTGTGTGTCTAATTTACCAATGAATAATTCACGAATGAAATGTGAATCAAGATTTACGTTATAAGCGTAAAGCAAAAATAAGTATTATACCAGAACTGTGATCCTCTTCTTATTAATTTGTTAAAAAATCAAAAATATTCTTTAGAAATACGTACTCCTCCGAATTCTCTTTTTAAGGTTTATGTGGAGACTTCTTTGAAAATTCCCAGAATCTTCGTACCTGACATTGATATAGAAGATGTATGGAAAACTGTCCATAATCTTGGTCATCCATCAATTAGACAAACCTTGAAAAAAGTACGCACATTCTTTTTTAACCCCAATCTTATTTCGCGAATCAAAAATTTGACACGATCATGTCCGATCTGCCAATTAAATAAAATCACTCGTCACACTAAAAGTGATTTTATGCCAATTGAAGAACCAAGTATCAAATTTTCTTTCTTACATTTAGATATTGTTGGACCTCTTCCTCCTAGTGAAGGATATCGGTATATCTTCACTATCATTGATCGTTTTTCGCGTTGGGTCGAGGCTATTCCAATCAAAACTATCACGTCGGAAGAAATTATTAACAATTTGATTGCTTCTTGGTTCTCGCGTTTTGGTTTACCTACGAGGATCACTACTGATCAAGGTAAACAATTTCAATCACATATATGGAAAGATTTTTTGTCTTCTCTAGGGATTAAGCATATTTCCACTACTGCTTATCACCCTAACAGCAACGGTATTATTGAACGGTTTAACCGGTCACTCAAAATTTCTTTAAATTGCTGTCAAAAAAATAATAACTGGTACAAAATTTTACCTTGGGTACTTCTAAATTTGCGCTCCTCGGTCAAGGAGGATATTAACCTTTCTTCTGCAGAAATTTTATATGGGATTCCTCTTCGATTACCATATGATTTCTTTTCAGAAAACGTTGATACATATCATTCTGTTCAACAATCTACTCGAGAGTTGAAAAATAGAATGATAAATGCAAAATTTTTCTTTACCAAACAGTTCACCAACAAAAATGTATTTTTACCCAAAGATTTAGATTCATCAAAAAAAGTTTTTATACGCGAGGATCATGTCAAACCTCCAGTATCTTGTAATTATAGAGGTCCTTTCTCTGTTATCAAGAGATTTCCTCAATTTTTTGTTATTGATATCAATAACAAACCTACCTCTATTTCGATTGACAGGCTAAAACCTGCATACTTTTTTCAATGTTAATCTTATCTTAATTAACTTTGTATTTAATTATAAGATGTACATCAACTTTTAAAGTTTTTTCCGAGTGAACAAGGTTGTTTTATGTTACAACCTTTTTCTGGTAGTTTTTCTTTATTAGTTGATGGGGGGAAGTATGTAGCGGTATCACATTTTCATTAAATTATTATTATAATTTTATTTATCATAATTCAATTTAATAAAGATCAATTATATCTTTAACTCATATTTATTATTTATTTAAATAATAATTATTTATTATATCAATCAAATACTCCTACAAGTTAAATGAGATATCAATTTGTAACTAAATGAGATAACAAGTTTGATGAATAATTTTGATGTACAATTACATTGCAAGATTTCAAGGCTATATTAATAAATCAGAAATAAAATTCTCAAATTAGATAATAAAAACACTATCGTTTTGTATATATAAATGAGCAGTGTCCATTACATTGTAATCAATCAGTTTACTACTTGAGATTAATCGTGGAAAAATGTATTTAAAATTAAATTTCGTTATCAGAACATTGTTGTGTCTGTGTTTAGTGAATTCAACGTTTAGTGCTCGAATCTTATTCGTACTAGTAGCTCCATCGTTAAGTCATCATATCTTCTTTCGACATCTAATCAAAGAGCTGTCCTTTCGAGGCCATGATGTCGTCTCAATTTCGCCAGATCCTATGAACGACCCAAAACTAACAAATATACCAGAAATCGACATCCACAAGGAAACATATGGAGTTTTAAATGGTCAAAAATGGTTGGAAGAACTTCAATATCTTAAACTATCAGAAGTAGATCAAATGCGAAAATTTTTACCAGCATTCTATGAAACAGCGGATCAAGTGTTAAGTGCACCTAAAGTTAAAAAATTAATTCACAATCCAAATGAACACTTTGATTTAGTAATTGTTGAAATGCTTATGATTACCGCTCATTACTTAGCATTTGGAGAACGATTTAGTTGTCCCACTATAGGTTTGGTATCTATGGATACTACTATGAATGCCATGGATGCTATTGGAAATTCGCCAGATCCAAATTATTATGGTAGCTTTTTCACTGAATTCTCTGGTGGAAATTTGAATTTTTGGGAGCGTTTACAATTATTGTGGCATCATATTGATTTTCGATATTTTTATTATTTTCAATATTTACCAATTTCGAATGAAATGGTTGTCAAACATTTTAATATAACTGATAAAACGGCATGGGATTTGGAAAAATCTGTGGATTTAGTAATGACTAATACAAATCCAGTATTTCATATTCCTAAACCAAAAGTTCCAAATTATATTGACATTGGTGGAATGCATTGGCGGGAGCAAAAACCATTACCAAAAGTAAGACCCATTTTTTTCTTAAATCGTATACAAATTTGGTTTTAACAAATGTATATCTTTTTAGGATTTGAAACAATTTTTAGATGATTCGAAACAAGGTGTCATTTACTTTAGTTTGGGCTCAAATGTGAAAAGTGCAAGTTTACCCGCTGGTAAAAGGACAGAAATACTCAATGCATTCAGACAATTACCGTTTAATGTATTATGGAAATGGGAAAATGATAGTTTGCCTGATAAACCCAAAAATGTTTTTATTAAATCTTGGCTACCACAACAAGACGTCTTAGGTTTGTAATTATATTTCAACCAAGTTTATGCTCAACCGAGCGTTAGATAGATCTAAATAATCATCTCATTTGTAGATCATCCCAATTTGAAAGCGTTTATCTTCCAAGGTGGCATACAATCCATGGATGAAGCTATTCGAAGTACCGTACCTCTAATTTGTATACCATACGGCGGTGATCAACAGTTTAATGCACGTCGAATCGCCGATTTAGGAATTGGCCGACGATTACTTTTAGATGACATTACAGTCGACACACTCACGGAGGCCATAACGGATGTAGCCACTAATTCAAAATATAAGGAAAGCATTACAAAATTGGCAGGAATTATATGGGATCAACCTACAAAACCTTTAGATCGTGCCGTTTGGTGGGTCGAATATGTTATTCGCCATGGTGGAGCTAAACATTTACGATCACCCGCTGCCGATTTACCATGGCACAAATATTTAATGCTTGATATACTGGGCTTTGTATTAGGTGTCGTAATTTTAGGTTCACTTGTAATTGTTTTTGCAATTAAATTACTTTTAAAATTAATTTTTGCGACAAAAGACAAACATAAAAAAGAATAATTTTAGTGGAGAGGATATGGGATAAAATCGATCTTATTTTGAAGTCTGTCAATCGTGCTTGTTTTTAACACAATTGTGTTATTTGGGGTAGTCATAAAAACGTTTCTAATTTGCCGCGCGTTATGTTAATTCCCCAAATTTATTTGGTAGGCGTTATCAGGATACATGGAAATCAGTAGACTTCTGCTGGTATCTTCAAAGGGACACTGCGAGGACAAACTACAATTGTAAAGCCAAATAATCGAAAAATATATCAATTCTTTCATGAATAATAAAACTTTGATTCTTTAACTTTGTATTGTAATAAATTAAACGCTTAAACGATTATGAAACCTGATGTGCTGTGATTTTTTTTATTTATAAACCCTAATTAAGCTTGCGGTATTTAATTTTTTTAAATAGTGGAATCAATCGACAATGCCAATATAGATGCACTCCCTGTGAGTGAAGGGTGACACATAAGTTAAATACCACACCAAATCTCACTTTGCTACGATTTTTTTCATAATTTGTAAGAGCAATGAAATTTCGGGTTAAAATATTTTTTTAACTACAATTGCTCATAATTTAGTCGTAAAATTTTGATTTAGTTATAATATAAATTTTTAACTATTTTCGACTATCATCGTCATTTTACGGCTAAAATAAGAGAGATGGAGAATAAATTTAGATGAGTTTTCTATGGCCTTTTACTTTTCCTTATTTTGATTTTATAGTTTGTATAAATTTTTACAGTTTCTTATAATTGTACTTGTCGATTGATTCTGGCAACCTTAAAATTTTTACAGCCGAATGATTTACGATTTATTTTGTCATTTTAATATCATTACCTACGTGGCTTTCCATTAACGAGATAGACGAAAATTGAAAAACTAACCTATTTATTATTAAAGCTCTTTCAATCATTTTTATTTAATATACAAAAATAAATAAAATAAGGGTGGATCGCTACAGTCAAATAAAGATTAATAACTGTAGAAGTAGTAAAAATTCATTTATGACGAATATAACTAATGAACCATAAAGTAGTACTTTACGAAAGTTTATCGCTATCACAGGATACACAGGACCAGATTGAGGGCTGAGGCAGAAAGTATGAGAGAGACGCTCGAACACATTATATTAATCATTAAAATTCCATTAAGGTCCACCATATTTATTGTAAAAACACAGTTGATGGTTGGCAAAAACATTTTAAGCATTTTATTTTTTCAATAAACATTTTTTGATGGATTTTTGTAAAACATTGCATCTTAATCCAATAAGAATTTGTAGTGGACTCACAACTAAATCTCAATTTACCTTTGCGGACTCACTACATATGCCCTTTGTTATTTCGGTAACTATATGTTGTTACTATCAACAAAATATTGTGAGATTATTTATCAGGCTAAATAAAGTTTAGTTTCAATCGTAAGTAGTTTTTAGCACTTCTTGGAGCCTTCACATCTACACCAACAAATTCAACCTAAGAATGAGATGTAATCAGCTGAAAATTTGCATCGACCATTCTTTTGACATTCTAGACGAATGATGCCGAGAGACGAGACGAGCTATTTATTCCTCTCAATAGATCCACCGTTCGTCATATTAATGTCGCATGTTACGAGAATAGGCTACTCTGGTATTGTATTGACTTGTATAAGACTATTCAGGAATCAGGATCATATTTTCGTCTCGTCTCTCGCTGACTTATTCACGCCTCGCTTCTCTCGTCTCTCGTGGCATCACTAATCTCGATACTGGCTTAAAATTCGCATATAATCACGTGCACGCGTCTAAGATATTCAAGAGGAAAGGTCGTTAAAATTGGGTTTTTTGCAAGAGAGTTTGAGTGCGTGTCCGTATAAGATGAAGAGATTGAACTTGTATCTGAAATCCTTGTAATCTTGTAGTCAAATATAACGGACAAGATGACGATTATGATCCAGAATTGCGTTTGACCGACCGAAAGACAGAAACGATGAAAAACAGGATGTACATCTTTCTTTTGAGCCACTTTTTAAAATGCCAAAAGATAGGTCGATGCAAAGCGATTCAGCTGCTTAAGCGAACATACATGTTTTCTACACGAAAAAAAAACAGAATATAATTTGCCTGTTTATTTAAGACACAAACCATAATACTTCAACAAATATCTGTCAGAGTACACCACAGTATTACAACACAATGACGTCACAAACAATTATGGCTGACTACTATCAATAGCTCCACCTCTAACATTAAGCCTAAATATTGTGCACATGGCAATTTACATATTATGTTCACGCCTAACTATACAATGTTGTATGGTTGCTATGGCAACAGAGCATTCTAAAAGAGCAACCATTTTGAATTTTGTTCATAGTATTCGAATGTGTTAAACAAAGAGATACATATAAACATACATATAATCTCACTCTCTCTTTTGTATAATAAACGATATTATAATGAATTATGGAGAGGATAAAGGAGAGGGGACAGTAGTGCGTGTCATGCACGGTGATATTATAGAAGCAGCAAAAGCAGCACATTACATCGATGAACACTCTACAAGGTGATACAGAGTTATAGATTGTTGTTGGAGTAATATTGTTGGATTGTGTTTGTTTTTGTTTGAAAAGTAATTGTATGTGCAAACGACATCAGTCATTGAAAGTACATCATGTTGAATATAGAAGAGAAATTTATAATGTATTCCTTTGGGACACATTCCTGTGTAAATGGAATGCATAAATATGCATGATGATGATGATGACTTCAAGCTAAATATTCGTCGTCGTGTGTGCTACTTTCGTTTCTACAACTAGATGAGATGAGATGGGATGCAGTTAGTTCTCTCTATGTGTGTTGTTTTATTTGGTTATATCATCATCATTTTACATTTCAATTTTCTGTTGTGTAAATAACTTATAATAAATCATCATCGCCTTTGTTTTAATATTCCTTCAGCATATTATTTTTAATTTGTTTTCGTGTGTTTGTTTGTTGTTGTTTTTTTTATATATTTTAATTGGTGCATTGCGTCATCATAATTGTGAGTATTTTATCTTCATTAATTAATTTCTACTCTCGAGGTATGTTTTTGTTGTTGTTTATTATTTATAGAGATTTCCTTTATAGTATAAAAAATATAACACAAGTTTTTCAGTGTGTTATGCGACGCGAAACTCTAAATAACATGGAAAAGAATGAAAATTGTGAGGTCGTGTTGTTATACTGGTAAACATCATGTTAATTAAATGAATTTTTGTTGATATCAAATTGTGGCTTAAGTTTTATTATTTGAGCAGATAATTTTGTAAAATTGTCGAGAAACAATTGCAAATTAGAAAAGTTTTCTTCAGATTTTTATATGTATACTTTTTATCTGTATAAAATCTTGAAGAAATTCATGCGACAATTTTCATTGAATTTAATGGAATACGAACGTTATTAATTTTAATCAGATCTAAAAACTAAATAAAATATCGTTAAAATTAAAAATCGTTATAAATCCTTAAAATCTCTACTATTATAAAATTATAAATGTATGTTTGTTTGTTTTTTTTAGTTAATAAGCGTATGATTATTAGACTTAAAATCCGGTATGCATTTTATCTCGATACGAGAGATTGATTTCGAAAATATTCGCTGTAATATAAATGTGGCGGAAGTGTCGATAAATATTTCAAGTAGTGGAAGCGGTGGGAACGATAAATGTTTCAAGTAGTGGAAGCGGTGGGAACGATAAATGTTTGAAGTAGTGGAAGCGGTGGGAACGATAAATGTTTGAAGTAGTGGAAGCGGTGGGAAATTACATTGAGGTTTTTAGTTTTAAAATGACGACAGCCAGAGATATATTATTTAAACGCGAGCGAAGTCCCGCGGGTATAAGCTAGGTTTTTCATTGAATACTTATTCTATACAGACAGATGAATATTATAGATACACAACATTAGAATGGATATACACTCCCGTTCATAAAAATGGAACTAGTTTAAACATTCTAAGTTGTAATTGGGTAGTTGTAATTGGTAGACAGATACCAAATATGTCATATTTATTTTCAGAATATGAAAATATTGTAATAATATTTAAAAACGAAATTAAAATCCGACAAGTAACAAGGAATCTATACGCTTTTAAAGATTATTATATGTCTCTTTCTTGCAAAACGGAGTTTTACGTGTATTTTAAATGGTGATAGTACATTTTGACGTCACAATGCCTATCAAGAGGCCTATCATCCTCTTTGTCTAATCGGGAATTTCAATCATTCATATCTCCCTTATTTTTAAAGTTATTTAAAAGTAATTTTACCTTGATATTTGTAAAGTAAACATGGTTCAATTGAAGTGAACAAAAATTTTCATGGAACATCCCAATTGTATGTTATTGAAAAATGAGCAGGCGCTACTTTTATAATCCATAATACAATGATCCATAAAAAAAACGCTCATTTTTCACTTTTATATAATTGATTGACTAATTTTTATGTTTTGTGTTTCAGATTATTCAAACGGATTTACGCAACCTATCTATTTAATAACAATAAAAAGATTCAAATATTGTAGAAAATTTAAATATAATCTGTTGAATCTTTTGTCGTCTGTCTATTTTAATTTTTTCCAAACCTATTTCCAAAAATTTGAATGATCATTCAAAACAACAAGAAAAGTTCAATCAAATTTACAATTCATCGTAGGTACTGTTCACACAGTTCATCAAGCTATTTTAGATTTTATCTTTCTAATACTTTCTTATAAATCTTAGGCAAATTTTTAATAAATAATCATTTGAGAGGGTTCTAGATTTTGTGAGGTACCAATTATTAATGGATTGAAAAAAAATGTGATAACCTATAGGAAACAGGACCACAAATGCATCTTGCTTAACGTATTTTTGGATGCCCTCCACCCCCCCCCCCCAAGCCGAAATTGAGTGCATTATTAGAGCCTTCAAATCATCCTTTCATAATAAAATTGAACATCTTATTCGGATATGTATTAATATAATTTAGGTCATTAATAGGTCATTAAAATTGCGTAAAATGGCTTTTTCGTATGGTCGTTGACCTATTTATGTCCTATTACGTTTTTGCGGCTTTATTCATGACCTAAATTATAAACAGGTCATCGGTTTTATGACATTATATGTTCATTTCACGACTTTTATGCCCTGTTAATGAACTAAAAAGGTTACATTCAAGAAATAACAAAACAAAATGATAATTTGCAGGCTATGATTTTTTAAATTTCGGCTTGGACCCCTTCAAATTAAATGTGTTAATGTTGAAACAATATAAAGATAAAATTTGAGATATTAAAATTGGTAATTGAGTTTTTTATTGACTTAAATAAAAAGTATTAAATGTTATTTAAAAATGATTGTATTTATTTGAGTACAAAGAAATTTTAATGTATATTTGTTTTGGCGCGTAATTTTATTATGATTCATTAAAATAATAATGAACAGAATAAAAATAAACAAACATATGTATATATAGATATATCGTACGTACGTACGCACAAGGTCATTTATACTACGTTTAACTCGTCAAAAACATAATAACAACAAATACAATAAATACACTTACTCATATAATAAAACCAACATAAAGATTAATTAGGCGCACATACTTATTTATTGTTAGACTAACTAGGGAGTGGCGCATGCGATACGAAAACTATTTAATGCAGATTAAATTGTGACAACCTGTACAGTATAGTCGAACCTGAATAAGCGAGAACTATGTAAGTGAGATCAATTACTATGGTCCGTCGTTTTTAGCCACGGAAACCGCTAAAAGAGAGAGTATAGTTCTTCACGCATGGATTTCTATAACTAAGAATGCCTGTAATATAAAATCATTATAAGTGAAAGTCTGAGCCTGTACAGGGTCACCGCAAACCGGGAATTATCAGAGAATTTCGACAATGTACAATACTCCAAATCAATATCAGCATAGTTCCCATCGCAGACGGTTACAGTCGCACAATCTACCAAATTCCTAGTCTGCATACAAATTCCTTGTCCTTTGAGGTCGATAAAAAAGGTCTACAAAGCCTTACTTGCCAGGCCTCGACCTTCTCTCTCCACTACTAATAACTTATCTCATATCGATAAACTATGCTAGAATAAAGATTAATTTTGAAAAACGTATATTCCTAGTACTTTTCAGACATCCTACATATATATGGTGTGGTTTCATATCCTCTCGTGCCCCAGAGTCAAGATATTAAAGGTCAAAGATCATGAAAATAGCTTTTTTGCAAATATCTATTATAAAACTTGTAGATCATGAAATATTCTACAACTTTGAGCTCATGCATATCTTGTGATAAAAAGCAGAGAGTTTCCTATATCCATGGTATCGTTTATTTGCATCTGTTTATAGGATAATGTTCCTTAAACTAAGGAGCAAAATTATTGTTCCATTTTTTACAGTGTTCTACCCACTATCCGTAATGACACATATTATGATTGACGGGAAACGAGATATTTGACTCGTGTACACGAGATTATTTAAGAGTTATTTGTTAGCCTTTTGTCAAAACAAAGGGTTATAAAAAAAATTCGGTTTGATCACTTATGACTCGATTACATTGGGCTAGTTTACAAGTTGGCGAATTGGCTTGTGGGGTAGTGATGGTGACACAAAACATTCCATTCGCTTAGTAGCCAACTAGCTAGCGAGTAAACCACGTGTTGTGAACACGTTGTTGTGGTTTTAGCGAATTTCCTGAAAGGAAATAGAGCTATTGGTCTCGTACCGAAGTCAAAATTTCGCAAAAATTTCTTCAAATGTCCATCGATCCTACCTGGTAGATGTCAAAAATCACCATCTGTAAAATTTATATATATATATATCTATGGACATACATATATATATATATATATATATATATATATATACATATATATGTGTCTGTAATCACTCTAGCGGTCACAGTTTTTATTTTATCGGAATGAAATTTGGTATTTGAGGCGCTTTTGGTATTCAAAAGGTCAAGTTCGTTAATGGGTAAAATCGGACGAGGGGAAAGGGGGTTTAGAGGGAGGGGGGAAACACAAAATTTGATATATTTCCCTTAATATTCGAAAAATCGAAAAATTTATAAGAAGTAAAGTTTTAGGTATTAACTTTTACTGTAGTTTTGTTTCTTATCATTTTTTCTGTTACACTAATATTTACAGAAATATTGACGGTTTAAGATTGAAAACTAAATTCCTGACTATCTCTGTACACATTAGAGTTTGAGCAAAAATGATAAGGTGATGAATTGTAGCAAACATCATTTTCTACAACTTTATTCCTTACGCATTTTTTGATTGTTCTAATATTAAAAGAGATATTTTGTCTTTTGTGTTTTCTTCTTTCTTTATGCCCCCATTTCCCCTTCACGTATGACATTTATTAATAAAATTGACCTTGCAAATACTAAAATCATAAACGACATTTCATTTTGATCAGACTAAAATTGTGACCGCTAGAAAGTGATTTATGTATTTTAAGGAAATTCGCTAAGTTGAAGCAGCTCCTGCGTAACGAATTTTTTTTTTTTTCATTTCCTGAACATTTCTCAGTGTTAAAATGAAGTTGAACCTTTATAATATTGTGGAATTTCATTTTGTAGACACTGAAACCAGGAACCATCGAGTTACTTGCAGCTAGTTCACTAGCAACGGCAAGGTTAGTAGCTAATAATCCCACACGCCAGCCAGTAGCGAGTACACACGGCTAGGTTACTAGCTAATAATCCCACACGCCAGCCAGTAGTGAGTAAAGTAGTCCGGCTTTACTCGCAGATAGTTTACAATCTGCTAGTTGTTGGCTAGTGAACATGATACACTGGGCGAGTTTACTAGCAGCTAGTGAAATTGCCAACTAACACCTTGTAAACTCGGTCAATTGATTAGTTTTGAATGTATAACACAAATATAGTGGATTCAATCTATTTATTACACACTACGTGTGGGTTTTTAAATTGTTTGAAAAAAAAACCATTGATTGTATTAAATTTATAAACTATCAAAGAAAATTAAATACTCCTACTTTCATTTTCAATATATCGATTTTATATTACATATATAATAATACTTACTCTCTCAAATAATAATAGTTCAGATAACTTTTCTAATTACAAATATAGGCTGCACAATCCAAGAGAATTCACAATCATGTATATTATTTATTATATTGTATGTATTTATTTATATACCAACGAGACCAACTAAAAACAACATCCACATATTTACTTACAATACAGTTTCAGTTATCAGCTTTAATATTATGTTGGTTGGCATCAGCATCAGGCATACACAGTTGTGTACAACTTTGGTTCATAGATTCTGTGCTGTTATGAGACGGTTCGGTGTGTGTTCTATGTATTAAAGAGGATGGATACTATTTGTATAAAATATATAATAATCAAAATATAACACTAACAAAATTCAACCACTCATTTCATTGTTATACCCAGTATATTTGTAAATATACAAGGTATATTAAGTTTAGTTCCGACTTTGTAACGCTTGAAAATATTAATCCTTGACGAAAATGCTTCACAAAGATATTTATAAAATGGCCTAATTCGGCCATTTTCACATGTCCGTCTGTCTGTCCGTCCGTCTGTGAAGCCGATAACTCAAAAACGAAAAAAGATAACGAGCTGAAAATTTTTGTGTGTGTTCTAGACCAAAAAAGTAAGGTCAAGTTCGTTAATGGGCAAAATCGGATTTCCTCCCACCGGGGGGGGGGGGGGAGATTACATCTTTGAAACCGTAAAAGGTAGAAAAAAAATTTATTAACAAAACATCTTCATCTCTTTCAAATAAACACCTTTTGTTTGAAAAACTTTTTCATAAACTCAATAGTTTTCTCAAAATTTGCCCTCAAAGTTGAAAAAAAAATTACAAATACAATTGATAGGCGAATGAAGGCATGGTGTCCATAACAACTGTACATACTATTTTTATACCCAGTATATTTGTAAATGTACAAGGTATATTAAGTTTAGTCCCGACTTTGTAACGCTTGAAAATATTAATCCTTGACAAAAATGCTTCACAAAGATATTAACATTAATATAATTTTTTTTAAATGCAAGAACATTTTTACTGTTTCAATATTAATTATTAACACAAAACAAACATTTACAAATAATTCATATTTTATAAACATTAAATAGGCAGAAATATTCACAATTCAAAGTATATACAACTCAGTATATACTGGGTATTCAAACAATTAACTCAGTTAGTTGTTACATTACTTGTTTTTGAACTTTGTTTTGAACGAGTGTAAACAAATATCGATCGATCGATCGATCAATAAACAAGAAAAACAAGTAATGTAACAATTAATTGAGTTAATGGTTTGAATACTCAGTATATATTGAGTTGTATATTAATGTTTGTCAATTGTTAACAATTCTGCTTATTCAATGTTTATAAAAAATGAATTATTCGTAAAAAGATGGGTATATTTTTCGTTTTCCGAGGAACTTTTGAGCACAAATTATGAGAAAAGTATTGAGTTTATGGAACAAAAGTTGTTTATTTTAAAAAGAAGAAGATTCGTACGGTTTCAAAGGTGTATATTTTCCCTTAGGGATGTGAGTGGAGTGGAAAGAATTTTTGTGTATAGACTAGGAATTGGTAGGATAGTTTCGTGAAGTAAACTGCAGAAAACCTTCTCAAGCATAGCCGATTACTTTGTTCTTGTCCATACGCTGAGAGTATAGTCAATTATCCGCCACCCTTTTTTTTCTTAATAATTGACAAACTGCCGATGTCGGGATTCGAACCCATAACCTCCCAGTTTCCAAGTTGGCATACTGCGCAAACATAACGCCTTAGACCGCTCGGCCATTTGGACTGGTCCTATGGTCTAAATAAACGTTAGGATATCCCTTGGCGACACCTCATTGATTTCATCTGGCTGAAGATTTGTCCATCCCAAATATATAGGGTCTTTTGAGAGATAGAGAGAGAGAGTTAATCCATTAAATAATACTGGATTGAAATGTTTAGAAAAATTAAATGATCTAAGATAATGTAACAAATTTTCTGCTAGACTAATTCAAATCGGAAAATATATGATGTGCATAATGAGTGGATACACTATATATGTGAAGCGGATCATTGGACAATTCAATTAGATTACCAAAGGACGATCCCTCATATATAAATGTATCTTTCGCTTCTCATGTGCATAGCTTCTTGTTCGTATGTACATTGTATAATCAATTCATCGTTTAATGTATAGACTCTAAACAAGGACACATAACTCCATGTAAACAAATAATTGGCAAAAATAAGATGTCAGTAGCGTTCCTTCGGCACCGGAAACAAAACAGAGAGTATAAGGCGCGAGTTTTAATTGAAAAACATTACGTATTTATAGTATTATAAAAATTATTTCCAGCCAAAGTATTTATCCAATAAAATATTTTTTTAAATAAATGATAAGTAATTTCAATTTTTCAATAAGGATTTAGTTGAAGTTGAAGTGATAGTTAAAATTCGCAAAATAATTATATAAAAAAAAAAAAAAAAAAACATCAAATAATTAAATAGTAACCTGTAATGTTGGAATTGTAAAAATGAAAGAAATTATTGAATCAGATATTAAATTAAACTTTTATTTATTAATAATAATGCTGAAAATTAATATTTAATATAATGTCATACAATTTATTTAATTTTGGAATATTTATACTAGCTTTTGGTACTTTAAAAGTCCTGGTTTTTTAAACCCAATTGATCCCGTTGCTTATTGTCACAAGCACTACCACTTTTACAATTGTCTACTGCACATACTTTTCCCATTTTAATGGTTTTTTTAAACAGTTTTTTATTTAATAAATTTTTTTAACCAAATTGTGTACTTCAAAATGATCACTTCAAAATAAAACTAGTTACTTGGCTTACTTCACTTCTATTTATTATACTATATTCACTTTGGTAAGGATGAGTATCTATCAAAAACTTGCGACCCTAGCGGCATAAAAAGTAAATATAACTTCTCCCATTTCGTTGCCATATTTTGTCAATTTTCCCGTATGAGTTATATCTCCTTTATATAGCCTCCATGGTTTAATGTATAAATATATACAATATAAATAATGTTTTGTTGCTACAAACGTAGAACGTGGCCGATAGGATCTTGTACGATCGTCAGGAGGGTAGATTCTATACGGTGCCCACCACTGCGGTGACCAGTGTGCAGGCGTCGAGATTAATGGAAAGAAGAGTTATTATTATTTGAATAACTATATAACTTATTTTTATAGGTTCGTCTGAAATAAACCCCAAAATTGTCCTGGAATGGGTCGACTCATGGAAAAAACTAGGTAAACGCAACAAAGTCACTATTGGCTGGGTGCCTAGACTGATCAGGAATCGATGGAAACAAGAAGGCTGATGAGTTAGCCAGACTGGTTGCTAGTGCTCCACTAAACAGCCCGGAGCCGTTTCTTGGAGTGCCAAAAAGCACAATAAAATATAAAATAAACGGTGGTACAAGAGTTCAAACGTTCTTGGGTAAATACTAATGGTCAAGATCATCAAAAGACTCTTATAAAACGCTCCTCATGGAAAAAGGTCTCTGAACGTTTACAACTAGGAAAAAAACCAAATGAGGAGACTCACTGGCTCAATAAACATCTGTACAGATGCAATCTCACAGGGAAAATAGATAGATTGTAGAGACTGCTCTGGACGGGCTACACTTCGACCATAAGGTCTATTGTGATGTCTAAGGATGTGAGTAGTGTGGAAGGAAGTTTTCTGCATAGACTAGGAATCGGTAGCATATGCGGCTGCTGCCGACTATGATAGGAACTATGCCGATATTCATTTGGAGTTCGTGAAGGAAACTGCAGAAAACCTTCTCAAGCATAGCCGGTTACTTCGTTCTTGTCCATACGCCGACAGTCAATTAACCACCCTCCCCCCTTTTTTTTTCTTAATAATTGACAAAATGCCGATGTCAGGATTCGAACCCATAACCTCGCAGTTTCCAAGTATGCATACTGCGCAGACATAACGCCTTAGACAGCTCGGCCACTTGGACTGGTATCTCATAGGGAATATAATCTCTGTAGATTTTGTCATGAAAAGGAGGAGACCGGAATTATGTGTGAATGCGAAAGTCTCATTCTCAAGAAATCAATGAGGTGTCACCGAGGAATATCTTAACGTTTATCAAGACCATAGGATTCCTGGAACACCTTTGTAGGACAGGAGTTACAATAGATCAAATTGGTCGTGATACAAAAGCTCTTTATAAGACTTGCTCCTGACTCGAATCTAATGTTCAATTTCATGATTAACTATAGATTTTCCATATCGTTATCTATACATTGCTTGAATGCGCGTATAACCTTAATATATTGTTATATAAAATATTTTCAATTACAATCTGTACGTATATTGGAATGAACTACATAAAATTTAATTAAAATTTAATTAATTTTCATTAAAACAGTAGTAAATAGTAAAATGAATAGAGAGAGGCTCATGCAGAGGATACCTAAAAATTCTTTATTTTCAAAATTGCTTTTTCATAATTCATTATTAGAGTGTGTGTTTTGTATGAGAATTTGTTGTATAGCGTCTCTGTTGTACACATGATGAAGATAGTATAGTATATAGTACAGTATAGTATAGTATAGATAGCTCTCTATAGTAACATCTGGTCGATACACATTAATTTATCAAAGGATTTTTTTTAATCAAAACCACTAATTGAAGTTCTATTCATTAATTTATTGTATATATTATATTACATACACTCCCGTTCAATAAAAAATGAACAGACCTGTACCGTATTAGTCTCTCACAATTTTGATTATTCTAGTAGTAAATGTTTTTGTTTACATAAATTGTTTACATAAATAAAAAATATAAAACTTACATTTCTTTTTTCACATTTAAAAAATATACTACTTATCTTTGTTTATAAATAAATAATATACAGAGAGTTACAAAAGTGAGAAAAAGAAAATTAACATTTCAGGTCTGTTCATTTTTTTTGAACAGGAGTGTACATGTAGCAGCTATAAAGATCATATTAAATAAATATAATAGAATGTACTCAAAATGAAAGTAAGTTAGGACTAAAACGATAGACTTCTAAATTGTTCTGGATACCAGATGACAGTGGTTTCGAAGGAAATGAAAAAGCAAATACCTTAGCAATGAAAGGGAGTCGAATTACCTTTTATAAGCTCAGAACCTATTTTACAAACTTCAAAGACAGCATGCAAACAAATGATCAACGAATGGACAGACTTTAAACACCGGGATCACTGGGAAAATATACCGCAACAAAAACTCGGGAAAATACCTTTTCCGGAATGCATCCAAGAGGCTGTCCCGCGATGCTGAAAAGGATTTTTAACTACGAATCTATCGATTACAGCAGACACAATACATTCGGTGCTTCTCCCCCCGAATATATAAACTCTCAGGAAAACATGATAAGCAAGCTCGTGGCTATTGCCAAAATATGAGAGAAGCGAACCCCGTCAGATTGAAATTGAAGTAGAAGAGGGACCACAATGGGCCATAAGGTCGAAGTGTAACAGTTTCATGCCCCAAGATTTTCATATTCCTATCTATCTGTCTCTTTAGAGTCTAGACCTCTATTAAAGTGGAACGGCGCACTTGCCAACTAAACTGTTGTAGTGTGTGCGATACATATCTTTATTTTACTTAGACGGCATTCTCCTAATTTGCAGGAGCACGCTGTCTCGGACAGGAGACCTTTTCTATTACCTATAATTTTAATAATTAACTAAATTTGCATAGGTGGGCTAATTAGATCTAATAAATTAATATAAACATGGACAGTTTTTAACGTTTGGAGAAGGACAATTTTATAAAATCAACCTGTATTTGAGAAAAAGTACTTGATTTTGATTTGTAAAGAGTTACATTAATTAACTAATTAAAATTAAAAATCTTGTATTATATATTTATTTGTTTTATATTATTAATTAATACTCAACATGATAAACACAAAAATGTGTATGTATTATACGATGGTACTCAAATTATATACCAACAGGGGTATTAATTCTTTTTAATGAATATAATTTCGACCTACTTTGAAGAATACACTGATACACAGGTGTGGGGACAATAAGCCTCAAAGGTATAATTCTAAACATCGTAATTTTCGGCCCGTAAGACGTACTTGGCTATGGTGAGGAAATATAAAAATATGAGTTTCTATGCCCCATATTCAAGCCCTCAGACGTGTTCAAATTGTTAACGCATGCAAGATGAAACTAATGAGGCAGAAGATTAGGAGTGTATTCCGTATTGATAGCATCAATAAGTTTTAAGTTGGCATTACTTAAAAAGGAGAGGTAGAATGGATGTTGCTGTGTCCCACCATCATAAACATCATCAAAAGTCGTATGACGTATGCTATTGTAATGATAGAGGAATCATTTTTATTATTTATTTATAAATTATACTTAGTTAATCTTATCTAGAGCACGGTAGTGCGCAAGGCCGAGTCTGTTATTAAACAAAATAAAATATAATTTTTTGTTTTTATTCAATTTTATTTAATTTTTTGTTTCTCAGCCATTGCATGATTCTTACAGCAGAAGATTTATGATTGATGATGTTTATGATGGTGGAACACAACTCCATCCATCCCTACCCCTCCTTTTTAAGTGATGCCAACTTACAATTTATTGATGTTACAATTACGGAATAAGCCCTAAAATTGAATATACAAATTGGTTTTTTAATACTGATATTTAATCACGGCCACTATAGATTTGCAAATAGAATATTTTTGGATGTTATTATTGATATCACTTGATTGTTGGTTGTAACCAAAATATAGAGAAATTATTTAAATTTTTCATCAGTGGTGTATAAAGTGGTTGGTTGGTCATAATCGGAAATCGAGATCAAGCCAAATATATGTATATATTACGTGATTTATGGTAAATATGTAAATAACTCAAATATAAATGAGATCACACTTAATCTACACGTACGTTTTGATAGATAATATGTTGTACTATTTAAGGCGATTCGATCGAAACTACAAAGCAGTGTTTATGTTTTTCTTTACTTAATTTATCTAACAGTTAAAAATTGCGTACTCTATCGGTAATTATCATGACTTCCTTGTTGATTATATTTTTATCTTTTTTATTTTCTCTCAGCTGCTTGTGTGATGCTACCAAATCTTCGGTAATACTTATAACGGTTATTAATCGAGGTTAAAGAAAAACGTTTAACTTCATGATCTAAATATTTACAACAGTAACGATATATTTTTGAAGTGTTATAATATTCTACAAGTATTCAGCTATATTACATTCACCAGTCCAAGTGGTCGAGCGGTCTAAGGCGTTATGTCTGCGCAATATGCCTTAAACAGCTCAAGACTGTGTATAAAACCTAAGAATAACACCATATTTAAAAGCATTTTGCTAAGAAACAAGACGGTGGATAGTTTTAAGATTTTAAGAGTACATCAAATAAAATATTTACGAATATAAATACCGATTTTCAAGCATCAAAATTGGAAAATTAGTTTCGGTTTCAAAAGATTAGATCGAACTTCCTTAACATATTACGATGATTTATGGTAAATATCAAAATAACTGAAATATGAATGACACTTTATCTACACGTTTAAATAGATACATACTATTTAAATGAGATTGGCATAATAATTTCAATTTATATACAGAGTGATATCGCCTGTATCTTTAACAGTATATACGCAGACACTAAAAAATAAAACACATTGCATAAAGCAAGCAATCCAGGCGATTTGAATAGCTGTAATAATGTAAAAGACTAATAACAATAATAATAATTCGAAAGAGGGGTACCGAAAATGGGTCCCTAGCACCTAGATCAAGGGGTCCTCTGTGCCCTCCTTGAGAACAACCTATCTCCCGAAGGCGAGACGTGTCCGGGTAAGGGGTGCTATTTTAAGCAGATGAAGCTATAGGATTCTGTCGAGGCTAGACGCCACACAGAAGGTCCACAACTTCTCCGCCGGAATTGTTCCCAGGATTGATGGATCAAAGGTTTCGGACCCAAGCATTCTATATCTGACACCCTTCAGATTTTTTGCAAATGCATATAACATGTATGGAGGTCTCATCGTCCTTCATACAGGCCCTACAAGTGGGATCATCAGAGATTTCCAAGTTATATAGGTGGTAAGTCAATCGACAGTGTCCTGTCAAGAGCCCCACCACCCTTCGCAACTGCATTTTATTGAGTTTCAATCGAGCACAGTCGAATAGCTTAGCTGTGCTTATGCACAACTTGGCCTGTCGCAAGCCCTGCGCAAAGTCCCAGTAATCGAGATGAGCTTATCGCAGCCACCCCTTGATTCAGTCAATTACGCAGCATCTTGCTATGGGACTGATAGGCTCAGGTGAAAGGGGCGTTTGAGATGACCCCTCTCGTGCCAACGAGTCCGCTACTTCGTTAAAAGGCATACTAAATTTTTAATTTCCCATGACGCGTCTGGGAAATTAACACAGTTCATTTTTATTAATTTAAAGAATACGCAATTATAGGCTATTTATTTTAAGTAGACCTTATAGAACACATGTTTAGAAATACCGGGGGCAGAGACCAGGAACCAAAAAATGAATATCCTTGCTGTTTCGATGAGTTTTATAAATATTGATTCACTTTATCGATGTGTATGATTTTAGATCGTGAAAAACTGTTCAAAGAAACTTTTGTAATTAACATAAAGTTATGAATAGATCATTATATATCTAATACTAAATTAATTAATTACAAGATACAACTTTAAAGTATTTGAATTCGAATAAAATTAATACAAACAAGTTACAGACTTCTTTCGACATTATTTCAAAGACATATGAGTTTTTTCTACACATCATATTCTTATAACAAACTTTGGACACATATATTTGAACCGTATATGTTAAATGTAAAGTAATTATTTATTGAAGGACTGTCATAAGTATCTACGAAGAACGATGTTATTATGGATGCGATCATTACACGAAATTATATGTAATTAACTCATACTCGATGGTTATAATTGAACCATAATGAACTATGTTATGTGTTTCAAGTCGTATAAAGACTTCTATTCAAACAAATGTCGTGTGAATTGTTTAAATATCTTGTATGAACATAGTTATGCGCGATCAAAGATTTGGGAATTGGGCAATCTCTTGTCGGATCAGGTTCTCGCAGGACAGTCTAGGTAAGTGATTAAAGTCACTAACTGCACAATCTTTTCTGGAAGTTTCAACTAAATGGGAACCGTTTTTACGGCCCCCACTTGGACTCTAAGTGATTGTTTGAATGCCTCCCAACAAATTCAATCATGGATTGCCATTCGAAAGGAAGGATGAGAGGCTTTATATTTAGTTCTCGCCACTAGGATAATTGGCTCAAGTAAATGCTTCAATTTGGGCTACTTTTATACTATAAGGAATTGCAGTTTATTTCCTATAATATATACATTATATAGCTCTATGTATAAATGAATGAGGTACTCATTAATACAAAATCTAGCCCACTTCTAGACATGGTAGAAGGATGCGACTTATTGCATTCGACGCGGAATATTTTCATACTTACGGAAAAAATCGAAAAACTTTAATTTTCCCAATGCAACCTCCCAGAAAATGGAAAAAAAAACTCCCCAAATATACCTTTTTTACTTCTATACATACTGCGAAGGTGCGGTTTTTTGCATTAAATCAAGGACAAAGGCCATATCGAGAGTCAAAGGATGTCCGCAAGGGGGTCAGAGTGAGTATATACATACAGCGACCAGTGACTAGAAGAAGTCAGTGACTTGATCAGAACTCAGTATGTGACTATATTAGAAATATTTACTAGTCCATACATACATAATCAAACATACTTATGGAAGTAAGTTTTAGATAGTACATAGTATATATGTCGCAGATGGATTGTCGAATCCGCTGTTTTACAAAACCGCTAGTTGTTTTACATAACAACACCGTTAGGTAAAACAATTGAACGACGTTTAGCTGTTTTACATAATTACTGAACTTTAATACGTAATATTACTTAAACGTTTTGCATTTATCAATGCATCGAGTCAACGATTAGACGTTATGTAAAACAGCGTGAAATGAAACGTCAAATTGTAGATTTTAGTTTATATCATTTGCTCAGGCCTTTGCTCAACCAGTGGGCTGATTATGGCTCTTATTATAGTTTATATCATTATTATTATTATTAATACTACTATTTATATTACCTAGCAGTCTATATTGTTTAAGTTTTAAATTCATAGCTTAGAATTATTGTAAACGGGCTAATGGGAATTCCCATTACTAAAGGTCCTGTCTCCTAACAAGTTCTATATATTTGAGATATAGTGTCAACAATTATTGAAATAAAATAAGGTAACTATTACAACCGAGTACTACAATCTTTCACTTCATCGGTCATACCCCGAGTTGGCCGGGTTTGCGTGTTCTTAGGCCCCGCACTAAACACTTCGTGACTACAGATAAGCTACTCTGCATTACCTCTAAACGTGGATAGCAGTTTTGTAAAACGGATCGCAATGATAATCCAGCTGAACGTCGTTCAGTTGTTTTACATACCGGAGTTGTTACGTAAAACAAGTAGCGGATTTGTAAAATAGCGGATTCGACAATCCATCTGCGACATATACATCATATACTCGTTCAGTAGTACCTACTATACTAAACATGTTGTTGTGATTGGTAATATAACTATACTAGTCACAGTCATATTCAATGATTGATAGATAGCACTTCATTCATCATTAACATGATGTTGTGCCTTCTGACTTGTGATGTATGTTCTGGTACTGGTAGTGCTGGTACTTAGGTACTACACTACTCTATATCAATATGATATGTCTAGAATCTAGATATTAGTTTTATCTGGGAGTGAGTCAAATTAAATATATAAAATGTTATGTTTGTTATGCTGCTGGTGATGGCAATCTCATTTATGTAGTCGATCATTAATTAATAAATAACATATCAATAACAAATAAGTAAATAAACAAATATAATATAAATTATATAATTAATCAAAGCCCGTTTTTTACACGTGAAAGTTTTGACGAGAGTTTTCAATCGCAATAAATGTATTTGATATAACTAGACTTACTTCTCTATATACATGCAGAAAAATATCAATCGCATGTTTTGTTAATAGCATAATTCTCTCAGTCACATGATCATAGTAAACCAATCACAAGGAAGTAGAATATAAACAAATCGTACACAAACTATTCTTACATCTGAAGTTACATACAAGATTTTACCAAAATAGAAGCGAGGTCTATTGTGTTATAACAACATAGTTTCATCAAAAAATACTACTGCGCTTGCTCACCAAGCTATGCGTTATGAATAGTTGCTTGAAAAGTTACATGTGTAAAATAGCCCAAAGATGTGACTCCAAGTTGCAAGGTAGGTTCAGCTCCGATTGATTTCAAATGTTGTACAGATATAAGTGCCGGTTCGAACTGTTCGGTGGTCAAATTGACGGTCGCCCTATTTAACGGAAAAAATTTATAATTGAATTTAAACCCTGAATTAGTTTACTTTGAAAGTCCGTAGTCTGTGCAATGTATCTCCATTTGTGAATTATAGATGGAGATATTAAGACACTTCATTGAAAGGTATCTCCATATGTGAATCACAGATGAAGATACTATCTAAAGAATGATGGCTTAGGATATAGAATCACATGATATTCGTTTATTCATCCATCCTCACATCGGGGACTGAAAATTTGTGTATTTGGAAGATAATCAATTCCTGGAATTTGGAAAAGATTCCTGTGGTTTATTTAGTGTTTCAATCGTCATCGTTTCAGGAAGTGTCAGTGAATAAACAAATATTTCGTTACGTACTTCAATAAACGATAAACGATTTTCGTGTACTATTACGTTTTAGCTCTGCTCTTTTTTTACTTTTCTCGATGCAATACATTTAAAAGTTTGATAAATGATCATTTAAAACAAACAAATAAATCTTAGTCAAACTCAATAACTTATCAAGTAAATTTTTGGTTTCCTGCTGATTTATTTGTCTGCAGTTACCATTTTGCACTTGATACTCACATAAAGCTCGTTATATTCAAACATACCTGCAACAGAATAAAAATAATTTAGTACAAAATGAATCTTATCAATTACAATTTTAGATCAGATTATATCTTTTATTTGATCAATAACAAAAATGAATTGATTGATTAAGGTTTAGAAATAGAAATTTTATCAGGTACAACACACACACAGGTAAACCTTATCAGGTCCTGCTCCTGTTCTGTGTTAGATCGATTATTAGGTTCTGATTTGGTTTGCTGGAATAGGATCTTCTTAGTTTTAGAATAATTTTTCTAGTCAGGTTAACCTTATACTTATTGGACGCATAGCAATTGAGATATTTGCAAATAATTTCGATATCTTAAGACAACTGGGAGGTTATGGGAATCCCGACATCGGCAGTTTGTTAATTATTAAGAAGAAAAAAAAAGAGGGCGATTAATTGACTAAACTGTCGGCGGACAAGAACGAAGTAACCAGCTATGCTTTTGAAGGTTTTCTGCAGTCTCCTTCACGAACTCCAGATGAATATCGGCATAGGTCCTATTAGAGTTGGCTGCAGCCGCACATCCCACCAATTCCTAGTCTACACACAAAAATTCCTTCCACACCACTCACATCCTCACAGCCTTAAACATCACAATGGACCTTATGGTGATTATCTTCCTCAGCTGATTATCTTTTATTCCGAGGTCCAGCCGATTTTTTGTCTTATTTAATTGTACTATGGACCACAAATGTTGATGTTCATTTTTTCAGATTTCATGATTGATTTGCGCGTTATTGATTCAGTTTTCGAAAAAAATGCTTCGTATAAAATTTATTCATTAGAAATATAGTAACAACTTTTCGAAATTTTTTTCCGAAAACCTAATGAATAATGGCACAAATAAATTATAAAATTTTAAAACCTGACATAAACTTTTTTGGCCAACTGTAATACTATACAAGTAAAAGTATTGATTATTATAAATTATTTATTTAAAAAAATATCATCATTTTTATTTTATTTTGATTATACACCAATTTCCATGGCATTTTTTTGTTGTTTTTGAATAATGCATAAAATTTTCTATTTTATGCTTAGACAGGAAAAATATTATGATTTCAGGGAATATTAATAGTAAAACACACATCGTGGTTATGTAGAATAAAATACATACATTTTATGTGGGTGTGTGTAAATGTGTGTGTAGTTGAAACCAACCGATGGATGTGGTTAAAAAACAAGGATTCAAAAATACCTTCCTGTTGAAGGTTACATAACATACGAACGTACATAAAATATCCATAGAATGAACTATATAACTTTCTAATAAGTGCGAGTGAAAACATAGAAATGTTACAAATGACATTCATATTACAATCTATTTATATAAACATGCCAGAAAATCAGTTTTTTTTTATTCAAAAACACAGGACACAAACAGCAGCTTAAACTGAGAGTTCATTGTTTAAATATCCTGTATATACTGAGTTCTGAATCAATGTTTGTAATAGGGGTTACATAAACCAGAACGTATACATTATCTCGAACAATCAAGCTGCTCTAAAAGCCTTTGCTGTCACTGAAATCTTAGGGTTAGTCAGGGATTGTCTATAGGAACTACTAGAGTTGGCAAAATGGAATAGCGTTAAATTGATCTGATACCAGAGGTCACAGTGGATTCTAAGGAAACGAAAAAGCAGATACTTTAGCGAAGAAGGGAATCGGATTACCTTCCAAAGGCCCAGAACCCATTTTAGGAATTAAAAAAACAGCCTGCCCACAAATTCTCAACGAGCGGATGGACTTTAAAGTCAAAAACTCTGGAAAATATTGTTTCGAAATGCATCCCAGAGGCTGTCTCTCAATGCACTCAATCTAAATAGGATACAACTTCGAAAGGTTACCATCATTATCATCTACGAAAGCACCTACACACAATATGACACCACAATGGAAGCATTATGTCCAGCCTATGCGGCGAGAAGAAAGAAACATTCAGACACATCATCTTTAACTGTGAATCTCTCGATTACATCAGATATTATATTCGATGCATCTCACCCCGAATATATGAATCTTCAGGAAAACCTGTTAAGCAAGCTCTTGGCTGTTGTCAAGATATGGAAAACGCAAACCTCGTCAGACTTAAGTAGACTTTTCATACTCCAAGATTTTTCTATCTATCTAATGCATTTTTATTGGTCCTCATCTCTTTTGTATATTATACATCCAAAAAAAAACCCTAGTAACGTAGGTTTTGATGAAAATACTGTTAATACTGTAATAATATTTAAAAACGAAATTATAATCCGACAAATATCAAGGAAGCTATAAGCTTTTAAAGATTATTATCTGTCTCTTTCTTGCTAAAATACTAAAAACGGAGTTTTACGTGTATTTTAAATGGTGAAAGTGTAATATGACGTCACATAACATATCAAGAGGGCTATCACCCTCTTTGTCTAATCGGGAATTTCAATCATTCATATCTCGCTTATTTTTAAAGTTATTTAAAAAGTAATTTTACCTTGATATTTGTCAAGTAAACATGCTTCAATTCAAGTGAAAAAAAATTTTCATGCATATTCCCTATTGATCCAAATAATTGGGGTTCTACACTATTATTAAATCAAGTATACGAACATGTAGTTTACAAATCATTAACGTTCAAATACTACCAGCCTGATTACAAAGTAATATTATACCAGTATATGTATAGAATCACGACCATTTTAAACTAAATTTTTAACGAATATTCTCAAATGAACCCACAAAAATATCTACCTGTAAGTTGAGACCCATCAAATGAAGAAATAAGATTTAAAAAAAACTCAAATTAAGCACAAAAATAAAATGGCATATTGTATTTAAAACAAGTAATATTACAACTAACTGAGTTAATTGTTTGAATATCCAGTATATACTGAGTTGTATATCAATGTTTGTCAATTGTTAACAATTCTGCCTATTCTATGTTTATAAAAAATATGAATTATTTGTAAAATGATGGGCATATTTTTCACTTTCCGAGGATCTTTTGAACACAAATTATGAGAAAACTATCGAGTTGGTGGAAAAAATTTTCAAAAAAAAGTTGTTTATTTTAAAAAGAAGAATATTTTTGTTCTTAAATTTTTGTTATATCGCAGTTTTGTCGCCCATTTTGCCCAAACATGATCCGATTTTGCCCATTAACGAACTTGACCTTACTTTTTTGCTCTAGAATACACACAAAAAATTTCAGTTCGTTATCTCTTTTCGTTCTTGAGTTATCGGGTTCACATACGGACATGCGGAAATACACCAATTAGGCCATTTTATGAACACCTATAGTAAAATTTTTTTTCTTCGATCAATATTTTCAACCGTTACAAAGTCGAAATAAATCTTAATATACCTTGCTATATTCAAACATATATTATACACCGGGTATAATAACATAGCTTTAGTTTTATGATTTTGTTTTTAAAGACAACATATTAATTTTATTAGTTGTAAAAACGAACAGACTAAAAAAAAAATAATAATTAAAATTTTAAATAACTAATTTAAAAATCATTTACAAACGCATTATAGAAAACTGGTTTAAATTTAATTTTAAAAACAAACTCACTACAACATTTCCTCACTATCTTATCACATTCAGGGCCGAGTAATTATGAATTTCGATGTAACAAAATGGCGTATACCATATAGGTAAATTGCATTGATTACTAATTACATAAATCATTATGGCCCGTATTCATAGTCCGGTCTTAAGCGAAAGTTCATGCATGATCTTAAGGCAGCGTTTAAATGCATAGACGTAATCTTTCGGATACATGAGAATTATTACGAAAATTGACGCAAACACAAATTAAGATGATCTCAAAATTCCGCCTAACTAAAGCTAATCTTAAACCGAATAAGATCAAGCTTGAAAACCATAGTTTTACCGAAGATGATCATAATCTATGTCAATGACTTCATCATATCTTAAAACCAATAAGACGGTCTTCAAGAAGGTAAGCTGAAGCACTTGCTCAAGATTGGACTATGAATACGGGCTTAAATAATTTATAACATGTGAATTATCTAACGATTCATTATTATCGAATTACAAATATGTATTATAAACAATAATAATAAATTAATAAATAATTATTATATTTTGAATTTCGACAATGATAAAAGAAAAAAAAATGACTGTACTACCATTTACAAAACAGACGTACTGTATTTAAAATGCCATGTGAGAAATACTATTTCAACTGGTTTAACATCGTATATAACGAAAACGTAACGGACGTTCTCTATAATTTACGTTCATGCAATTACCGTACAACAAAAACTTCACTGAAATCGGTACGCCTTGCCTGTAGGCTTTCTGTAGGCTATTATTTAAATTTTACATTCGTTTGTAGTATATAATAAAATATATAATGGCGCATGGTTCATATATATATATATATATATATATATATATATATATATATATATATATATATATATATATAATATAAAACTCGACTATATAATATGCTAGTGCCTTTCTTAAAACCCTATATTTAAAAAATATGTGTATAAACCCATATTCAAGTTCTTCTGCACGTACCCCTGCCTGCTTTGCGTTGGCTTGGATATAGTAAGCGTATTTCATGTTCCTAATGGTTTGTGTTGGTTCGTATATATATGTATATATTCATACATTTTCCATTCGTTTTTTAGCTTAGATTATATAAAATTATATATTATTTCATCATGAAATATATCAGATCGGTATTATTAATTTTAGGAAACTTTATTATTTTTTCGATATAATTTTTTTTGGTAATATATAAAATATTGGAGTTCCGTGCTGACTTTATCAATTTAATTTCGAAAATTTTTTTTTATGTTCGTATTTTATCTTACGTCAAAAACTCACAAAATGAATAAAGGCGCAGTTTGGGTTCGCGCCGTACATTTATATTCATTGTTAGTATCGTTGCCTTTCGGTTATGTTATACCAACGGAAGCGACTTTTTAAATTTGACGCTCAAAAGTATTTAAAGCGCATGTGCAAAAATCCTTAAAGTTAAGAATCGTTTAAGCAGCCGATATCGGTGGCTTAAAATTAAGGACTGTTTTGTCTGTTTAAGAACAACCTCGAGCCTCTGGATAACTAGTCCAGTATGCTTCCGCTACACCAAAGACGATTGTGACGTAATAGCCAACTGTTTCATATTATTCTAATTTTTTATTTATTTAGACAGTATTACTTCTGTTGAAGTGATTTATTTATTTAATATTTGTTTATTTGTGTATACTTTCGTGTCAACATAACTTTGTTTGTCCAAATTCCTTTCGGTTACGTATGACAAACTGTAGAAGACTTTAGCGTATACTCCGACAAATTTCATTGTCATTGAATTTTTAATTAAATTAAATACTGATATGAAAAAATTAACTCGTCAACCAGGAATCGAACCTCGGGCCTCTGGATAACGGTGAAATACAATTTGCCAGTTTAAGAATTACTTAAAATTAAGCCTTACTTAAGGTATTACCAAACTATTAATAGGTTGTCAAGAACTTCACGAAATTCACAATATTAGTAAAATGAATCCTCAGAAATCAGCTGATTTTTTTAAAGAATTTATCACCATGGCGTTTTTGAGAATATCGTTATGTAAGTTGGAGAAATTTAACATGCATCTTCATAAACATGGTGAAAAAAAAAGCACGATTCCGACTGTTTTTAATACGAACTCTCTCAATATAGTCCCGGTTGTCCTCAACTCCTTAGAAATACATTTCCTTAAAACTTTGGTAGAATGACCATCGGGTTGTTAACTTTTTTGATCAAATATGCGTAAAAAAGTGCATTTATTTCATGTCCGCAGCAGAAGGTTATAAAATTTAACAGTTTAAAACATTTAACTACGGACCACAAAAGTTCATGTCATTTTTTTAAATGTTATAATCGATTTGTGACTTATTGATTCGGTTTTCGAAAAAATGCTTCGGATAAAAGTTGCCCATTAGAAATATAATAATACTACTAACTTTTATTCGAACACCGAATGAATAAGGCACAAATCAAGTATAAAATTTAATAAAATGACATACACTTTTGTGGCCAATTGTACATTCACAATATACATAAGAACATACCATTATATACAGAAGAAATAAATAATATATTTTTTATAATATAATACGCTTCGAATTATTTGAAAGCTTAAGATTAATTAATGTTCTTAAAATGTATTGTTGCGAAGCTTTTAAAATTTCAACAATAAATCAATTTTATATAAATCTTTATAGAAATTTCTCTTTAAATAAAAAAGACTTGAATATAAGTAAAAATAGAATTCTATAAAATGCTTTTTAAAGAATTACTGTTCTTTATCAAGTTGATATAAAATCATCTTTTTAGTAGACATGCCCCGTTAAAATTCGACACGTAGGAGCTACAGTATATGTAAATATACCAGGGTATATTAAGTTTAGTCCCGACTTTGTAACGCTTGAAAATATTCATCGCAGGCATAAATGCTTGGAATAGGTGTTCGTTCATAACATGACCTAATTCGACCATTTCCGCATGTCCGTCTGTGAACACTCAAAAACTCAAACATGAAAAGAAATAGCGAGGTGAAATGTTGTATGTGTGTTCTAGAGCTAAAAAATAAGATCAAGTTTGAGCAAAATCGCGTCATGTTTGGGTAAAATGGGGAAAAATACCTATCTTTGAAACCAAGATAGAACAAAAATGTAAAGACGAAAAATGTTTCTTTTTTAACAATAAACAACTTTTGTTATAAACTTTTTTTACATAAATTCAAGGTATACCGGGTATTTAAGCAATTAACTCAGTCAGTTGTTATTTACACTTGTTTGTATTTATATTAGTGACATGTTTCAGCTAATATAGCTATTTTCGAACTGAATTCGATAGAATACTTTTGTATATTTAGCGGGTACAAAAATAATTGTACTTCATTATTAGGTATTGTACGACTAATAATAAATAACAATAATCATAATAAATTTGACCTATTTCATTATTGAATGAACTTGAACTTCCGTTCTCCTCATAAATTTCCATGTTATTGTTTGTTTACATAAAATATATTAATTATTTATAAACATGTTCATTTGTATAATTTATTCACATTACATACTTTTGTTACTTTTAATAACTATTTTTATGTTGTTATGTCACAAAACTAACAACCTTTAATTATGTTAACTTACTCGTAAAGTTGTACTACTAAACTATTTATAGATATGGAAGTAGACTGATGATAGTGGACTTAGGATAGTGGGTACATATACAGCTTGTTTTTTAAAATACACCCAATCTGGGAATACTGTATAGTGTATCTACTTCTGTCAATATGTAATGTATTATGATATGGTTTACTTTGTTACACTTAAACAATCAGTATTGTATAATAACATAAATAACTATTATATTATACTTATCACTCTCTAACCACAATCATTTATATATAGTTGCATCTTACTCATGCATGTATACATCGTCGTTATTGTCCATAGTCTGTCGTGTGAGTGTAACGCACAAATCATACAGTGATAGATGCACCACAATGTTGCTATTGTATAAGGTTTAGTGCGTAAGGTTTTTTTTCGTAATACAGGGTGTCCCAGTAATATTTTGGCAAAAAATTCCCAGGTTTTTCCAGGTTTTCCAAACTTGAATTCAAATTTTTCCAGAGCATTTTTTCATATAATATTTTCTTATTGATAGAAAAATTAAGAACAGTATACATTTGTTGATTTATATTCATTTTTTATGGATAATATGATAAAACCTACATTTCACATAACACATAAAATTTTTTAAAAAACCTCAAAACAGATAATTATTAGTAATAATTGTTTAGAAACAAGTTATTTTAAATACGATTATGCGAAATTCCATGAAATTACCAAGAATTTTACGAAATTCTTTGACAATTCCATGACTTTTTCAGAAACTCAAAATTCCCTGACATTTCCAGGTTTTCCAGATTTTCCAGACAACTAGACACCCTGTAATATAGAGATTACTAATCACAAAACAGTAAATGATTTTGGGTGGTAATGATTTAATTTTTTCTATAGTCTATATTTTTTTCAATTTTCAATTAAAATATAAAAAACTAGCGACCCGGCTCGGCTTCGCACGATTATTTACTCATACAAAATTTTAATTAGCTCTCTTATTAACTCTCGTCTTGTCTCGCGACATTACTTATAAAATTCTAATTACAACCGGGATTATTATACATTAATTAAATTTTGTCCAACGTATAATTTTATACACATTTTCGATTTTACTACTTAGATTTAGAACTGGCTTTACATTCAACTTGTACACTCCCGATCATAAAAATTGAACCAATTGAAACAAAGTGTTACGTAATATTATTATACGCGTATATTTAGTAATATAGACGCTAAGAATTTGATTTACTCGGTCAATTACATGAACGGGAATGTACAGTACTTCATGACCAGAGTGACCAAATAAAAATTAGTTTAACAAATAGTGTTTCACGAGGCGAGGCGAGGTTTTGGTATCACCTCGCCTCGCCTCGGTTGGGTTAGCTATCATCCTCGCCTCGCCCGAGGTAAAATTTTTACTACATTTGACTTATTTTGCATGAATGTACATAATATGGTTAAAAAAACTTGTTAGAAAATAAATGTATTTAAAACACGGAATTTAAGTTGCCCTCGACTCGTCCTAAAAAAATATTCTGAAAAAATGAAATTTCGTGATGTTTTAAGAACTATATAAGAGGTTCTATTTTTATACGTAAGAGAAAGATATAACACTTAACATGTATTAACATTACATATATTTTTAAATGCTAACACTGTCACTGACACTGCTTATATAAATAAATAAAAATTTTTTTGTAAATTTGTCTCGGCTGAGGCGAGGTTTTTCTGACCATGTACCTCGCCTCGCCTCCGTTAGTAACGAGGATTAAAATTTTGAACCTCGCCTCCCCTCGCCTCGTGCCTCGTAACCGAGGACCGAGGCGAGGGGAGGTTACCTTGTAGCCTCGGTGAAACCCTAATAACAAATTATGGAAATATCATTTAAGACAAAAAAAAACAAAAATAATTTTGAATTATTTATCATTATTTTTTTCTAGTTTTTTTATTTTTTTATTCTGGTATTTCACAAAAAATATTATAAATGTATAAAATGGCATTTAATACAAAGTCAGCAGTGTCGTAATGATAGCATAAAAAAGCAACGTTTGAATTTCACTATACTTTACATACATACATACATACATACACACATACATACATACATACAATATATATCTTTTGTAACGCCACTGAATAAAAGCGGAATCGTTATGAATGAGGGGAAGTGGTGTCAGGAAATGTTGGCAGTGGTTCATACGGGAAATGAGAGCGCGCTCTATTGTTATTGTATCAAAAGCAATGAATACTCTGGTATAATACATACAGTGTGTTTTAAAAATATGTGCCCAAGAAGTATGTCATGGTTAATCACATCAAAATAAGATAGATCTTGGGGTATATAGATGTATTACACTTCGACCTTATGACCCATTGTGCTCCCTCTTCTTCTTCAGTCTGACGAGATTCGCTTCTCCCATATTTTTACAATAGCCAGGAGCTTACTTATCAGATTTTCCAGAAGGCTCATATATTCGGGGTGAGGTGTAGAGGTAGAGATAGATTGTAAAGGCTGCCCTGGACGGGTTACACTTCGTCCATAAGGTCCATTGTGATGCCTTAGGATGTGAGTGGAGTGGAAGGAATTTGTGAGTACTATGAGAACTATGCCGATATTCATCTGGAGTTCGTGAAGGAAACTGCAGAAAACCTTCTCAAGCATAGCCGGTTACTTCGTTCTTGTCCGTACGCCGTCAAAGAGGGTTACCGCAAATGGGTCTCTAGCACCTAGACCAAGGGGTCCTCTGTGCTGTCCTTGAGAACAACCTGCCACCCGAAGGCAAGAAGTCTCCGGGTAAGGGGTGCTATTTTAAGCAGATGAAGACATAGGATTCTGTCGAGGCCAGACGCCACAGAGAAGGCCCACAACTTCTCCGCCGGGATTTTTCCCAGGATTGATGGATCAAAGGTTTCGAACCCAAACATTCTATACCTGACACCCTGCAAGCTTCTGCAGGTGCATAAAACATGTCTGGAGGTTCATCGTCCTCCATACAGGCCCTACAAGTGGGATCTTCAGAGATCCCCAAGTTATGAAGATGGTAGCGTACTGTCAAGAGCCCCGCCACCCTTCTCAACTGCATTCTATTGAGTTTCAGCCGACCACAGTCGAATGGCCTAGCTGTGCTTATTTTCACAACTTTGTCACATGCCCTGCGCAAAGTCCTAGTAATCGAAATGAGCTTGTCGCAGCCACCCCTTAACTAAGAGTTAATAGTTGGAAATTATGACGCTAGATCAAATCTTTGGTAATTTCGGGATCATCATTATCATTCGAGTAATCTCATCGATGGCCGGATGGGACACCCAGTGTCAGCTGGTTAAATAAATGTGGATGGTATTATTATACAACACTATGCTACAGAATTATAAACCACTATGTATATATATATATATATATATATATATATATATATATAGAATAGAAAGAGCTATAGAGCTATTGGATGTTGTAACATAGGTAGTATAGTAAAGTTACACAACTATACATACTATAGCTATAGTTAGTTAACTGTACGATGAATTTTTTAGCTTAGCGAAGCGTTTCCAACACATTAAATTCAGTTGTTGTTATTTGGTAAATACAATTGAAATTATACATGATGATGATAATGTTGATGAAAATGTAGGACAAACAACATTCAAGATGCAGTCAATCGTAAGTTTTCATTGCAATACAAATTTTTATAATAACTGCTTGCTTGTTCTTTGTTCGTTTTTTTTTTCTATCTATCTTTTGAGAACAAAATTTTTTTATTTATTTCGATTTGCTTAGAAAAAGATAGAACCGGAAAGATGTATTCTCTTTTATTAAAATCATCTTATTCCGCATGATTTTAATTAAAGACTGATATAACAATCTATTTGAGATCGGTCGTCAATAAACCTGCCCAGAGTTTATTTTGATAACATTTTCAATAAATATCTATGGAGAAATTTTTTTACGTATTAAATTGGTAGCATAGGAACAGTGGGAAATATTTAGAAGTCGAACTAAACTTTAGTGGTAAGTTAAGTGGCCATATCGAATGCATAAGAGATAAAGCTAAAGAACTTTGCTGTATGTACGAAGGTGGTGAAAATGATACTGAATATATCTTGACGTACAAATAAGAACGATTAATACGATCGCTAAAAACATTTATAAAGAGATAGTTTGCATATAAAATTTAGCACCCAACTCAGCAGTAAATAATGAACTATGAGAACAAGGCCAATATACTATTAAGAAATATGTTTTATGTTCATCACTTAGCGACATAACCAGTCCAAGCGGTCTAAGGCGTTATGTCTGCGCAGTATGCCTACTTGAAACAGGGAGGTTATGGGTTCGAATCCCGACATCGGCAATGTGTCAATTATTAAGAAAAAAAGGACGGTTAATTGACTAAACTGTCGGCTATGGACAAGAACCGGCTATGCTTGAGAAGGTTTTCTGCAGTTTCCTTCACGAAATTTAATGAATATGGGCGAGATGAGAGGATCATAATAACAGGTAGAGTTCCAAGTTTTATACATTTACGTGGGAAAATAAAACTAGTGAAAGAATATGTGTGATGGAGCAGTGGAGCATTTGTCGGGGTAAAGTCAAGGTACCGCTGACCAACACAGAGATATTCTACACAATTCAAACATCAAATCAGCCATTGGAATTATTAACACCTACGACGATTATTATAGATTATTATAGATTCCTCGCACTGAGCTTTTCATTTTCGATTGACGATAAAGAGTTGGTTGGTCGAACATTCTTTTATGACGAAATTGTGAAGTAAGATTACAATCACTAATAAGCCCAAACAAATATGAAAATTGATTATGATTTTTAACATCTAAAATTTGTATAGATCAAATTAATATTGGCGCCAATATCAGTAAAAAAGTATGAAGCAAAATAATATGAGATTGATTTTGTATAGATAAAATAATATAAGTGAAAGTAATAACTCACATTTGTACACTTCATTGAACAATATGCGTAGGTAGGTACTAGGTAGTAGATAGTAGGTAGTACTATACTACAAATACATAACTCGCTTTCATTATACAACTGGTTTTATAATATTTGGAGCCAAAGACAATTTTACGCATTTATTTTTCACACTACATCAATTTTCTAAATACCATTTCCTTTTTCACATTTCAGAATAGAATAGCTATCTTATAAATACTTTTAGGAGAAGTGGAACGTTTAGAACTCCTAAGCCAAACCTTATTTGCGTCAATAAATGTATTAGTTTAAATTAAGAATGTTGCAGACGTATCTATCTATCTGCAAACGCGAAGCATTTGCATATTTTAAATTAGGAATGTTGCAGACGAATGTATCTGCAAACGCGAAGCATTTGCATATTTTGATATCTGCATTCGTATTCGCGCTTCGTTGCAGATGTTGATTTAATAAAAGGCTAGATTAGGCTACCCACGTAAGATGTTATACTTCTTTTTAAATAACTTATAAGGTCAACAACGCTACTATTAAGACACAAAAGTTTAATAAAATGATATAGCAGTGAACAACTACAATAGAAAAATTATATATTGTATCTAAAACCAATGATTCAACATTTTGCCATGGTAAATTAGGACCAGCATCGCTTCTTTCGTTACTATTAGCGTTTGTAAGACTGACTTTAAATCCATTATTAGAATTAGAGTTAGTGAAATTTATTAAGAACAGGTCAGGTTATCAATTCATACATTTAATATACAAAATTTCCGAGACCATAAAAATGATATTATTGAGAATGTGTCTCGTAATTCGAATATTCTTCTTTTATCAGAAACATGGAGTAATAATGATGAAGATATTCCATTACCTAATTTCAATTGTATAGTCAAATTTCGATGTTCTAACCCTCGCTAGAGGTGTGAAAATATTTAACTTTAAAATCGTAAGGAATAGAAACAAAATTCATAGACAAAAAAAGTTCCTTCTTTAAAAATAAACAACTTGCAAAGCCATTTATTGTACCAATCAATCGTTATACTTTTGTAAGAAACTTGTTTTCTTTACTTCAGTATATACCGAGTATTTAAGCAATTAACTCAGTTGTTATTTTCACTTGTTTTGTATCTTCTATTGAAATGATCAAAATGAAGGAAAAATGTTTGAAAAGTATTAAACGATTGCAAAAATATAATAATAAACTCTTAAAGAGAATTCAATAAAAGGTGAGCTCATGACATTTTCATTGCAAATAATAATAATAACAACAACAACATTATTGGAGGTGTAATCATAATAATAATAATAATAACATTTACCTACTAAAATAGTGTACTATGAACCTAAAAATATACATTCACTCATCAGGTTTGTATTCGCCATTATGTAAAATCACACCTATTATTTAAAAAAAATTTTAAAAACACATCAAAGATTGCGTGCAAAATATACATTAAGTATCTATAATAATAATACCTACATAGTTACTTACTATGTGCCTATACCTACGTTCAACTAAATTGAAAACCAATTACATTGGACCGACCAAGACCTATTATAACATATTTAATGTTTGTATAAAATGCTAAAATTACATAGCATGGTAGTGCGTCTGTCCAAGAGTTTAGGCATCGACGTACCATGTTTATGTAGGCCTCTGTGTCTCAGGAACCAAAAAAGCTACGAAGCTCAAATTGAAAGGTAAAACGTATCGTGAGACCCACCATCTGACGCTACGTATCAAGGTCCAATACTCAAGAGACTATTTTAGGAATTCCAAGGACGAGTGGTCAAATGCTAAACACCGTGATCACAGCAGAAAAAGTACCGCAATAGGAGCTCGGGAAGATACTGATTCAGAATGCAACCAAAAGGCTATCTCTTGATGCACTGAGGCTGAACAAGATGCAACTGCGGAGGGTTACTGGATTTATTACCGGACATTATCCCCTGCGGCGAGAGATAGTGTGGCGAGGAATTAGTGTTTCACAAGGCACGAGGCGAGGTGAGGTTTTGGTATCGCCTCGCCTCGCTTTTTTAACTAACAACCTCGCCTCGGCCGAGGCAGAATGTTGGCTAGCCTCGCCTTGCCTCGGTTGAGTTAGCTATCGCCTCGGCCGAGGCGAGGAAAAATTTTTACTAACTTTGACTTATTTTGCATGAATGTACATAATATGGTAAAAAAAACTTATATATATATATATAAATTTCAGAGACGATGACTTTCGACATGTACTAGGTAGGATCACTGGACATTTGAAAAATATTTGCCAAATAATCTGTCTATTGCTTCATGTATCACTATATATATTTTTTTTTTAAATTTACTTTTTGTAAATTTGCCTTGGCCGAGGCGAGGAATTTGCCTCGGCCAAGGCGATGTTTTTGGAACAATATACCTCGCCTCGTCTCGGTTAGTAACGAGGATTAAAATTTTTAACCTCGCCTCGCCTCGGGCCTCGTAACCGAGGGCCGAGGCGAGGCGAGGTTACATCGTAGCCTCGGTGAAACACTACGAGGAATAAGAAACATCCAGTCACATTATCTTTACAATATATTCAGTGCATCTCACCCCGAATACTCAGTGATCGTCATCAATATTCTAGGGTACTTCTAGTGGTTCTAGAAAGTGGTGAAAACCTAGAAAATGGTAAGAGATAGAAGAAAAGTTTACAGATGAAAACTCTTCCTTTTCTGAAAAGAAAGAACTTTTTTATTTGAAAGATTTTTTCATAAAATTTATAGATTTACCATAATTTCTGTTCAAACATTGTCAATAATTATTAGGGATGGGTCAGAAGCCGCTCTAGTGACCCAGTATTAATACGATCAGAATGAAAAATCTTATTTTTTTGTTACTAATATTTACAGTTTAAGATTGATAGCAATATTTTATGTATACGATAACGTTGCCCCTTTCACAATTTTGTTTTCGGTTGGATTCATTTTTCTTCAACTATTATATTATGCTAAAGAAAATAACAGTTTCGTTTGTAATTTGTTTCACAATTTTATTCTGATCAAAATGAAATGTTGTATCTGATATGATTTTGGTATTTGAAAGACCAATTTTATAAATAAATAGCATATAGGTCAAAAAGAGAAGGGGGGGGGGGCATATAGAAAGGAGAAAACACAAAATATAATATGTCTCTCAAAATATTAGAACAATCGAACAATCTAGAGAAGTAAAGTTGTAGAAAATCATGTTTGGTACAATTCATTAGCGAATCAAATTCAATTCCTAAATAGTCCTTAAATGTATTTATATATAAACATACAGTACTAGGCAACTAGTCCAAGTAGCCGAGTGGTCTAAGGAATCGAATCCCGACATCGGCAGTTTGTCAGTTATTAATAAAAAGGGCGGTAAATTGACTAAACTGTCGGCGTTTGGACAAGAACGAAGTAACCGGCTATGCTTGAGAAGGTTTTCTGCAGTTTCCTTCACGAACTCCAGATGAATATCGGCATAGTTCCTATCATAGTCGGCTGCAGCCGCATATCCTACCGATTCCTAGTCTATACACAAAAATTCTTTCCACTCCACTCACATCCTTAGGCATCACAATGGACCGCATGGTCGAAGTGTAGCCTGTCAAGGGCAGCCTCTAGAGGTAGAGATAGATTGTAAAGGCTGCCCTGGATGGGCTACACTTCGACCATAAGGTCCATTGTGATTCCTTAGGATGTGAGTGGAGTGGAAGGAATTTGTGAGTAGATAGGAATTGGTAGGATATGCGGCTGCAGTCAACTATGATAGGAACTATGCCGATATTCATCTGGAGTTCGTGAAGGAAACTGTAGAAAACCTTCTCAAGCATAGCTGGTTACTTCGTTCTTGTCCATACACCGAGAGTTTAGTCAATTAACCGCCCCTTTTTTTTTAATTTTTATAATTAACAAACTGCCGATGTCGGGATTCGAACCCATAACCTCCCAGTTTCCAAGTACTGCATACTGCGCAGACATGACGCCTTAGACCGCTCGGCTACTTGGCTGGTGGGCAGCCTCTATAATCTATCTATCCATACTACTAGCCAGCCTGTGTGAAATAGACAAAGAATTGACAAATTAAAACCGATTGAAAAAAATATCAATTTCCAACGTGTGAAATTATCCATTCAAAACAAAGATAATTATGAAATCGCATAATTGAATAATGACTTGTTTGCAAATATTACAGTTACACAGCATCCAAATCCAACAACCCTTAAAAAAATGCGATGTACCAAATCAACCAACACATCTGATTGTGTTTTCATGATCATTGTGTGTCATATAATACATCGTACAAGTACATCATCAGTAGTACTAGTAGATAGGCATACTGCGATATACATTTTATATATGTCTATCTCCGTGATGCTGAAAGAGTGTATCAGCTTTAATATAGAAATGATAGTTAGCTGGGTCGGTCCCGGGCGTAGGGGCGGCACACCCAACCAACAACGGTGGCAGCAGTATATATAGAACCACCGCCACACTGCGACACAATGACCGAGCGGCAGCGTGTGGCGGGCTAACCACGACCGCCCTAGACAGTCTTTCCCTTATCAATATATATATTATATATATATATATATATATATATATATATGTATATATATATATATATATATATATATATATATAAGGTGGCGCGAAAGTACCTTCATGGTCGAGGCAAGAAAAACGAAGTGAAAATAACAACTGAGTTAATAATAATCAGAAAAAGGGGTACCGCATACGGGTCTCTAGCATCTAGACCAAGGGACTCTTTGTGCTCTCCTTGAGAACAACCTGTCACCCGTAGGCGAAACGCCTCTGGTAAAGAGGTGCTATTTCAAGCAGATGAAGCAATAGGATTCTGTCGCGGTCAGACGCCACACAGAAGGCCCACAACTTCTCCGCCGGGATTGCACCCAGGATTGATGAGTCCAAAGTTTCGGATCCAAACATTCTATATCGGTCACCCAGCAGGCATATAACATGTATGTAGGTTTCATCGTCCTCCATACTACAAGTGGGATCATCAGAGATCCAACTACTCATCAAAGTCCCAGTAATCGAGATGAGCTTGTTTCAGCCACCCCTTGATTCGGTAAATTACGGAGCATCTTGCTATGGGAATGATTGGCTCCGGTGAAAGGGGTGCTTGAGTTAGTAGCGGTATCGCTTCTTCATTAAATTATTATTATAATTTTGTTCATCATTTTTATCTGTTGCATAACAACTATAACTTCTTTCTATTATCACGGTTGCTTTGAATGTTAACAACCATGGTAATTTGCATATAAATAATAATAATAATAATAGGAGATGCCTTTATTGCTTTCAGTACCGATGAAGACGCACGTCAAGCATTTAATATAAATGATGAACAAAATTATAATAATAATTTAATGAAGAAGCGATACCGCTACAAGTTAATAGCTTAAATATCCGGTATATACTGAATTAATGAAAAAAATTTATAATAAAAGTTGTTTGATATTTATCATTTCTGCAGGCTGATATCGCTCTATATCGAAACTCCCAAGTATTTACTATAATCTAAAAAAGAGAAACTATGCAACACCCTGTATATATGTATATATACGAGTATGTCGTATCTACCAAATATATATTATTATGTAGTAGATATGTACAAAATATTCATTTGTCCATTATATCAAGTAACCAAATCTCGACTGAAACTCAATTACTCTACATATCACACAGAACTGAGTCAGTCACATGGTCTGCTTTCTGCCTCGGCCCGGTTGGTTTCTGTTGTTTGCTATTAGATGTTATCAAATGAAATGTTTATTCAAAATTTGTATGAAAAACAAAAATTATATATATAATATTGTTTAAATTATACATTCGAGTAATGTTTCTCACACAAATTCGTTCGTTCATATTTACTTTCGCGACATCATGATGATTTTCTGGAAATAAAAATTTACGTTATATTTCTCTCAAAACATTGACATGTTTTTTATATCAAATAAGTTCGTACCCATTCGTGTGTTGTTTGAAATTTATCTCGATATTAACTCGAAAACTATTTTATATACTTTGCCTTTTCATTATTTCAGTTTCGGATAGAATATATCGTTATGTGGGAGGTTTGTCTTCCAAGAAGAAATCTACGCCATACTGGCTTGCGTATGTGAGAACTTACGTAGAGGCTACATAAACCAGAACGTATGTATTCTTTCGGACAGTCAAACTGCTTTAAAAGTCTTGTCTGGAACTTAGGTTACCTCAAGGGTAGTCAAGGATTGTCTGGAGGAACTTCTGAAACTGGCCAAACGGAACAATGTTAAATTGGCCTGGGTGCCGAGTCATCTAGTGGTTTCGAAGGAAACAAAATATCAGATACCTTAGCACAGAAGGGAGTCCTTCATAAGCCCAAAACCTATTTTAGGAATTTCATGGACTACATGTAAACATGTGATCATCGAGTGGTCAAATGCTAAACACCGTAATCACTGCGAAAAAGTACTGCGCAAGAGCTCGGGAAGGTACTGCTTCAGAGTGCAACAAAGAGGCCATCTCTCTCTCTCATGCACTGAGGCTGAACAGGATGCAACTGCGGAAGGTTACCGGATTCATTACCGAGCATTATCCTCTGCGAAAGCATCTGCGCAGAATAGAGACGTCATAACGGGTCCATTATGTGCAGATTGTGAAACTTCCAGCCACATAATGTTTGACTGCGAACCTCTAGGTTACAGCAGATAAAGGATATTCGGTGCATCTCACCCCGAATATATGAACCTTCGGGAGGACCTGATAAGCAAGCTCCAGGCTATTGCCAACATATGGGAGAAGCGAATCTCTTCAGACTGAAGTGGAAGGGGGAGCACAATGGGCCATAAGATCGAAGTGCAATAATTTTTATCCCGATATTAATCAATCAATGTGGGAGGTTCACTATATTTTTAGATTTCTGTCTACCAACGTCACGATTTATCTATGTGTGCTTAGAATTAAGCAAATTTTCTTTCATAAAAAAAAATCATCCCCAGATGTGTTTGATTTTTTATATCAAGCATTTGATGTCACAGAATGTTATCAATATTCAGACATCACTTATATGTCAAAGTAAGTAAACGCTAGTCACTTCCGTTGGTATAATATAACCGAAAGGCAACCATACTAACAATGGTTGATAAATAGACGTTATAGTTAACAAAAACAATTCTTAAAATAAAAGTTAACAGTAAATAAACAAAAATAAAACAACGACATCAAAATATAGTGAAAGATCATATGCATTGCCCTACCATAACATCTAAGGTAGCTCAGTTGGTAGATCATTGGTCTAGAATGCCAGAGGTCGTGGGTTCGATCCCCATCCCTAGATGTGTATGATTCTTCATATAAAGCATTTGATAACAAAGAATGTTATAAATATTATACTATATATCACTCCCACAATGAAGATGGATCTAATGACAGCTCATATGTTAAAAACCATCAAGCCGTTTAGGCTACAGAGCGTGCCAAAGAAATAGACAGACTTAATACATTCGAAGAATAATACTCTCTTTCTGGGGCAGTCGGATAAAAACAAAAGACTTTGCTACTTGACAGTGAAGAATTTTGTTAAAATTGGATTAGTTTTACTCTTTGGTATTTAAACCATGATAAGCTTGATAATGAGTATCAACTGTTTTTTCGACCACAGTGAGATTTATATTCGTACAAAAATGAAATAAAGTTTTTAGCTACAAAAATTTTCTTGTATTTCGATTGAAAAAACGAAAACTTTTCTCTGTGTACACAAAAGCTCTACGAAAATATAGAAATAAAATTGCATTTGATTGATTTTAGTTGAAAACAGACAGACAGACACACATACGATCGAAGTACAGAAAACATTATTTATAAAAATGTATTTTATTTTAACATTTCAGTCCTTCCAATGGATAAATATTATGATCATTATATTTTGTTAGTCCAGGACACTTCATGTACTCTACTTGGAGCTGTGAGGTTGCAAGTTCAAATCTCAGCAGTGGCAGTTTGTCAAATATAATTAATGGGGCGGATAATTGACTCGTGTATAGACGAGAATGAAGTAACCGGCTATGCTTGTGAAGATTTTCTGTAGTTTTCTCCATGAACTCTATATGAATAGTTCGGCATAGTTCCTATCGCAGATGGCTGCAGCCGCAAAACCTACCAATTCCTAGTCTTCATACAAATTCCTTGTCCTCACTGTGGAGTCTCAGAAACGAAGGTAAAACCTTATTATTCTTAGATATACCGTCTTTTTGGGCAGCTTTGCTAATAGAGAATCAATATTAATATTATTTACTATAATAACTACACAATGCTTCATAAAGAAATAAAAATAATGGGAGTACTCTGTAGTCTGTAGGGTAATGAATATTAATATTATAAATTAAGTGGGCATCACTACATCCCCACTCTTAAATGGCATCAAACAAACATCAATTTATATCATATCATAGTCAGATATTTGTAAGTATGAGTATGTATGTATGGTTTTATAGTAAATATTTTATTTATTTATTTACTATTAGAAATGCTTTTGAAAACAGACTGTATAAAACCTTCATAGCTCTATTTCCTTGTTGCGAGGAAACTCGCTAAAATGTGATCTGATGAAAAGTATTTGTTAGATCAACGCCGTGCCGTCTCCTCCTGGTCTAATCGTCTGTATTTGCAGCAAGAGTAGCAATGACTGATGAATTATTGATAAAAAACTATCTATTTGTTTGAAAGTTGGAAACGATGGTATCAAACACACAACACGTAGCTTGTAGTGTTGTATAGTCAAGAATTCATCAATCATTCATATAATGACACTTGTATATGATGGTTTTGTAGACTAAGATGATGAAGGTGTCGTCAAATAATATTTAGTTTAGAAATTTTTATTTATTTAATGAATTCTGTTACTCTTTCAAATTTAATTATTGAATGAGAACTCTCTTCTGGGTTTGTGCTATAATTTGTGATGAATAGAACAGAAATTGTTTAAATACAATGTGCGTAATGAAAAAACAAATATATTTGCGTTACACTGGTGATCTGTTGAACCTTTTTTGTGTAGCAAAATACCGACAGATTTCAATCGCTAATAATTTCGAGATTAATATATGTTTACAATGGTTGACCCCAACCAGTCCAAGTGGCCGAGCGGTCTAAGGCGTTATGTCTGCGCAGTATGCCTACTTGGAAACTGGGAGGTTATAGGTTCGAATCTCGACTTTGGTAGTTTGTCAATTATTAAGAAGAAAAAAAAAAGGACGGTTAATTGACTAAACTGTCGGCGTATGGACAAGAACGAAGTAACCGGCTATGCTTGAGAACGTTTTCTGCAGTTTCCTTCACGAACTCCAGATGAATATTAGCATATGAATATTAGATGAATAGTCGGCTGCAGCCGCATATCCTACCAATTCCTAGTCTATACACAAAAATTCCTTCCACTCCACTCACATCCTTAGGCATCACAATGGACCTTATGGTCGAAGTGTAGCACATGTCCAGAAAATTTTACAATGCAGACCTGAAGAACTGCATCTTTCTTCTTTTTAAAATAGTTCGGGATCTTATTACTACCCTCAAAACATTTCTTTTCTGCTATCTCAACATTCAATTAAATTTCCAATTAAAGCTCCTTAAATCGCGTTTATTTTTTTAACTCAAAATCGACCATTAATAATTATTATGGCATGGAATAAATTTGTCTAAAATATCAATAACATTTTGTTTCACTTATAGAGAATTGTACAAAATTTTCTTGTTGAAATGTGTTTAAAAACTACATAACACTCGCGTAAGTTTGTTTTACAAAATTAGAACAAACATACATTATGCCGCCGTACGCCATTGAAAACAAAAAACCTACTTTTAAATAGAACTTTTGATAGTAATGAAAGTACTTATAATAAAAACTAGAACAGATTTAACATAGAAATATATATATTTGTTCATAGAAAACATTCTAGTAGGCGATATACTCGTAATATACGTGTACATCGCTTTAAGTCCGAATATACACCACATTTCAGAGATGGGATAAAATCATAAATATCCAGGTTGTGAAGCTAGTGCCCCAGTTAAGGGTGCCGCCCTCCTTTTGAAATACACACACATATACATACACATTCTACAAGCACATCATCCCTTCTCATATTTACGATAAAACTATGTTATTTTTTACAAGCAAAAAAAAAAAACATTTTTCATCATTGACAACACGTAAATTACTATAGAATATCGGATAAGAGAAAATTTCGTCTTTTCAAATAGCACGTTCATATTTTCTTGCGAAACAAATTTCATTTATTATGAATTTCTGAAAAAAAAAAATTATTCAAAACATATACATGCAAGTAATTGGTCTAGTAAATATAATACTATCGTAGCATATTAATATTGTGACTTAAGCTGCTATTGTTTTGACTAGTTCGTCTATTCTACAACAGAAGATCCATCTACTTCATAAAAATCTACAGACTGACTGACAGTCTAATGTACAGCCTAAAGCGGTGGTTCAAAAAGCAGGCAATTTTGCATAGAAGGTCCTTATATACCGTAGCTCAGCATTAAAAAAGGATTTTTGAAAATTCACTCCCTAAGGGTGTTCGACAGATAGATTGTAGAGGCTACCCTGGACGGGCTACACTTCAACCATAAGGTCCATTGAGTCCAATTTTTTTGTGGAGATTAGGAATTGGTAGGATATGCAGCCTACTATGATAGGAACAATGCCGATATTCATCTGGAGCTCGTGAAGGAAACTGCAGAAAACCTTCTCAAGCATAGGCGGTTAATTCGTTCTTGTCCGTACGCCGACAGTTTGTCAAATAACCGCCTCCTTTTTTTTTCTTAATAATTGAAAAACTGTCGATGTTGGGATTCGAACCCATAACCTCCCAGTTTCCAAGTAGGCATACTGCGAAGACATAACGCTTTAGACTGCTCGGCCACTTGGACTGGTCGCTAAGGGTGTTAAATAGGGGATGCAAGTTTGTATGGAAGTTTATCAAGTTATATATACGTAATACGTAACCGAAAGGAATTTGGACAAACAATTGTATGTTGACACGAAAGTATACACAAATAAACAAATATTAAAATAATAATATCACTTCAACAAGAAGTTTATACTGTCTAAAAAATATATAAAAAATATATATATATAAAAATTAGAATAATATGAAAGGGTTGGCTGTCACATCACAATCGTCTTTGGTGTAGTGGATGCACACTGGACCGGTTATCCAGAGGCCCGAGGTTCGATTTCTGGTTGACGAGTTAATTTTTTCATATCAGTATTTAATTTAATTAATAAATTCAATGACAATGAAATGTGTCGGGTATACGCTATAGTCTTCTACAGTTTGTCATACGTAACCGAAAGGAATTTGGACAAACACTTGTATGATGACACGAAAGTATACACAAATAAACAAATATTAAAATAATAATATCACTTCAACAAGAAGTTTATACTGTCTAAAAAATATATAAAAAATATATATATATAAAAATTAGAATAATATGAAAGGGTTGGCTGTCACATCACAATCGTCTTTGGTGTAGTGGATGCACACTGGACCGGTTATCCAGAGGCCCGAGGTTCGATTCCTGGTTGACGAGTTAATTTTTTCATATCAGTATTTAATTTAATTAAGTTATATATACACAAATTCAGAAAACAAATCATGAATTTAGATAATGGACCAAATCCAAATTCTGTTTTAATAAAATTAAACCATTTTCAAAATTAATACCCGAATATCAAGGTTAGCTGCTTCAACACCCTAACGCTATTGACACATAACAAAACCACATGGTCAAAAAAGGATTACCGCTAATCGACACAGTTGATAGGTAACACACACATAGATAACACACCTAATTCTTTAATTGGTCAGTTAACTCAAGTAATCCCTTAGTTAATTTTAAATCTTAGTGAGACACGCACTAAATTAGCAACGTGTAACATATCTTTGACTCCATATATCCCGGAGATAGTTACGATTAGCTAATTCATACTGATGATGACAACTTTGTTCTAGGAATTCGGGCAAAATTTCAAATTTAATTTGAGGTGAGCATCGGTTTCTAGATTGAAATATGTGATCAATTTATGATTCGGAGAATCTTTTAAGAGAACGTTTTTTTTTTTTTAATTCTTGAATAAGACACAGATAGCCTTGATTTCAAAATCAGACCATGTTTGGGCAAAATGGACAAAACAGTCTATCCATGAAACCGTCAGAGATAGAACAAAAATTTAATGACAAAAAATATTCGTCAGTTAAAAATAAACAACTTTTGTTAGAAACTTTTTTCCCACAAATTCAGTATATACGGGGTAATTAAGCAATTAACACCCAGTTTGTTGTTATTTTCACTTATTTATTAGAAATTTCATGTGACTGGGTATATTTGTACCGATCGAACACCCTGTATAGAGATAAAAACTAAATTCTAGTCACATAGTTTTAAATAAAATTAGAAAGATCAAATGTGTCTATGTCTTTCAAGTGTATATAAAAACTGTACATCGATATGTCTAAGATAGATTCTAAGAGAAAGAATGCTAAATAAAATTTTCATTTCACATCATGATGACACGATGATATTCTTCTAACTTCGTTTTTTTTTTAAAAAGTTCAAAAGCATTTTATCAACGTAAAGGATAACCTAATTCTATTACAAACACTATCACGTATACGCCACGATATACACCGACAAACCAGATGTTTACATAAAAAATAGGTTTCCATTAAAAAAGCATACAAAGAATTGTATTAGCTTCTGAAAAAATATACATATAGAATGTAGAGGGAAAAGTATAATGGCAAAACATTATATTCTAACCATCATTAAAAGGGTTTGCTGTTGTATAGTCAATGTTTATTCTGCATTATGACTGTGGATCAGGCTGCTATGTACATATGAAAGTTCCAACCATTAAGGATGTTCCAACATACTACCACTTTTCGACAAATTTTGCTCATTTTTTGTTCACAGGCTAAAAATAACGTTTTCTAATAAATCCCGAAGTTTCAGAATTTTTTCTTTTTAGTCAAGCTAACTAAAATTAATACATTTTACTAGAAAATACATGGCAAAGGTTTAGTTCATGCCAATCATCCGCAGAGAGTAGCCACAAAAATCGTAAAATAAGGACTAAAAAATTAAATTTCCAGGTCTATAAAATTGAATCACATCGTCATCAGATTCACCAGATTAATAAAAAAATCAATTTTTTGACTCTCACAGCTAAATTTTGTGCAATTTTAATGAAGGATATAATAAATAGAATCATCGAATACTTCGATGATTGTTGACCTAAATTATATAGATGATTTTTTAGCGGAGAAAAATTTCATCCTAAATAAAACCGAAATTCAATAAAAAAAAATTTTGTTCCTGATTTGGATAAAACACACTATATAAGGTAAATTTAACCCAAAAAACAGGAAAATCGTATTCATTTGACGATCTGGTGAGCGATTTACGAGATATCGCCGAAAAGCGAATAAAAGAAGACTTAAATCGTACAAAAGTGAAAATATCTCAGAAACTATCCATTTAACCATCAAACCAACTAAATTTTTGTGTTTTTTGGATCCCAATAATCTTAAAAACTAATTTTCATTGAAATCGAAAACTAAAAATTTTCAATATTTTGTTAGATTTTTTCTAAAGGGCCTTAGAAAAATTTTATGAAAAAATTTTTTTGTTTCCAATTTCGATAGAAATCAGTATACAAGATAATTTTGATCCAAAATGTTCAAAAATCGTGTTCAAACCGCGATTGGATGCATTGTTTTCATATCATTTGCATCTCAAAAACTAATAGATATGGAGAGCCGTTGTACTCGCCATCTCAAAAACCATTCGACCTATCTCTATTTATCCTAAAAAATTGAATTCCTAGAGTGAACATTAGTAGATTTGAAAAAAAATTTCATCAAAATCGGACAAAATATGCCTGTGATAGACCAAAAACGACTTTTTCGATTTTGATGACGTCACCAGATTCAAAAAATCAATTTTTTTACGATCACAGCCAAACTTTGTCCGATTTTAATGACAATTTTTTTGATACCCATTATTTTTGGGGTATTCTTTTCATTTTTACAATGTAGGAATTGTATAGCGCTTATAGGTTTTGAAATACAAGTCTTATGTACAGACCATTTCAAAAACCAATAAATATCTCTAGGTTTTTCTATCAAAATTGGATTACATGAGTGAAATTGAATAAATTTGAAAAAAATTTCATTAAAATCGGAAAAAAATAACCAAGATTGACCAAAAACCCAATTTTCTGATTTTCACACCTAAATTTTGCCCATATATATGAAGTTATTCGTCTTAGGTGTCAGAATAGGAATAATATATTGGGCACGCATTTTAATTTTAGTTGATATTTTTCAACTAAACAATTACTTTTTAAACATTATATTATCGAATGATAATTAGTGAGAACTCTAGGTTTTTGAAATAAACTTTGTGAAACTGTCACCAAATTAGTAACAAGTAACATATCCTGCGACAATATAAGAGTAATTTTAGTAAGAGTAAAACTAACAGGAAAAAATGTGAATGAAGGAAATTTTAACAAGAGCAATTTCAACATAATTTAAAATTTGTTATATTTTAAATCTAGTATATTTTAATCTAGTTAATTTTCTATTTATTTTTATTTTTGTCTATTGATCTCGACTTTATATCTATTTCTAATTGTCAAAGAGTAAAGTACGACTAGCTTATTTATACTGATGATGACTACATTGTAGTCGAAATACGTATTTATAATACAAAAAACTGATCTAGGTAAAGGGGACGAATTTGAAATTTTAATTACTTTTTAGTTGGCTAAATTAGATTTTCCATGACCATAAACAAAATTTCATGATATTTTTAGGTTTTCCCTGACGGGTATCAGATCTCCGGAGAACTACTGTCCAACTTAGTGGTTCGTATACAGACCGTTTCAAAAATCATTTCTAATAGAGAATCAATGTTAAATAAATAAATAAAATATTTACTATAAAACCATACATACACATACATACTAAAACTGAATGTCTGGACTGGAATATGGGGTGACCATATTATAGGATCATTCTTCATTGACGGATCTTTAGATTCTCAAAGATCCGTCTTTGAGAATCTAATTTGTACGAATTTGAGTTTGCTACGAAATAATATTTTGCCAACTGTTAGAACTCTTCCAACAAGATGATTGCCCTGCCAACAATGCCATCATAGTACGGCTGTTCCTGGAACAAACTTTCCAGGAACGTCTTATATAAGAATTCTTATAAGAATTGTTGACAATTGTGATATTTTGTTACGAGTATCAGCATTTGTTTCATATCTCCGGAGAACTATTTTTGTTCAAAAGAGAGTCCCAATCAATACGTGTACACTTGGAATGTGTGACTTACTGGTTCATATAAATTGCATTTGACTGTACACATTATTTCTACTACACACATAAATAATTGATATTCTCAACTCATATGATAATGGACTTTGTGAGCTGCTCTCACAAACTTTTGTTAGCGGGTAGTGAAGAAGAAACTTAAAGAACATTCAGTCAGCGTGTGCAAAGCGAAGAGAATGATAAAATGTGGTTCTGTGATTTAACGATCCTCTGTTCACATCCTTCTTGCTGGAAAATGAATATATAAGATATATGTCTTGCAATTACTGACCTCTATATATACAGACTGTGTGGAAAGCTTTTCCAATAGAGAATCAATGTTAAATATTAATTATTACTGGCTGGTCATGTGGTTACTGTGTGTAGTCAGTCAGTACATATGTAATGAGAGTAGATTAAATATGTTCATTGAATTCTTAACTTTAATATGTGCATCACAAAATCCCCACTGTTAAATGACAAACAAACAACCATACGCATACAGTATACCAATACACTATCCAGATGTTTGTATGTATGAGATGACTACTCTCATTACGTGTGTACTGACTGACTCCACACAGTAACCACACGGCCAGCTAGTAATAAATAATATTTAACATTGATTCTCTATTGGAAAAGGTTTCCAATACACACGGTATATATATATATATATATATATAGACTGATGTGTCTTTATAGGCGTAACAGAAAAAGTAAAGCATACATATGACAGCCATCTACCTATCAAGTGGCGAGAACTAAATGTAAAACCGGGCATACACTCTTTTGAATGACAATTTTCTTGATTAATATTCAACAGTGATGAATGATGATTACGGTACGGTGTCGTACACCTATCAATTAATAATCAATCAAATTTGAAAAGCAAAAATGTTGCAGTTGAATCCTATAATAAAAACAGCCCTTTGTGTAACTCACTAACTCACTCACTGACTTATTCACGTATACAAATTCTAACCCACTTTTTGATACTCCCATAAATGGAAAAAAACTCTAAAAATTACCTGTTTTTACTTCTATTCATGCTAGACGGGTGCAGTTTTTTGCATTATGTAAAGGACGCGGAGCCAAGATCGAAAGCCGTCCCGAGGGTCAAAAGAAGCCACCCACTACGAGCAGAGCGAGACAGACCTTATATATAATTAGACTTAAATGTGTTGATTTTCTTTTTAGCGAAATTCCTCCAAAGGAAATGCAGTAATTGTTTTTGTACCGATGATAGAATTTCGTAAAAATTTCTTCAAATGTTCATCGATCCTACTTATTGTTAAAAATTTTTTTATATATGTACACTTCCGTTCAAATAAATTGAACCACCAGTAAGTCACATTCTAAGCATGTATACTACTAAATATATGTATATTACATACAGTAACGCTTATAATGTTTCAACTGGTTTAACTTTTATGAACAGGATTATATATATATATATATATATATATATATATATATATATATATATATATATATATATATATGTATATATATATATCTATTGGAATGAAATTTGGTATTTGAGGGCGCTGTCACCCATTCCCAAACGGATGGCACCGGATAAGGTTAGCCCCCCTACCTAGCTACGCCACTGCGGGTAGTCAGCGGTGCCTGCAACCATCAAATTATTCCAATTGCTAAACTATAAGATAGTCAGTCTTTTATATGGAAGTGAGTGGTTCCACCATCGCTATAGCATCAACATAGCCGGTAGTATCCCCAGGACATATCTTATATATAAACATACATATTTCACACAATATATAATACAAGCACACCATATCCAACTTATGCATTACACATTACACAGGAACAAACGCATGCTGTTTTAATATCAGAAACATTCAAACATTCTATTTCAGATATTCCATACAAAACCTCATCATATCATCATATCGTCTTTATAACGAGTAACACACCCACCACCTATCAACAAGTACCACCATCGAACAATTTAGAATTATTTATTTCGTTTACCACAGTCCTGTTATATAAACTATCAAAAGAAACTAATTGAATGGGGAATTGTACTGGACGTCATCAAAATTGATTCTATTTTTAATAAATAGTACGGAATACCAGTGTAAGTGGTCGAGCGGTCTAAGGCAATATGTCTGCGCAGTATGCCCACTTGGAAACTGGGAGGTTATGGGTTCGAATCCCGACATCGGCAGTTTGTCAATTATTTTTAAAAAAAAAGGGGCGGTTAATTGACTAAACTGTCGGCGTATGAACAAGAATGAAGTAACCGGCTATGCTTGAGAAGGTATTCTGCAGTTTCCTTCACGAACTCCAGATGAATATCGGCATATTTCCTAGTAGTCAGCTGCAACCGCACATCCTACCAATTCCTAGTTTACACACAAATTCCTTCCACTTCACTCATATCCCACATCCTGAGGCATCAGCCCCTACAATCTATCTATCTATGGTACGGAATTGCAAACAAATTTGCTTGCTTTGAACACAGGACGAGAAAGTAATCTGTTTTGTCTTATTTGTTGAAAGAAACAACTCTCGTCGAGAAACAGATAAATCTTACCACACAAAAATTTCTATTTCGGGATAGAAATTTCGGGTTTTCAGACTTTACCCTTTTGTCTGGGCACTACATCCAACTGTATGCCCACTATCAACTTTAAAGGATATCGATACGTATCACTAAGGATTTTATTACCAACGATTTAGGGACGTGGTCTCATTTTTTAATTCAAATATCTTTTAAACTCTGTATTCCTTAATAATGACATGAGAAAACCGTACGTTAAAATAATGAAATCTTTCTATATTCGAAAACTCAGCTCTGAATCTATTTGGTTTAGATGTTAAATGGGCCTTTCTTGTTTGTATAGTTCACTGAAGTACGTGTGATCACGCCCTCTCAAACTTGGCCATACGCACTTTTGTGCTGTATGATTCGTCACGGATTAATTATTATAAGGGCGACGTCGAATTGATATGAAAATAAACGTATCAGGAAATAGTTTGAAAATAAATATATTTTTGAAGAAGGTTTAAACTTAAAATTGAATGAATATTTGATTTGCTAGTGATCGAATAATTAAGTTACAGTAGGACTCCCAATTATATGGATCGCTTTGAGGAAAAAATATGTTCTTTGCTAGCAACGAGTGTTGGGAAACATTCAGGAGTGATTATTTGCGAGAAAGTAAAAACTATAGCCTAAAAAATTAACAGTTTATCTTCATTTGAAGCGATCCGCATCGACTCCGGTCCCAATTAGTGCGGATAATGAATACAAGGTTTCCAAATTAACAAAACTATTTTTGAATGAACATGATAGTACCGTAATAACGACTGAGCGGATACAACGTCCTTAAATCTTATAGTAATACTTTCTTATAATACATTGTCTATCTACAATGGTACATGAAGAGTATTGTTAAAATGCAAGATAATCCACCTACCCCTCTTTCGCTTCTTATTACTGTAATACTAGATTATAGTAGAAAGTTCGCCGCAAGTTCATTTTACAATTGATAACTATAGTATTTTATTTTATTTCTAATTAAGATGTAATTACTATTTTCTCACTTTAAATAATAATCAGACAATGAACGCATTCATTATTCAGCCAACATTCATTGTTACTTAATCACTTTTATTTGATTCGATGTTAATTATTATATTCATGAAACAGATATAAATAATTGCATTCAATTGTAAATGTAATTCAATCAATCAAACTCCGATGAACAATTTATATTCTAATCAATTTATTTAAGAAGATATTTTGTTCATAAAACTAAATAAAAAAATTCCAAAAAGGAAGATTTTGAGATGTATTTTATTTTATTAAAAATATCTATAAAAAAATTAGTAATTCCATAATTTCATCACTAATTTTCCTTGCCTTTATTGATTGTCCTCTTGGAGGACCAATAATAATTTTATTATTGAAAAATATTATTTTAAACTAGATGAGAATGTCCAAAATAAATCTCAGTTTAAAATATGCAATAAAACATCCTCTCGCAAGGGCCGTACAACCACATAAAACATCCGTACAACCACTTTTTGAGGAATCATCTAAAGTCAATGCACCAAGAGTAGTTTGGCTTGTTTAGCGTGGGATTAATCTATGAACCTCTGCGAAACAAGATGGACTCTGAAAAGACAGCAACATTGCTCTTTATCTATTACTTTTAGGCGGTTTTTTCAGGTGCTGTAACTGTTGAACAAAAAGAGCTACAGTGTTGATATTTCGAATATACAAACTTTACGGAATTATAAGATTAAATATAATGCACCAAATTTTAAGTTTTAATACTAAAAATTTGATTATAATATAAAGATTATTAAAAATTATTACCCTCTTTTTCCTTTATTCATGTACACTCCCGTTCATAAAAATCGAACCACTTGAAACATTCGAAGTCTTATTGTTTGGAATATAATTAGTAATATATAAGCTTATTATGTGATTTACGGGTGGTTCAATTTTTAAGAACGTGAGTGTAACTAAAATAAGTATCTTTTTAAAAAAAACGGGATGTGAGCCTTAAAATATCCGTATCCGCAGATGTCCAAATTTTCGCATTCGCAACATCCCTTAAGAAAAAAAGTTCATATGCTGCTTTAATTTCTATTATTTTTTAGCAAATCTTCATTCTTAAGAAAATTTAGCTACCGCGATTGTACCGAAGAAAGCATATCAGAAATTATCTTTCCTAATATCCATGGAACCAACCTAATAAATCTATACACATCCATAGCATCTAATATAATATATAGCCCTGACTGACTGACTCATGTATACAAATTCTAAGGCACTTCTAGCCATGCTAGAAAGATGCGGTTTTTTGCATGCGACGCGAAATTGATTGAAACCGACTCTACTATTATAAAATTTTAAATGTCTGTTTATTTGTTTGTTTCGTTTGTTCGATCATCACGCAAAACTACTGGACCGATTTTGCTCTTGCCGGGTATTTACACAATTAACTCATTTGTTATTCTCACATGTTTTGATAATTGTCTTTTAAAATAATATGGTACTGCGGTACTCTTTGAAGAATATATATTTTAATAAAAAGTTTTATTATTATTTAAACTATAAATTTTGTCCATATTTATTTTCAACATTCTATTTATACTGGTTTTATGGTCACAAATCTTTAAAGGTGATGATGGCACATCAAAACATACCAAACGCATTGCAATGAATGACCTTTTGAATGGTCAGCAGATACACATTGTGCCAATGACCTCAGAAAGGACGCTACATATACTCTACTCTGTGTTGACTAATTAAAATATCAGCCTGCACAAGTAATGTAACAACTAACTTCAGTTAATTGTTTAAATACCCAGTATATACTGAGCTGTATATCAAGGATTGAATTGTTAACAATACTGTGTATTCAAATTATTAACAATTAGTTTTTCGAGGAACATTTATTCACAACTTATGAGAAAACTATTTAGTTTATGAAAAAATTTTACAAACAAAAGTTGTTTATTTTAAAAAGAAGAAGATATTTTGTTAACAAATTTTGTTTCTATGTCTTACGGTTTCAAAGATATATATATCCGATTTTGCCCATTAATAAACTTGACCTTACTTTTTTGCTCTAGATCACACAAAAAATTTCATGCTCGTTATCTCTTTTCGTTCTTGAATTATAATTACAATAGGGAATATGCATGAAAATTTTTTTTTACATTTATTTTCAGAATATGAAAATACTGTTAATACTGTAATAATATTTAAAAACGAAATTAAAATCCGACAAATATCAAGGAAGCTGTAAGCTTTTAAAGATTATTATCTGTCTCTTTCTTACAAAAATACTAAAAACGGAGTTTTACGTGTACTTTAAATGGTGAAAGTGTAATATGACGTCACATAACATATCCAGAGGGCTATCACCCTCTTTGTCTAATCGGGAATTTCAATCATTCATATCTCGCTTATTTTTAAAGTTATTTAAAAAGTAATTTTACCTTGATATTTGTCAAGTAAACATGCTTCAATTCAAGTGAACAAAAATTTTCATGCATATTGCCTATTCATTACTTGACCATTTCTATTACAACTGTAACGTCAACAAAATCATTAACGATTTTAATTTTCTAATACTTATAATTATCAGTATGGTAACTTGATTTGATATTCATTACGAATTCTTCCACTGAGAAAATTCGCTTAGTCTACACGTAGCTTCAATGTGATGAAATATTTCTTCTTTTATATCTTCAATTAGTATTTAATTTTTCACACACACAAAATTTCTCATCAAAATAAATGTGCTAACCAACTATTAGGGGAAAATTATTAGGTACAATGAATGAAGTTCAAACGACTTTTATATAATATGAATGCAGCACCATATATGAAAGAATATATTCCATTCATTTCGTCTAGACTACAAAATAAAATATGGCTTCTTCACAAGGTTGATGTGAACGAAATGAAAAATGAAAAATATAGCGAACGTACCCCATCGCACCATCCATCATCATATCACGTTATTATGAGAATTTTATTTACACTCCCGTTCATAACAATTGAACCAGTTGAAACATTCTAAGTGTTATTGTATTTAATATAAATATACTTAATATACTTCCATTTTTTTGTCACACTACAAAATATATAGTACTTATCTTTGTTTATAAATGAATTATTATACAGAAAGTTACAAAAGTGAGGAGTTTAAAGAAATGTAAGAAAATTAACATTTCAGGTCTGTTCAATTTTATTGAACGGGAGTGTACATATATTTTGTAATATATACGACCAGAACGTATGTATTCTCTCAGACAATCAAGCTGCCTTAAAAGTCTTGTCAGGAACTGAAGTCACCTCAAGGGTAGTCAAAGATTGTCTGGAGAAACTGTTGGAGCTGGCAAAACGGAACAATGTTAAATGGATCTGGGTGCCGGGTCACAGTGTCTTCGAAGGAAATGAAAAAGCAGGTACCTTAGCAAAGAAGAGAGTCGAAATACCCTTCATTGGCTCAGAGCCTATTTTAGGAATTCCTAAGGATTGCATGTAAACAGGTGATCAACGAGTGGTCAAATGGTAAACACCGTGATCACTGGGAAAAAGTACTGCGGCAGGAGCTCAGGAAAGTATTGCTTCAGAGTGTAACCAAGAGGATATCTCTCGATGCACTGAGGCTGAACAGGATGCAAATGCGGAGGGTTACCGGATTCATTACCGGGCATTATCCCCTGCGGAAGCATCTGCACACAATGGGACTCCATAACGGGTCCATTATCTGCAGAATATGTGGCGAGGAGGAAGAAACATTCCGCCACATAATCTTGGACTGCGAACATCTAGGTTATAGCAAATACAGGATATTCGGTGCATCTCACCCCGAATATATGAACTTTAAGGAAGACCTGATAAGCAACCTCCTGGCTATTACCAACATATGGGAGAAGCGAATCTCCATGGACTGAAGTAGAACGGGGAGCACAATGGACCATAAGGTCGAAGTGCTACACTTTTTAGACCCCAAGATGTATCTATCTATCTATCTAATATATACGAGCTTAGAATGTGACTTACTGGTGGTGCAATTTTTATGAACGGGAATGTACAATATTTCATATTATAAAAAATTGAATGGAATGTTGAGATACATTACTATAATAATATTAGCGGTGACCGTAAAAGAACGGTGACTATTTAATTAGGGTCTGAAACAACCTTCCGAAAAGATAGTATACATAGTCGCTTCAATTACTTGCCTACGCAACCTTGCGAGAACCTGAACCAATAGCGGAGCAAGCATCCCCAAAATCTTTTAAAAACTATTCAAAAAGGAGGTTATCTGGAAAGTTTGGAAAATTGGTACTTTAATAGATTTCGACGTGCTGTTTTCGAATGTACATTTGCCACCTCTTTATTTGATAATATCTCCTTACCGATTCATTTGTAATATATGAATATATTAAATTCAGCCATACCTGTAACAAGAGGAAAAAAGTATATTAGCAAATTAATCTAAAAGTTTTAAATAATAAAATTTATAGTTTAAAATAACTTAAGTAAGTTTCTATTAAAAAAAATTTTTTTAAACTACAACTTTACTTTTTTCAATATTAAGAGAGATATGCCAAATTTTGTGTTTCCCCCTCCCTCCAAACCCCACTTTCCCCTTGCCGATTCTTGTCATGCTTACCATAAAAATGCATTCTCAGCGGAACTGAACCAACATGTAAAAATTCAACTCCGTAGGATAAGAGGAAGTGATTCTAATTCAGCTTGCAAGATTTGACCCGAACATACATACATGCATACATACATACATTTAAAGTTAAATAAAAGCATGTAAAAAACACGCGTTTATTAGAATATGAACTAAAAAATCCAAAATTGTTAAAAATATAACAGAATAAAGAGATTGACAACAAAATTAACTTTAATGTAAACAAAAGTATGTGGTGCTCTCTACTTACTCTTGTAGAAGTAGAACCATTATGAAGACGTAAGTAGAGAGCACCCCATGCTTTTGTTTACATTAAAGTTAATTTTGTTGTTAATATCTATTCTATTTCTATTTTAAATTACTTTGCATTTTTTACTTCATATTCTAATAAAAGTATGTTTTTTTAGTTTTTTTTTAAACTCTAAATTGTATTTTTTGTGTTTTAGTCTCAAATTATTTTTTGTGCTGTACTTTCATTCTTCATTATTATTCCCACGAGTGATGGAATGACTTCAATTTTTACCAAAGAAAGAATATATATTGAACATAGCATAGAAATTTTATTTCAAATAATTATTTTTTTCTAAATTTTAACAGTTAGAAATGTTATTTTTTGTATTAAAATTTTGTTAATCATATTTCCATAAAAACTATAAACTATACTATTCACACTATAAATCGTTATATATAAGTTAGAGATACGCAAATTTGGATTTTGGCTATTCATTTATTTTATTACATTTCTTTCTACAATTCATATTTAGTGGCAACTTTTGAAATGAACATACGGTATATAAACTTAGAAATTTAAATATAAACTGATGTATTTACAGATTCTATTAAAATTAAAAATTTTAAGAATTTAAAAAACAAACCTATTTAAATAAACTGCGTGTTTCATTGTAGATATTCAGAAATACAATAATAGAAAGCACGTGTCAAGTTGAAATATCGTAGAACTTTTCAAGCAAGCTTTTACAAAGCACATAATATGCCTACATAGATCAATGCTAACAATTGTATATATATATATATATATATATATATATATATATATATATATATACATATATACATATATATATATATATATATATATATACATATATATATACATATATATATATATATATATATATATGTATATATATTTATATATATACATATATATATACATATATACATATATATATATATATATATATATATATATATATATATATATATATATGTATATATATATATATATATATATATATATATATATATGTATATATATAAGTGTGAACCAATATAAAGTACGAAATGAAGAAGTTTGAAATTTTTGTAAAAATATTCTATATAGTAAAAAGAGATAATTTTCTTTTTCTTTTAATTTGTGGGGATTGATGTTTTCTGTTATACCGTTCTATTTCAAAAATTCCACATACAATTGTTAGAAGTAATGCTGAGCTTAAGAAGACAACAATAAACATATTTAACCCACTCTCATTACATGTTAATGCAGTACAAAACAGTCCAGCAAGCATACACAACAAACACACTACAGAGTACCCCCCCTATTTTTATTTCATTATTAAGCATATTGTGTATTATATAGTTATTATAGTAAATAATATTTAACATTGATTCTCTATTAGCAATGTTTTCCAACACGTACGGTATATAAACGGTATGGTATCTCCACCATCAGAGTATGTGTATGTATGTATGTATGTATGTATTATAAATATATGAATGCCTAGTAGAGAATATAAGTATATACAGTGAGAAATCGATACTGTGTGTCACGAAAGGTTCATGGCATTCATAGAGACACACCACTTGTACAAGAAAATCAATATTTCCACTCATTTCAACTCATACTTGATTAAAAACATGCACGAAAGTAAGTTGGTGAGATACAACAAGAGTAAGTATTCTATACAGAAACTTATGTTCTTCTGTTGAGAAAATAGTTTCATTTTATTTTTTAAAAATATTTATATTATTTTAGAATAGTTTTATTCAATGCATGGTCTAGTAAAATAGTTAAAATTCCCATCTTTCTTTGAATTTCGTTATTTGAAAAAGCTGGTTGTAATTTTTTAAATAATGTCGTTTTGCTTCTAAGAGAAATCAAGGTTGGAAGAGAAATTTTGATTGGAAGAGAAATCAGACAAACTTTATTTTTCAAGTTCTTTCAATATGTTAATTTAAAATATAAACAAACGGTTCTTTGAACACTTCAATCCAAACCGTATTACTTCAATTTTGACAAACAGAATGAGTTAGTCAGAAATTTATAATTGGATATATTATGTTTCCAAGTCTTAGAAAACAAGCCTCATCAGGAAAACCTATATCCTTAGATTGTACATGTACACTGACGCGCTATTCTTATTGGTTTTTCTTCGTTAGAAATATGACATCTGATGGCAAGAATTAGAAACAGAGTAGTCAGGCTCGATTTTGATAGTTATCTATTTCTAGCTTAATATGAAAAATTGGAGCGCTATATCTTATAAACGGTTTTTTCTACAAAAAAAACTTTCGCATTCGGTTTTGTAACAAATTGTTTCAGTCAAAAATTATTACGATATTTTTTTTCTTCAAAAAACACACCGTTTTCAAGATATTTTGAAAATAGTCTTTTCAGTAACTCTACGCCATTGTTAAGCCGGGAAGTCAAATCGATTGCCCGAATCGTTTTTGATCTTATTTCAATCAACCAAAACATACATGTGCCAAATTTACTCTCAATCAGGAAACTGCGATGAAAATCATCTGCAAATTGTGCGATTGAGCCAAAATTTTGCACGTATCGCTTCGTCTTGCTTCAAAATTGATTAGGTGGTGCGAGGAGTAAAATTTTATCTTTCGAAAAATACTTTACAGCTACGAAAATTCCTGAGCTTCATAATCTATGACGGTCACCTCGTAGTTGTCTGATTGAGTTAAAATTTTGCACGTATCGATATTTTGTTGAATTAAACAAGATAAGTGGGGGGGGGGGGGGAGCTAAACTTTTAGAACGTTGAAAAATAAGGGCCACCCTAATATTTACGAATACTTTGGGCTACAACTTATTCATTCGGTTTTGGGGAAAATGTTTCGAATCAAAGTTATTAGTATACTAACAATGACAAACTTGTATCCGAAGTATTTTTCGAAAACCGAATAAATAAGGCACAAATGATTTATAAAATTTTGAAATTAGAACCCTACTTTTGTCGCCATGTGTATCAAACATTTGCAACCCAACTTTAAGTATATTGAAAACGGACACGATAGAATGTAGTAAAGATTGTCTGCAATGCCAATGTCAAATTATAATGTATGAAACCACAAGAGTTATTTACCGAGTAAAGATATAAATTTTAACAATAATTATGCAAAAATGAGAACAACAGTTGAGTAAATAATAATAAACAAACACGACTACATACAGAAACATAAAACTATGAAATACACAAAAACACAAGCAAACAGTATGAAAACAAATATTCAAAATATCAAAGCAAATTCTCATTAAGTTAATAATAGCATTCATTGGCCCACAAACGTGCATTACTGGCTGCTGTCTGTGAGGTCTCATCCATCGACCAAACAAATAATATACAACATAATAATGTTCACGTTCATGGCACTATAATATCATACCATAGTCTTGTAGTGTAGACTTGTGTATAATACTGTTATGTATGTAGAATTGGCGTCTAAAGTTGATGTTAATTTCTAAAATTTTATAATAGGGAATATGCATGAAAATTTTTTTTCACTTGAATTGAAGCATGTTTACTTGACAAATATCAAGGTAAAATTACTTTTTAAATAACTTTAAAAATAAGCGAGATATGAATGATTGAAATTCCCAAATTAGACAAAGAGGGTGATAGCTCTCTTGATATGTTATGTGACGTCATATTACACTTTCACCATTAAAAATACACGTAAAACTCCGTTTTTAGTATTTTTGCAAGAAAGAGACAGATAATAATCTTTAAAAGCTTATAGCTTCCTTGATATTTGTCGGATTTTAATTTCGTTTTTAAATATTATTACAGTATTAACAGTATTTTCATATTCTGAAAATAAATGTGAAAAAAAAATTTTCATGCATATTCCCTATTGATTTGTGCCGTATTGTTTCGGTTCAAGAAAAAAATGCTTCGGATAAAAGTTGTTCATTGTAAATAAAGTAACAACTTTTATTCGAAAACTTTTTTCGAAAACCGAATGAATAAGGCACAAATCAATTATACAAATACAAACTAACATTAACTTTTGACGCCTATTATACATACCAATTTGTATCAACCTTGTTTGTACTTACATTCATTGTATTTATTACGCAAGTGGAGGTCTTCAGATACATTCGGACCCTAATTAAAGATGGGAATCAGTAATAACCATAAAAATTTGTATATAAAGCAGGGATGGCCAATTTTGGTCGATCGCTTGCGATGTCTTGACAAAAAGTTATTGAAAAGTTTGAAGTAAGATTTCAAGATTTTGAAAAATAAAGAAATTGTGGAATTTATATCTTTTCTTTTACAAAAAGATTTCAGTGTCATTTTTTTCACGGAGACATTTAAAAATAATATTCTAATTGTGCAATCTTACAAGCCAGAAAATTTGAAGAAGATTCTTGGAAATACGTCAACCGAGAAAACTATCCCAATATCACCAAATGTAGCGAATATATTTATTCTGGTTTCGGGAATACCTGTGTGAATCGGCATATTTATATTTAAAGTTAACGAAGACTAAACAACATTCTGTCCTGACTAATTCCCATACTGAAGACCCATTATTATTATCTTTGTCAGGATATACATCTAATTATGATTCCTTGATTAGAGATATACAAACTCAGTCTTCCCATTAATGTTAAGGCAATCAAATAAATTCGAAATCTCTCTTTATCTGTAGCATATTTGAATTAATTTTGGCCCGTTAAATAACTATGTTGTTTTTGACGTAGGTGGATATACAGGGTGTTTCAGTACGAGGTGTACTCCCGCGAGCTATTGATAGATTAGTAAAAAAACATGTCTAAAAATCTCATATCATTCTTCCATGATAAATTTTCCTGGCCCAAGTGAAATCTTTAAATTAAATTATCAGCCATACAAATAGTGCAATTCGATCGCGACACATTTTTAAAATGCAAAGTAGATCTTATACACACAAAAGTCGAGTATCCCTGATCTAAAGGATGTTAAAGGGGTATATCGAAAGTGCAACGACACGAACGAAAGTTTAATAGAATGTTTGTCACTTAATACTAAAACTACTGTGAAAATTTCGGATTAATTTACAAATTCCTTTAAAAGTTATTGCAATAAAACAAAAATTAATTTGTAATTTCCACCGAATCTATTCAATTTACTTAAAAATGCTTCCAAAAAAAGATGTTCGGATGTTTATAATGAACAACTTTCTAATTTAATGTTTTCTTCTATCGGATATCAGAAACGAATCCGAGTTGATTTTTAAGTGATCCAGAATGTCAAGGTTAAATTCAAGGTCAGCATAATGTGCCCTCCTTTAAATCCAACAACTATTGTTTATTTTTCTGTGTCTAGTCTTAGCCATCAAGACATTTATCTTTAATCAGTTTTTAGTAATAAATGAGTGAGCAATCCTGTATATACATCATTATTAATATTGAAAAATATCTTATTGATATGCGCTTTTTCATAGAAAAATTAGTTTTAACTTGTGGTTTTTCTTTTGTGAAGTTTTTTTTTTTGTCTGTTAAAATGTTTTATTAATTTAAACATTGTTTATAGAATAGAACAGAAGTTTATACTGTCTAATAAATATATAAAAAATATATATATATATATATAAAATTAGAATAATATGAAAAAGTTGGCCGTTATATCACAATCGTATTTGGTGTAATGGATAGCACACTGGACTAGATATCCAGAGGCCCGAGGTTCGATTCCTGGTTGACGAGTTAATTTTTTCATATCAGTATTTAATTTAATTAATATAAACTATGATGCAATTGACCAGTCCAAGTGGCCAAGCGGTCTAAGGGGTTATGTCTGCGCAGTATGCATACTTGGAAACTGGGAGATTATGGGTTCGAATCCCGACATCGGCAGTTTGTCAATTATTAGGAAAAAAGGGGCGGTTAATTGACTAAACTGTCGGCGTATGAACAAGAACGAAGTGACCGTCTATGCTTGAGAAGGTTTTCTGCTGTTTCTTTCACGAACTCCAGATGAATATCGGGATAGTTCTTACCTTAGTCGGCTGCAGCCGACCGATATCCGACCAATATCCTACCAATTCCTAGTCTATACACAAAAATTCCTTCCACTTCACTCACATCCTTAGGCATCACAATGGACCTTATGGTCGAAGTGTAGCCCGTTCAGGGCAGTCTCTACAATCTATCACCATCTATCTATGATTCAATTGAGTAAATAAATAATTGTCTGTACAAAAGCCACATCAATCAAATTTCGATCAATACTTGTAAATAATGAATAAAGTTTAAAAATAGAACTTGTTCGTAATAACCTATAATTACAGATACGTATTGATGATAATATGTATAGATAAACGGAACATAGATAATAAACGGAAATAGACATTCATGTTTTCAAATCGAATGCGTGATATACATACATACATACATACATATATACTACATAACATGATTGACCTGACCACATACATGGACATATAATATTTCTACACATACTTTGAACTTAAAGCTTTGGCTGTTGCCCACACATTTTATAAGTTAAATGCATGAATACACGATATTTTAATAGGGAAAATAACAGGTGAAAATAATTTTCAAGTTATTATTTGAAATAATAATGTCATATGTTAATAATTAACCGGTCTCATGCGTTATGTCTGCGCAGTATGTCTACTTAGAAACTGGGAGGTTATGGGTTCGAATCCCGACATCGGCAGTTTGTCAATTATTAAGAAAAAAAAAGGGGTGGTTAATTGAATAAACTGTCGGCGTAGGGAGAACAACGAAGTAACCGGCTATGCTTGAGAAGGTTTTCTGCACTTTCCTTCACGAACTCCAGATGAATATCGGCACAGTTCCTCTCATAGTCGGCAGCATATCCTACCAATTCCTAGTCTATACACAAAAACTCCTTCCACTCCACTCACATCCTTAGGCATCACAATGGACGACCTTATGGTCGAAGTGTAGCCCGTCCAGGGCAGCCTCTACAATCTATCTATCTAATAATTAACTCGTACGTCAGACTCGTCTTTGGTGTAGCGGTAAGTACGCTGAACTAGAAATCCAGACGTCCGATTCTTTGTTGATTAGTTAATTTTTTCAGATCAATATTTTAATTAAAAATTCAATGACATGTTTATCTATATAGTATACGCCAGTTCTATCATACTATGTCTTACGTAATCTGAATGGAATTTGAAATATTGTATTGTGACGCTTAAGTATACACAAATAATAATATGTAAGAATGATGTCATATGTATTTGCACAGCATCGGACTGGGTCTAAGGGTCTAAGGGTGGCATTATGACTTAAAGGGCCCGGCGCCCGTCTAGGATCCGGGCAGAAGATACAATCAGGTCGACCAACAAATCAAATGAGGATAATAATCTAACAAGAGTTTTTGGAAGTTAATCTCATCGAAAACTTGCACCAATAAAGTACCCACAAAAGTAGCGTTCATCTTTCAAAACTGATTGGTGTCTTATTCATTCGGGTTACGAAAAAATTCTTCGGATACAAGAAGTTGTTCTTTATAAATACCCTAACAAGTTTTATACGAAACTTTTTCCTCAAAAACCGAATTAATATGGTACAAATCAACTAACAAATTTTGAAAAAATGAGCACTACTTTTGTGGCCAATAGTATTTGGTGGTAATAAGGGAAGTTGTACACTTTTTTAGAATAGTTGTTATGGCAAACCCTCTCCTGTCAAAAGTATAGAAAGTACTTCCGGGCGGCGACAAAGCTTTAATTGATAGCCTCGAGACAAGTATTATCTCTGCATACCATTCCTTACTTTGTGTGCACCGAAGTAGGCTGTCCTTACACAGTTTTTTTTTAAATCCGTCTAACGAAACATTCAAAGTTCCCGCCATTTTATGTAGTTGGAGGTCAATGAACGTCCTCTGCGTACATAAACTTTCTCCATTATATATTTCTTTAAAAATATATAAATCAACTCTTCAAATTGTAAACAATGGTGTATTTCTGTATGTATAAACGTACATTGGTTTAATACATTCTATTTTAACAATTGGAGTGGTGTGAAACACTCATAGTACCTCTATACACATATTAAAATTGTCTAAGCTATATACATACATTGGCACTTATGGTATTTATATAGGGTGTGTAAGTCGTAGGGGGTGTTTGTTTTTCTCTGAGTGTCTCATTTCTGTGTGCGATCCATGAGGCCTATATCATCAAATTTCCAGGTTTATATCCGGTATATAATATATACCAGAGTATATTAAATCTAGTACCGACTTTGGATCCTTGGCTCGTTAGATAAGTGACACTTCGACCATAAGGTCGTCCATTGTGATGCCTAAGGATGTGAGGATGTGAGTGGAGTGGAAGGAATTTATGTGTATAGACTAGGAATTGGTAGGATATGCGTCTGGAGCCGACTATGATAGGAACTATACCGATATTCATCTGGAGTTCGTGAAGGAAACTGCAAAAAACCTTCTCAAGCATAGCCGGTTACTTCGTTCTTGTCCATACGCCGACAGTTTAGTCAATTAATCGCCTCTTTTTTTTCTTAATAATTAAATTAACTAACTGCCGATGTCGGGATTCGAACCCATAACCTTGCAGTTTCCTAGTAGGCATACTGCACAGACATGACGCCTTAGACCACTCGGCCACATGGACTGGTTCCTTAGCTCGTTAGCTGTGAGTGTGTTTTAAAGCTAAAAAATGAGATCAAGTTCGTGACTGAACAAAATCGACGAATACGTTCTCACGCTAGGATGGAAGGGCGAAGGGGGGGGGGGGGCATTGCTACTTTTAATACCATAAGACATTCAGTTCAAAGACAATAAATGTTTCTTTTTGTAATGTCAAAGTAAGTAAACACTAGTCGCTTCCGTTGGTATAACATAACCGAAAAGCAACCATACTAACAATGGAAATAAATAGACGCTAGTTTACAAAAAAAAAAAAAACAATAAACGTTTCTTTTTGTAAAATAAGCAACTTTTGTTTAAAATTTTTTTTCGTAAACTGAATATGTTTGCCACAATTTTAGTTCAAACAGCTGTAATTACTCTTGATTACAAATGAAACTATGTGTATAGTACCTTTATACCCTACTTACACTTCACGTGTTGTTAATAAACTCAGTATATACCGAGTGTATTTAAGCAATTAGGTGATAGTTTCACATGTTTTATTTGGGTGACAAATCAAATCAGAAATTCCGAGTTAAAATGCCAAAAAGTAAAAGTCGACCGAGACCGAAAACTATACAACCATCCATCAATCTCAAAGAACAAGCCAAAAAATCATAAATACCCCACATTTGATATAATGCACTTTCCATTTTGACGACAGATTGACTGTATAGTATTCCAGAACTGATAAACGACAGACAACCGGATCTTAATATATATTAACCATTCTCTGTTGTTTTTTATACATTTTTTGCATACATACAAATTTTATATACAAAAAGGTCAAAATCCTTTGACACAAGAAAAGTATTTGCATAATTATAAACCAGAGGTGGGCACAGACAGCTCGACTGAGCCTTACGGGCTCTCCATAAGCTGGGTGAGAGTTAGTAAAGAAGGTATGTTTTGAAGCAAGACGGAACGATGTTTCAATACAGGTTGTCCTACCGATTATTGCCCAATAATTATATAGTATAGTCAATATTTTATTTTTTTTGAAAAACAAATTATGCGAAAAATAATTTCCACTACTACAAATAGTACTTTTCACTTTTTCAATTAAAAGTAGACTAACTCGAAGAACTCAAATTCCCACTTTATGTAAAATTTAACTTAATTCATCAAATTCCCATGACACTATACTGAGCATACTCCATACGAACAAAAAATAATTAAATCCGGTAAATAATTCTTTATTAGTTCTCGGATATGAATAGTAAAATATTTAGACAAATTATTTGGAATTTCCAAAACTATAAAACTATTCTATTTAAATTATCCTTTGCAAAAATTCCCCTCTTTTATTACAATGGTCCAGCGGTAAACTTAAAGATTCAAAAGATTTATATATATTTTTATTTTATTCATACACAAATATGATATATACTAAAAAGGTACATTTTATGACCCAAATTACCAGCCCAAAATTCCAGAGTATGTATTGAATGATTGCATGTATTATTTACTTTGTATAATAGTGACCATAAAAAAGATTTGGTATTATTATATTTTTTTCAGAAAATGTTTTAATTAAAAAAAGAAAATATTAATAATTGGTAGGTACCCTGTATTAACTCTAACTCTCTTCCCTACCTCTCACTCAGAGCTTGGCGGAGTCAACTCCTGCCCACCTCTGTTATAAACTTTATTATAAAAATAATTATTTTTACAATTGCACACACACACATGTGTTGTGTTGTGTCGCAAACTTCATTTATATTTTTACCTCTATATACAGCCATGCAATGTAATACATACAGAGGTATTACATTGCAAGCAATAATAATATTGTTTTTATCGTGAATACACTCAATCGCGCCAAGTAACGGTTATGTAAGTAGCGCCTAGTCGTAACTATGTATACCCCGTTATTTGAACATGTTGTGAGTGGGGTACCTGCCTGTCACACCATTCATTTTGTAGGACACAAGCTTTTTTGAAGTCTTTATTACATTGTCTCTCAATTTAACTAACAAATTAACTGTTACTGATCAAATTTTTGCTATCGTCAAACTAGTTACTCTCCTACGCGCTTCGTTAGTCACTATCATTCGAGAGAGTAAAGTTGGGCGTCTCGTCGAAAGGCAGCTACTGAAAAAAATTTAGCCTGTTACTCATTTTAAAAAAAACCGTGCTGTACTGTGGACTAAAACGTGTTTCAGTTATTTCATTTTTTTAATGCACCTTTGCTTCATGTTTGCAATTTATTTGATAATGCATTTCACACTAGATAAATCTTTTTTTTTAATTCCACAATTTAAAATCTTGAAATTTTGTGTCAAATCCTTCAATTACCTTTTGCCAAGACATCGCGATTAATAGGTCGATCGCGATTAACTTGATGATCATCCCTGCTATTTTAGTACAAGGGTGTGAAATGTCTACTCTTGTCACATTGTGTACAAATATAATCGAAACATGACTTGAGGAACGTTCAACGTATAATGAGAAACACCATCGTCTGTGTATGTTGCTGTTAACAGGTATAAAGAAGAACTTTTATTATAACCAGATAATAGTAAACGGAGAAAGTTTTACAGTTCCAAAAAGTTCGGTTCACTTCAATATTATATGACGGATTATGTTGGACTTTTTGTTTGTTTGTAGGAAAATAGGAAAAACAAATACTTTTGGATCTAGTAGTAGTAGTTGTAGTATAGGAGAGGCTGAAGCCTGGAAACTCATACTCTTCTATTCCTAAACTCATTCTCTTCCATCCTCTACCATATTTGGTTCGTTTCCTCTATTACACCCGTAAGTTCGTTGTCGAACCTACTTGCCATCTTTGCGAATGAAAGGACAGAGCTCCACTTTAGTTGCTTTACCTTAGATTCTCCCATTTTGGTTGAGCCGAAGACTAGATACCTCATTCTTGTCCTGAAACAACATTCTGCCCAAAGGTGGGTGGGTGTATCATCCGCCCCACCACAGTTTGGACAGATCGCACTGCTCTCAAGCCTCATGAGAGATAGATGCCTTTTGAGCCTTCAGTGACCGGTAAGACACCCCAACTAGGAGATTTATCTCTTCCGGTTTTCGCCAATGAGCCAGGTTGACCTCCCAGCATTGTACACAGCTATCATTTGTTTGGCCTGTCTACAGCCTGCTGTAGCCTTCCATTTCCTATTCATAGACTTATCCGCCCATTCGGGTAGAGGTAGTCTATATCCTAGTTATTTCCGGAGGCGTCTCGCCTTCGGGTGACAGGTTGTTCTCAAGGAGGGCACAGAGGACCCCTTGGTCTAGGTGCTAGGGACCCGTATGCGGTACCCCTCTTTCTTATTATTATTATCCTAGTTATTCCTAGATATGCTTCCTGACATGGGAGTGCGGCTCCTTCGAGATCGAGCTAGTCCACCGTTTCATTGCCTTCAATCCCGTAGTGTCCAGGTATCTACATCAAGGTGACCTATTTTGTATACTAATTGTTCTGAGAAAATTTCACCATGTAAAAGCCATTAAGGATACTGCAAAATATAAAAAGAAAATAGCTGCTGCTGCTCCTGCTACTAAATGAGGTATTTCATGATTTGAAATGAAGCGCAGCGTCGGCTGCAAACAACAAACAACACATACATCAACTAACTCTATACGATGATGATAGTGGCGCAACGATGTCTCTTGCAGACACAACCACTATATGGATGGAAAGTTGTGTAACAACCCTCGCCCCACATCTTCTCAAACAAAACCGTCCCGACATTTTCTATTTAAACTTAATGACGACGGCTCTCTTCCCAACAAGAAAACTTATCTCTACACGTACACAGATGTGTTCGTAAAGTAGTTGTTATACGATTTTTTTCCTTGTGTAATATCTACTCAGCAACCTTTATATAATTCAACACCCTCAACAGCCTCCGTAAGGATACTGAGTGGGTAATCTAATATAATCATAATAAAAATTGTCTTGTTTATTTTAACCAGTTGTTTGGGGAAAACTGTCAGACCTTTAACAATGATCATTTGAGTGAAATTAAAAAAACGATCTTCAACTAGTCTAATAACTCGTCATATAAATTGGAGTTCAATGTCAGAAATTCTCTGGTACACTTATCTTGTACTTTCTGTTTTTTTTTTTGCAAAAATAACCGTGCTGAATATAGTGCTTAATAAATGTAAACACAACTCAAACAAACTTAAGCATGCACTTAAGTCAACGAAATTAGTTTAAAAACGTTAAAAACTATGCGTACTTGGTATACAGTGGAGTCTGTCCCTCCCATATTAACTGTGACTAGTCTAAAATTCCTGGAATCAAAATAATAGAATAGTAGGAGGTAGACAAGCTCCTCCACTTCTTTTTTGTGAGAAATGGTGGTGATTCAAGACAACGAAAATATAAGAGAGACTATAATTGCCGGCGACTACGAAAACCAAAACAAACAAGTGAGGCTTGTCCCTTTCGCGTCGCTCGCACTTCCTCACTCAGTAGCTCACTCCTGCCCATTCGGCCAGAAACACGCGCAAAATCTATCTATCTCTGCCGCGCAATATGTTGCCGTTCAGGCACCAGTAGTCCCGTTCACAATGAACTTTGCTACATAAGACGAAGAAATAAATTGTTTCGATCAGATACCTAAATCCTTTAATCAATCTCGTGCCCGAATTATTTTGTCGCGTGCCATCAATGGTACTTTTCCGAATAGTAAATTAGTAAACATTTACTAGTCATATGGATTTAGTACGATCTTCAACTAGTCTAATTACTCGTCATATAAATTGGAGTTCAATGTCAGAACTTCACTGAGTTTGAACAGCCACAAAAATAAAACTAAATGCTATCAACTGAAATTTGTGAGAAATGGTCAGTAGTCCCGTTCACAATGAACTTTGCTACATAAGACGAAGAATTAAATTGTTTCGATCAGATACCTAAATCCTTTAATCAATCTCGTGTCCGAATTATTTTGTCGCGTGCCATCAATGGCACTTTTCCGAATAGTAAATTAGTACACACTAGTCATATGGATTTAGTAGATAATTTCACAACAATGTGTTGAATAAATTTCCATAATCTCAATAGCTCTTTTGAATTTCGGTATGACTATATCAAATTTCATTATGATTCCCGGTTACCAGATTCCTGATATGGAAAAGGAAAATGAAAGTTCAGCCTGTACTACAAACTCTAGTAATTACAAATGTACCAACAAACAAAGTTCATATTGAGTTTCATGTGTTTGAATGTAGTACGCTCAGACACAAAAATAGCGACATTTTTTCATAATTAATAAGTTGATTTGTGCCGTATTCATGCAGTTCTTGGGAAAATGTTTCGAATAAAATTTGTTAGTGTATTTATAATGAACAATTTTTATTCGAAGCATTTGTGCGAAAACCGATAGAATAAGGTGCAAATTAATTATAAAATTTTCAAAAAAAAGACCGCAACTTTTTTGGTCATGTGTACTTTCACCTTACGTATACATATCGTGGTTCATTACCTTTGCTTTCAAATAGACAGTGAGTATAATAAAATCGTTTAATTAAAGAGCATATACATATAATCAACTTTTCCCAAGTCTGCAAAAAAATTTTATACTGTCTCAAGAAATTGCTTATAAACGATGTTTTTAACCAGGGTAGTAGCCACAAAAATCGTAAAATAAAATTCCATGACTTTGCCAAGTTTTTCATGAATAAAAAATTAAATTTTCAGGTTTATAAAATTGAATCACATCGTCACCAGATTCAAAACATCAATTTTTTTAATAACACAAGTAAATTTTGTCTGATTTTAATCAAATTTTTTTTAAATTACTATTTTTACTATCTACTAAATCTATAAATTTTCGAATAATTCGATGATTCTTGACCTAAATTATACAGATGGTTTTTTAACGGAGAAAAATTTTATCCTAAATAGAAACGAAATTCAATATAAAAAATTTTGTGTCCGATTTGGATGAAACTCACTTTATAAGGTAAATTTAACCCAAAAAACATGAAAATTTTATTCATTTGACGATCTGAAGAGCAATTTACGAGATATAGCCGAAAAACGAATAAAAGAGGAATTAAATCGTACAAAAGTGAGCATATCTCAGAAGCTATCCAGTAAACCATTAAACCAACTGGATTTTTGGGTTTTTTGGGTACCAATTATCTTAGAAATGAGTTCTCATTCAAATCGAAGACTAAAAGTTTTTAATTTTTTTCCGAATTTTTCTAAGGGGTGTGCCTTAGAAATATTTAAAAAAAAATTTTTTTGTTCCCGATGACGATAAAACTCAGTATATAAGATATTTTTGACCCAAAAAATTCAAAAATCGTGCTCAATCCGCGATTGGGTGCATTGTTTTCATCTCATTTGCATCTCAATAACTTAGATAGATATGGAGAGCCGACGTACTCGCTATCTCCAAAACTATTGGAGCTAACTCTATGTTTCCTAAAAAATTGAATTCCTAGAGTGAACATTAGTGGATTTGAAAAAAAATTTCATAAAAATCGGACAAAATATGCCTATGATAGACCTAAAACGATTTTTTGGATTTTGATGACGTCGCCAGGTTTAAAAAATCAATTTTTTTTACTATCATAGCCAAATTGAATTTTTTGAGTGAAATTTTGTGGATTTGATAAAAAATTTCACCAAAATTGGCAATAAAGGCAATTAAAAACAAATAAATACATGTTTCAGAGTAATACAAGGTCGTAACGCAATTTTTGCGGCAAAGCTGCGAAGGATACTGCTACATAATACCGTAACACATATTTGGATTAATTTTGATGTTTTAGATATATAGAAATCGATGTAGAAATTTTCACGTACGCGTTTTTTTTTTTGAGTACCATGATGCTAAATATTTCTGTTTTTATTTTGGCACATGTATCTTGAACCCCAGTATATGTATGTCACACATGCATTGTCGAATCCGTTATTTTACAAAATCGCTAGTTGTTTTACATAACAACTCCATTATGTAAAACAACTGAACGGCGTTTAGCTGTTTTACATAATTACTGAACTTTAACACGTAATATTGCTTCAACATTTTGCATTTATCAATGCAGCGGGTCAACGATTAGACGTTATGTAAAACAGCGTGAAATGAAAGGTCAGATTGTAGATTTTAGTTTAAACGGAATTTAAATGGAATTCCCATTACTAAAGGTCCTTTCTCCTAACAAGTTCTATATATTTTAGATATAGTGTCAAAAATTATTGGAATTAAATAAGGTAACTATTACAACCGAGTACTACAATCTTTCACTTCATCGGTCATACCCCGGGTTGGCCAGGTTTTGCGTGTTTTTGGGCCTCGCACTAAAAGGCGTTCTATATATTTCCCTATATCAAAACGCTCCTTGTGACTACAGATAAGCTACTCTGCATTACGTCTAAACGTGGATAACAGTTTTGTAAAATGTATCGCAATGACAATCCAGGTGAACGTCATTTAGTTGTTTTACATAACGGAGTTGTTATGTAAAACAACTAGCGGTTTTGTAAAACAGCGGATTCGACAATCCATCTGCAACATGTATATATTTAATTATAACAGCCTACCTATCATCATGTAGGTATTATTAATCATTTGCTCAGTAATTACAAATAATGAGTTGCATATTTTGTACCATCAATTCCGTGTTTTTGTTACAAATTTAGTGTGACAAGTGGCTTGACTTGAATGTATTATTAATATTTTATTAACAATATGTTGTGGCTTTATGTTTTTACCTTTTACATATAATTAATAAACATTAAAACATTTTATACATTACAATCATAATAATATAATCCTTCTTTAATAACAAACAAGTTTAAACAAGTCTTAAATATAAATATATTGAATACAGTTTAATGACTGTTATCATTCACAACTGAATTCAACTTTTTGTTTGATTTACGATATTTAATTTAATAACTATGACTGCTATAGAGTTGTCAGTGATGGATTTAAGCCTAGGCCCGTGAGGCCCGGGCCTAGGGCGGCATGATTTTAGGGGCGGCATAATTTTCGGGATGACAAAATTTTATAGACGAAAAAATATAATAGCAGTTCAAATTTAAAAATTGATTTGGTATAAATTTGCCATGAATGTATACAAAATTTCTAGTAAATGTATTAAATATTCTAATTATCGAATTTACTTTTTAATTTGTCAGTGCAATGATAATTTTTCAATAGACAATTATAGCCATTATCAAATAATGTTATATATTTATTTAACAAAAAAAAAAAAAAGAAATAATCAAATTGAAAAGAATCTCAAAAAAATTTTTTCAACACATTTATGTTTCGAAAACTTTTTTAATTTTTGTATTCTTAATAAGATCAATCTCACTATATACAGAGCACCCTGAAACGACTTCTAAATTTGTTTTCAGTCTTAAGTAGGAATAAAGTAAATTAATATAAATTAAACATCTTTTTAGTATTCGTTAAAAAGTCCGAGCTTTTTTTGTTTATAAAAGCAATTTTTCATTAAAAATTTTAAATTATATATTTTTTTACATCCAATTCGTTGTATCATCAAAATAATTTTAAAAAAATAAATCAAAATCCTTATCCGAAATCACATCCAAAAACGGCATCATATCAAACGATGCCATCAAAAGGGCGGCAAATCAGACGGGGCCTAGGGCGGCAGCAAATCAAAATCCGCCACAGAGAGTTGTCCTTAGGGCTTGTATTTGTTTTGGGCGCTTACGTGCTTGGACGTTTGGACTTGGGTACTTACGTAAGCGCTTATAAGTGCAATTTATTGGAGTTTTCGATTATGAACGCTTACTCTACTCTTGAAAATGTCGTTCGTTTTGGAATTATAAGTGCGTGTAAGCGTCAGTTAGCATCAATATGGCGGATGAAAACATTTCAACTGTTTTTCAACCAATAGAATGATTGTTTGAGTGACATCAAAAGCCCCTAGAATACCCTAAATTGACAATTTGAAAAAAATATCGGGAATATTGGTTTTTTTCCAAAAAACAAACGCTTGTACAGTGTTCGTTTTGGAAGTTAGAACGATTTAGCTCTGACGCTTTTGTTGGTTGCCTTACCTCCATAGAGAAGGCGTCTGTGAACGTGGTGTCTCTAATGGAACTCAACCGTTAACGCGCTCTATCAGCATCAAAGCGCTAAGATGAACACTAAAAACAACGCTTCAGGCCTCAATACACTTGCGATTATAAGTGAACAATATCGTATTATTCAATGATCCCTTAATAAAAATGATACATTATTCGGAAGAACTGAACAATGTTGTCTGGATGTTGTCGAGAAATGCCATTGATATCCTCAAACGTTCTGGTCCCCATACACTAACAGTTATAACTGAACAATCGGATTGTTTAAGGGTTCCTCAACGAAAATCTTTAAAATTTCTTAAGCGACATTGAAATCATTTTAATTTTTACATCTTTCTCCAAAAATTAACAAATTTATTTTCATCGGCTGTTAATACTTTGGATCCATCAATCCTGGGAACAATCCCAGCGGAGAAATTGTGGGCCTTCTGTGTGGCGTCTGGCTTCAACACAATCTTATAGCTTCATCTGCTTAAAATGGCACCTCTTACCCGGTCTCGCTTTCGCGTGACAGGTTGTTCTCAAGGAGGGTACAGAGGACCTCTTGGTCTACCCCTCGGTACCCCTCTTTTTTAAATTATTATTATTATCGGGTGTTAATTCTATTATTTGGTCATCGCCATCTATCTTCGACTAAAAACATCAGACAAATAAAAACCTTTAATCGTATTATTTATATTGAATTCATCAGTTAGGTACAGTTAGTTAGTTAGTTAGTTATATAGTTGGTTTTGTTTTAAATTTAATGAAAGTAGTTTGACGTGTGATATGACCTTAACCCACATTAATCTTTACTTTACCTACTGCATGTAAATTAATTCTTTAATGTGGTGTAATTGGTGTTTTTTTAACATAAATAAATATAGATATTATCATGAAAATATTATTTTTATGTCTTTAAATGTTATCTATCTTGCATTCATGAACAATTATTTTCATGTAAGTAATTACATTTCTAAGAAAATTTTAATCTCGGTTTAATCTTGTTGCGTGTTTTATCCGTTTTGTACAAAAATGACAATGAACAAACTGACATTAGAGTAATCACAGCGAGTGGAATCCACACAGTATGAAAAAGGTTTCAGGGCACAGTATTAAATCTCCAAGGTCGCGTACAATCGATCGATCGAGCTTCATCGAACTTGATGTACCATTTTTATGTGAATTTTATATAATCTTCAACCTAGGCAGAGAACATATTTATAAACTAAGCTCTTTGCCACGCAGGAGCTGTGTAAACCAAGCGAATTTTCTCAGAAATTGAGAATAAAAATGTAACGTTTTCTCCGAATAAAAGTTGGGATGTTTACGTGAAAGCCAAACGATTGCAAGATTTTTCTTACAATTGAATATTTTACTTGGAAAGTTTTAATACATCGTATTATAAAACTGGGCACTTGCCAAGTATGAAAGAGTTGTTAAGGAAAATCTTAGAATGGCTTGGTTCTTACATAGATTAGTTGCAAAACTAACTAATTTTGATGATGAATATCTCGGCAGCCACTTAAGATAAAAATGGGTGCACTGTCCGTAGTGCACTATAAAACAAGATACAGGAGAAGCTGTAAAAACAAACTTCAACTAGATTAAAAAATCACAAGAGCCAAATGTATTTTTAAGGAATTTACCTAATAAATGTATTTGGCAATCGATTTGCTGTTTTTAATCTATTTCATTCCCTTTAAAGAGGATGTTAACAAAGCCGTTATCAAGTGTTAACAATGCCAAGATCAAAATTTTCAAAATTGACCCATTTAGTATCTGACTAGTCCATGTGACCGCGCTATCTAAGGCGCTCTGCTTGGAACTAGGAGGTTGCGAGTTCGATGCACAACGGTGGCACTTTGTCAATTAATAGGGTGGTAAATTGACTAAACTGTCGGCGTGTGGACAGGAACGAAGTAACCCACTATGCGTGGGAAAGCTTTCTACAGTTTCCCTTCACCAGCTCCAGATGAATATCTGCATAGTTCCTATCAAAGTCAGTTGCAGCCGCACAATTTACCAATTCCTAGTCTGCATACAAATTCCTTGCCCCCACTCACAAAATTAATATATGGTTAAATATCAATAAAGGTTAGAAAAATAATGATATGAGTGACCTCTATTATGGACCTTAAAGTGTCAGAAACGAAAGTAAAACCCTATTATTTCATTGGGTTGATTGTTCGCAACAGCATGACAAATCGATCAAAATTGGTTTCAACCGAATAAACTTCAGTGGTCGGTTATGCGTTTTTTTTTTGGGTGCACCGCTGATCTACTCAAATGTACAAAATTTGAGATCAATCGAAGAGTTCGGATCTTCTTTCCGAAACTCTTGAATAATAAATAAGTAAGAGTTATTCAATCAACCACTACGAAGCAAGCAAACAACCTAATAATAATATACCAAACAATTCAACAACCCCTGCTTATATCCAAGTACGAAAGGGGAAGAATTAATAAATATTCTTTTCTTTAAACATATTAAATATAATCAAAAACATGCATAGGGAAGGAAATCGAACAAAATTCAAGCAATAAAAGTAGCAGGCAGCATTTGTTAAGAAATATATTTATAAAACAGGTGAAACAAACTGGTTAGTTTGTATTATTATTTGATTGCTGATGCACTTAGTTTTATTTTACTACTAACACTACTACAACGCTAGAGTTAAGCGTGTGGATACCACTCACACTCACACATGTGAAATAACATCACAAAACATTGTTATACTCACTGCTGAATGAGTGAGTGAGAATAGAATACAAAATACTGAATACAGTGTGTAGTGTGACTTGACTTGACTTGACTATGTAGTGTAGTGAATATGAATACACGTGCCAACAGTGGTATTCTCGGCAGTGTGATGCGGCAGACCGCGCGTGGTGCAGTGACCCCGCTGCTATATTCAACAACAACAGCAACATAACACACCTATATGTATAGTAAGTACTACATACATACTTACTACATAGTATAGTATACGAATGCGATACGAATCTATACACATTTTGGGTAGATGACGATCTATATTTATTATGGAAACACAAGTTGAGTGTAACATTTAACATTGGCTAAATATTTATATGCATCTCTGGCCTACTATTTTTTTAAGATACATTGCGAATAATGGTCGCAAAATACTACCAATGATATTACATTTCAAATTTTTGCCCCTATTCCTAGAACATTTGTTTGTATCTTATATATACGTATTTCGACTACAATGTAGTCATCATCAGTATGAATTAGATAATCGTAACTATTTCTGGGATATGGATTCAGAGATATGTTGCTTGTTGCTAATTTGGTGCGTGTCTCACAATGATATTAAAAAAGTTCTGTCCTTTTATACGATTTGACTGAGGGTATAATCTGACTTGAGGATTCTTTGAGTTGACTGACTAACGGATTAGGTGTTTGGAGAGCCCCATCTATTTATTGACGGTATTCTTTGATGATTATGCGGCGTTTGTTTTGTCACTAAAGTGAGGGTATCGACGCTAACCTTGACATTCAGGTATTAGATTTTTATTTTGAAAATGGTTTAATTTGATTAAATCAGAATTTTGAATTGGGCCATTGTCTAAATTCATTATCTGTTTTCGCAATTTGTATATGTAGATACTTTCGTATGCATCTAATTCTGTGGGGTTTTCAGTACAGATTTCAGTAGTTTTAGATTCGATTTATCAATTTTGTGGTTGTTCTCAATAACGTGCGCAGCTATACACGATTTTAACGTGCGCAGCTATACACGATTAATAATTGAAACACTGGTGAAATAGGAAATTCGCGACGATTGACTTACTAGCTAAATTATGTTCTATTAGTGGTAATATTCCAAATTTGGAATTGGAAGACAAGCTAGAAGATAATGTCGTCTTTTCGTCTCAATTGTTCTAGCACTGGGCAAGAATAGCACGGATAATAGATTTATATTTAAATTATTACCAATTATGTTTACATAACATTATCTACGGCTGTGCACCTTCAACTCTCTGCGCTATATCTCAAGATTGGTTGATCATACGAAAAAACTTATGAGATTAAATTTGTAGATAGTTTTATGATCCACAAGTTTTATTGAACCATTTAGGTCAACATAAAGAGTTGCAGAAGGGACGTACTTGTGGTACTACTTGGCTGATCTCACCAGAGTACAACTCAAGGCTTTCTGAAAATATTTTCTCGCTACGAACATCATCTAGAAGCAACGTTATAGGTATAGCAACCGTCACAAGATACCAGTTGGGTCACAGTGAGGAGGAATCTTTCTGCGACTCTTATCATGAAAAGACTTACTACTCTTTTGGATCAATCATTCTTTGACGACTACCTTGAGTTAAAGTTTACTGGCGTCAAAGCCCTATTCCTTTGCTTGAACAGGTCCAAATGGTTTAAGGAGTATTCTCAAGAATGCTCATCCCAAACAGCCGCTGCAACCTAACTTAACCTAACAAGTTTTATAATTTAACTTTTACTGGTATGACGAATAGGAAACGAGCAGTTCAGCAGTCTTTAGAATGGCAATATGATTCCTCCCGAATTCGGACTCTCTATTTCGTGTAAGTTATTTAGAAATACTTAAAGCAAAATCAAACTCCGTGAACTAGCCGACAGCCCACACAGATCACACCAACATCTAATGAATGTTTGTGTGTGTGTTATATGAATGTTTAGAATTCACAGTCATTATGTTTGCCTGTGTACTGCTCCTCGCTCTGTTTATAATCATCATAAGTTTGCCTGCCTGCCTGCTCGCCTGCCTCTCTTCTATTTTATGTGATGTGATGTTGACCAGAGGTGGGCGCAGACAGCTCGTCTGAGCCTTACGGGCTCTCCATAAGCTGGGTGAGAGTAAGTAAAGAAGGTATGTTTTGAAGCAAGACGGAACGATGTTTCAATACAGGTTGCCCTACCGATTATTGCCCAATAATTTATTCAATAATTTATTACTTTTATTTTTTTTGAAAAACAAATTATGCGAAAAATAATTTCCACTACTACAAATAGTACTTTTCACTTTTTCAATTCAAAGTAGACTAACTCGAAGAACTCAAATTCCCACTTTATGTAAAATTTAACTTAATTCATCAAATTCCCATGACACTATACTGAGCATACTCCATACGAAGAAAAAATAATTAAATCAGGTAAATAATTCTTTATTAGTTCTCGGATATGAATAGTAAAATATTAATATATTTAGACAAATTATTTGGAATTTCCAAAACTATAATTCTATTTAAATTATCCTTTGCAAAAATTTCCCTCTTTTATTACAATGGTCCAGCGGTAAACTTAAAGGTTCAAAAGATTTATATATATATTTTTCATATATTTTTATTTTATTCATACACAAATATGATATATACTAAAAAGGTACATTTTATGACCCAAATTACCAGCCCAAAATTCCAGAGTATGTATTGAATGATTGTATTATTTACTTTGTATAATAGTGACCATAAAAAAGATTTGGTATTATTATATTTTTTCAGAAAATGTTTTAATTAAAAAAAGAAAATATTAATAATTGGTAGGAGGTTACCCTGTATTAACTCTATCTCTCTTCCCTACCTCTCACTCAGAGCCTGGCCGAGTCAACTCTTGCCCACCTCTGATGTTGACTACTTTGGCACTACCTAAATACTATTTATTGTGTGATGTTTTTCTCGACAAAGAGTCACATAGCCAGAGCCCAATGCGATAGATGATGATATTATGATTTCCATCTCTGTCATAAAATTTATAAAAACAATTGAAAATATAGAAATGAAAAACGTCAACCAACAACAATGATGACAATCGTAGTAGTTTGAGCGTTAACTAACTTCACATCAACTGACTTGCTGGTTGCTCTGGTTGTTGTTGGTTATAACGGATAGATAGAACTCTATATATTTATTTCCTCGACATAAATACTTGACACTATTGTTATCAAAGGTATTTTAAATTCAATTTTCAATGATGACAACACACAAATATACATATTTTAAATTACTTACAGGAAATGAATATTTTAAATTAATATGAGAAATATGTCTTAAGCACAACAAGGTGCGTGCCTTGCAACAGGAAATTCTGAGTAAAAGTAGGAATTCTACGAGATTTTTGAAGGGTCCAAGAAAATTCGGTGATGTAGAAGTAATTTATTCCAAGAATCGGCATAAAATAACTGATTTACGCACATTTTCTTGAACGCACTCCTTCAATTTAGAAAATGTAAGTACCTTGAAAAAAAACTCTTTCAAGGTCACCGTCAGATGCCCTAACCTATAAACCCTGCAACTTTTGTTCCGTATTTCTCGATTCCGCCAAAGAAAACAGATATACACTCCCGTTCAATAAAATTGAACAGACCTATACCGAATCAGTCTCTCACAATTTTGATTATTCTTGTAGTAAATGTTTTTGTTTACATAAATTGTTTACATAAATAAAAAAGATAAAACATTTCTTTTTTCACATTTAAAAAATATACTACTTATCCTTGTTTATAAATAAATAAAATACAGAGAGTTACAAAAATGAGGAGTTTTATGAAATATAAGCAAATTAACATTTCAGGTCTGTTCATTTTTTTTTGAACGGGAATGTACATAGAAGCTCATAAGTCAACTTTTTCTGTCCCCACAAATATGTTAGTTAGTACCCTGAAAACTAGGTGGCGATAGCAAGTACTTAGCTTAATTCTTCTTATAATTGAAATTATTCAATTTAATTTTAACCTAAATCTGTTGTTTTCAGCAACGAACATTAGTTTTGAACTTTTAATTTTTTGTGACTGCTACGGAATTATTATACAATCCTGTTAAATACCTACTATCGCCGTCTGGTTTTCAGGGTACGAACTAACACAATTGTGGGAACAGAAAAATTGGACTTATAAAGATCTATGTATATCTGTATTCTTTGATTCCGCTTAGGTTTTCGAGATATTTAACTGGATGAGTTAAAATGATTCACCCTGTATTGAATGCTATTTGATATATTCTGTTCAGATTTTATTCCAATGATATAAAGTCACTCTTTATAGTCCAACAATCAGCAGACACATCTTCCTCAATTTATGATTATCATAAACTAAAATCTTAATTGAATTTTAAGTATCACAAAATGAAACGATATTCTCTTAGTGTTGATCACTAAAACTTGTATACTCGTACATTGTTATCTTGCTATTTGGATAGTAATTTAAGGATGTTCCAGCATACCACCACTTTTCGACAGATTTTGCTTATTTTTTGTTCACAAGCTAAAAATAAAGTTTTCTAATAAATCCCGAAGTTTCAGAATTTTTGACCGTTTAGAACGTGAGATAATTAATATCAAAGTTATCATTCTCTCTCACTCACTCTTATTAGAAGCATGTGAAACTTCATAGCCGTCCAAATATTATCTGTTGTATTAGAAAAAAATACTCGACAGAATTTTAAAAAAAAACTAGGAGAGTAAAGCTAAATATTTATTATAAAAATTTTTTTTTTAAATCGTGTGTTACCGTTTTGTTTTTGAAATATAAAAGTTTAAAATTATTCCTTTTCTTCAACATAACATTATTTTGTATATATGAACAGTGTTTTTGTCTATGTGTTGTATATGTGTGTTTATGTATTGGTGCTATAATTAAATCAAAGCAGTTTGTTTTACTGATTGCATAACACAATGTTGGTACGTCCTTAAAATCACTAACGTTATTATCCCACCACTTCATTTCACAACTCACCCACCAAACCTTTAGCATCAGCTTTATATTAATAATATGTGTGTGTGTGTTCAGTGATATTGTTATCGAGAAAGATTCATCTTCATGACCTTACATAATTAAAAATAATCCCTTTGAAGGATTTTCTCTAAACGTACAACACATTTCCATGATATTCACATAGATGAATGATGGCGTGCATAGCTTTGTTATATTCCATATCTAAACTTAAATTTTAATCTTTCAGACAATTGAATTTTAAACAGGACCTTCTTTCGTTCATGATATATCTGTTACAGCAACAGTGAATATTATATCGTTCATCAATAATAGCTGGTCTTTTTAACCGACTTCAAGAAAGGAGAACCTAATCAATTTTCATTTAACGTCCTCAGAACTCAGGCAGCACTTCAGGCCCTTGAGGCGCAAGATTCCAATCGAGGATAGTCTATGAATGCTTCGAGGAGATGGACCGCCTGGCACTGAGTAACACAGTCAGACTGATTTGGGTACCGGGTCCCTCTGGCGTTAAGGGGAACGAGGTAGCGGACTCGTTGGCACGAGAGGGGTCATCTCAAGCACCCCTTTCATCTGCGCCTATCATTCCCATAGCAAGATGCTCCGTAATTTACCAAATCAAGGGGTGGCTGTTACAGGCTCATCTCGATTACTGGGACTTTGCGCAGGGCTTACGACAGGCGAAGTTGTACATAAACACAGCTAAGCCATTCGACTGTGCTCGGTTGAGGCTCAATAGAATGCAGTTGAGGAAGGTGGTGGGGCTCTTGACAGGACATTGTCGATTAAACTACCACCTTCATAACTTGGGGATCTCTGATGATCTCAGTTGTAGGGCCTGTATGGAAGACGATGAAACCTTCATACATTTTATATGCACCTGCAGAAACTTGCAGGCTGTCAGATATAGAATGTTTGGGTCCGAAACTTTGGATCCATCAATCCTGGGAGCAATCCCGGCGGAGAAGTCTGTGTGGCGTCTGGCCTCGACAGAATCTATAGCTTCATCTGCTAAAAATAGCACCTCTTACCTGGAGGCGTCTCGCCTACGGGTGACAGGTTGTTCTCAAGGAGGGCACAGAGGACCCCTTGGTGTAGGTGCTAGGGACCCGTTTGCGGTACCCCTCTTTCTAATTATTGTTATTATTATCTCAAAACTGCGTCATTTATCAATCGATTTAGTAAATTATTTTATTGTTTGAAAGGATATACTTCCAGATTGATCCCATAGAAAAAACAATTTTTTTTGTAGTAGGCTTTTTTATGTAAAAAAATTTCCCTTATGTTAGTATTGATTAATACATGGCGTCTTTTGGTAATTTTGAATAGTAAATTGTAATAATCATACAGAAGGTCTTTTGTGAGTCGAACGTCAAGGGAGACGCAGAAAAATTTAGAGATTTCGACTTATGAAGGGTTTATTACACGTTGATATTTCATTTGCCGCAAGGGCTGGTTATAAATAATTACCTGTTTATGTGATGTCTCTTACACATTATTCACTTTGACCATTTATTCAGGTTATTATCAATATGGTCGTATTATTCACTTTAATCAATTTTATAGTTGACAATGAACGAACCCACGATTTACAACAACAAAATTAATAAATGATTGAAGTTGGGCCAAACATTTGAATACGATCGATCTACTGAACCCTTTGAATGTTTGATAAAAGAAATTTTTTGGTCATGATTTAGTGTTATCCTTGCAAGATGCATGCAAGTGCATATCGTTTGAGTCAACAATAAATAAATACAAATAAATGTACATAAATTACCGTTCTGTATGTAATGTAATGTATGTTGTTTTAAAAACTGATGTATTGTTGCACCTGTGTACAGTACAATGTATGTAGTACAATCAAATGATTCAAACAAACATATCATTCACATGATCTGTTTCTCATATGCAGGTTGTAAACTGTAAGTATTACAGTACTCAACGTTATTCATTTTGTATAGGGTGTCAACCACCACCACCGGCCGGCAAATCAAGAAATACCATGGAAATGGTGGTCACATAACAAGGTCACTATTGGCTGGGTGTCTGCACATTCAAGAATCGATATGGAAACGAGATGGCTGATGATCTTCCCAAAATGGGTGCTCAACTTAAACGGCTCAGAACCGTTTAGTGGAGTGTCGAAAAGTACAATAAAATATAACATAACAAAATAAGCGGTACAAGAGTCCAACGGTTCTTGGGTAAATACTCATGGTCAAGATGGAAAAAGGACTCTGCGCGTTTACAACTAGGAAGAAACCAATTGAGGATACTTACTGGGCACTTCAAACATCTGTACAAAATCAATCTCACAGGGAATGATATGTGCAGATTTTGTCATGAAGAGGGAGGAGACTGGAATTCACATTATATGTGAATGCGTAAGCCTTTCTCTCAAAAGACAATATCATTTGGGATGGAAAGGTCTCTGGCTAGATGAAATCAATGAGATGTCGCCGAGGAATATCCTAACGTTTATCAAGGCCATAGGACCAGTCCAAGTAGCCGAGCGGTCTAAGGCGTTATGTCTGCGCAGTATGCATATTTGGAAACTGGGAGGTTATGGGTTCGAATCCCGACATCGGCAGTTTCTCAATTATAAATTTTAAAAAAAGAGGTGGTTAATTAATTAAACTGTCGGCATATGGACAACAACGAAGTAACCGGCTATGCTTGAGAAGATTTTCTGCAGTTTTCTTCACGACTCCAAATGAATATCGGCATAGTTCCTATCATAGTCAACATCCTACCAATTCTACTCACAAATTCCATCCACTTCACTCACATCCTTAGGCATCACCATGGACCTTATGTCCAGCCTCTACAATCTGTCTATCTATCTAAGACCATAGGACTCCTGGAATACCTTTGAAGAAAAGCAGCTCCAATAGATCAATTTGGTCGCGGTACAAAAGCTCTTTATAAGACTTACTCCGGACTCGAATCTAATCTAATCTACATTGGAGGCAGGTCAAACATTTTTGTGTGTCAAACTTAGAGACTAATAATGCATTTACAACTTCGGTTAGATAGATCATGTCTTTACGTGTCTGTTACGTTCAGTTTTTACCAGAGACGTCTCTCATCCTACCAGTGTAGGGTGCATGCGCGTGGATACTTACAAGTTAGCTTAGTGTTAAGTTATAAATTGGTGTGGTGTGGAAACGTGTTTAGCTAGGAGAACAATGATTCTGGTATCATTGTAAAGAGATGATATGATTCGTAAATATCCTTGGAATTAGAGAAAAGCACGCGTCGAAAGGAATCCATATAGACTACAAAATCCAGTGCCGAACCTAAATAAGTACTATGGCAGCGTTGAAAACCATTTTGCAGCCTTTTCTCTGAGATTGATGATGGTCATCGCCAAACCTCCAAACTTCATCGGCCACAACTTGTTTGAAATAGTTCTTGAAATAGTTTGAAATAGATTGTATGAAATAGTTCTCGTTCAAAAGCTAAAACAATATAATGTAGATATCGCCTCGAGCTCCCTTATATAAAATATCTAGTTGAATGATAAAATAAACATATAATAATATATGTTGTCCCAAACACTACTCACCGCTGCAGCAGTGTTGTATATTGCTTTAGTTAGTAATAAAATTGTAAATAATAACAAAAAAAAATAAAAATGATAGCATTAATAATATCCGTGTTGTCGTGCAGAGAAAGTATAGCAACAACTGAATATTATCAATACAGAATTATCTGACTTTTAAAATTGTACAGCAGCACATTTTTCTTATTCAAAACACAATACAATGTACGAAGAACTGAACAACTATACGACGAACACAGAATCTTATTTCAAATAAATTGAATAATAAATATATTAAAAATCTATATATATATAATATGTTTATATTGTTTACTAAAACGTGCAATACCGTTTTAATCGGACGGAAGTGAAATGAATATGTGTTCAATAGGGAATATGCATGAAAATTTGTGTTCACTTGAATTGAAGCATGTTTACTTGACAAATATCAAGGTAAAATTACTTTTTAAATAACTTTAAAAATAAGCGAGATATGAATGATTGAAATTCCCGATTAGACAAAGTGGGTGATAGCCCTCTTGATATGTTATGTGACGTCATATTACACTCTCACCATTTAAAGTACACGTAAAACTCCGTTTTTTAGAATTTTTGCAAGAAAGAGACAGATAATAATTTTTAAAAGCGTATAGCTTCCTTGATATTTGTCGGATTTTAAATTCGTTTTTAAATATTATTACAGTATTAACAGTATTTTCATATTCTGAAAATAAATGTGAAAAAAAATTTTCATGCACATTCCCTATTGAAAATCATTAGAGTAACGTCAAACATGTGAAAATAACAACTAGATAGATTGTAGAGGGTGCCTTGGGCGGGCTACACTTCGGCCATAAGGTCCATTGTGATGCCTAAGGATGTGAGGATGTGAGTGGAAGGAATTTTTATGTATAGACAAGGAATTGCTAAGATTTGCGGTTGTAGCCGACTATGCTGGGAACTAGGCCGATATTCACCTGCAGTTCGTGAAGGAAACTGCAGAAAACCTTCTCAAGCATCTTGTCCATACGCCGACAGTTTCGTCAATTAACCACCACCTTTTTTTTTTCTTTATAATTGACAAATTGCCGATATCGGGATTCGAACCAATAATCTCCCAATTCCAAGTAGACATAACGCGCAGATTACAAACAATTTATTGAAATTCGTCAAAATTAGTAACTGCAAGTAAAGTAAATAACAACTAACTGAATTAATTGCTTAAATACTCGGTATATCCTGAAATTTATGTAAAAAAAGTGTACACTTGGCCACAAAAATTGATGAGATTTTCTAAAATACTATAGTTAATTTGTGTTTTATACATTTTCGGTTTTCGAAAAATATTTAAATATAAGATACAAATCAACTATAAAATTTTAAAAATTACATCAACTTTTGTGGTCCTTAGCACATACACATTATATAGTTAGACATTCATTTACATGAATAATAATAATTATATGCATAACACATGTATCCATCCAAATATTTCTAATCAATGGAGCATGTGGTAAGAATCATCCACTTGTTTGAAAGAGACCGACAAACATAACTTAAGTCATATATATGATATGGATAAGTATACTTGGATAGTATTTTAAATGCATCACTAATGTCCGTTTGCACGGAATCATTTAAATACGACACAATTTTAAGTACTTCACAAACTGACAAATTCTATATCAATATATGAAGTAAGATTATATAAGGTCCATTGTGATGTCTAAGGATGTGAGGATGTGAGTGGACTAGAAGAAATTTTTGTGTGTAGACTAGGAATTGGTAGAATGTGCGGCTGCAGCCGACTCTAGGATAGTAACTATGCCGATATTCATCTGGAGTTCGTGAAGGAAACTGCAGAAAACTTTCACAAGCATAGCCGGTTACTTCGTTCTTGTCCATTCGCCAACAGTTTAGTCAATTAACCGCCCCCCCCCCCCTTTTTTTCTTAATAATTGACAAACTGCCGATGTTGCGATTCGAACCCATAACCTCCCAGTTCCAAGTAGACATAACGCCTTAGACCACTCGGCTACTCGGCTACTTTAATCTGACTTATTGATAAGTCAGACTACAAAAAATTTATTGAAACTCGTCAAAATTAGTTTTTCTCGAATAGATCATTATCAAATTTATTTCTTAGTTAACTTTGTACACAAATGGTCTTATACCAAATTAACGTAGGACCCGCACAATACGTGTTCCGGGTTATGTCGACCCATAAGATACAAATTATTGATAATATTACAAAAAATGTATTGAAGGTTAAAGGTCTTAATATTAGTTTTTCTGGAATAGAGACCATTATCAAATTTACGCCTTAGTTAATTTTGTACAAAAAAGGTCCTATACCAAATTCACGTTGGACAAAAAATTCTTAAGATGTATTATGTCGACCCGTAAGATAACAACGCAATCCTAGGCAGTGCATTTTATCCCTTTAAATCACAACTTAACAGTTTAATGCATCGGTACGGCCAACTATTCTCAGCCGTATATCTCGAGGTCAACATTTGGCCCTGCGTTATTTCGTAAAGGACTTTTTTGTGCAAAATTAACTAAGGAGTAAATTCGATAATGACCTATTTTATAGGAACAAATATATAATTATTGCATTATGTTTCCTCCTCTTTAAACTATGAACCATTTTTTTTGTAAAATTAAAACATTTTTTTAGATATTTAGCTGGAAACTTTTCAAATGAACACACTGTATAATACATCATATTCTCAAATACTTGAAAAATTGTGTTCCACCTGAATTATCCTATATATCGCAAATTTTAAATAATACAATTTGAAATAAAGCTTAGTTATATTCTGTGTAAAAATGATAATTTTCTACGAAACTTTAATAGAAAGTGAGATTTTTAGTAAGCTCCTTCTCCAAGATGGCGACTTTTCCACCCCCATCATATCAGAGGTCGAAAACTTGGATTTAAAGTCTTAGTGAATTCCGTAAAACCACAAAAACAACCAAAATAAATTCCAATTTCCCTTTTTTAATATTTCAAACAGCCTTTTTCATTAACCAAACTATTATAACCCTTATTTTTTTCACAAAAATAAGAAATATTATTGAAAAAAATTTAATTTTCTACTTAGATAGATAACAATGTTGTAAGTATCTCTCTAATTGGAGTTAGAAAATATTCCTTAAAATTTCTATCCAATCACAGAAAATGGTTTTATTTATTATTTACATCATTTTTTTCAAGATTTAAAAAACTCTAGTTTTTGATAATAAACACATTTTTAAAAGGACAATCATTTTCTCAACAATCCCAATCATATGTAAAGGAAGAACCATATCGTAACATTATTACCATCGTATCGAGCTCTAACATACTTTTAAAAACATGTTTTTTTCTCTAGTAAATAAAAATTAAATATTCATAAATACGAAATTCAATGATTGTTTACCTGGAGATCTTTGTTAGTATTATCCTTATGTGTTGCAGCTCGAATAAATCCTGCTCGCCAACCCCATTCAGAAATTTTTCCTAATTTTAACTTAGTAAAACCACTCACTGATAAAAATCGTTTGCCAACGATTTCTTCACGATACTTGTTGGCCATTATTATTAAAAAATTATATAACAAACAAAATAAAGCACAATATTTTTTATTAATTATTTACATTTAATTAATTATTATTTGTAAACACTTGAAATGTCAAAAAACTTTTCATCACCATAACACGGAGTACACAACATTGTAACCGATTACCCGCAATCGTACGTCTTACTACACTATTAGATATGTATGAATTCGAACAGCACGTTCGTGCGAGTGCGGTAGTTTTCATGTTGTATCACATGATGGCACCACCAGTCGATACCCGATACCCCCACTAACATAGATCACGTGATCATAACAACAAGACCTGTGAAGAAAAGTAATATCTAACATGGCCGTAATGGCTGGCTGTCTGTTTATAGCGGTCATTCAAATGTTGTTCTGCTGTTCGGTAATATTCAGTGTGTTTATTATTTAATTGTTAGTGTTGTTTTTTAAAACAAAATACTCATATTTTTTTAATGGTTTGAAATATAATTAATAAATATGTTTTCGGCAGTTGTGTCAAGGCTCATCATGTAAGTACCCATTTTTTTTTTTGGAATTTATAGTTTATTTTTGCATGGTGTTGTCTTCAAATATAATTTTTGAACAAAGAGAATGTGAATTTTCCGTTAAAATTTGTGGTATCATCATTGAATTTAGTGAAATATGAATATAGTCCGTTATGTAAGTGTGTTTTTTTTTTATGTAAATAACAATTTTGACTAAAATGTCAAATCAGCTGATTTTTTTTATTAGGTATTTATTTATTCTTGAAAAACAAAGAATTTTAAACAGGCAAATTATGGTCTTTGTTTACGTTTATTTTATGTGAAATGAATCATTGGGTTATTTTACAAAATATAATTGTTCTTATCTAATTCATATAACAATTATCGATTAATTTCAACATTATGAAATATATTCCCTTTGTTTTTTAATAATTATTCCGAGATATTTTCTCATGCTCTTATCTCATCTCATTTAAACGTATCTTTTCTGTGTGTGTGTGTGCAAAATGCCTATGAGTTTATCGATTTTCTCCTGGTAAAACAGTTACCTAATTTTATCGGTGATAAGAGACTTTTTTTTATAAAATAACCTTATTCTGCAGATATCTTTCAATATATTCCATAGAATTGAAATTGTTATATTATTTATAATTGTAAATTTTGTAATTTTATTCCACCATTTCCTGTTTTGAAGTAAATAAACGCATTGCATGTTTATACGCAGTGGCGTATTTAAAGAAAGTGTATGTTGTTACATATTGTATGCGCCGTGCTAATCAATTCGTAACGGTCGACCGTTATCGAATTTCTTTATCAAAAATAATTAAATACATTTTTTTGTGGACATATGTTTTCATGGTCAATGGTATTATAGTTTATTGAATAACCAACGCTGAAATAAGTCTTCAGGTGGCCATGAAGGAAAACCATTGTGTTAGCCTTCAAATTGTGTAGTTTTCAGGGCGTTTTTACTATGGATATAGTAAATAAAGGGATTGAGCCTAAATTAACTTTGAAGATGACCACAGAAGGCTCGGAAAATAGGAAAATTCACTATTTTTGTAGGTATCACTCGGGTTGTGCACGCCAATATTGTATTTTAAGACAAAAACATCAATGAGTGACATTTTTATATAAATATTTTCATAGTAACGAGGCATTTATCAATATAAAATTTCACATTGACTATGAACTACATAAAGCGGGTTTTAAACAGTCCTATATTATTGTTCTGTACACTTGGCCACAAAAGTTGACGTCTTTTTTTAATTTTGTTTTTTTGGTATCTTATTCATTCGGTTCTCGAAAAAAAAATTCGAATAAAAGTTATTATTATATTTATAATGAACAACTTTTATCCGAATTAACCGAAGGATTTTTTTGAAAACCAAATCTGTAAGGCACATATCAATTACTTATACAATTTGTAATTCAGTTATAAAATTTTCTTCTTCAAGTTTTGGTTCTATTGACAAGGTTTTAATCTGTGAAAGTCAGAAAACTGTTTGTTTTTGTACCTATACCCCTCCCCCCCCAGGAAACGGGAAAAACCCTAAAACTACCTTCTTTACTTCTATACATGCTATAAGGGTGCGGTTTTTTGTATTCTTTCTAAAAATACGGTCTGGGAGAAGCCATGGCCGGAGGCTGTTAAGGGCGCGCAGTCCCATGCGAGCACAGCGAGTTCCATACATACGCAAACACTGCACTCACATATAAAGTTACATATAAGATTGCATGCGAACTTGCTTCAAATAGAATCCTTCTCTATTTTGATATAACTAAAAAAATTTACTGAAAAATAATACTGCGCTTGTTCAGTAAAACAATCGATCAAAACTTTCATGTGTAAAAATACCTTAGTGTTAAAACAAAGCTTGCTTACTTTCATTCCGACGTTGAATCCCTACTTGATTCGAACACTTTATTTGACTGCACTATTGTTGTGGATCTTTTAAAAAGCTTAGATATTTACTAGAAACACGAGAATGATGCTGAATTATTGTAGTTAACAAAATTGTACTAATATGTGATGTGTTTTTATTTACTTAATATTATTCATAATTATAGAATTTTTTAAGGAAGTCCTTGAATTGTAATAAAATATCAAAACTTGTATTATTATTCATACGTAGTGTAAATATCTAATGTTTGCGCATTATTTTAAATAATTCATTTTAAATATTTACATAAAAGCAAATTCTAAAAACTAGAAATTTATATCAAAATCATAATGCCTTTCATTGTATTTAAAATATATATATATATAAATACCGACTGTTTTGGAAAGCTTTGCTAATAGAGAACCAATGTCAAATATTATTTACTATAATAACTGCGCAATGCTTCATAAAGAAATAAAAATAGTGAGGGTACGCTGTAGTCAGTAGTGTGTGTGTGCATACGTAATGAATAATAATATTAATTAATTGGACATAACTAAATCCCCACTCTTAAATGACACCAACAAACATCGTACCACAAGCAGGCAGATGTTTGTAAGTATGTATGGTTTTATAGTAAATATTTTATTTATTTATTTAACATTGATTCCCTATTAGAAATGCTTTTGAAAACAGACTGTATATAAATAAATGTTCATTTTTACCCCAAAAACTAAAATGCTGTATGTCAGATAGAAGTGTTCAGTCTAACGGCTTTGAAAACCGGAAATTATAGAATACTTCTGAAAGGACCAAGGAACCAAAATCGGAAAAATGGTTTTTGATCCATCTATTCAATTCAAGAGAAAAGTTCGAGAATGATCAAAAGGAATTAGAAGATCGTTTCTATGTTATACATAATTATAAGCGGTGGCAGTTATTTATAGACTAGGAAATTTACTTTTAGTCATTAAAAACCAGAAGAACCAAGGAATTATATTTTGCTATTTTTGTGGCCACCCTGTTTAAGTATCAGGTGCGCGTCTTACAACTGGATGTACATAAAGAGGCGAGCAGATATCTCCAGACCACCTTCAAAATCCATTTCGATAATTCAAGAAATAAAAGTGTGAAAATGATCCTAGTTGTTTAGGGTTAATGTACTTACCCAGACATCTTCCCATTCATCCCTTATTCGTGGTGAGATAGTTGATGTAGAACGACTATCTACAGAATATCCAGTTAAATATATATTTGAAATTACATTCCTAGAACAATGATTTGTATTTTATAAATAGGTATTTCGACTACAAAGTAGTCATCATCAGTATGAATTAGCTAATCGTAACTATCTCCGGGATATATGGAGTCAAAGATATGTTACTCGTTTTGCTAATTTGGTGTGTGTCTCACCAAATCATCAATGTGTTGTTGAAAACTTTAAAAATACGAAATAATTTTTTGAATGCTTAAACAAAATAATAATTTTATGTAATCGATTGCAAGTGTTTGAAAATTGATGATTACAACTGCGTTTAGAAAGAATAATATTCATAAATAATTTTAATTTGAAAGACAAGCTGCAATACACGGGACGTTGGTTCGTAGTACTCACTAGTACTGGTAGTGGTAGTACCATGCATCTTATAAATTATATTATTATGTTGTGTTTAAAAATACGCATCAAACCTCATCGGATGCCAAGTGCATCAACCTTTTTCAATACATATGCAGACGGACGGACAGGACTGTACGTACCTATCTATATATACAGTTAATAAAGTCTCTCTTGTAGTTTATACGCAGACATTTCCAATATAACTTGTACTAACATGCACGTTTAATGTTAATGTACTTTGTGTAAATTTGGGAATTACGAACACACAAAAAAAGTGGCAATATTAATAGGAAAATCAAGTTTATGTTGTCGCCCACAATAATCTCTTTCTTATAAATATGTGTATCTCATTAAAATCTATTTTATACATTAGTTAGTCATTCTTTTATTTTTTGCATAAACACATACTATGGACCGTGTTCATAGTCCAGTTTTGATCATGTGCTTATGCTTGCCTTCATAAAAACCGTCTTATTGGTTTTAGTACACGATGAATTCATAGATATACATGAAGATCATCTTCGGTAAGACGAATTTTGAGATCATCGTAATTTGTGTTCGTCAATTACCGTAATAATTCTCATGTATCCAATGATCTGATTTGCTGAGAAATGTATCATATTATTATTGTCAGTGATACTGAATATTATTATACAAATGTAAACAAACAGACCTCATAAGAAACATTGACTCTTTTTTAAATAAAAAGTAAGGATCAAGTCTAGAATAAGATTGCAGTCTTATTGACTGTGAATACATCAACAGTTTTCAATTCTTAATATCGCCTGAAGTTATGACTATGAATATTTATCCAACCACACATACCTTAGCTAAGATCAAACATTCAAGCTTGTCTCAAGTTTGCGTCTATGAATCTAAACGCTGCTTTAGAATAATGCTTAAGGTGAACTTACGCTTGAGACCGGACTATGAATACGGGGGGGCCTATGATTATATTCTGTGACTGTTCACTTTAGTTTTTACATTGGTAATATAAGTACCGTAAATTCAAAGTTCGATCAATGAACGTGCGTGGTATAGATGTCCGAACGACTTCAATTGAATAAAGGCCTTTGTTCTAGTTAAGTAGTAACCATATTAGAAGTCCTTGGTTATAGTAGGAAAAACAATCTAGGAGGCATTTTGAAAACTGCAAGTCGTAACTTCACATACAATTTATATACATCTAAGCGCTAGAAGCAAGTAAAGAGGTAGATTGTAAAGGCTGCCCTGGACGGGCTACACTTCGACCGTACGGTCCATTGTGATTCTTTAGAATGTGAGTGGAGTGGAAGAAATTTGTGAGTAGACTAGGAATTGGTAGGATATGCGGCTGCAGCCGACTATGATAGGAACTATGCCGATATTCATCTGGAGTTCGTGAAGGAAAGTCAATTAACCGCCCCCTTTTGTTTTTATAATTGACAAACTGCCGATGTCGGGATTCGAACCCATAACCTCCCAGTTTCCAAGTACTGCATACTGAGCAGACATGACGCCTTAGACCGCTCGGCTACTTGGCTTTGGCTGGCCTAGAAGCAAGTATGTTCGTTTTAATTTTTTTTTGGTAACGTGTTATCAGTCAACAAGGAGAAGGAATTTTCCCTAATTTGGATTTTTTGGACTCTTCAGATGCCTCACGTTTTCCATAAAGGATTTATAACTAAAATTTGATGAGGGGAATCATTTTTGTTGTTTTTAAAGTAATTTCTTATTTTATTTTATCATTTCTTTACACAATATTTTATAAAAAATAAAAAAACCCGTTACTTGCCATCCATGATGCACAATTGTATTTATTATAAATACGTTCATTGTGCAGACGTAGTTTAATAACAAAAGCATAACAAAGACGCGACCTTAAGGATGAAAACCATGCAGTAAAAGAAACTACAGTTTGAGAATTACATCACCCAATGATTACATTATACAACAAGCGCTGAACACAACAACACATTGTATCGCCTCGCCTCGCCTCGCCTGTCTGCTTGCTGTACGTACGATCGGCTACAACAGTTCGTTTATAAAATGTTTTTCACTATTATATTATTCAAATCTCATTTTACAGTTTTCAATTTCAATTTCTGTATTAAACTGTCTATCATTCAAATGTAATGTCTTCAACTATCGAGCTATTCGCAGAATTCATCTATGTACAGAATGTCTTTAACACGTAAAGAAGGTTCATGAATAAAACGAAGAAATACATATTTAAAAAAACAATATAAATATATAATCGAAATATATCACGAGCTACATGGACTAAATAAAAAAGGAAATAGGACTCTAAATGAAATTAGTTTTAAAAGATTAAAACTAAACAATGATCTTACACTGTAAAAAATAACATAATCAGTTGGTCCATATTACCTTCAAATAAATTGCACTTAAGGCTCGATTACATTGAGTGACACTTTACAAGCTGCTAGTTGGCGAATTCACTAGCTGCTAGTAAACTCACCCAGTGTAATCATGTTCACTAGCCAACTAGTAGATTGTAAACTATCTGCGAGTAAAGTTGAAAGCTGGGCTACTTTACTCGCTACTAGCTGGCGTGTGGGATTGTAAGTTAGTAAACTAGCCGTGTGTCATCATAGTTGCTAGTGAACTAGTTGCGAGTAACTCGGTGGTTCCTGGTTTCAGTGTCTACAGAATGAGATTCTACAAGATTATTAACGTTCCAATTCATTTTAACACCCAGAAACGTTCAGGAAATGAAAGAATACACAACAACAACGTATTCACAACACGTGGTTTACTCGATAGCTAGTAGTTGGGTACTGAACGAGTGGACAGTTTTGTGTGTCATCATCACTATCCCACTAGCCGACTCGCCAGCTTCTAAACTTCTGATTTTGTTGAACCAATTACCAACGTAGTTGAGATAGTATGTTATTATTACCGAATTACGAGTTGCGTTTGCCGTAAAACCAATAGATTGCGAGATATTTGAGAAAGAATTATTTTCGTGACCTTCAACCTCAATAAAATTTTTTTTAAAGCGCATTTTCGTTTGGAATTTTTTTACATATTTCCATAGTGCCAAAACGAACATAATATCATGGGAATTCGAAAGAGGGGTACCGCCAATGGGGCCCTAGCACCTCTCTACAATCTCCACTTGTATTTTTTAAGTTATGACTATAATATATATATATATATATATATATTACTATTTGACTGGGTGATATATGACTAGTTTTAAAGAAGTGGCCCGAAAAATAATGATGAATTAGATGAATTTTTCAATGGTTTTAAATTCTTTTTATTTGTATATTATATCTATTTTAATGTTTTCTGTATTTTACACAAATACAAATTTTACTGCAATGAAGAAAATATATGCAAAAATATGCTATTTGAAAATAAATTTAGTACAAAACCTATCGACTAGGTATTTGTTGTTTTTGAAGCTATACATACACTACTGACCTCAATGTAATTATAAATTTAAATGATCTTTTTCCATTTATAGATATTTTAAATTTCGATTACATCACACAATACCATTTGATTACCATTTTAATATCTTTTGGAATTTTTTTTTAATTAATTTGTTTTAAAAAGATTGTTTTTTAATAAAATAATTTAACCCTTTACTTCCCAAGCTATATTGGTTGCTCAAATTAGCGAATTTCCTCAAAATAATTTTTCTTACTACTTTTGACTTTCTCTAATGAACTTACGACCTAGAGGACCAGCCATAGCATCAAAGCTCACTGTACATCGTCGAAGAGCCCACTGAATCACCTCCATGACTGACCCATCTCCGAATTGCCTTTTTCCAGTAATATTTTGACCTTCAATAGACGTGTGCTCATTTGGCACATACAGTGCATATCAAGGTCCAACTGAAAAGAAGAAATTCTTTCATTCTTTTTCATTCCATATTATGAGCTTTAGGTACGCAGACACTTCGATGAATTACAGTGAGCTCTGGTACTACGGCTGACTTTTTCTGTCGTAAGTTTATTTCAGCAAGTTTCCTTCATTAGCTCATTGTAGCTTTTATTAAAAGTATCTCCAGAATGCTTTAGGCAGCTGTTAGAGCATGAAGAGTTAAAATATGCAAATTTGTCTTTTCTTAAGGATGTACCAGCATTCTACCACTTTTCGACAGATTTTGCTCATTTTTATTCACAAGCTAAAAATAATGTTTTCTAATAAATCCCGAAGTTTCAGAATTTTTGACTGTTTAGAACGCGAGATAATTAATATCAAAGTTATCATTCTCTCTCATTCGTTTTGTTTTCGAAATATATAAGTTTAAATTTATTTATTTTCTTCAACATAACATTATTTTGTATATGTGAACAGTGTTTTTGTCTATGTGTTGTATATGTGTGTTTATGTATTTGTGCTACAATAAAATCAAACCGGTTTGTTATACTGATGGCATAACACAGTGCTGCATATCCTTAACTAAATTTTTTCCCTAAAAATTATAAGTAATTTCAACCTCATGTCAACGAAAAAGTACACAAATTTATAAAAATGTAGTGCGCCACTTTTTAAAATGTAGTTACTTTTGAGATCGATTATTAAACGCTTGATTGTACCTATCCAACGTTTTTAAATGGAAATCCAAATATTTGAATTTTTTACACAAAATTTGAGACTTTATTTAACCGAAAAAACAATCTGTGAATTCATTGTTATATTTGAAAGTAACACATGATCTAAGATCTTTCATAAAACAGTTCTATAAAATGTAATGACATTCAGTTCTAACTAACTGCTGGCATATTTACATCAATTTAAAAATAGACAAAGGCAATGCGTGTATTTATTATTAAAACATACATTTTGTTCCTAGTCGATTCGATTGCACCAAATTGTTAAACGTGTCTGTGTGTGTGTGTGTTGGATGTGTTTATGTTGGAAATATATTATTTTTTGAAGTGTTTGAATATAATTAATATATAAAACAACGCAATCATAAAATCATTTGAAGAATATGTCGCAACCAAATCAAATTGAAATTCGAATTACAATTAATTTAGATGGTCGTGTTGTTGTAGTTTATATTTGATTTTATAATTCAAACAATTTTGATGGATAGATTTTTCATATTCATTTTAAAGTATGTATATTATATAAAGTTCCATATTTTTTTCGTTTTAATCAAGTGATTCAATTACGTTTGTTTTTTGCCTCTGTTTAGATATTTTTGATTTAGTACTCTATTTTTCAATGCGAAATAGTAATATTCGGATAACCTTACTCGTATATAAAACGCCGAGGGCTACGTTTTATGTGCTGCGAGAGCTCAATAACACGCAAACCCAATCAACTCGCGGTATGTCCGATGAAGTGAAAGATTGTAGTAATCGGTTGTAATAGCTACCTTATTGAATGTCTTAGTTATTGTAACAGTTTTAGGTTGACAAACCCATTCGCGAATAACCGGACGAATCAAAATATATTAGTGATCCGGTAGCCAGAGGCAAAATGTTACTTCAAAGCATAGATAATATGGAGATGGAGATGTATCTAGACTTCAAAGTACCACAGATAATTTTGCGATTAAAATATACTATATTGTTTTAGGTTAATTTTCATTAAAAAATAGTACGTCAACGGGATAATAGGTTGGGTAGCGAAGGGGTTATTAAAGTAAAAGAACCTTTAATACTCTTCTCTGGCTCAAAATTTTTGTTGGATTGTAGACAGATAGATTGTAGAGGCTGCCCTGAACGGGCTACACTTCCACCATAAAGTCCTTTGTGATACCTAAAGATGTGAGTGGTGTGGAAGGATTTTTTGTGTATAGACTAGGAATTGGTAGGATATGCGGCTGCAGCCGACTATGATAGGAACTTTATCGATCTTCATCTGAAGTTCGTTAAGGAAACTGCAGAAAACCTTCTCAAGCATAGCCGGTTAATTCGTTCTTGTCCATACGCCGACAGTTTAGTCAATTAACCGTCCCTTTTTTTTTCTTAATAATTGACAAACTGCCGAAGTCGAGATTCGAACCCATAACCTCCCAGTTTCCAAGTAGGCATACTGCGCAGACATAACACCTTAGGCCGCTCGGCCACTTGTATTTGTATTGTACAGTGATTTCAAATTTGTTAATAAACTTAATCTCTGACCAAGTAAATAAATGGCTAGGTTATTCATTCAAATAATTTTTAAATAAAAATAGTCAAACAGATTTAATATAAGAATGATTCGAATGGCTGTTGTTCTCCAAGAGAGCCATCATTTACGAATAAAAAATATGATTACCATTGTAATTGAAACGGTGATGTATCCCATGTCAAAACTGTATTAAATATAAATTAGAAGACATATTCTTTTGTATAACAAACAAAAAATGTGTATATAAATCTTCGTCAAAAGAAAATATTTGTAACGGATAGAAATAAAAAGAAAGAAATAAAGAAAATGATTGAAAACTGACACTTGTTTCAAATTATTTATCCGTGAGTTTTTTTATAACGAATGATCACAATTTTATGTATCTATAATAATGGATGATTTAATATCTGTTTCAAAATCATCACATCTTAAGTAGGCTACAAACGCTTAACATAGTGCAGCAACATTGAACTCCGCCAACAAAAAGTGCAACCACTATTAGGAACATTACTTTATTACTCTATCTTAAAAAGACAATCACTTGTCATCTTGTCTCTATCTATCTCATTTAATTTGTAGTTTATTTATCTACTAGTTTATTTGTATTTATCTCTACAGTATTTTCAAGTTTGTTGTGTGACATTTTTTGACAATCTATATAAAATAAAACATAAAAAGATATTACGAAAACATAAAATTTTAGATAATATGTTGCAAATATCGCTATACACGAGAACTTGTACAGCAACATTAAACTCCTCCCACAAAATATCAAATAATTTTATTTTTACAGCAACCAGATCAAAGACACGTAATTTTGTTCTGCAACAGCTATACAGAGTAGCAACTTACTACCGAACATTCATTTGTCCTTAAAATGTTCCTGCACAGATTGTAGTCCCTATTATGTATGGTTGCCGAGGTTTCATATTAACTAACATCTAAAGGTCGCTGGAAAATATCCAACGTGTAATACTTCAATATTCCTTTATTTTACTGGGTAGTACTCATACTTTTTTCTTCTCGAAAATCTTATACAAAACAATGCAAATATTATATGGATGCATCACATCATACAAGTAGGAGGTAACAAGCCTCTAGCATAACAATACTACAAGATGTATGGTATGTGCTCTCATCTTATCACGTAGCATCTTAAGTTTAGAAACACTGCCATAATCTAGTACGTGACACATTTATATATAGGTGGCTGGCATCTCAAGCATTGTAACTGTCATCAAACAATTCTTCATTCCGTGCATATAATATACCAGGGGTGGCCAACAAGTCTATCGCGAAGTCAATTTTGGTCGATCGCTTGCGATGTCATGACATTAAGTAATTGAAGAATTTGAGGTCAGATTTCAATATTTTGAAAAAAATTTCTGACTAATTCCCATACTGAAGATGATACCTTAATTAGAGAACTGCAAACTCAGTCTTCCGACTATGTTACGGCAATAAAATAAATTATAAATCTCTCTTTATCTATAGCTAATTTGTAATAATTTTGATCTGTTAAATAATTATGTTGTTTTTTACATAGATGGATAAATACAGGGTTTTTCAGTATGAGGTTTACTTCCGCGAGCTGTTAGATAGATAGATTGTAGAGGCTGTCCTGGACGGGCTACACTTCGACCATAAGGTCCATTGTGATGCCTAATATGTCAGTGGAGTGGAAGGAATTTGTGAGTAGTACTATTCCGATATTCATCTGGAGTTCGTGAAGGAAACTGCAGAAAACCTTCTCAAGCATAGCCGGTTACTTCGTTCTTATCCATAATTGACAAACTGCCGATGTCTGGATTCGAACCCATATCCTCCCAGTTTCCAAGTAGGCATACTGCGCAGAGATAACGTCTTAGACCGCTACTTAGACTGGTCCCGCGAGCTGTTAATAGATTAGCAAAAAAAGTCTAAAAATCTTATCTTCCATGATAAATTTTCATGACCCAAATCGTGAAAGTGAAATATTAAAATCAAATTACCAGCCATACTGTGAATTTTTAAACTACTTTTTCATCTGCACGTTCAATCAATTAGTACAAGTCGATTCCGACACTTTTTTAAGATAAGAAACACATAAAAGTTGGCCACTCCTGTAATATACGATTTTCTAGTGTATCATTGAGTGAAATAAAAGAAAATTGTTGGTAATATATACGACACTCAATGTGTTACATAAATCAGAAATGTCGTAAAAGATTCAATGTTGCGGTATTTTAACACATAACACTAAGAAATTTTGTTTTTCGATTGAAAGAGGTTACACTTCAGCTAATTTGTCGAACGAAATGTCAAGGAATAAATGGTCATGGAGAAATTTTTTGAACATGAAAGTAAAAAATTTCAAACAGCCGCAACAATTCGGCATATTATACATTATCCTAATCAGTCATTAAACTAGCTATAACTTTGTAAATTTTCGAAATATTTCAATTTCCATCTAAGGACATATTTAAAGGTTTATACTCTCAGAAAATGAGGAAGTTCTAGCCTAGAATACCCCCTAAAACCACAATAACATCTTTTAAGTGCGAAGCCGACGGAGCGAGTTAGTTAATTCATAATAACAAATTATTAGCATCAATACTTAAAAATAATTACAACATCAAAGAATGCTATTTAAAAACTAGTTTAGACAAGTTGTCAACCAAAAGTCCATAGTCAAATTAGACCGCTTTATTGTTGTGCAACATCACACATTAGAGTTTAAATATTTAAATATGTCGTGAGAATAATATTATGATGGATGCATTCAATTTTATATATCAAACAAATAAATGAATGAAATGGATTCGATTGTTGTCGAATATGATTCTTTAATATTTGTTACTTAATAGTAATACAATTGCTTTGATCAAAAATAAGTCACCAAACAACACAGTTTGAGAGTGAATTCATTATTGTGTTTATTCTCTAATGGGTGGTAATTATTCTATTGAAATTGTACTTACACCACTGTTTTGTTGCTATATGAATTATTAAATCTCATCCTCGTTTGCAATAAATTGCATGTAATTTCACCTTCAATTGTCCTCGAACTAATACTTGTCTTATTAAACATAAGTCGTCGTTCCTTTTACCATATTTAAGCCAACACTATTTTTTGAATGTATAAAAAAATGTTTCCAATAAAATTTGTTAGTCGTTTAAGGGAGTTGGAGCGTAATTCGTTTATGATCAGAAAATTTCGAAAAAAATTTATGATGGAATTGTCATCAAAATTACGTATAATTTTTTTAAAATTAATAAATAGTATGAATATACACAATCATATGTCGACTGCGCCCGTTATAGTATAAACACAAGCATCATTGTTTTTAAAATGTGCACTGCACATGATATTCATGGTATTCAAATAAGCGCGAAAGTAGGATAAAATACACTTCTTAGCTTGTCATTTAGTTGTACCAACTGTACGTTCGGTCCCTTCGCACGTCAGGCTTCTCTATAAATACCAACTTCCTTCAGGACGTTGAGTTTAAGTTTAAGAACATCTCACGTCGGTTAAAGACTTTGAAAAAAAGTATATATTGCTGATTTTTTTTAAATTGATATTTAATGGTAATAATTTGCACCTGCATCCTCAAAAATGTTGAATAATCACTGTCAAAACAAGTCTTGCATAGTACAACATATAATAAATTATATCATAAATGTTAAAACACTATATATGTTATACTAGATAAGTTCAATTGGCATAGTTGTAATAAGTAAATTAATTATATTGCATTTTATACTTTTTGCTTTGACAGTAACGAGTGAACTACCTTAATTTATTAATAAATTTTGAATTACATATCATTAGGAACTTTTTAAACAAATGAATTTTTTTGAACGTTTGCCAGTAAAATCGAAAAAAATTCATATGCACATGTTGTTATTATTTTTACGAAAGTGTAATTACAAGACCTATGTAAGTAAGCACATCACATTAAAGTCACCAATTATAACTAAAGATCTCCGACTCAATCTATTAATAGAATTTTAAGAGTATCAGTGGAATTTCCTTTACATAAATATCAAGTAAACACGATTTTATGTAAATAATATTTTTCGAACAAATTTTAATTCCATATAGTCATAATAAAATGTGATGCAGTCTCTAAAACGACTTCTATATACTAGAGGACCACGAGTATTCTTCAACATTTCAATTGAATTCATTCTGGAATTGCTTGTGTCCGATTTTCAAAGTATTACCATTAACTTAATTAAAGAACATTAAATTTCGAATATGAACTCTTCATATTCTTATTATTCATATTCTTATGAATATGATCTCTTCAAACAAACAAATCGTGACACATTTTTAAGATAAAAATTAGATCTTATACACACAAAAATTGACCACCCTTGATATACAGGCTGTTTCACATTAATCAAATAATACGAAAGACTAAATAAGATTTTGTGTGTATAATTTTAACGTTTAAATAGGACTTTTCGTAAATTTCAATAGATTTCAACTATCGAATTTGAAATAAATTTTCGTATATATTTTTCATTTTTCACTTATGCAGATAGATAAATAGATTGTAGAGGCTGCCCTGGACAGGCTACACTTCGACCATAAGGTATCTATTTAGGATTCATTCGTGTAACAAATTATATCTTGGCTGTTAAAAAGGATAAAGATAAGGCTCCATCCTCCCGTGATAATCTGTCTCAAATGGTCTACTTCAAATTTTGTAGACGTATGGTCATTAAGCATGAATCAATTTCTATCTAGTTACTTTGAATGGCTATTGGCAAGCCACCTGGGATTATTTTCGAATCTTAAGCGGAAGCCTCCTGCCATACTTCAGCCCAAATTTGTATGTGCAGTGGGGTTAGGTTGATGAATACTTCCCCATTGCCATAGTTGGAGTCGAATTCTAGACTTTCGTATTTTATTCAAGTAGTGATTTAAGCACCCATAGAGATTTCATTTCCATCCATTGTGATGCCTAAGGATGTGAGGATATGAGTGGATTGGAAGGAATTTTTGTGTATAGACCAGAAATTGGTACTATGATAGGAACTATGCCGATATTCATCTGGATTTCGTGAAGGAAACTGCAGAAAACCTTCTCAAGCAAAGCCAGTTACTTCGTTCTTGTCCATCCGCCGACAGTTTAGTCAATTTACTGCCCCTTTTTTTTTCTTAATAATTGACAAACTGTCGATGTCGGGATTCGAACCCATAACCTCCCAGTTTCCAAGTAGTCATAACGCTTTAGACCGCCACTTTCACTTAACTATACGGCAGTTCACTATCTGCGATTAGACTCCACAAAGTTTAACTTTTCATCAGTCATAATTTTCACCCAGTCTGTTCATTCTGTTTCTGATATCTTATTACACTTGTGGGTGTGGGTGTGTATGTGTGTATGCTTAAGTTTGTTTGTTAGATACATAATACATTAAGTATTACCTTACATCATATCCCATATAGAATAGACACGATTCAATTATTTTAAAAAGTAAAATTACTATAGCTAGTTACTAAGGTTCTCAGGTTGTTACATATTCTCTCGATAACATGTTCAGGTATATCTAGTTATAGTTATACTGCTGGTAGTGTAGATCAGAGGTGGGCAAGAGTTGACTCGGCCAAGCTCTGAGTGAGAGGTAGGGAAGAGAGATAGAGTTAATACAGGGTAACTACCAATTATTAATATTTTATTTTTTTAATTAAAACATTTTCTGAAAAAATATAATAATACCAAATCTTTTTTATGGTCACTATTATACAAAGTAAATAATACATACAATCATTCAATACATACTCTGGAATTTTGGGCTGGTAATTTGGGTCATAAAATTTACCTTTTTAGTATATATCATATTTGTGTATGAATAAAATAAAAATATATAAAAAATATATATATAAATCTTTTGAACCTTTAAGTTTACCGCTGGACCATTGTAATAAAAGAGGGAAATTTTTGCAAAGGATAATTTAAATAGAATTATAGTTTTGGAAATTCCAAATGATTTGTCTAAATATTTTACTATTCATATCCGAGAACTAATAAAGAATTATTTACCTGATTTAATTATTTTTTGTTCGTTTGGAGTATGCTCAGTATAGTGTCATGGGAATTTGATGAATTAAGTTAAATTTAACATAAAGTGGGAATTTGAGTTCTTCGAGTTAGTCTACTTTGAATTGAAAAAGTGAAAAGTACTATTTGTAGTAGTGGAAATTATTTTTCGCATAATTTGTTTTTCAAAAAAAATAAAATATTGACTATACTATAGACTATACTATATTGGGCAATAATCGGTAGGACAACCTGTATTGAAACATCGTTCCGTCTTGCTTCAAAACATACCTTCTTTACTTACTCTCACCCAGCTTATGGAGAGCCCGTAAGGCTCAGACGAGCTGTTTGTGCCCACCTCTGGTGTAGATAGCTTGAAGCACTGCACTGCTATAATATGTAACACGCATCACTTGTCATGTGTAATACAAGTATACGAGTACCTACCTACCTACCTACCTATTACTTTACTATGCAAAACGTCTATAAAGTCTACGAGGTCTAAGAGGTATACAAAACAAAATCACTCAACATATCAACATACCTATATTGTAACACATCTCTGACAAAATCTGCATATTGCACAATTAGAAGCCTACTAATGCACTTTTCTTGCATATTCGATGTCTTCTATAAAAAATATCTCAAAAACTGTGAGAAAATATCAATTTGGATTTTATATGGTTTATGTTAGAGATAAACTTGGCAGAAACGTAAAAATCTCTATGGGTGGCTTAAATCACAACTTGAATAAAATACGAAAGTCTAGAATTCGACTCCAACTATGGCAATGGGGAAGCAATCATCAACCTAACCCCACTGCACATACAAATTTGGGCTGAAGTATGGCAGGAGGCTTCCGCTTAAGATTTGAAAATAATCCCAGATGGCTTGCCAGTAGCCTCAAAGTAACTAGATAGAAATTGATTCATGCTTAATGACCATACGTCTACAAAATTTGAAGTAGACCATTTGAGACAGATTATCACGGGAGGATGAAGCCTTATCTTTATCCTTTTTAACAGTCAAGATATAATTAGTTACACGAATGAATCCTAAATAGATACTGGAATATTTGAATAAAATGTATTTCTAGGACCGAAAAAGGGCCTTTTGGGGCCACACTTAATTTTGCATGATAGTATAAAAAAAAAAATTATTCCTTGTTAACTTTCAAGAAAAATCAACCTTTCTTTTGTTTCGGAATTATAAAAAAAAATAGTTTTGTTTGTATATTTAGTGCAAGTGTACTGTGGATATTTCAACGGGTATTTTATTTGTATTATAATGAAAGTGGAAATAACTTATGCGGATATGTAAATATTGTAAATGTATACATTTACTAAAATGTTCACTTTCACTATTTGTATACAAAATTGTATGTACACTTCAGTTCATAAAAAAATGAACCAGTTGAAACATTTTTAGTATTACTGTATGTAATCTTACACGTATATTCAGTAACATATACGCTTAGAATGCGACTTACTGGTTCAAATATATTGAATGGTAGTGTATATATTGTGACGGTACTAGGTATAGCAGAGGCTGAGGGGATGGGTTTCTTAGGGGTTGGTAAAAAAGTCCTAGAAAGGTTTACTTGCCAGGCTTCGACATCCCCACTACTATTTCAGCTACTACATACCCCGACGATATCAAAAATACCCTAAAAAGCAAAAAATAATCTATACATATAAAATGCTTTGTCCTGAATAACTGACTGACGAATCAACGCAAAGCCTAAACCGCTGATCATAGAGACCTGAAATTTGGCCCTGAATCATAGAGACCTGAAAATTACTTTTCCGTAATTCTACCCCTAAGAGGGTGAAAAACGGGGTCAAATTTTATGGTATGGGACAACGTGATTCCTTGGTCCAATCTACTTCAAATTTTGAATAAACATTCAGTATATTTACTTAAGTAATATAAGGTCTGTAAAATTACAATTTTCGTGGGCGAAGCTGCGACGGGCAGTGCTAGTGTTTTATATAATTGATCCTTGAAATGGTGTATTTGTTTTCTTTCGTTGTCGGGTTTTAGTTTATTTTATATTTGTATGAATGAGAAAGTAATTAATGTACGCGGACAGCGGGCCCAATCCGTGTGTATAACCTAACCTTTATGACAGTATTTTATTTATAATACAATGTCTGGTAAGTCCGTGATTAATATTATGGTAGGTGTAATGTATATTTTGTGACTCGGTACCTACTAGTTCACAAAACAAGAGACACACACACCGCCGCGCGAATAGACTTGTGCTGAATCACAACTAACTGAATCAAACGAGCAACCCTGAATTGTTAAAAACGATTTCGATTTGTTGTGCTTGATTTCAAAAAGAAATAAAAAAGTATTGTTGGTTTGGGAGCCGGCCTACACACATCATTATTCAACAGAATGAGTTTCATAAATTTTTTTAATAAATGTGCTTGTCATAAATTAATATCGTATTGTTTTTAAAAAAAAAAATATTAGTTATTATATTAATATTGAAATATTTTAATTATTTGTGTTACATTCATTCGAAGGACCCAGCAATATTCATATTTTAATAATGGGTCTCGTTTATCCTATTTGCAGATTATTATTTGGTACATTATATCCAGCGTATGCTTCCTACAAGGCTGTGAAAACGAAAAATGTTAAGGAATATGTAAGTAAAATTTTTTATATTATTTTAATTTTAAACAAATCGCAATTTTTTCGTTTTTGAAACGAAAATTATAATATATAGATAATCGAATTGTGGAAGAACCACTTCAAAAATTTGCACTTTTAATGCCCCCCGCTAAAGGGGCTAATTAATTTTAATAGCAACAGAAATTTTTAAAATCCACAATTCCAGTACCAATATTTTTAACATTTAAAAAAAAATCCTTCTGATTGAAACATTTTTCCGTATACACGGTGCAGAAGAAAGAATAAAATCGACTATATTTGTAAAATGGAAGCATTTCCTAAAAAAAACTACTAAATGTATATTGTGTAGATAATTTCATATAAAAGCTATATGAAATTGTACGCATAATATTTATCATTAAAATCGGTAATTGACTACTAAGTTTTGAGTTACGAGTAACGGTTAGTAAGTTAAAGAAAAAATCTGAAAATAACAATTACGAAAAATTTAGATATATAGATAATTGAATTCGATTATCGATAATCGATAACCAAATACCGAAAGAAAACAAAGTCTAGAATATAAATTTAAAGAAGGAAAAAAACATGACTTAAAATTCGATTAAGCTACAGCAGTCTGGAAATTGTCACAATGATGTGAATTTATACACAAAATCAATTTTTTCCGATTGCGATTTTAGGTTTTAAATAATATATTAGACCTTGATAGGAAAAAAATTGTGCATCCAAAACTGTGGAATCTAAAGAAAAATTAAGTTTTTTTTTGTTTACTTTAAAGGACATCGCCCAAAAATATGGGATTTTGACCTTAAATGAGTTTTTCTGTAGCCTTTGATGACCGGATCAATCCGGTCGATAAGTCATGCCTTTTCCAGTAAAATTCATTGTTGCAATAAAGTGCCCAAAACAGTTCTAAATAAATCAGTATTTATTTAATAAAAATATTACGTATCTGGAATCGAGCGAGTCCAATTTGATCCGGTGATACCTCCACTTCTAGTAAGCTTCAGATACCGAACGTCCGGCACCCGTCGCATCTTGTGACGTAATGAGATTAGATTGGCGCGTAAAATTGAAGCGCCGTGCGTTTCGAAATTAAAGGGTTTACGGTTCAGAGTTAATAATAAATCAAGTAGCAAGATAAGACTCTTAGAATGTTAATGCCTAGTTGATTTTTAATTATGAAGACCCCCTCCCCCCCCCCCCCACCCACGCGAGTTGATATTTTACGACTAAAATATCGGTGTATCGTTGCCATCCCTAAAATCTACTGGTTTATTATTATAAGCGTTTTAATATTTTTGGAAAATAGGTTCATAGTCTGAGATCAAACGTCATTTAAATTTTCTGTTTTATTGGGAAACAATTTAGCGACTTTTTTATATTAAAATTGATCACTATTTTTTTGAATTCTTATTATTAAAAAAATTGGATAATCAGTTACTGTTTGAATATTCATACGTAATTCGAAACAATTCACGTGATGTCATCATGATTAAGTAAATCACATTGCTAGGGTAATTAACCGGAAATATTATTATTATTTATGTTTAGCAATTATTTTTTTAATAGTCGATGAGATAATACAAATTAAAGCAACAGTGAACCAAAGCGTTACACTCAGTGAACCAAATCCTTTAAAAATGATATACGAGCGAATGTGAATTATGTAATAGAATACAAATTTTAAAATATATTATTTTTATACCCGGTATATGGAAATATACCAGGGTATTTATTTTAAGTTTAGTGCCGACTTTGTAACGCTTGAAAATATTTATCGCAAACATAAATGTTTGGAATAGGTGTTCATAAAATGGCCTAATTCGTCCATTTTCGCATGTCCGTCCGTCTGTGAACACGATAACACCAAAACTAATAGAGATAACGAGCTGAAAAGTAAGGTCAAGTTCGTGAATGGGCAAAATTGCACCATTTTTGGGGAAAATAGGTAAAACTGTCCATTTTTGAAACCGTAAGAGATAGAACAAAAAATTTTTGTTTGTTTTTTAAATAAACAACTTTTGTTATAAACGTTGTTACATAAATTCAGGATATACCAAGTATTTAAGCAATCAAGTCAGTTAGTTGTTATTTTCACTTGTTTTCTAATTGTATATTATTTGGTGCAGTATCTTTGACCAGTCCAAGTGGCCGAGCGGTCTAAGGCGTTATATCTGCACAGTATGCCTACTTGTAAACTGAGAGGTTATGGGTTCGAATCTCGACATCGGCATTTTATTAAAGTCGGCTGCAGCCACACATCCTACCAATTCCTAGTCTACGCACAGAAATTCCTTCTACTCCACTCACATCCTTAGACATCACAATGGACCTTATGGTCGAAGTGTAGCCCGTTCAGGGCAGCCTCCACAATCTATCTATCTATCTAAGTATCTTTGAGTTTTCAAGGTATTTTATCGTCAAATTTTAGAATTTAAAATTAGGCGGAGAAAAATTATATACACTTGACATAGTAATCATTATTACAGATGTATTTATTTATTGATTATGTAGTGATTGAAATGATTAACTGTAACCGGTTTCACTTCGTTCATGATCATTGATCACTTACTACTACAGTTCATTTATGGTAATAAGAAGGCCAATTATCTATTTAATAAATATTACGGATTGAATTTTTTTCTTTCTATTAGAATATCTATTTTTGTACACCACATAATACATAAACAAATTTTTAATATCTTTATATTCAGGTTGCATAGAGCAAATAAAACGAAAGATAAAAAGGATATATATACTAGCCCGTTACTCGCCCGCTCCGCTGAGCGTAACTTAAAAAGCAATGGTCTCGGAATGAGAATATTGGGCTAGTGGATCGCAGTTTTGAATGTGAAGGTGCGACATCGCTTCCTCTACGCAAAGATGCAATGATTAATTTCACATTTCTTATCATTTGTCATCAGTACGAATTTATCGTACTGATGATTGAGGCATATTTGAGCTCTGTCGACAGATGTTCCGTAGAAAGGGCGCTCCAAGGCCAAGGGATTGTGTAATGAAATATTTTTCGTTAATATACGAAATACGCGTAAAATGAGTCGGAAAGGAGATATTGTCAAAAAACTGTTTTTGTCCACCATTTTCCCAATATGGCGAACGGCAAAAATACGAGGTGGCAAAGTAAAAATTCGTAAAGAGCATGTCAAAATCTATAAAAATTCCAAGTTTTAGAACTCCCGGAAAACTTTCCAGATAACCCCCTTTTTGAGCACCAAATGATTGGTACTATAAGCTTTATGGAAAAATGTTTCAAACAAAATTTGTTTGTTTTAATGGGATAAGCATTTTTGGTATTTGAAGATTTTCCTTATCGTACACTCCCGTTCAATAAAATTGAACACACCTGAAATGTTTATTTTCTTACATTTCATAAAACTCCTCACTTTTGTAACTCTCTGTATAATGATTTATTTATAAACAAAGATAACTAGTATATATTTTAAGTGTGAAAAAAGAAATGTAAGTATAGTAAAAAACATTTTCCAGATCTGTTCAATATTTTATTGAACGGGAGTGTACATCGTTGAAATCTTTTCAACTTTTGACCTATGTTAAGTTATAGCACGCGTATACGGATGCATTTGCTGAGAGTCAAATTCAAATGGGATCAATATTTTTGCAGCGGAGTGTAGATACTATTATTTGTATACCCACAAAAATACTAAATCCTGTATAAATTTAAACCCAGACTTGAGTTAAATTACTCTCGTTTATAATTAATTATAGTTTTTTTTTTTAAATAATAAACTCTATTTCTGTTGATTTCCAGGTTAAATGGATGATGTACTGGATAGTGTTTGCACTGTTTACATGTGCAGAAACCTTCACGGATGTATTTCTATGTTGGTTAGTAATAGTCAAATTAATATTCTATCAGAGATCTGAATTACTAATATCGTTTGATTGTTTTAGGTTTCCATTTTATTACGAATTGAAAATCATTATAGTCATATGGCTGTTATCACCTGCAACCAAAGGTTCTAGTATTCTTTATAGAAAATTCGTTCATCCGTTATTAAGTCGACGGGAGCAGGTAAATTAAGATTCATATCTAAATAAATAAAATGCAAAATGCTGTTTTTGAGACATATAAGTCCAAGGTCAGACTGGCATCTGATTTATAGAGTTCGAGTGTGAAACGACTCATTTAATTGCATGACATTCGATGCTGCTTCCGGTCTGGCCAATGTTTGTAAAAGTGCACAAAATGTAGATATCATTATTTAAAAATCTTTAGTAATTAAGATAGTTGTCGAGATACAATATGGTCAAAAAGTTTTGTAGCGTATGCGTATAGTAAAAGTGATGAACGTACTGCATAATAAGCCATAGTTTTGGTCCGGTAAGTCATAAGACTGTACCGGTAGACACGTTACACATACGATACTTGTCTATACGTATATACAAATACTATCTAACATTTTTATAAGTTGCAATCAGGCAACGCAACTTATATTCCGCCAGTTGATATACTGTTTGTTTACATACATGTATTCGAATAGTACAACGTATAGTGACGTACAGTGTTGTCAAGTTGTATCTGTTCAGCATACCAACACGTATATTTATTTAGAAAATGCTTCACTTTGCGTTGTTATAACTAAACAATGAGACGGTCAATAACTCTCGTTTTTGTTTTAAATCCAATAATTTATAGCTTTTTATAAAAAAGATAAGTGTCGTTTTTTTATTAATTACGTCTCCATTGTTCCTTATGTTAATTATTCGAACTTCAATTAAGTTTTTCTCGAGTTTGAGACATTCAATCGATTTCAAATTGTATGTGAGCCATTATCACGATAACTACTTTAAAACATTAATAGTTTTAATTGGTGATTTAGATAAATATCTGGAAAAACTATATTATTTATTTCACGTTGTTAGTTGAGGAAAGTAATATTTATTCTCCGTAATCATTTAAAATATCAAGATTTCTAATAAAAGATAAAATCAACATTGTTATTATGACATACACGGTGGTACACAGTAATCAATTAATCGAGTACCCATTCAATCTGTATTAGCAATCTACAGTGATTGTACGACTAATTTGTTGTGCCAGATATATTAAATCGTATCAAAATTATATTAAATGTAAATTTTGTTACTACGTATGCAAAGATATAAAATCTAGCTTAATCAGCCACTCAAGGTGAAACTAACCTTTAATAACAGTCCTTAAAAGTATCGTCAAATGTTGTCATTGTATTATTTGTTACCGTATGACAAATTCTTTTTTTTTAAATCCCCTCAAAATCGGTTCTGTTCTTGAAGGATATAAAGTTACATTTCATTTACTTATGTTGTTTTTTTTTTAGGAAATCGATGAATACATTAATAAAGCAAAAGAACAAGGTTATCACACAGTCCTTCATTTGGGATCCAAAGGTGTGAATTATGCAACAACAGTTATTATGCAAACGGCTATCAAGGTAATGTAGACCATTTGTTACTTATTATTTTATGATCACTTGTAATCTTGTATTAAATTTTGAAAAATTATTAATAACGTTATATAAACTACTAGCTGTTATCCGCGACTTTATCCGCTGCGTGGACTTGAATGCATTTTTAGAATCCTTAACCAGGACTCTTGAATCGTACTAAGATTATGTAAACGTTTTGATATTTTGTGTGTGTGTAAACGTCATGAAGTTGCAGGCCAAGTACAATATTCTACGCCAAACTTCAAATTTAGGCAGGAATATCTTTTAAGGGCACGCAAAAGAAACAGTTTCTTTCGTAAAAGATACGTCTAATTTTTTTCGGTTTATCATAAGTAAAAATAATTCATAATACAGTAAAACCTCGTTTATCTGGCCTTCGATCATCTACCTAGTCTCCGCGTTATCCGAGGCAACGGACTTATCCGAGAACTCCGCATTAATCGAGGTGTATGCTTGGATAATATGGAAAAACTCGGATAAAACGGATGGAGCCGTTATTCCTATGCTATACTCCACAAGTCAGCCAAGTAGAAGGATTAAATACGCTTGAATTAGCTCTTAAATATATTAAGGAGCTGTCAGAAAGTAATGCAAGTGGCCTCTTATTGATGAAACGATGGCTATATTACGGAGTTTTTAAAGCCGCGTTAGTGATAAGTTAAACGCTATGAAGTAACAATGTTTTGTATCCCAAAGATTAATCTACGTTCGTTAGATTTTCACTTTAATATACTTTTGTGATAAAATTTAATTCTACTATTTCAAATACATAAAAACAGATTAAACTTTTCGAATTTTTTATTTCTTCCGAGTTTTTGCTTATCCGAGGTACCTCCTCCCCACATTACCTCGGATAAACCAGGTTTTACTGTAATATTAAAAGACTTAAATATTATAAAAAAACTCTTTGAAAAATTAAGATATGTTTAATTCTCGCGCGACTTTATAAATTTTTCTTCTCGCTACTAAACTCGTCAGTCAACTATATTGCCGATTTGGACTTAATTTGTACCACTTTTTTGGTCTGAACCATAAGGAACCACAGTCTATGTGCGTTTTTTTGATGTTCGACAATATATCTCAGAATGATGATTTCAATGCCAATGAAAACCAAATTCCTTATTTCTGAATTATAACAGATGATAATTCAACAGATTTCATCAGCTAGTAAGTTTTTTTATTGAATACCAAAAACGTTATTAATAATTTTTCCATGTATAGATTTAAAAAATCACATTCCACACTCTGGTCATCATTCCACATTTGCATTTGGGCAGTTAATTTTTTTTATTTGCAATTTTATGCAATATTTTTTCCTTTGCTATTTTTTTTTTTCAAAACATTAATACAAGCACTATTTTTTTTTTAAAAAGAACCATACAAAAAAATGATCCTATACATGGAACTATAGTTATAAATTTACATGTTGATTCATGCATTCATTTTATTGACTTATTATTTGACTCTTAATCTTTAGATTTACGATCAAATCACCATTCAGCAAAAAGTAAATGGGTCTGGAAAAGGAAAACATTAATATATACTTATTATGTATTTTATTTTTTGGATTAAATCAGTACCAAGGTGCGTACTTACTATTCGAGGCACACTTTATTCTTACAATAATTTTTTATTCATATTCAGGAGGTTCTGATAGATATCATTTGTTTTTTTTTAATTATGTTCGAATATCCGTCCAGTTTTGGTTTTCAATATACCCCCATAGATCAATCATTCTTGTCAAAAATACATTATTTCTACGACTTGGATCAGAGAGAAAGTCTGATATGATTAATAATCAATATTAAAGGTCATTATTTTCATTAGTTCTCAGCAAAATTAGATGTAAACAAATATATTTTCTATTCCTATATTGGCATTCAAAATAGTGTTCAACCATTAACCAAAGATTGAACTCGAGATCACTTTGAGTATTGAAGCCAATTGATGCAAAATCGTATGTTAAATTTGTATATTTACACTGATAGAAGAAATTTCTTGAACCAAGTAAATATGTTTTCTTCAAAATATGATACCCTGAGAAAGAAATCCTTGTTTTCATTCAAGAATTTGTTTACTTGAATAAGTATCTTCATTGGGAACGTCTAAGCTAGGTTTAACCGATTACACATAAATTAATAAGTGTAAGAAAGACAAAATGATAACTTGAATAGATTGGAGAAAGATAGTAGTCATATAGAAGTGTTTACAGTATCTATTTTTTTTAAGTTAGTGAGGTTAAATGTAACAATATCAACAAAGTGTGATCGAATCTTGAATTCCATTATGGTAGATGCCATTTGAATTTTTTCTTAAACCTAGCTTGCGTTAGTTACGGATTTTAACACCAGACGTCAGACACTTTGCTTTTAATGGCGAATATTTACATAAAGGAGAAAACTCCTAGACACATTCGGGAATATTGTGTATGCTATCAAGTGTTACATAAATATTGATAAAAATTTTGACCAAATCATTCACAAAAAACAAATCTGTAAATCTTTCGAATTAGAAAACTAAAATAAAACTAACAAATTCTTACATAATTAAAAATAAATAAATGTTCTACTCTGAAACCCTGTCAATATTGGTGTTGGCCGACTAACTCATTTTGTATCGAAAATTCAAATTTCGCTTTCATATGTTGAACAAATTGATTGTTTTATTCTGTCAAGATTGTAAAAAGTGTCTCAACATGTGAATTTTCATGCCTGTTATAATTTTTATTAATTTTTCTTCTTTTTATTTTTTGTTAATTAACGCTTGCTTTTTTTTTGTTTATTTCTATATAACCGTGTACAGAACTTAAATATTCCCGCAAATACCCTTGCATCTAGTCAATCCGATTCAAATATCAATCACCGATTGCGGCAAGATGATGAAACTGATTTTGCACCGAAGCGTTCAATATCATACGAACAAATGGATACACCAGAATTATCGACAGATAATGATGATCCGGTTTTCATTGAAAATAATCCAGAAATGCACAAACAATCCAAACCTGTTAAAACGAGAAAAACCAAAACAAATGTCGGCAAACGATCGTTACGCAACAGTAAACCTATTGAAGACAGTGATGATTGAAAAACAAATTGTTTTGAAGTTTTTTTTTTTTAGTTTAGTTTAGTGTTTCAAATTTTATTTTATTGTTTTATCTTTTTTTTTTACCGCATTTGATACTAATTTTACGGAGAAAACCGCAATAAAATAATTTTTGAACACTTGTTAGAGTGGTATTTGAACACACGTCCATTTTATTTTATACTTTTTGTGAACTTTTTATTTTATTTGAAATTTGATATTTGAAATACAATTTATTTATACTTTTTTTGTCTGCTTCGAATATTATTTTGAATTTTTTCTTATATAATTTACATTAGCCCGTTTTTACACGTGCAACTTTTGATAAAAGTTTTCAATCGCAATAAAAATATGTGATATAACTAAAGTTACATTGCTGCCCACACAATGAAAATCACTTGAAATATATCAATCATATGTTTATTAACAGCTATAACTCTCGTCTTGTTTACTATTTCTTTCTTTGTGAACCACTTCAGTCACATGATCAGAGTATACCAATCACAAGGAAGTAGGTTATCACCATATCGTACACACTACTCTTACATATAAGATTTCATGAAAAAAATAATCAAAATAGAATTCTTCTCTATTCATCAAACTAAAAACATGCAGTAAAAAATACTTTTGCGCTTGCTCACTAAATCATTCGCATGAAAACTTACATCTGAAGTTACATGTGTAAAAACGGGCTTAGATCTTAATTTTATTTGCTCAAAAAAAAATCGTTTCATCTTCTACATGAAATTGATTAACATGCGCACAATTTCTATACTTTTACACTTATTTGTGATATATATGATAAAAAGGCCTATTCATAAAAGTACAGGGCGGTCGGGAAAATAGTTCAAGAAAGATTTAATAGATAAAAGAGCTCACTAAACTTAATATCGTTACTATTACAACCCATTTGGGACCCAGTATCAGTTTAAATTTGTGCTTATATCCATGAAAACTATCGGGTTTCAATAAAAGTTGTTATTAGAAAAGTTTTGCCAGTTTGATGAGTTCTAACCCTATTTTTTCCTCGAATCTCTGTATAAATTCACCATTTATGCCATATTTCAAATTAATCATGTTTAGTCAATTTTTGAATAATTAAGTCTAGAATTGCTCTAGAAAACTATTGATTCAAATATTTAGTGTGTGAATTTTCTTTTTTGTACTGAATAAATTATAAGTGTATGGATGTCTAGAGAAACGAATTTATAACATTAATTACAATTCGATTTTGTTATGCAACTGTTTGCGAGAGTACGAGACATTTTAAGTATGTTCCACTTAATTAGTTATTTGGAAGAGTAATGTAATTTTTGTTTTTTGAAGCGGAGCGATTTGTTTCGCTTGAAAAAATTAAGACTACAATTTTTAAAACGGTCTAATAAATCATGAGCTTTATCATTACTGCACATAAATATGAATCGAACAGTTTAAAGTAAATATATTGAGTCTTTTGTAGACGCGCAATATTAATTTGCTTATCGAGATCGTCGCTAGTTAAGTCACTAGAGGATTATTCCAGAAAGGTTGGACGAAAATGGTCAAAAAAGTTAATTTGACAGAACATGCTTGTCAATTCAGATTTCTGTTGTTAAAAATTTTTAACCGTGACGGTATTTTTGGGTTACACTAGTCCATACCTCAGAATAGGGAATGTGCATGAAAATTTTTTTTCATATTTATTTTCAGAATATGAAAATACTGTCAATACTGTAATAATATTTAAAAACGAAATTAAAATCCGACAAATATCAAGGAAGCTATAAGCTTTTAAAAATTATTATCTGTCTCTTTCTTGCAAAAATACTAAAAACGGAGTTTTACGTGTATTTTAAATGGTGAAAGTGTAATATGACGTCACATAACATATCAAGAAGGCTATCACCCTCTTTGTCTAATCGGGAATTTCAATCGTTCATATCTCGCTTATTTTTAAAGTTATTTAAAAAGTAATTTTACCTTGATATTTGTCAAGTAAACATGCTTCAATTTAAGTGAAAAAAAATTTTCATGCATATTCCCTATTCGACTAGACAGTGTAGCACCATATATTTTAATTACTATGATTGTCATCTTTTTACAGAAGTAAAATTATGTTCCAATTTTAGAAAGAAGATAATCCAACTAAAATACATGTTAAAATATTAACATTAGAAACTTTGCTCGCTTATGCCAGGTTAAATTATAAAGAAAACTTATTGAAAAATAGACCTTTTTTTATTTATATCCAATAAAAAAACAGAATGTTTTTTATGTTAAGCTCTCGCGTGGCATTATATTTGTTTCTCGCTATTAATCACACCAGCAAAGATGGCTCTAGTGTGTGCTTCAATTTGGAATTTTGTTTTACAGCATAAGAAACCGCAATCATTGTAAACATTATTTACTACGAAAACAATAGCGTGATCACGACTTAAAAAGTCACAATATTAAAAAGAAACGATTCTTCCTCAGACTGACTCAAAATAGATGCCGAACGAGGTTGTGGAAATCACAAATTTTCCGTGTAAGTCATACACAAAAAATATAACTTGTATAAATATATACAACGTTTTATTTAATATTGTTTCGGTTCAGTTATCAGAATCTCTGATCTAAATACATGACATGAATGCACAAATGTTTGATCAAATCTTTGAGGTACCGTCTTTACTTTTCCGTATTTATGAATTCTAAGGATAAATGCAGGCGTTCAGACATTAAGCGGAATGTACTTAAAGTGTAGTAATCTGATAAAAAATGTGAATAAGTTAATTGTGTTAGTGATTTGTATTCAAAAAACTTGTTTATTCGAATTGGTATTTGGTAACTTCATGTTTGTTCATACAAGCTATGCAATCAACATTGCAAGCACAATCATGCCTAATAGTAAATGTTTAAAATCAGTAGGTGAACACAAAAATGCGCTCACAATTAATTTTTGGTCAAATGCGACATCCTCATTATGTTATTATTAGAGGACAAGTCAATTTCATCATTTTCTTATATATTAGGCCAAAATTTACGATTACAGCATTAAGTGGTGTAAGCTTTAGTCGTTGTTAGTAAGCTACATATGGAAGCTTAAAATTTATTTTCCAGTTTTGAACTTTCGATTAAACATTGGGTTCGTTATCTATCAATGCCAACCAAATACCGACTTAATATTAGTCATTAGAACATTGTTTGTTATACTTAGCATATTAGGATGAAATTTTTTATACCAATATTTAAAACTTAACATAAAAATTGACATCAAGATATTGAATATTTTGTACTTGAGGATTGTATTTTGTTTAATATAGTGAATATAAAATAATGTATACATCCAAGCAATCATTTTATTTTTTTAAATTTAATTGTCTGCATGCTAATTTAATAATAATTTGATGCATGAGTTTTCTATTAATTGATCACACATCACATTTAAATCTAATTTATACATTATATAATTAAGTACTATTAGTACCAGTTCAAGTAGCCGAGCGGTGTAACGCGCTCTGTCTACTTGAAACTGGGAGGTTATGGGTTCGAATCCCGACATCGGCTGTTTGTCAATTATAAAAAAAAAGGGGCGGTTAATTGACTAAACTGTCGGCCTATGGACAAGAACGAAGTAACCGGTTATGCAGTTTCCTTCACGAACTCCAGATGAATGTCGGCATAGTTCCTATTAGAGTCGGCTGCAGCCGAATATCCTACCAATTCCTAGTCTATTCACAAATTCCTTCCTCTCCACTCACATCCTTAGGCATCACAATGGACCTTATCTATGTACTATTAGTAGACCAGTCATTAGAAGAACTTCATTCAGAGTCATCGTATACTAAGAGGCTAGTTCACATGTTCATAAATGTATTAATTAGAGTTAATGTTAATTAAAATATGGTCGAGAGCTCATTTGATTCGGAATGATGTCTATAATAGAAATTTGCAACAATAAACAATTGCTGCAAACTTTATAAGTAAATAAAGATTATCAAAAATAAGGGTCTAGTTTTTGCAAATACTTCAAAAACTAAAAGCGTTAGAGAAAATATATAAAACGATTCTTAAGGTAGTTGTTTTGATACAATATTGTCAAAAAGTTGCGGAGCGTATGCGTATAGTAAGAGTGCAGGGGCGTATAGCATAATAAGCAATAATTTTTGGCCAAAACTGTACCGGTTACATATACGATATTTGTCTATACGAATACTACCTAACACGTATATTTATTTATAAGATGCTTCACTTTACGTTGTTATAACTAAACAATGAGAGGGTCAATAATTCTAATTTTTTTTTTAAATACGCAGAACAAATTCAATAATTTCTAGCTATTTTTTAAAAAGATTCTTAAGTGTCGTTTTTTTATTAAAAATAAAAAAACTGGTAGAAATTCTGCATAAAATGGGTCATCTCCATTGCTACCCATATTAATTATTCGATCTGCAATTAAGTTTTTCTCGAGTTTGAGACGGTCAATCGATTTCAAATTTCCAAGTGTGAGTGTATAATAATTCCCTTAATAAGTGTGCAAAAATGGAATATTCTATAACTATGCCCATTAGCAAGATAACTACCTTAAAGAGAAAGAAATTTTCAATTATTTTTCTACTGGACCTAATTTTTCTCAAAAAATTCAATCTTATCATTACCTAATTTTCTGCAAAATTACTTTAGAAATGTGTAATGTCTCCGTTGCCGGTCGTACTATGAAACTCTAATGACTGACCTATATCACAAAATAATGTCAATCAACTATTTTGGAAATTAAATTTGTAGGTTTAAATAATTTTTTTTCTTCGAAAATTACAGTAGGACAGCCGCTTAAAATATTTAAAAAGTTGATAACTATTGGGCTAAATTTTAAAATTAAATTCGCAAGATGATATAAACTATTTGCCCGTTAAATGTTATAAGATTTTAAATATTTGGAGAAATTTGATTTCAGGGTGGTGGCGGTATAGTAAATCAACTTAAAAAAAGTTATAGTTTAAGCGATTTAACAGAGAACGAAGTGAATCGTAACACGGAAACAAATCAAGATGAAACTGAAGAGACTGATGATGTAATAATTACAGATCCAAGATTATTACGATCAGCGCGTACACGAGCGTACAGTCCAAAACGTTCATCGTCAGGTCCAAATCGTGTTGATATGTATTTCCCAGAAGTAGATGTAGATGTGCGACAAACCCCACCACGTGAACCTCACATAAGTCATATTCGTTCAAGTGATGATATTAGTTCTGGTTATTCCAGTGCCGAATATGTTGGACAAACTACAAAAACTGAAGCGATTATACGTGAAGGAGCATTAATTAGGACAGCGTCGGTTGGTGGAAGTACTCGATCCAGAACAAAAACAGTAAAAAGCTCAATTGTAGTTGCAAAAAAAGCTGCCCCAACTGAGGTCAGTATATTTCAATTTATTTTATATAAAATAATTTCGGAGAATTTATTTTACTAATTTTGATCATAAGTTCAGGTGAGCTTGTTTAGAATAAATAAATCGGAGAGTGTAAGTTTTCAATCGCATTAAAAATAGTTAATACAACAAAACTTACATTGCTGTTCACACGATGAAATTAACTGGTAATTCCCTTCTTGTTAACTATTGCTTTCCTTATCAACCGAGTCAGTCACATGATCAAATTATACTAAACCTAACTATTTTTAAATGATTTGTCTACTTTTTTTTTTTTAATATTATCTTTCCCAATCCACCCTCTTCAAGCAGTTTCGTACCGTCCGGTCCAAGTACCGGAGGGTACTTGGACCTAAGTATCCCACTCCTTGGTTGGGATAATAAAATCTCTTTAAACTCTTTCTTGTCTTACCTACTTTCAGTTTTGGGAAAGGAATTTCTTTCTCTGCCTTTTAATATACTTGTTTGTGATTGTAAGTGAATGAACACCGTTCTTACAATAACCCTACTTGCCTTATTCTCAAGCTGATGCCTTTTTCTTAATTCATGGATCGAGGATAGTTTCCAGAGTAAATATTGATGTGAAGTTAACCAGTTGGCCTTATGTGTTAGAGCACAATTTATTATAAAGAAGATTAGTTGAATTGTTTCGCATAATTTAAAAATTCACTCTTTAAAAATGTTTAGGAAAAACAAACTCAAAAGTATTAAATAAATATGTGCCTTGTAAATATCCTTGTAAATAAATACTACAAAATATGTTCGTTCAACATTCATTTCTATAAATCTTTAGAAAATAATTGCATAATATGGAATAAAAACTTCTTCATACCTCCAAATTTTTGTTAATTCAACATAGTTGTAAAGAATATTGTTTGCAGGAACATGGCTGCAAATTAAGTGAAATTAATATCGCAGAATCCAATTCAATTATTGTTAATCAAATTCAAAATAATTTCTATATCGTAAATTTTATTTCCTACATTTTCAAACCGTTTATTATGTGGAAAATATTGATTAAGCCCAGGCGTATTAAGAAAAACTTTCATTTAAAGCTGAAGCATTGTTAAAATATCATATTTTTAAATACAAATATTTATGAATTGCATGCGTTTTACTAATTTTTATTTTACATCCTCTTTATATAGGTGAAATTAAAACAAGCAAATCTTAAATAATTCTAATTAAGGATGGTCCAGCATGACACCACTTTTCGACAGATTTTGCTTTTTTTTCACAGGATAAAAATAAGGTTTTCTAATAAACACCGAAGTTTCAGTGTGAAACCCCGAAGTGTGTATCTGTAGTGTTATACCAGATGAGGGAGCACAATAGATTTTATAGGTCGCAGTGCATCAACCCTCCCCCCCCCCCCCCCAGCCTCCATTATCATTCATTCATAAATTATGTAAGAGAACCTCATTTAACAAGTTCGAAAGAAGATATTGACCTTTCTCATGGTGTAGAAAAACACACGGGAAACTCAAACAACTTTAGTTTTTCTATCTTGGATCATCATCATATCTCTAGTAACAAGTCATAGAAAGTCATTGTTTAAAGATCGCTTCAAGAATCAATTCATTTCAATCATTTTAGCAGCTCATTGTTTTACTTAGTTAATTTATGGAAAGGATAATTATAAATGATTATCCTGATAAATTGTATTTTATTTTTAAGGAATACTCACAAGATGATATAATTCCTATTGATTCTACCACATTAATTTATCTTTTACGAAAAGCAAACCTTCTCCCTCTAATAAATACAGCGAAAGTAGACATTAACGAAGAGAATGTATTCTTTAATTGTGAAAATGAATCTGATTCAAGTGATGTCTCATCGAATAAAGATGAAAGTACTAGTCAAGAGTATGATGATGCTGTAGATATCATTGAATCGAATGAAAATGATCAAAGCAATGTTGTCTCTGAACCGGAAACTTCTAATAGCATACTACCATCCACCAAACTGGATACCACAGAAGTGAGTGATCAAAAAATTAAAACCAATAATGAAAGATCGGGTCGATATAAAAAACATACAGCACCAAAACCACCACCGATTCTATCCCAAGAAAATATCAGTTCAGAAAAATCGTCGGATGCATTAAATGCAATCAAAGCAACCTTAACTCTCAAACAAGGACTATTGAAAACAATCGATTCCAAATTAAACACACAACCAAGAAAACATATATTTGTGTCGTTACCAAAAATTAGTAGAACTGATGATAAGCCAATGTCAAATCGTAAAAATAATTTCTTGTTGAAATTACACAAGAAATTACCATTTTGGTCGTCGTCAAAGAACAAAAATGTTGTACAAAGTAATTCGCTTGTTAATATTGATCAATTACAATTAAATATTGATAAAATTTCCAAACGATCATCATGGCATGAAATCGGTGGTTCGTTAAATGAATTCTCAAATAATTCAACTAATAATATTCCAACATTACGACAATCAAGATCACATCAAGATGTTCGATTAAATAACGAGACCGGAAATGATTTGTTTATACGAAACATGTCCGAGTCTCCATCACAACGTCGGAAAAATATATCAAAAGATAATAATGTTCAATCTGAGTAAGCATTTCGAATCATTTGTGACTGATGTGAATTTGGTTTGGTATGACTTAATCAAAGTTTGTGATATCTTTCATCGACTAATCGAACCTACGCTGCTCATTGGCTTAAGATACGCAACATAATAAAATCATTCATATGTTTGAAAATTAACAGTTTTGCATTGTCACGCTTAGAATTATACTTTAAACAAGAGTCATTTACATTGGTTGTTATAAATATGGACATTTTTGTCTTAAATAAAATTTGTTTTTTGAAAAAACTTTTCCAAGTTAAAATTTCAAAAATTGCTACTTAATGAGTGAAAACACAATAATTTTAAGAAATATGGGACGGTTATAATATTCTACCTATACCATTGTTTATTGATGATATTATTGCCAATCTCCCCTACTTAAACAATAAGTGAAGAATACCAAAGCAAAGTTTTCGCGGTGTCACAAAAACCATGGTTTACTGGAATTTTTGTCCGTGAGAACTTCTGATCGAAATGTCATGTCAACTTACCAGTCCAAGTAACCGATGTAGTATGTTCCAAGTAGTATGCATACTTGGAAACTGGGAGTTTATGGGTTCGAATCCCGATATCGGCAGTTTGTCAATTACAAAAAAAAGAGGCGGTTAATTGACTAAACTGTCGGCGTATGGACAAGAACGAATTAATCGGCTATGCTTGAGAAGGTTTTCTGCAGTTTCCTTCACGAACTCCAGATGAATATCGACATAGTACTAATCAGAGTCGGCTGTAGCCGCATATCCTACCAATTCCTAGTCTACTCACAAATTCCTTCCACTCCACTCACATCCTTAGGCATTACAATGGACCTATCTAACTGAATTTGACCAAGAGCCAATTCTTATAAGGATTCCCCGAGGTCCTTTCAATTCACTACTTGTAATTTCATCTTCTTTCTTTTTTAATTTTTTTTACAAAGTTTCCCTGGCGATTTGGCCGCCTGTGTGCGACACACCGAATTAACGCTGGCCAGGAACGACCCTGGTGTTATAGAAACACTCTACCATATGAACATATAGTTCGGTATAATCAATTTTTGGTGTAAATTTTTAAATTACTTTTTATAATATGTCCCGAATTTGTTCTGACTATTTTGCGAAATATCCCGAAAAAAATTGTTTCACAATAGCCAACCCTACTGACAACCTTTGTTCGAGACATGAAGAGAAAGATCCGGTACTATGTGAGTTGTTTACATTTTTCACTGGTCTGGCTGGAACCCACTTTTTAGAAGATTTGTTTAATGTTCGTTAAATCAAGTAGGCCCAAATTCTAGTCAGATCCGTAAATAAAATTTTATCCATTCTTCACTTATTGTTCAATCTATTGAGGTATACAAAAATCATTCATCAAATCAAAGATAGTGTCTTGGATTTTTTTGGCAACAGAAAGTTTGTTAAAAATTGCACGGTTTGATTTTTGATGCTACAATAATACAAAACCTATTAAATACAATAATTAAAATATTTTATTCTTGCAGGTAACCAATTTTGCAACCATACCACGAAGTAAGAAGACCAGCAAGAAAAAAACCCTGTGAAACTCAATTGCTGTTGATACTATTGAAGAAATGTAATCATTGCACAAAGAAGAGAATTGAATTGAAAACAAAATGCTTCAAAATTGATTGATTGATTAGGACAGTTTTGAATAGTATTAGCAGCATTATTTTTAATTTATTTAAATCAATTTTAAATAGCAATTATTAACCAATAAAAAACTTACACATAAACAATATGATCTCGAAATATAATCCTTGGCATTGAAATTTTATTGATGTTAAAATTAATTCTATCTTAGCCCGTTTTTAGACATGAAAGTTTTCAATTACAAAAAAAATATTTGATATAACTAAAGTTACATTGCTGTTCAGACGACGAAATTCATTTGTAATATATAGATCGCATGTTTGTTAACAGCTATAACTCTCGTCTTATTTACTATTTCTTTCTTTGTGAACCACTTCAGTCACATGATCAGAGTATACCAATCACAAGCAAGTAGGATATCAACACATCGTACACACTGCACTTACATATAAGATTCCATGAAAAAAATTATCAAAATAGAATTCTTCTCTATTTGATCAAAATAAAAACATGCATCAAAAAATACTACTGCGCTTGCTCACAAAATCATTCGCATGAAAACTTATATCCGAAGTTACTGGTGTAAAAACGGGCTTAGGTGTTAAATATTCTAATATTTGAATGCCTACAATCAACCAATAGATTTATTTGTTTCAGCTTCATGAATTTATCACTTTACAATCAGACACGATCTAGTTATATCAATTATATTAAAAGAAATTGTTAAATTTGTGACCATTTTGAATAGGACTGAGCTCTAGATATTAATATCGACCATTTACGTTATAGATTAAAAGCTTTCGCGAGGTTGTTTTCAAATCAAATTATTCAATAATATAACGTCATTGGAATTTCCCAGGGCCGGCCCTATCTGTGAAGTTCTTTCATAGCGCCTCGCTACATTTTTTATACTTTGGTTATGGAGGGTAGAATTTTATGATAAATTTATTGTTTCGATTCTGATTTTATGAAATTACATATTGTATTCTTTGATCGGTTCAAAAGTTTTTTTCTTTCTAAATCTATCAAATTAATATTTTATTATAAACTTTGTTATTAATAATTAAAAAAACAGATGCCACTATATAATTCGCAATGTGTATATAGAAGGGAAACTTCAATTCGAATGGGTCGAAAATTAACTATTGGTTTAACACTGGTTAAAAATTTTATCAAATGTAGCACAATTCTAGAAATGTGTGTATATATTTTTAACTCGAAGATATTCATATATTTTTGGTAAATATGTGACTTCCAAATTATTTACCCATTTTGATTTTTAGAAAAATAGTTATGGAAGCTTTCAAATAAATTTCCCTGACTGCTGAAGTTTCACTTTGAAAATCATATGGTAAAAATGCTAATATTTGAAAATTATTTATTTTTATTAAACTTCCATAAGTGTAACTAGACATAAAACAGATTGGGCATGATTCATTCCAAAATTCTACACGGGACTCATCAGGGCTTGTTAGGTTTTACCTGCAGACAAATTTTAAGATACTTTAATTATACACCAAATTTTAAGATACTTTGTATTATCCGCGCTTTAACGTTAAAGGTGGCGTGCTATGGTTGCATAAATATTAAAGGTTGATTTTTCTCTATATATAAATTTTTTTATAGAACGAATAATTTTCGATCCAGGGTGCTAAAAAAGTAGACATTGGCCATATATCACTTTACGCCCCATTCTAAAGGTAGAATTCAAGGCGTGATTTTTTGCATGGCATATATGTAGAAAGAGAAAGGGATTAGTGACCGAGGACTATACATTATGCTGCCAGGTTCAACCAAGGAGGTAATCACTTCCCACGTTTGCACCTCTTTTATTCCTTACATTGAGTAACGAGGAACGCCAAGGTTTTGAAGATTGTGAAGTGGTCTATCTGGTTTTCCGTCTCTGGGGATACCCACGTCACCTTGTGACAGTTCTTATGGAGGAATAACGTGCCTTTATTGTTACGTGTTACGATTCTATGTTTACCAAAGATGCCTTCGCGCTGGATTGAAACCCGCAGAAAACGGAACGAGCTGGACACAAATAAATACCCTGGCTAAAAACCGTGTTCGATGGCGAATTTTCGTTGTTGCCCTGTGATCTATATAAACGATTGACTCTGCAAAAATGTGTACAACCATTTTTATAGAGAATTAAATGCTGTTTTTAAATGTCAAAATATCTTATGACATATCACCTCACGTATTTCATTAATTTTAACGACAAGTTTTCATGTGTTCAGTTAAATTTTAACAAGTTAAAAATTTTTACTCAATCTGATCTGGAAATGTTGTTTATAATTGTGAATTTTCTCGTTGAGAATAAAAGTTGAAGTAGGATTTAAAATGAATTAGTTTCATTATTCTTACAGAAAATATAAATTTTATACAAAAACCACAATCAGAATTGAATCCCATTTATAAAAGTCTAGTTACACTTTTGTAAGTACTTTTTTCTTAAATTAACATTTGCCGCTAACTTTTAGGAACAAATTGTAGAGAAAATTATATTGTTAAAAAGAATGTTCTATTATATTAATTGGTGATAAAAAATATTTAAAAATTATGTTACGCGGTCGATCAGAAATTTGTTAAATCTTCATTTTCATATTGTATAAATAAATCTCTACGAATTTCTTGAATATTATAAGAATTATATATAAGAAAGATACTCAAATGAAAATGTAGAAAACATATAGTTGTTAGACAAATGTGTTCAAAATAAATGACACTGAGAATGTATTGTTAAATTTTTAAGAAGTCTATTCATGTTTCATTCACGTCGAAATAAACTAAAGGTTCTTTTTCAGAATTATTTGCGTATTAACAGATACGTTTCGTTTGGTAAAAATTAATTTTAGGGAGCACGGATGCATGGAACAAAAATATAGGTTATTGCAATATGTTTCCTCCTTTAAATTTGAAACATTTATGGAGTTAACTCCTTAAGAAACGATTTTATTTAAAGCCCCCTGTACGAAAATTTGATAGGTAGTAAAATCGAGCGATTACAAAAAGCGTTATGTTTTTATAAGCAGAATATTTAAAAATGAAATAACTCTTGGAAACATAGTACTATACGTACCTGGCACTAGATGGCAGCACATGTATTATTCTATTAACGCCATCTAAGCAGAGTATTTCCAAATTAAATATCTTATAAGAGTAAACTCCATGCGCGTCGGAGTTGACACGCACAATTTTTGTGCTCAAAGGCATATTTTTCAAAACATTTCAGTGGTAACTTTGCAAATGAACACACGATATATTCTATCACCGATTCTTGTACCATTAGTGTATTACACCAACTAGCTGTGTTTAGAAACTAACTACATACTAAATAAACTGCCTAAGCTAAAAACAATCGAAATATTTCCACTTTGATAGTGGATCCATGAATAGGCCTCTTAAAGAATATTAATGATTGTAATACAATTAATTTCGATTATGCAAAATCAAGCAAAATTTTATATCTTGATTTGTGCTTATGATTTTTGAAATCATACTGCTTTTTTGCATAAATATAAATTATCGTTACGATCAATTTTAGCCCATTAAAAATTTATACAGGATGAAGCGGGAGCTACGCACTAAACGCTGGAATATTCTACCCAATGAGAATAAGCTAAACGCTCAAAAATTGTAATCCGCCGTATACACGTCCAGTCATTAGTGCGTTCTTCCCGATGCGCCGTATATTTAATTGGGAATGTTTGTGTTTGAAAAACATGATTAGATTATATATTGCAAAATAAAACATTACTATTAACTTAATCCTGTTTTTCATGTTTATATATTAATTTATTTGATGCCAAAATTTAAATAAATATATATGTTCCTTTTTATTTACAATTCATGATTGTTTCATTTGCAATATACTTTCAAAAAAACACCTTCAACTTCACAGGGTATCAACAACGTCGACAGAAGCTTTCGCAAGACAAGGAACTGTTTTAAAAACAGTTAGCTTGTGTTGAAGAGGATTGGAAAAACCGATTAGCTTTAAGAATTTACTACACAATAATAGGTGTTTTAGAATTCTCACCTTCAGTTTCGCCATTCTAGTTTTCAGTTTTTTCTGACATTTCTTCGCTTAAGATATTCCATAAAAGAATCACAACTCTTGATTCCCAAATTACAATATCAAGACTGGAAAAACAAACTAACAAGCTGTTAGTTTGCGCTCTATTCCCACAATACAAGTTCTGTACCCGCGTAAGCGCACAATCATATAAATGGAAAATGCCATGATGCGAGTCTTAACTTTTTACTGGGTTTGCCCATTGGCCGCCCATAGAATCGGTTGAATGAGCAATATCTCACTACGAAGCTTATATTGGTCAAATAACTACACCCCCATTCCAATTTGAATTTGGATGAAATAATCACCACTTTTTCGAGCTCAAAAGTAAGAAAATCCGTTTATTGTACATTTTATCTTAAGTATCTCGTTGTGAGATATACAACTGTATACATTATTTTAGTGCATTTTATTATTTATGCTTCTTTGAAATCTATCCTACTTGTACTTTGCACCCAACTAGCTTTTCAGATCTACATGGCGCTTCGATGTTGGCTAAGGCACTCAATTTTTCTAGATAATTTCAAAATGTAAATATTTTATTACATTACATTGCTTAATTTTGTTCAATAACATTGATAATTTGGATATTATCTGCTAATTTTTTTGTTCTTTAATCATAATTAAGAAGGTTTACTTATATATTACAAAAATGATAAGATACACACTATAAATTTTGTTTAAATTCAAATTTCCTAGGAGTAAGGCACGTCTTAATAATCCTCGCATCTAATCAATTCATATGAATCATATCAATAATTTAAAAATGTCAGTAACATTACTTTATTATTGAAAGACTATATGAAAATTAAACAGTTTATTTACACAATGTGTCTGAAGAAAAATACAATGGTGGCAATAATGATTGCGTGCTTATCATTAATTGTAACAGGTGAATTATATAAATTTTTAATTAAAATAGCTACAGTTTAGAATTTTAATTGATTATATTCGTTGTGTTAGGTTCTACTGGTTCACCGTTAGTAATTGGTGGAAAAGATATTGATATACAAAATTATCCATATCAGGTATTTAGATTTATAATGATTGTTTGTTTGTTTGTTTGTTTACTAAAATAACTAATATATAGATAGCTTTATTGGTTAACAACAAGTATAAATGTGGCGCAACAATAATTGGCAGAGAATATGCATTAACTGCCGCTCAATGTGTCAAAGGGTAAGTGATTTTTACTGATTTCTAAGAAGTTTCAATAATATTACTTTATTTGAAAAAAGTAGTCATTATTTTTTTCTGTTTTAAATATCAAACTGTGCTGTTGTTCAAGTGCGGATCTAGATTTAAAGTTGGGAGGGGGTCAGAGATTGGAGTTTCTCAAGGACTCAACATTGAACATGTTAAATTCTAATCTTCTATTCTTTGTTATTGCAACTGATGTGGTCCCATCGCAAGATGCTCCGGAGTTTACCGAATCAAGGGGTGGCTGAAACAAGCTCATCTCGATTACTGGGACTTTGCGCAGGGCATACGACAGGCCAAGTTGTGCATAAACACAGCTAGGCCATTCGACTGTGCTCGATTGAAACTCAATAGAAAACAGTTGAGAAGGGTGGTGGGGCTTTTGACAGGACACTTGTAGGGCCTGTATGAAGGACGATGAGACCTGCATACATGTTATATGCACCTGTAAAAACCTGCAGGGTGTCAGGTATAGAATGTTTGGATCCGAAACCTTGGATCCATCAATTCCGGCGGAGAAGTTGTGGGCTTTCTGTGTGGCATCCGGCCTCAACAGAATCTGAGAGCTTCATCTGCTTAGAATGGCGCCTCTTAATCGGAGACTTTTCGCATTCGGGTGACAGGTTGTTCTCAAGGAGGGCACAGAGGACCCCTTGGTTTAGGTACTAGGAACCCACTTGTGGTACCCCTCTTTCTTATATTATTATCTAATCGACATAAATGGCAATTTTCAAAAATTATATATAGATTTAATTTTTTATGTGAAACATCTAGTGAAAAAGGTCAGACCGGCTATTGGCCTAGCACGCGCCCGTCTAAAAAGTTGTTCATAGGTGACATTACATATAACAAATCAGTTTTAAAAAGTTGCTCATAGATGGCAGTACATATACAGGTTCAAAAACTCATTCATAGGTACAATGTGTTATGATACGATTTGAACTTTTTTCTCCAAAGAGTTCGAGACTCCACTGATCGTTAAATGTAGGTTAGGGTTAGTACAGCATAGAACCCCCCCAGAGATAAGTCACTGGTTCCGTGCCTGGTCAGATACCTAGATAAGGAAAATAAATTTGTTTAAAAATTTCAAGGTAAATAAAATTGGAAATTTTAACAAAAATATACAGGTTGAGATTTAGTTGGAATAATTAGTACAACACATATTTAATATTAACAGTAATTTCAAAATATTATACTAATTTAATTTGCTTATTATAGGTGTGAAGGTTATTAGAATGTTTACAGATTTATTAACAAATTTTTAATAATTAGCGTTTCAGAGAGTAAAATCACTTTGCGAGCAGGAAGCAACAAAGCAGATTCGGGTGGTTACGTACATAAAGTGTCTCAAATACTTGTGCATGAGCAATACAATCAAGAGAAAAATCTAAATGATATTTCATTATTAAAGGTAAATTGCATACAAAGTAGTACGTCATTTAATTTTCTCCACGAAAGTTACCAAGATATGAGAGAAAATTTCAACTTATGTAAAGATTTGCGTTAACTGACGTTTTGCGTTAAGTAAAGATTTACGTTAACTATCGCTCCACGTTAAGATAACTACGCTTCGCGTTAAGTAACGCTTTAAAAAAACTTTATTGATGCTTTAATTAGCTTCCGCCTGTTTCCCCTTATAGACACCAGTCTAAGTGGCCGAGCGATCTAAGGCGTTATGTCTGCGCAGTATGTCTACTTGGAAACTGGGACGTTATGGGTTCGAATCCCGACATCGGCAGTTTTTCAATTATTAAGAAAAAAAAGGAGCGGTTTATTGAATAAACTGTCATTTATTTCTTAATCGATATTCGAAGTACCCTATTGTTCAAAGTACCAAAAACTCTGAATCGGTCCCGAAAGTATTTAGCCCAAAATAAATTATTTCCAATATTTTGATTGACTTGTACATTATATTTAGGTAACAACACCGTTTGATTTGACAAAACCAGGGGTAAAGGCAGTTAGTTTGCCGTTATTGAATGAGGCTATACCTACAGAAAAGGAAGCTTCTCTAACAGGCTATGGAAAAACTAGTGTAAGTTAGAAATATAATTAAAAACAAAATGATTTACACATTTAAATCGTCATGAATTTTTATCAAAAGAACATTTAAAAATGCCTGCGTGTTAGTGCGTACGGCCCCACCTCCAAAATAGCTAACATCATATTTTAAAAAAAAGGCTTTTTTAATTAAAATATTCATAGCTTTGTAGTTCATTGAAATCTTTGTAGTTCCAGAACATATGCAGCTCAAAACCTAAAGATTTCTGGGACGTGTGCCCAAGAGAGAACTTTCGATCGGAAGGTCATGTACTACAACATACCTGAATTTGAACTGTTTTCACCTACAGTCAATTTGTAGATAACGCCTCTTCCAGAACCAGCAGCTGTTTGAAAGGTCATGAATTTGAGCCAATTTGACTGAGCGAGACTTTATTTGACCGAGCGATATTTTAATCGTTAAATAACAAGTTAAAAAAAATTGTAATAATCGATGCCGATTTAGCCGCCTTTAAATTTGGCCGCCTACGCAAGCAATGAACGCTGGACAGGCATGGCCCTACTTTCCTCCAAAAGACTTGTATTAGTTGTCAGTCTTGTATATATGCAAAACCTTTCACACCAAATGTAAAACAGACGAATAAGTAAGTTGACATACATTAGAATTAACTTACAGTTAACAGTTAACCTTCTGATAAAAATTAGAACGATTAATGTGTAACTCTTTGTATACCACGTTCCAATAATCAATTAATCATTCTTATAGGCTACAGGTATTGCAACAAATATTTTGCACGGAGCTACTTTCCCGACAATCAGTGACAATGTTTGCAAGAAATCGGTTCCTTCTCTAACTGGGACGTAAGTTGAATTTCTTCCTAAATTATCCAAATAAATACAACATACAACAGCAATTGTTTTTGTTTAGAATGTGTTGTGCAGGATATACATCAGGAGGACGCGATGCTTGTGATGGTGATCAAGGATCACCACTTGTATTAAATAACAAATTAATTGGAATTACATCGTGGAATTTTAGTTGTGGTTTAAAGCCTTCGCCTATTGTTTTTACAAAAGTTTCAAACTATCGTAATTGGATCAAGCTAAATAGTGGAATTTGAGATAATTAAAATAATTGTTTTGTATAACTAAACATCCAAACGATTTCCTAATAAATTGAATATAAAAATCTTCTCCTAAGTTTTTCTCCACAGGCTTGCGTGCCTATGTCATGTTTCGTTTAATTTAGTTCTCACCTCAGTATTGTAAGGCGCTCGCTGTCTTGAGCGAGTCTAACTCTATATTTTGAACTTTTTTTCATAAGTATCAGCTATGCATAGTATACACTATAGAGGTCAGTGATAACCATAGACATATAAGATGTCTATGGTGATAACGGTATACCACTGACCTCTATATAATAAGGTTTGTCTATGGGCAATTTTTTGGTATATAAATTATTAAAAAATTCAAAAGTTGCAAGCCAACTTCACAAATGTGTCTGTGAAGCGTGATGTCTGTCGTGGAACTGAACCATCAGTGTGTTTTGTCGGCATACATCAGCGTCAAGAAGCTCTAGCGCCATCCAGTAATGGCAAATTAAAAAGTTGTTTCTCGCACCATCTATAACAATTTTTGCAAACTATAATATTTCAATCAAGATATGAACCTACATTTGATTTAAATCCTGACTATTAAAATAATCTAGACATCCACATTTTGTTTTTACTTTTAGTCATGATAGAAACCCAATGGCAGTTTATACCTTGAGAGAAATATGTTTTCAAAAATTAGTATAGGCTTTTTATTATCTTCATTGAAATCATAGAATAGAGTTACCATCGTAACTGGGGTCCTTTCGCATATTGAGAGTCCAGTTAACGAAGCAGTTGAGAACACCAATATTTAAAATACAGAAAAAATGATTCTTTTCTAATCAAGATCCACATACTTAAATACTTAGGCTATTAATAAAAGATAGTTTTCATACAGATTGTACTATGGGCCACAGAAGTTGTGTACATTTTTCAAAATTTTATAATAATTTTTTCATCAACCTTTGCAGCCAATTGCCAATTGTATTTTTATAAATTTGTACATGTGTGTGTGTATAAAGTAAAATAAACAATTCACGCATTAATAATGAACTAAGTATATACCAGGTATTCTAGATATTGACTCAGTTAAGTGTTATTTTCACAAGTTTTTTAATTAAAATTCGTCTAAACCAGTGGTTCTTAACCTTTTTAGCTACCGGCACCCCTAAAATTTTCAAACAATATTCTCGCACCCCTTATTAGAAATTATTGAGTTATATAAATTAAAAAACAAACATTATGCAAAACATATTTTTTATTAATTTTATGTGCGTAACAAATTTTTTATAAATTTTAATTGTTAGCTGAAATAATCAATTATAAATTATCAAAGTTTTTATTAATGGCTTTTTTGTTGTTGCTTTTCCTCAATTATTTTTGAAAACCGGGGGATCTTTTTTGAAATAGCTACACGCATATCATTACTAGCATTAAGTCTATTTCTAGCTTTTGTTTTTATATGCACAAGTGACGAGAATCCCATCTCACACAAATATGTTGTGGCAAATGGAACAAGATGCTGAAGCGCTATTTTAGCTAATCGTGGATATGACATTACTTGAGCACACCAGAAATTTTCCAAATTCTCTGCTTCAAATTCCATTTGATTATGTCCATTTGTCCGTAGTTCAACAAGGTCATCTTTCAATAAATTACTGTCATCCATTGAGTCCAGATTATAAATAAATGGATCTAATATCCATTTTTCTGATATATCTATATCTCCAGTAGCAAAATATCCCTCAAAAGATTCGCTCAACTTTTGCAAATGATCTTTAATTTCGGTGGTAATATTGTTTCTTTCATCATCTGAAACAAGAACTTCTTCAAGCAAAGAGAAGTTAGCATAATTTTTCTTGTCAACACGGTTAATCCAAATTGAAAGTTTTCGACTAAACGCAGTCAACTTCTCTTTCGCTGTTATAGTGTTCACTCCAAATCCTTGGATTGAAATATTTAATTCATTAAGGTGCGTGAATATGTCTGCCAAATACGCTAGCTGAATTATAGCATCTCTATTGCTGAATTCATCAGCTAAACTACTGCCTTGATTATTAAGAAACTGCATTATTTCACTTCGCAATTCGTACACACGATTTAGCATACGTCCACGCGATAGCCATCTTACTTCTGTGTGAAATAAAAGGACAGTATGCTCGGCACCAAGTTCTTCGCATAAAGCACGGAAGAGACGATGATTTAAAGCTCGACCTCTGATAAAATTTACAACTTTGACTGAAGTGATTAATGTTTTCTTTAATTTTTCAGGCAATGTCTTTGTAGCTAGCGCATGTCTATGTAAAATACAATGGGTAATTGTAACGTGAGGCACTTCCTTTTTTACATACGCTACAAATCCAGAATTTTTGCCTAACATGGAAGGAGCTCCATCAGTACAAATTGATCCTATTTTGTTCATCGGTATCTCATATTGTAATAAAAAGTCTTTGACTTTATTAAATATATCAATTCCTTTTGTAGTCAATTCTAATGGTTCACAAAACAAAAATTCTTCAACAATTTCTTTTTCTTTTACATATCGTACAAACACCATCAGCTGAGAACAATTTTCAACATCTGTAGATTCATCCAATTGAATACCCACTGGGACATTACTAGCTTTAATATCTTCAATTACTTGTTGTAAGATGTCTTTACTTATATCAGAAATTCTAGTACGGATTACGTCATTTGACAAAGGAATTTGTTGAAGCTTTTGTTGTGCTTCAGTACCCAACACTATTTTAGCCATTTCTAATGCACAAGGCTTTACAAGTTCTTCAGCTATTGTATGTGGTTTCTTCTTCTTGGCACAGATATATGCAACTTGATAAGACGCTTGCAACAGCGGCTTTTCGTGTGATATAAATCCAAAAGTTGTGATAGTTCCACTTTTATCAAATCGAACTCGTTTAGATTTCAAACTTTCAAAATCATAGCCAGCATCTACACCACCATGCTGTTTGGTAAAATGCTCATTTAGTTTCGACGGCTTGAGATTGGCGTTTGAAAATTTATTGCAGCACAGAATACATTGTGGTCGCTGCGTTCCATCCTTCTCCGTTGTAAATGTAAAACCATAACGAACATAATCGTCATTCCAACATCGTTTCTTTGACATGGCGTAAACTAAATTAAATTTTTTAATAAAACACTAAAAAAATATTAAACTTCTATCTATTATTGCTATATTTTAGCTTACCTTTTGAATTTGACTTTAATGTACCAAATTATATTCTAATAATTAGAATATAAATATTCAACTAAACTTGTAAAATTAACTTGTATTAATTATTTTATTATTAATATTTAACTTTTAATATTCAACACAAAAATTCAAACTTGTAATAGTCGACACTAAAATTCAATTATTTTTAAATTTTTATTCAATGTAATGTGCGCATCAACAGTATTTATATTTCTAAGAATAATCGTAACAATCAACTGAAATTTCGAGGAAATATAAAAATTACTATAGAAACTAGAAACGCATTTGAATTTTTGTAATTGTAGAAAAAATACAAAAATTAATTTGTCTCGATGGTTTATAATTTACAAACATATTTAAAAAATGTTTAGGGAATAAAAAATTTACTAACCAAAATGAATTTTTAAGATTAGTTTTTTATTTTGCTAGCTACACGTGAATTTGTAAAATTACAATTTCGCACCCCAAAATATTCAAGCTCGCACCCCTAAGGGGTGCGTGCACCACCGGTTAAGAACCACTGGTCTAAACAAATAGATATACAACCATTTTGCAAAATTACAAATTAATTCAATTATTTAAATGTAAAGGTGCGTCCAAATATACGCGCCACGAACCCCGAGCGGTGTGCGCGCCGCTCGCCTTTGGTTCGTTGGAATTGTTTATTTCAACGAACCTCAAGCGATCCATAGAAAACCCACGAACATATATTCATATTGCAGTGAAGATGAATCAATCACAAAAACCCGTTATTTAAGCCTGAAAATAATCTAAAGATATTAATTAAAATGTTTACATTTTAGTTCAGCCTGAAAAATGTTCAAGTTGAACTAACGGCAAACCTTTCACGAACACGTCCAAATATGAACTGCGAATATTCAAAGTGTTCGTTGAATAAACCGACTTCAGATGGATTCAAATATGACGAATTCGATGCGCAAGAGCGGCGCACGTACCGCGCATATGTGGACACACCATAACACTAGATGAATACATAAAATAAAAATAATGGAAACTTGAGATCGGAAAGACCTCAGGGAAAACAAAAGAGAAGGAACTCTTTATTGTATGTGGGTTACACAGGAAGCTAGCCAGGAAATTCGTCGTTAGGACCCGTGGAGACATTTAACAGAGATAATACAACAAATTGATATTTAACCATTTTCCAAGAAATTACAATTCAAATACACAGTAATTGAATTTTCAAGAACAAAAATAATGGAAAGTTGTGATCGGAAAGACATCAGGGAAAACCAAAGAAAAGATTATTGTACTGTGGAAGTTTATTGTATGGCGGTTGTACAGGAAGTTAGTCAAGAAATTCGTCGTCGGGAACCGTGGAGACATTTAACAGAGGTAGTAGGTACAACAATTATTGATCACAAAGATTTAGAGATTACATAAATTACCGCCATTGTTTCCAATATTTGTTTATTTGGTCACAATGTTCGCAGCAGCAACAACTTCCTTGAATCTATTGAGAACTGATCTGAGGGCGAGGCTTACTAAAAACATGTCTGACTTTTTTGTGCAACGAAAGAATAATCTTTTTTTTTTATGTCAAATAATTAGTTGTTTCGAATTTTTGACAGTTTGAAATGTCAATTTTTTGTGTATATTTTAAATTTTCTTAATGCAGGTATTTCTATAGAAACTATAATAGAGATCTGCTGGTCGGTTATCACTTATTCTGTACACTAAAACTGATCGCCAAAGTGGTCAGTTATCAATAGATACATTTTTGTTATAGATACATCTTATAATAAATTTTCAGCCTCGACTGAACTGTTTTAAGATTTAAAAAATCGATTTAAAATACTTTTATATTAAAACTTCAAACCTTTTTGAAAGAGGATTGTGGTAATATTCAGCAGAAAATAGGGACAAAATTAAAATTGTTCCAGGGACCTGTAACAAATAAACAAAATTTTATTGAAAGATGTGAAAAAGAACACTACATTTAGGAGATGACGTTACGCTACTGACCTAACGATCCCTAAATAAAAACTTCTCTTCGCAATCATAGCACCATGATGATGTAGTATTTTCAAACACTTTCAGGGATCTGTAACAAAAAAACAAACTTATTGGTAAAAAAAAAAAAATGAAACCATACATTTTACTGTAACACGATAAATTTTATTACTGACCTAATGATCCCAATTTAGAAACTTCTCTTCGCAGTCATAGCTCTTCGGATGGTCTCTCTGGTCTTAGATCCCTGAATCTGTAACAAAAAAACAAACTTATTTGTAAACAAAGTTGAAATCATACATTTTACTGCAACACGATAAATTTTATTACTGACCTAATGATCCCAATTTAGAAACTTCTCTTCACAGTCATAGCTCTTCGGATGGTCTCTCTGGTCTTCCCAAAAACAATTGGTCCAAACACAGTTTGTCGATGTTCCTACATCTGTAACAAACGATCCTTTTGAATCACTGCAAAATTACGTAATATAAAACTCACCAAGAGTTTGTTGAGATACCTTCAATAAATTTCCACGCTGATTTTAACCGATGCCTGAAATAAAAATCTTAACCTGTATGAAGAAACAAATTTTCCACATAGTATATGGAGAAAGGCAAAAGAAATGTATGATTAGTATCTCTTAAAACTATATCCACAAACCTTGACTCCTTAAGAATTATCGAGCACATATTCTTCAAAATTTTATCCAAATACTGCAATACAAATAAAAAAAAAAAAAAATCATTAACTTTATCTGAAAGATCAGTGGAGTTTTTAAATACTTACTGTTCGATAATCCATCCATAGCAGTCGTCAATCCATTGGACCAGTGTCACTGCACCGCGCACACTCAATTATTCGCGACGTAATAATAGAAAATTTATTATAGAGAAAAAAAACATTATTTTTGTACCGATTCTACACGAAATCACTGCTTAAAGTGGCACTAATTTTAGAAGCAATGACTCTAGGGGTAGTTTAATTCAAGTTACGCGAACGCGTTACCGCACCAACCGTAAACATATTTTGAATTTTCGTCTTCTGATTTGTGGATCCTGAAAAGAATTACAATTAAACTTAAAATTTGCATATTGCAATCAATATTGAAAATTAATCATGAAATAATAAAATGAATACTCGAACCTTTTTTTAAACAATATTATTTTTCTGGCTGCTGAAATATTCTTCATAAAATGGGAAGCTACTGATTTAGATTTAGTAGACTGAAACAAAAAATTTTCTATAAATTAATGGACTCTGAGCGGACATAAAATTTAAATACTAACCATTAAAAAACTCCCAAAATAGAAATTATAGTTTTCACGATGTTCTTTGAACTTCCATATTCTTAAAAAGGGGCTGATGATGTAGTTTTACGGGATTTCGACCAAATAAAAAAATGGTGGCGATGATTTAAGGTGATAAGGTTGTTAAGTGACAGTTCGTACTAGGGAAGAGACACAAATGATGAAAAATGAGAAACCAAAGACGAGAAAAAAGGGAATCGACGATGACATTAATTGACTGAGTTGATAAATTCATATTTTAATGATGTAGCCTTACGGGATTTCGCCTAAATAAACAAATGATGGCGATGATTTAAAGTGATAAGGTTAAGAATTCATACTGGAGAAGGGACGCAGCAAATGATGAAATGGGAGGAACCAACAATGGGTAAAACGAGGAATTGATGATGACCTTAATTGACTGGGTTGATAAATTCATATTTATGATGTAGTTTTACGGGATTTCGCCCAAATAACAAACGATTCAAAAGCAGGAACGAAGAATGGGTAAAAACAGGAATTGACGATGACATTAATTGACTTGGTTGATAAATTCATATTATTGATGTAGTTTTACGGGACTTTAAATGAGTAGATTGATCAATTCAAATTAATGACGTAGTTTTACGGGAGTTGTCCCAAGTAACAATCGATTCAAAAGCAGGAACAAATAATGGGTAAAAACAGGAATTGACGATGACATTAATTGACTTGGTTGATAAATTCATATTATTGATGTAGTTTTACGGGACATTAAATGAGTAGATTGATCAATTCAAATTAATGACGTAGTTTTACGGGAGTTGTCCCAAGTAACAAACGATTCAAAAGCAGGAACGAACAATGATTAAAAACAGGAATTGACGATGACATTAATTGACTTGTTTGATAAATTCATATTATTGATGTAGTTTTACGGGACATTAAATGAGTAGATTGATCAATTCAAATTAATGACGTAGTTTTACGGGAGTTTTCCCAAGTAACAAACGATTCAAAAGCAGGAACGAACAATGATTAAAAACAGGAATTGACGATGACATTAATTGACTTGGTTGATAAATTCATATTATTGATGTAGTTTTACGGGACTTTAAATGAGTAGATTGATCAATTCAAATTAATGACGTAGTTTTACGGGAGTTGTCCCAAGTAACAAACGATTCAAAAGCAGGAACGAACAATGATTAAAAACAGGAATTGACGATGACATTAATTGACTTGTTTGATAAATTCATATTATTGATGTAGTTTTACGGGACATTAAATGAGTAGATTGATCAATTCAAATTAATGACGTAGTTTTACGGGAGTTTTCCCAAGTAACAAACGATTCAAAAGCAGGAACGAGCAATGGGTAAAAACAGGAATTGACGATGACATTAATTGACTTGGTTGATAAATTCATATTATTTATGTAGTTTTTCGGGACATTAAATGAGTAGATTGATCAATTCATATTAATGACGTAGTTTTACGGGAGTTGTCCCAAGTAACAAACGATTCAAAAGCAGGAACGAACAATGATTAAAAACAGGAATTGACGATGACATTAATTGACTGGGTTGATAAATTCATATTATTGATGTAGTTTTACGGGACTTTAAATGAGTAGATTGATCAATTCAAATTAATGACGTAGTTTTACGGGAGTTGTCCCAAGTAACAAACGATTCAAAAGCAGGAACGAACAATGATTAAAAACAGGAATTGACGATGACATTAATTGACTTGTTTGATAAATTCATATTATTGATGTAGTTTTACGGGACATTAAATGAGTAGATTGATCAATTCAAATTAATGACGTAGTTTTACGGGAGTTGTCCCAAGTAACAAACGATTCAAAAGCAGGAACGAACAATGATTAAAAACAGGAATTGACGATGACATTAATTGACTTGTTTGATTAATTCATATTATTGATGTAGTTTTACGGGACATTAAATGAGTAGATTGATCAATTCAAATTAATGACGTAGTTTTACGGGAGTTTTCCCAAGTAACAAACGATTCAAAAGCAGGAACGAGCAATGGGTAAAAACAGGAATTGACGATGACATTAATTGACTTGGTTGATAAATTCATATTATTTATGTAGTTTTTCGGGACATTAAATGAGTAGATTGATCAATTCATATTAATGACGTAGTTTTACGGGAGTTGTCCCAAGTAACAAACGATTCAAAAGCAGGAACGAACAATGATTAAAAACAGGAATTGACGATGACATTAATTGACTTGGTTGATAAATTCATATTATTGATGTAGTTTTACGGGACTTTAAATGAGTAGATTGATCAATTCAAATTAATGACGTAGTTTTACGGGAGTTGTCCCAAGTAACAAACGATTCAAAAGCAGGAACGAACAATGATTAAAAACAGGAATTGACGATGACATTAATTGACTTGGTTGATAAATTCGTATTATTTATGTAGTTATACGGGACATTAAATGAGTAGATTGATCAATTCAAATTAATGACGTAGTTTTACGGGAGTTGTCCCAAGTAACAAACGATTCAAAAGCAGGAACGAACAATGATTAAAAACAGGAATTGACGACGACATTAATTGACTTGGTTGATAAATTCATATTATTGATGTAGTTTTACGGGACATTAAATGAGTAGATTGATCAATTCATATTAATGACGTAGTTTTACGGGAGTTGTCCCAAGTAACAAACGATTCAAAAGCAGGAACGAACAATGATTAAAAACAGGAATTGACGATGACATTAATTGACTTGGTTGATAATTTCATATTAATGATGTAGTTTTACGGGATTTCGCCCAAATAACAAATGATGGCGATGATTTAATGTGATAAGGTTAAGAATTCATACTGGAGAAGGGACGCAGCAAAGGATGAAAAGGGAGGAACCAACAATGAGTGAAAAGAGGAATTGACGATGACATTAATTGACTTGGTTGATAAATTCATATTATTGATGTAGTTTTACGGGACATTAAATGAGTAGATAGATCAATTCATATTAATGACGTAGTTTTACGGGAGTTGTCCCAAGTAACAAACGATTCAAAAGCAGGAACGAACAATGATTAAAAACAGGAATTGACGATGACATTAATTGACTTGTTTGATAAATTCATATTATTGATGTAGTTTTACGGGACATTAAATGAGTAGATTGATCAATTCATATTAATGACGTAGTTTTACGGGAGTTGTCCCAAGTAACAAACGATTCAAAAGCAGGAACGAACAATGATTAAAAACAGGAATTGACGATGACATTAATTGACTTGTTTGATAAATTCATATTATTGATGTAGTTTTACGGGACATTAAATGAGTAGATTTATCAATTCAAATTAATGACGTAGTTTTACGGGAGTTTTCCCAAGTAACAAACGATTCAAAAGCAGGAACGAACAATGATTAAAAACAGGAATTGACGATGACATTAATTGACTTGTTTGATAAATTCATATTATTGATGTAGTTTTACGGGACATTAAATGGGTAGATTGATCAAGTCATATTAATGATGTAGTTTTACGGGAGTTGTCCCAAGTAACAAACGATTCAAAAGCAGGAACGAATAATGGGTAAAAACAGGAATTGACGATGACATTAATTGACTGGGTTGATAATTTCATATTAATGATGTAGTTTTACGGGATTTCGCCCAAATAACAAATGTTGGCGATGATTAAATGTGATAAGGTTAAGAATTCATACTGGAGAAGGGACGCAGCAAAGGATGAAAAGGGAGGAACCAACAATGAGTGAAAAGAGGAATTGACGATGACATTAATTGACTTGGTTGATAAATTCATATTATTGATGTAGTTTTACGGGACATTAAATGAGTAGATAGATCAATTCATATTAATGACGTAGTTTTACGGGAGTTGTCCCAAGTAACAAACGATTCAAAAGCAGGAACGAACAATGATTAAAAACAGGAATTGACGATGACATTAATTGACTTGTTTGATAAATTCATATTATTGATGTAGTTTTACGGGACATTAAATGAGTAGATTTATCATTTCATATTAATGATGTAGTTTTACGGGAGTTGTCCCAAGTAACAAACGATTCAAAAGCAGGAACGAACAATGATTAAAAACAGGAATTGACGATGACATTAATTGACTTGGTTGATAAATTCGTATTATTTATGTAGTTTTACGGGACATTAAATGAGTAGATTGATCAATTCATATTAATGACGTAGTTTTACGGGAGTTGTCCCAAGTAACAAACGATTCAAAAGCAGGAACGAACAATGATTAAAAACAGGAATTGACGATGACATTAATTGACTTGTTTGATAAATTCATATTATTGATGTAGTTTTACGGGACATTAAATGGGTAGATTGATCAATTCATATTAATGATATAGTTTTACGGGATTTGTCCGAAGTAACAAACGATTCAAAAGCAGGAACGAACAATGATTAAAAACAGGAATTGACGATGACATTAATTGACTTGGTTGATAAATTCATATTATTGATGTAGTTTTACGGGACATTAAATGGGTAGATTGATCAATTCATATTAATGATATAGTTTTACGGGATTTGTCCGAAGTAACAAACGATTCAAAAGCAGGAACGAACAATGATTAAAAACAGGAATTGACGATGACATTAATTGACTTGGTTGATAAATTCATATTATTGATGTAGTTTTACGGGACATTAAATGAGTAGATTGATCAATTCAAATTAATGACGTAGTTTTACGGGAGTTGTCCCAAGTAACAAACGATTCAAAAGCAGGAACGAACAATGATTAAAAACAGGAATTGACGATGACATTAATTGACTTGTTTGATAAATTCATATTATTGATGTAGTTTTACGGGACATTAAATGAGTAGATTTATCAATTCATATTAATGATGTAGTTTTACGGGAGTTGTCCCAAGTAACAAACGATTCAAAAGCAGGAACGAACAATGATTAAAAACAGGAATTGACGATGACATTAATTGACTTGGTTGATAAATTCATATTATTGATGTAGTTTTACGGGACATTAAATGGGTAGATTGATCAATTCATATTAATGATATAGTTTTACGGGATTTGTCCGAAGTAACAAACGATTCAAAAGCAGGAACGAACAATGATTAAAAACAGGAATTGACGATGACATTAATTGACTTGGTTGATAATTTCATATTAATGATGTAGTTTTACGGGATTTCGCCCAAATAACAAATGTTGGCGATGATTAAATGTGATAAGGTTAAGAATTCATACTGGAGAAGGGACGCAGCAAAGGATGAAAAGGGAGGAACCAACAATGAGTGAAAAGAGGAATTGACGATGACATTAATTGACTTGGTTGATAAATTCATATTATTGATGTAGTTTTACGGGACATTAAATGAGTAGATTGATCAATTCAAATTAATAACGTAGTTTTACGGGAGTTGTCCCAAGTAACAAACGATTCAAAAGCAGGAACGAACAATGATTAAAAACAGGAATTGACGATGACATTAATTGACTTGGTTGATAAATTCATATTATTGATGTAGTTTTACGGGACATTAAATGGGTAGATTGATCAATTCATATTAATGATATAGTTTTACGGGATTTGTCCGAAGTAACAAACGATTCAAAAGCAGGAACGAACAATGATTAAAAACAGGAATTGACGATGACATTAATTGACTTGGTTGATAATTTCATATTAATGATGTAGTTTTACGGGATTTCGCCCAAATAACAAATGTTGGCGATGATTAAATGTGATAAGGTTAAGAATTCATACTGGAGAAGGGACGCAGCAAAGGATGAAAAGGGAGGAACCAACAATGAGTGAAAAGAGGAATTGACGATGACATTAATTGACTTGGTTGATAAATTCATATTATTGATGTAGTTTTACGGGACATTAAATGAGTAGATTGATCAATTCAAATTAATAACGTAGTTTTACGGGAGTTGTCCCAAGTAACAAACGATTCAAAAGCAGGAACGAACAATGATTAAAAACAGGAATTGACGATGACATTAATTGACTTGTTTGATAAATTCATATTATTGATGTAGTTTTACGGGACATTAAATGAGTAGATTGATCAATTCATATTAATGACGTAGTTTTACGGGAGTTGTCCCAAGTAACAAACGATTCAAAAGCAGGAACGAACAATGATTAAAAACAGGAATTGACGACGACATTAATTGACTTGGTTGATAAATTCATATTATTGATGTAGTTTTACGGGACATTAAATGAGTAGATTGATCAATTCAAATTAATGACGTAGTTTTACGGGAGTTGTCCCAAGTAACAAACGATTCAAAAGCAGGAACGAACAATGATTAAAAACAGGAATTGACGATGACATTAATTGACTTGGTTGATAAATTCATATTATTGATGTAGTTTTACGGGACATTAAATGGGTAGATTGATCAATTCATATTAATGATATAGTTTTACGGGATTTGTCCGAAGTAACAAACGATTCAAAAGCAGGAACGAACAATGATTAAAAACAGGAATTGACGATGACATTAATTGACTTGGTTGATAATTTCATATTAATGATGTAGTTTTACGGGATTTCGCCCAAATAACAAATGTTGGCGATGATTAAATGTGATAAGGTTAAGAATTCATACTGGAGAAGGGACGCAGCAAAGGATGAAAAGGGAGGAACCAACAATGAGTGAAAAGAGGAATTGACGATGACATTAATTGACTTGGTTGATAAATTCATATTATTGATGTAGTTTTACGGGACATTAAATGAGTAGATTGATCAATTCAAATTAATAACGTAGTTTTACGGGAGTTGTCCCAAGTAACAAACGATTCAAAAGCAGGAACGAACAATGATTAAAAACAGGAATTGACGATGACATTAATTGACTTGTTTGATAAATTCATATTATTGATGTAGTTTTACGGGACATTAAATGAGTAGATTGATCAATTCATATTAATGACGTAGTTTTACGGGAGTTGTCCCAAGTAACAATCGATTCAAAAGCAGGAACAAATAATGGGTAAAAACAGGAATTGACGATGACATTAATTGACTTGGTTGATAAATTCATATTATTGATGTAGTTTTACGGGACATTAAATGGGTAGATTGATCAATTCATATTAATGATATAGTTTTACGGGATTTGTCCGAAGTAACAAACGATTCAAAAGCAGGAACGAACAATGATTAAAAACAGGAATTGACGATGACATTAATTGACTTGGTTGATAAATTCGTATTATTTATGTAGTTTTACGGGACATTAAATGAGTAGATTGATCAATTCAAATTAATGACGTAGTTTTACGGGAGTTTTCCCAAGTAACAAACGATTCAAAAGCAGGAACGAGCAATGGGTAAAAACAGGAATTGACGATGACATTAATTGACTTGGTTGATAAATTCGTATTATTTATGTAGTTTTACGGGACATTAAATGAGTAGATTGATCAATTCATATTAATGACGTAGTTTTACGGGAGTTGTCCCAAGTAACAAACGATTCAAAAGCAGGAACGAACAATGATTAAAAACAGGAATTGACGATGACATTAATTGACTTGGTTGATAAATTCGTATTATTTATGTAGTTTTACGGGACATTAAATGAGTAGATTGATCAATTCATATTAATGACGTAGTTTTACGGGAGTTGTCCCAAGTAACAAACGATTCAAAAGCAGGAACGAACAATGATTAAAAACAGGAATTGACGATGACATTAATTGACTTGGTTGATAATTTCATATTAATGATGTAGTTTTACGGGATTTCGCCCAAATAACAAATGTTGGCGATGATTAAATGTGATAAGGTTAAGAATTCATACTGGAGAAGGGACGCAGCAAAGGATGAAAAGGGAGGAACCAACAATGAGTGAAAAGAGGAATTGACGATGACATTAATTGACTTGGTTGATAAATTCATATTATTGATGTAGTTTTACGGGACATTAAATGAGTAGATTGATCAATTCAAATTAATAACGTAGTTTTACGGGAGTTGTCCCAAGTAACAAACGATTCAAAAGCAGGAACGAACAATGATTAAAAACAGGAATTGACGATGACATTAATTGACTTGTTTGATAAATTCATATTATTGATGTAGTTTTACGGGACATTAAATGAGTAGATTGATCAATTCATATTAATGACGTAGTTTTACGGGAGTTGTCCCAAGTAACAATCGATTCAAAAGCAGGAACAAATAATGGGTAAAAACAGGAATTGACGATGACATTAATTGACTTGGTTGATAAATTCATATTATTGATGTAGTTTTACGGGACATTAAATGGGTAGATTGATCAATTCATATTAATGATATAGTTTTACGGGATTTGTCCGAAGTAACAAACGATTCAAAAGCAGGAACGAACAATGATTAAAAACAGGAATTGACGATGACATTAATTGACTTGGTTGATAAATTCGTATTATTTATGTAGTTTTACGGGACATTAAATGAGTAGATTGATCAATTCAAATTAATGACGTAGTTTTACGGGAGTTTTCCCAAGTAACAAACGATTCAAAAGCAGGAACGAGCAATGGGTAAAAACAGGAATTGACGATGACATTAATTGACTTGGTTGATAAATTCGTATTATTTATGTAGTTTTACGGGACATTAAATGAGTAGATTGATCAATTCATATTAATGACGTAGTTTTACGGGAGTTGTCCCAAGTAACAAACGATTCAAAAGCAGGAACGAACAATGATTAAAAACAGGAATTGACGATGACATTAATTGACTTGGTTGATAAATTCGTATTATTTATGTAGTTTTACGGGACATTAAATGAGTAGATTGATCAATTCAAATTAATGACGTAGTTTTACGGGAGTTTTCCCAAGTAACAAACGATTCAAAAGCAGGAACGAACAATGATTAAAAACAGGAATTGACGACGACATTAATTGACTTGGTTGATAAATTCATATTTTTGATGTAGTTTTACGGGACATTAAATGAGTAGATTGATCAATTCAATTTAATGATATAGTTTTACGGGATTTGTCCGAAGTAACAAACGATTCAAAAGCAGGAACGAACAATGATTAAAAACAGGAATTGACGATGACATTAATTGACTTGGTTGATAAATTCGTATTATTTATGTAGTTTTACGGGACATTAAATGAGTAGATTGATCAATTCAAATTAATGACGTAGTTTTACGGGAGTTTTCCCAAGTAACAAACGATTCAAAAGCAGGAACGAGCAATGGGTAAAAACAGGAATTGACGATGACATTAATTGACTTGGTTGATAAATTCGTATTATTTATGTAGTTTTACGGGACATTAAATGAGTAGATTGATCAATTCAAATTAATGACGTAGTTTTACGGGAGTTTTCCCAAGTAACAAACGATTCAAAAGCAGGAACGAGCAATGGGTAAAAACAGGAATTGACGATGACATTAATTGACTTGTTTGATAAATTCATATTATTGAAGTAGTTTTACGGGACATTAAATGGGTAGATTGATCAATTCATATTAATGATATAGTTTTACGGGATTTGTCCGAAGTAACAAACGATTCAAAAGCAGGAACGAACAATGATTAAAAACAGGAATTGACGATGACATTAATTGACTTGGTTGATAAATTCATATTATTGATGTAGTTTTACGGGACATTAAATGAGTAGATTGATCAATTCAAATTAATGACGTAGTTTTACGGGATTTAACCCAAGTTACAAACGATTCAAAAGCAGGAACGAACAATGATTAAAAACAGGAATTGACGATGACATTAATTGACTTGGTTGATAAATTCATATTATTGATGTAGTTTTACGGGACATTAAATGAGTAGATTGATCAATTCATATTAATGACGTAGTTTTACGGGAGTTGTCCCAAGTAACAAACGATTCAAAAGCAGGAACGAACAATGATTAAAAACAGGAATTGACGATGACATTAATTGACTTGGTTGATAATTTCATATTAATGATGTAGTTTTACGGGATTTCGCCCAAATAACAAATGTTGGCGATGATTAAATGTGATAAGGTTAAGAATTCATACTGGAGAAGAGACGCAGCAAAGGATGAAAAGGGAGGAACCAACAATGAGTGAAAAGAGGAATTGACGATGACATTAATTGACTTGGTTGATAAATTCGTATTATTTATGTAGTTTTACGGGACATTAAATGAGTAGATTGATCAATTCAAATTAATGACGTAGTTTTACGGGAGTTTTCCCAAGTAACAAACGATTCAAAAGCAGGAACGAGCAATGGGTAAAAACAGGAATTGACGATGACATTAATTGACTTGTTTGATAAATTCATATTATTGAAGTAGTTTTACGGGACATTAAATGGGTAGATTGATCAATTCATATTAATGATATAGTTTTACGGGATTTGTCCGAAGTAACAAACGATTCAAAAGCAGGAACGAACAATGATTAAAAACAGGAATTGACGATGACATTAATTGACTTGGTTGATAAATTCATATTATTGATGTAGTTTTACGGGACATTAAATGAGTAGATTGATCAATTCATATTAATGATGTAGTTTTACGGGATTTGTCCCAAGTAACAAACGATTCAAAAGCAGGAACGAATAATGGGTAAAAACAGGAATTGACTATGACATTAATTGACTGGGTTGATAATTTCATATTAATGATGTAGTTTTACGGGATTTCGCCCAAATAACAAATGTTGGCGATGATTAATTGTGATAAGGTTAAGAATTCATACTGGAGAAGGGACGCAGCAAAGGATGAAAAGGGAGGAACCAACAATGAGTGAAAAGAGGAATTGACGATGACATTAATTGACTTGGTTGATAAATTCATATTATTGATGTAGTTTTACGGGACATTAAATGAGTAGATTGATCAATTCAAAGTAATGACGTAGTTTTACGGGAGTTGTCCCAAGTAACAAACGATTCAAAAGCAGGAACGAACAATGATTAAAAACAGGAATTGACGATGACATTAATTGACTTGGTTGATAAATTCATATTTTTGATGTAGTTTTACGGGACATTAAATGAGTAGATTGATCAATTCAAATTAATGACGTAGTTTTACGGGAGTTGTCCCAAGTAACAAACGATTCAAAAGCAGGAACGAACAATGATTAAAAACAGGAATTGACGATGACATTAATTGACTTGTTTGATAAATTCATATTATTGATGTAGTTTTACGGGACATTAAATGAGTAGATTTATCAATTCATATTAATGATGTAGTTTTACGGGAGTTGTCCCAAGTAACAAACGATTCAAAAGCAGGAACGAACAATGATTAAAAACAGGAATTGACGATGACATTAATTGACTTGGTTGATAAATTCATATTATTGATGTAGTTTTACGGGACTTTAAATGAGTAGATTGATCAATTCAAATTAATGACGTAGTTTTACGGGAGTTGTCCCAAGTAACAAACGATTCAAAAGCAGGAACGAACAATGATTAAAAACAGGAATTGACGATGACATTAATTGACTTGTTTGATAAATTCATATTATTGATGTAGTTTTACGGGACATTAAATGAGTAGATTGATCAATTCAAATTAATGACGTAGTTTTACGGGAGTTATCCCAAGTAACAAACGATTCAAAAGCAGGAACGAACAATGATTAAAAACAGGAATTGACGATGACATTAATTGACTTGGTTGATAAATTCATATTATTGATGTAGTTTTACGGGACTTTAAATGAGTAGATTGATCAATTCAAATTAATGACGTAGTTTTACGGGAGTTGTCCCAAGTAACAAACGATTCAAAAGCAGGAACGAACAATGATTAAAAACAGGAATTGACGATGACATTAATTGACTTGGTTGATAAATTCATATTATTGATGTAGTTTTACGGGACTTTAAATGAGTTGATTGATCAATTCAAATTAATGACGTAGTTTTACGGGAGTTGTCCCAAGTAACAAACGATTCAAAAGCAGGAACGAACAATGATTAAAAACAGGAATTGACGATGACATTAATTGACTTGTTTGATAAATTCATATTATTGATGTAGTTTTACGGGACATTAAATGAGTAGATTGATCAATTCAAATTAATGACGTAGTTTTACGGGAGTTTTCCCAAGTAACAAACGATTCAAAAGCAGGAACGAGCAATGGGTAAAAACAGGAATTGACGATGACATTAATTGACTTGGTTGATAAATTCATATTATTTATGTAGTTTTTCGGGACATTAAATGAGTAGATTGATCAATTCATATTAATGACGTAGTTTTACGGGAGTTGTCCCAAGTAACAAACGATTCAAAAGCAGGAACGAGCAATGGGTAAAAACAGGAATTGACGATGACATTAATTGACTTGGTTGATAAATTCATATTATTTATGTAGTTTTTCGGGACATTAAATGAGTAGATTGATCAATTCATATTAATGACGTAGTTTTACGGGAGTTGTCCCAAGTAACAAACGATTCAAAAGCAGGAACGAACAATGATTAAAAACAGGAATTGACGATGACATTAATTGACTTGGTTGATAAATTCATATTATTGATGTAGTTTTACGGGACTTTAAATGAGTAGATTGATCAATTCAAATTAATGACGTAGTTTTACGGGAGTTGTCCCAAGTAACAAACGATTCAAAAGCAGGAACGAACAATGATTAAAAACAGGAATTGACGACGACATTAATTGACTTGGTTGATAAATTCATATTATTGATGTAGTTTTACGGGACATTAAATGAGTAGATTGATCAATTCATATTAATGACGTAGTTTTACGGGAGTTGTCCCAAGTAACAAACGATTCAAAAGCAGGAACGAACAATGATTAAAAACAGGAATTGACGATGACATTAATTGACTTGGTTGATAAATTCGTATTATTTATGTAGTTATACGGGACATTAAATGAGTAGATTGATCAATTCAAATTAATGACGTAGTTTTACGGGAGTTGTCCCAAGTAACAAACGATTCAAAAGCAGGAACGAACAATGATTAAAAACAGGAATTGACGACGACATTAATTGACTTGGTTGATAAATTCATATTATTGATGTAGTTTTACGGGACATTAAATGAGTAGATTGATCAATTCATATTAATGACGTAGTTTTACGGGAGTTGTCCCAAGTAACAAACGATTCAAAAGCAGGAACGAGCAATGGGTAAAAACAGGAATTGACGATGACATTAATTGACTTGGTTGATAAATTCATATTATTTATGTAGTTTTACGGGATTTCGCCCAAATAACAAATGATGGCGATGATTTAATGTGATAAGGTTAAGAATTCATACTGGAGAAGGGACGCAGCAAATGATGAAATGGGAGGAACCAACAATGAGTGAAAAGAGGAATTGACGATGACATTAATTGACTTGGTTGATAAATTCGTATTATTTATGTAGTTTTACGGGACATTAAATGAGTAGATTGATCAATTCAAATTAATGACGTAGTTTTACGGGAGTTGTCCCAAGTAACAAACGATTCAAAAGCAGGAACGAACAATGATTAAAAACAGGAATTGACGATGATATTAATTGACTTGTTTGATAAATTCATATTATTTATGTAGTTTTACGGGACATTAAATGAGTAGATTGATCAATTCATATTAATGACGTAGTTTTACGGGAGTTGTCCCAAGTAACAAACGATTCAAAAGCAGGAACGAACAATGATTAAAAACAGGAATTGACGATGACATTAATTGACTTTTTTGATAAATTCATATTATTGATGTAGTTTTACGGGACATTAAATGAGTAGATTTATCAATTCAAATTAATGACGTAGTTTTACGGGAGTTTTCCCAAGTAACAAACGATTCAAAAGCAGGAACGAACAATGATTAAAAACAGGAATTGACGATGACATTAATTGACTTGTTTGATAAATTCATATTATTGATGTAGTTTTACGGGACATTAAATGGGTAGATTGATCAAGTCATATTAATGATGTAGTTTTACGGGAGTTGTCCCAAGTAACAAACGATTCAAAAGCAGGAACGAATAATGGGTAAAAACAGGAAATGACGATGACATTAATTGACTGGGTTGATAATTTCATATTAATGATGTAGTTTTACGGGATTTCGCCCAAATAACAAATGTTGGCGATGATTAAATGTGATAAGGTTAAGAATTCATACTGGAGAAGGGACGCAGCAAAGGATGAAAAGGGAGGAACCAACAATGAGTGAAAAGAGGAATTGACGATGACATTAATTGACTTGGTTGATAAATTCATATTATTGATGTAGTTTTACGGGACATTAAATGAGTAGATTGATCAATTCATATTAATGACGTAGTTTTACGGGAGTTGTCCCAAGTAACAAACGATTCAAAAGCAGGAACGAACAATGATTAAAAACAGGAATTGACGATGACATTAATTGACTTGTTTGATAAATTCATATTATTGATGTAGTTTTACGGGACATTAAATGAGTAGATTTATCAATTCATATTAATGATGTAGTTTTACGGGAGTTGTCCCAAGTAACAAACGATTCAAAAGCAGGAACGAACAATGATTAAAAACAGGAATTGACGATGACATTAATTGACTTGGTTGATAAATTCGTATTATTTATGTAGTTTTACGGGACATTAAATGAGTAGATTGATCAATTCATATTAATGACGTAGTTTTACGGGAGTTGTCCCAAGTAACAAACGATTCAAAAGCAGGAACGAACAATGATTAAAAACAGGAATTGACGATGACATTAATTGACTTGTTTGATAAATTCATATTATTGATGTAGTTTTACGGGACATTAAATGGGTAGATTGATCAATTCATATTAATGATATAGTTTTACGGGATTTGTCCCAAGTAACAAATGATTCAAAAGCAGGAACGAACAATGATTAAAAACAGGAATTGACGATGACATTAATTGACTTGGTTGATAAATTCATATTATTGATATAGTTTTACGGGATTTGTCCGAAGTAACAAACGATTCAAAAGCAGGAACGAACAATGATTAAAAACAGGAATTGACGATGACATTAATTGACTTGGTTGATAAATTCGTATTATTTATGTAGTTTTACGGGACATTAAATGAGTAGATTGATCAATTCATATTAATGACGTAGTTTTACGGGAGTTGTCCCAAGTAACAAACGATTCAAAAGCAGGAACGAACAATGATTAAAAACAGGAATTGACGATTACATTAATTGACTTGGTTGATAAATTCATATTATTGATGTAGTTTTACGGGACATTAAATGAGTAGATTGATCAATTCATATTAATGATGTAGTTTTACGGGATTTGTCCCAAGTAACAAACGATTCAAAAGCAGGAACGAATAATGGGTAAAAACAGGAATTGACTATGACATTAATTGACTGGGTTGATAATTTCATATTAATGATGTAGTTTTACGGGATTTCGCCCAAATAACAAATGTTGGCGATGATTAATTGTGATAAGGTTAAGAATTCATACTGGAGAAGGGACGCAGCAAAGGATGAAAAGGGAGGAACCAACAATGAGTGAAAAGAGGAATTGACGATGACATTAATTGACTTGGTTGATAAATTCATATTATTGATGTAGTTTTACGGGACATTAAATGAGTAGATTGATCAATTCAAATTAATGACGTAGTTTTACGGGAGTTGTCCCAAGTAACAAACGATTCAAAAGCAGGAACGAACAATGATTAAAAACAGGAATTGACGATGACATTAATTGACTTGTTTGATAAATTCATATTATTGATGTAGTTTTACGGGACATTAAATGAGTAGATTTATCAATTCATATTAATGACGTAGTTTTACGGGAGTTGTCCCAAGTAACAAACGATTCAAAAGCAGGAACGAACAATGATTAAAAACAGGAATTGACGATGACATTAATTGACTTGGTTGATAAATTCATATTATTGATGTAGTTTTACGGGACTTAAAATGAGTAGATTGATCAATTCAAATTAATGACGTAGTTTTACGGGAGTTGTCCCAAGTAACAAACGATTCAAAAGCAGGAACGAACAATGATTAAAAACAGGAATTGACGATGACATTAATTGACTTGTTTGATAAATTCATATTATTGATGTAGTTTTACGGGACATTAAATGAGTAGATTTATCAATTCATATTAATGACGTAGTTTTACGGGAGTTGTCCCAAGTAACAAACGATTCAAAAGCAGGAACGAACAATGATTAAAAACAGGAATTGACGATGACATTAATTGACTTGTTTGATAAATTCATATTATTGATGTAGTTTTACGGGACATTAAATGAGTAGATTTATCAATTTATATTAATGATGTAGTTTTACGGGAGTTGTCCCAAGTAACAAACGATTCAAAAGCAGGAACGAACAATGATTAAAAACAGGAATTGACGATGACATTAATTGACTTGGTTGATAAATTCGTATTATTTATGTAGTTTTACGGGACATTAAATGAGTAGATTGATCAATTCATATTAATGACGTAGTTTTACGGGAGTTGTCCCAAGTAATAAACGATTCAAAAGCAGGAACGAACAATGATTAAAAACAGGAATTGACGATGACATTAATTGACTTGTTTGATAAATTCATATTATTGATGTAGTTTTACGGGACATTAAATGGGTAGATTGATCAATTCATATTAATGATATAGTTTTACGGGATTTGTCCGAAGTAACAAACGATTCAAAAGCAGGAACGAACAATGATTAAAAACAGGAATTGACGATGACATTAATTGACTTGGTTGATAAATTCGTATTATTTATGTAGTTTTACGGGACATTAAATGAGTAGATTGATCAATTCAAATTAATGACGTAGTTTTACGGGAGTTTTCCCAAGTAACAAACGATTCAAAAGCAGGAACGAGCAATGGGTAAAAACAGGAATTGACGATGACATTAATTGACTTGGTTGATAAATTCGTATTATTTATGTAGTTTTACGGGACATTAAATGAGTAGATTGATCAATTCATATTAATGACGTAGTTTTACGGGATTTGTCCCAAGTAACAAATGATTCAAAAGCAGGAACGAACAATGATTAAAATCAGGAATTGACGATGACATTAATTGACTTGGTTGATAAATTCATATTATTGATGTAGTTTTACGGGATTTCGCCCAAGTAACAAACGATTCAAAAGCAGGAACGAGCAATGGGTAAAAACAGGAATTGACGATGACATTAATTGACTTGGTTGATAAATTCGTATTATTTATGTAGTTTTACGGGACATTAAATGAGTAGATTGATCAATTCATATTAATGACGTAGTTTTACGGGAGTTGTCCCAAGTAACAAACGATTCAAAGGCAGGAACGAACAATGATTAAAAACAGGAATTGACGATGACATTAATTGACTTGGTTGATAAATTCGTATTATTGATGTAGTTTTACGGGACATTAAATGAGTAGATTGATCAATTCAAATTAATGACGTAGTTTTACGGGAGTTTTCCCAAGTAACAAACGATTCAAAAGCAGGAACGAGCAATGGGTAAAAACAGGAATTGACGATGACATTAATTGACTTGGTTGATAAATTCATATTATTGATGTAGTTTTTCGGGACATTAAATGAGTAGATTGATCAATTCATATTAATGACGTAGTTTTACGGGAGTTGTCCCAAGTAACAAACGATTCAAAAGCAGGAACGAACAATGATTAAAATCAGGAATTGACGATGACATTAATTGACTGGGTTGATAAATTCATATTATTGATGTGGTTTTACGGGACATCACATGAGTTGATTGATCATTTCATATTAATGACGTAGTTTTACGGGAGTTGTCCCAAGTAACAAACGATTCAAGAGCAGGAACGAACAATGATTAGAAACAGGAATTGACGATGACATGAATTGACTTGGTTGATAAATTCATATTATTGATGTAGTTTTACGGGACATTAAATGAGTAGATTGATCAATTCATATTAATGACGTAGTTTTACGGGAGTTGTCCCAAGTAACAAACGTATCAAAAGCAGGAACGAACAATGGGTAAAAACAGGAATTGACGATGACATTAATTGACTTGGTTGATAAATTCATATTATTGATGTAGTTTACGGGACATTAAATGAGTAGATTGCTCAATTCATATTAATGACGTAGTTTTACGGGAGTTGTCCCAAGTAACAAACGATTCAAAAGCAGGAACGAACAATGATTAAAAACAGGAATTGACGATGACATTAATTGACTGGGTTGATAATTTCATATGAATGATGTAGTTTTACGGGATTTTGCCCAAATAAACAAATGATGGCGATGATTTAAAGTGATAAGGTTAAGAATTCATAAGGGACTCAGCAAATGATGAAAATGGAGGAACCAACAATTGTTAAAAAGAGGATTTGACGATGACATTAATTGTCTGATGATCCTACCCAAATAATTTCTGAATATTGCACAGTTGTTAATTTGTAACGAATTATTATTATTTTTTTTTGGACATAACTTTTATACTTAATGATTTTGATTAAATTTTGTTGATTTATTTTAAGTTTACTGTTTAGTTTTTCGGGTTTTGAATAATATGACAAACCCGTTGACCCCAATTTCATTTGTTGGTAACAACAACGTGCGTTTAAGATTTAATTCAAGTCCCTAATAACGAGACCATCTTATATGGCCAAAATCCATTCGTAGACAAAAAAAATTAGGTAGTCTAATGGTGATTTCGCTACAGAATATGTTTGAATTACGTTGATTTTATCAGATTCAAATTAGTTTTGAAGTATCAAAAATCATCTACCATTGTTTCATTTACGATAATATAAATCCAAAATTAGCAGCTTTCAAGATTTAGTTCGAGTTCCTACAGAGACCATCTCATATGGCCCAAAACCATTCGTTGACAAAATACAAGAAATGATTCACGATGCGACCATATATCCCATATGGCAAAAAGTCATTCGTTGACATAATCACAAACGTATGATTAAAAATAAATGTAGAGTCGACCATCATAGCCGTAAATATTTTTTCGAATCTTGTTTTGCTTAAAATTGTTATTTGATTATTTTTTCTGGGTATATATCTTTTTTTTATATTTTTACAGGACAATAATCCCGGATAGGAGTTACAATCGCTACCCGAAAATTATATTGATCGAAAATAACACATTTCCAAAAAATGATGTTTAACGATTCTTTTGTTCCGAATTCGTTTGACGAATGTCGAATTTTTTAATATCTGTATTTGATGATTTCTTTTTGTATGATTTTTTTTTATTTAATTTTCCAGTAAAGCTCGTTATTATTATTACAAGTTGATGATTCATGAATGTTATTCTAGAGAAGTTCCAATCGTTACTCAAGCTTTGATGATTCGTTTGATGAATTTTGATTAAATTTGGGTCATAATTTAGAAACCATAATGGTGATTTTGCTTTAGAATATGTTTGATGAATCTTGAATTATTTATGTATCTGATGATTTTTCTTCGTAGAACATTTTTTTATATATTCTTGGAATATGTCGAATTGATTATCCATTGGTATCAAATATATATGTTACCCTCGAAAGGGACCCTTTACAGGTACTAGCTTCTCGGGTCAAGAAGCACCTGGAAACCAAGCGGACGGAAGGGATCGGTTTCACTTCTCCCTTTTAGGACAATCCCGAAGGAGTTCCTACCGCTACCGAAGTTCGACTGATGATGTGTTTGATGAAATTTGATAAAATTTTCTTGATAATTTATAAACTCTTCGAATTGATTTGAATATTTTGTTAATATGAAATATCTTTCATCGAAAGAAAACTGGAGTAAAATGACGAAAAATTCAAATTGGGTAGAAATAGCAAAAACTTAAAAGACAAAGACATTTTCTACCGCTACGAAAATTTTAATAATGAATTTAATGAAATTCAAACTAATTAATCCTAAACTAGCAGCGTTTAGGATTTAGCTCGAGTTCCTAACGAGACCATCTCATATGGCCCAAGACCATTCGTTGATAAAATACAGAAACTGCAATGTTGATCGATGAGACCATCTCATATGGACAAATCCATTCGATGACAAAATACAAGAAATGATTCACGATGAGACGATGAAAAGTGAGGAACCTATAATGGGTAAAAAGAGGAATTGACGATGACTTTAAGGACGCTCATGTGCTACGCTAAAGTCAAATGAGTACTAATATCATTAATAAAATTTATTTACGATTTTAAAAAAGTTGTAAAGTATATCAATAAACATTTCAACGATTTATAACCTTTTATTATTTGTCCTAAATATTTTAAATGTATTTATTGTAAAATACCAGGATCAAATGTAAATTAGAAATTTATTTGACTTTATGTAACAGATTTGACAGTAAACTATGTTGTATATTTGTGTGCATGTGTTTATTTGTAAAAATAAAAAAACTCCTACCTTATCATGGTAAATGTTGTTTTACAATATTAAGCGATAGTCACACAGAAATTTTTACATATACATTTTTTATTTTAAAATTTTCAATTCCAATTTATACTGATGATGACTACTTTGTATAGTCGAAATACGTATTTATAATACAAAAACTGATCTAGGTATTGGGGAGAATTTGAAATTTTATTTCAAAAACCTAGAGTTCACATTTATAATTATCATTTGCTAATCTAATATTTATATTTTGTTAATTATTTTAATTAATCGCCAATCATTTAAAAAATAAATTATCAACACATGTCACTGAACACTTAAATATTCTAAAATAAAATAATTAAATAATTTTGTTTTTTCCGTAAAAAGACAGTTAAAATTAACGGAGTGATGCGGACCGTTTAATTCCTGCATGGAAACAACTCGCGTCTATAACGGTTCCTGCATTCTGATTGGCTCGTAGTTTATCACGAGGTGACGCGAACGCCATACATATACATGATGGCTTCCCCCCAAAGAAATGAATTTATATTTTAATTAAAAAATATGAAAAATAATAATAACAGGAAACCAACAAATTTTTTTGGACGAATTTTCCATAATAGTACATTGGAAAATTCGTTCAAACTGAAAAATATTAATTAAACAACTATACCTTCATGGCAAATGTTGAATGTTACATATTACGCGATAGTCATAAAGAAATATTCACGTACACATTTATTTTAAAATTTAAAATTCCAATTTATAGTGATGATGACTACTTTGTAGTCGAAATACGTATATATCATACAAAAACTGATCTAGGTATTGGGGTGAATTTGAAATTTTATTTCAAAACCTTAGAGTTCACATTTATAATTATCATTTGATAATCTAATATTTTTTATTTTGTTAATTATTTTAATTAATCGCCAATCATTTAAAAAATAAATTATTAACACATGTCACTGAACACTTAAATATCATTCTAAAATAAAATAATTACATAATTTTGTTTTTTCCGTAAAAAAAAACAGTTAAAATTAACGGAGTGATGCGGACCGTTAATTCCTGCATGGAAACAACTCGCGTCTATGCGTTCCTGCATTCTGATTGGCCCGTAGGTTATCACGAGGTGACGCGAACGCCAAACATATACATTATGGCTACCCGCCAAAGAAATGAATTTATATTTAAATTAAAAAAATAGAAAAAATAATAATATCAGAGAAACCAAAAAATTTTTTTGGACGAATTTTCCATAATAGTATAATGGAAAATTCGTTCAAATTGAAAAATATTAATTAATACCTTCATGTTGAATGTTACATATTACGCGATAGTCAGCCATATTGAAATTTACACATACATTTTTTATTTTGTTAATTAGTTTAATTAATCGCGAATTATTTTAAAAATAAATTATTCACACATGTCACTGAACACATAAATAATATTCTAATATAAACGAATTATACAATTTCACAATTTTTCCGCAAAAAAAACAATTAAAATTAACAGAGTGATGCCAGGCCATTACCTGCATCGAACCCAACTCGCCTCTTATGTGATGAAGACATAATTTTTTTTACATTGGTAGTACTTATAATGAAGCTTTCATCAAAATACCACCAGGTGGCCACATAAGTGTTTTTTTTATCTTAAAATCAATATTTATCGAACTTTTCGTATATTTTCTTCATGTTTTTCATTAAAATTATCAATAAATATCATTGAATTAATATATTTGAAAATAGTTGTTTTTTTTCTGCTATACCTAAACATATTTTTATAGAAAATTAATTTTTTGTACAAAGCAAATTTGAATTACCGCACAACCGCACATGATAGTAACAGATATGAATGCCAACTGTCAAAAAATAAAATAAAAATTTTGACGTATAAATATATTTTTTCTCAAAATGGATAAAAATTAATAAATATCCTTGAGATTTGCAAGAATATTATGAAAAACCACCTAATATTACTTAAAAATATACCTTTAATAGCCATTTTGTCCCATTTTTTCAATCAAAATAAATAACAGAAATTCTTCCAATTTTGCCAAAAAAAATCATTAAAAACGATACGAATGCGATAAAATGTTCATTAAAAACTTTTTATTCTGAATATTAAGGACAATAATGCCAATTACCATAAGATTTTGACCCGTTTTCCGAACAAATTTTATAATGTCCTATATATTATATACTAGCTTATACCTGCGGCTTTGTTTCTTATATCTCCGGATAGAATATATACCAGTTTTTAAGTCTACTCATAAGCTTTTAAACAAAAAAAGTTTCATCAAAATCGGTCAGGTAGTTTTTGCGTGATGCTCGAACAAGCAGACAATTACAGTTTGATAGGTATAATAGTTTGATAGGGATCCTAGGCTTTGGTTTTTTTTGAATATTTTTACTCAAAAGATGAAAAATTTCTATCCAAAACTTTGTAAATATATTATTTACAAAGCTCTTATTGCAACACAATGAAAGCTTCCCGCTACCTCCACCAAATTAATATGTAAATATGATAATTTTAATAATATAACAATAATTCATTGGAAAAGAACTGATAAACTTCAAATGAACAGATTTGAATCAAACATAGCTAAAAACCACCGCAAGGCAACCAGCTCTATATCTAATAAAAAAGAACCGTATTCAAATCGGTCCACGCGTTTGCGAACTAAGATGCCAGATAGACAGGTAGATACACATGGGCTTCAAAATTATAACTTCCCTTTCTTGCGTTGGAGGTTAAAAAGAAGTTTTATATGTTAATTTTCTAATAAAAGTTCCCGATTCCGTTCGCTCTGTAAGACCTTTGGATGTCTACGTTCATGATTGCAAAATTTACGTTTTTAACCGTCGAAAATCTAGTGAAAAACTATAAAACCTGTAAAAAAAGGGTTAAAATTAAAACACGTTCATCGTGAAAAACTTTATTAATACCAGTTTTATTTTTTTATAAATTACAAAAATATTTTATAAAATTATCAAATAAGGTCTAAAGAAGCTTTTACTCTAAGTATGTATGTTTGTAAACAAATGTTGATAAAGCTCAAACGGAAAAAGTATTTTACTTTGAGCCCACTTTGATTAAAACGGCTACTAAAACACACGGAAAAGCAACAATAAAATAAGCGAAAAAGCACAAAAGTAATATTTCAATAAAATTCAAAACCTTTTCAAAAAGCAAACAAAATAATCCTTAATATGGGGCGATGACATTCTTATAACATAAATTTTATCATAAATAATCTTGTTTTATGGTCCCTAAGTTTGTCCTTTAATTGTTCAATTCAATTTATAAAATAGAAGATCCTTTTGAAAGAAATTATATCTATCTTTACAGCCAATAGAATTTCAAGGCTTTTTTTGCTAGTTGCCAATCAAAAGACAGACAAAGTATACCAGATCCTTATAGGGATTATTTGAACCGATCTTTTATTATGTCTTTAAAGAAAAGGACAAATTTTGATAACAAAGCTTTTGTTACATATAATTTAAATATTGATTTATATTTATTTGGATACAATTTTGAGTTCTTTATAAGGTTTAAAGTGTCCTTATAATAACTTTCCTTGAAGAGGGAACATATCTGCCATAAGGAACATTTTAAGCCACGATTTAAGCGCAAAACGGAATGAATTAAAATTTTTATCACTCTAGGTATACTTTTGTGCCTTTTGTTACATAAGAATCGAATCCCAAAACGACGGGAAAGTGTTTTAGGTACACCCTATTAAATTAGTTTTCCTTATTCTATCATTTAATTAATCCATTTTTATAAATTACAAATTTCCTTTAATAGAAAACGGATTATATTTCTGTTCTTAACCAATCATCTTTTATGCCCTTTATTTTACAATAAAAAAGGACAAACGTAGGAAGCAAATCCTGAGTTATTACTTAATTGTTAATCATTTACAATTGGCTATAATTTCGGAAATCCCCTTTAAGGTTCCAAAGTTGACAAAAACTCAATAATAAGATACCATATCGATATAAACTTATCGATGGTATTTGCAACTATAGGCCATAAAATAATAATTTGGTGGAAGCGTTGTGAAAAAAATTACAGGTATTGAAAAGAAAACATTAAAAAAACCTTTCTTTTTGGAAGATTACGCACTAAAAACGTAAAATATTATTAAATAGTTCATTGTAAAAGCGTGGAATACACTTTTTGTTGAAAATTGCACAACGCTTCCATCAAGTTTGATATTTTGTGAGATTTATTTTAAGAATTTCGATCACGGATGATTCGTTCGAAACAGCTTAATCCTTGGTAAACTTAGTATCTCTAATTTAGTTTTTTGCCAGGACACTTGACAGATAGACTCAGCAACTTAGATTGTGACACCATTTTGTTTAGTAAATGCGGCCTGCGGATTGGGTGATTTTTTTTTCTAAATTTAGTAGATTTAATAAAGTGGACTTGTAGAAAATCGAAGTGATTTATTCATTTTTGTATTTAAGTTGAATCTAACGCGACAAAATAGAAAATGTTTATTTAAATTCGATACAGGATGGCCTGCATTATTTCATATTATTAAATCCTCTAAATTTTAGACAAAATCTTCCAATTTAACAGCACAACTGATAAGTTAGTAAGTGTGTCCTGAGAGAAACTCACTTATCCGATAGATGCACAGAAGTAAATTTATTTTAACTGATTTAGTTAATTTCCTTGAGTTGCAGTTTTTTCAAACGACAATGAGGTAAATGCGTACGAAAATCAACTTCTAAGATTTATATACAAATTGACTTTGTAAGTCATCGGATGAAGCTAAATAAATAAATTCGTTTGTGGAAAGTGGAAAAGAATACGCAGACGCAACACGTGGTGCTGATATCAACAGCGGGGCTTGTCACTAGCTAGTGAACGCCTTGGTCTCCACACTGTCTGTACGTTAAACACTCCTTCAGAGTGGTATGGTGTTTACCCCAACTCTTAAAATATTTATTGAAGTAAAACGATTTTATTTGGCTTCACGTTTCGTTAAAATCGCATGATACGAAAAGGTTTGTCTTGAGAAAAGCCTCGTAGTTTACGATTACTTGCAGAAAACGGTTTAAGAGAAATACAATCGGAATGTAAAACCGTTTTTTCCAAATATTTCGAAAACTATGAGTTTTATCCCAAATATTGTAAATTATGTTAAATATATAAAGCTTATAAAATTTTTGCTGTTTTTAATCCTCACAGTTTACGTGATCTGGGACAACGAAAACGATTTTACCGTACTAAAACTTTATCCCAAATAGTGTAACTTATTCTCGCAAAAACCACATTATAGTTTACGAAACCTTTGGACAAAACAGATTTAAAGAAATACCATTTGAATGTTAAACGTTTTTTCCATATATTTCGTAAACTACGAGTTTTATCGCAAATATTTGAACATAGATTATAAATAATATACAAGTATATAAAAATTTTCTTGCGACAATCCTCATATAGTTTACGAAATCTTTGGAGAAAATAGTTTTAGAGCCAGTTTTAATGCAAATCCGTTTTTTCCAAATAATTCGAACACTACATGTTTTATCGCAAATATTGTAACATACGTTGAATATTATAAATTGTTTATTAAATTTTTCTTGGGCAAGCACTGTAGTTTACGTGATCTTTGAAGAAAACTGCTTTAGAGGCATACTATTTGACTTTAAAACCGTCCTTACCAAATATTTCGCAGCTTGCGACAAGCGTTTTTTCCAAATATAACGAAAACTACGAGTTTTATCGCAAATATACTAACATATGTTAAATAATATACAAATTTATTCAATTTTTCTTGCGACGAGCCTCATAGTTTACGAGATCTTTGAAGAAAACAGCTTTAGAGCCATACAATTTGAATGTAAAACCGTTTTTTCCAAATATAACGAAAACTACGAGTTTTATCGCAAATATACTAACATATGTTAAATAATATACAAGTTTATTCAATGTTTCTTGCGACAAGCCTCATAGTTTACGAGATCTTTGAAGAAAACAGCTTTAGAGTCATACAATTTGAATGTAAAACCGTTTTTTCCAAATATAACGAAAACTACGAGTTTTATCGCAAATATACTAACATATGTTAAATAATATACAAGTTTATTCAATTTTTCCTGCGACGAGCCTCATAGTTTACGAGATCTTTGAAGAAAACAGCTTTAGAGCCATACAATTTGAATGTAAAACCATTTTTTCCAAATATAACGAAAACTACCAGTTTTTTCGCAAATATACTAACATATGTTAAATAATATACAAGTTTATGCAATTGTTCTTAGGGCAAGCCTCATAGTTTACGAGATCTTTGAAGAAAACAGCTTTAGAGCCATACAATTTAAATGTAAAACCGTTTTTTCCAAATATAACGAAAACTATGAGTTTTATTCCAAATATTTAACATATGCTAAATAATATACAATGTTATTGTAAAAAGTCTCATAGTTTATTAGATATTTAAAGAAAATGGATTGAGAGCATTGCTAGGTACTTGAAGATAAAACCATTTATTCTAAATATTTAATAAACTATGTTTGATGGTTAATTGAAAACAAATGTTACATAAAACCTAATTAAATAATATTCAATTTTATCAAATTTTTCTTTATGGACGAAAAAGTCCAAATAGTTCCATAATTTATGATTATATTTGCTGATCCATGTTTGTAATTCCTTAAAAAAATAAACAAATAAGTATTAGTTTATAATTGATATTTGAACACAAATAAACGCATTAGGTCACAAACTCAGATTGATCTATGAACTGAATTGATGACATATGGAAATTTTTTGACAAACCTATTCTTTGGAATAAGTCTGCAGGGGGCATAATTTAACAATAACAAAATTTTGAAAATAGGGCATTACTTTGGTGGCCAATAATACTGTACTGATCATTTAAAGACCACCCATTAAATTTAAATATATTGTATACCTGTGAAGTTACCTGTTTATATAATTCTTAACCTGTTTACCTAAAAAACAAAAATACAAGTAAACAGGTAAAAATATTAGTCAAACAAGTGCATAATTACGTGATAATCTGTTTTTATGAAAATAATAAATAAGACTAATATTATTATTGTCGAGCCAAAACATTGTGTCATTAATTCGCAACGTTAGTGTCAATGATTTCGAAAACTATATGAGTTTTGTCACAAATATTCTAACATAGGTATAATGTTTAATAAATATGCAAGTTTATTAAACTTTTCTTGCAACAAGCTTCATAGTTTTCGAGATCTTTGAATAAAAATACAAAATGACTATACAATTTTGAAAAACGGACACATAATTCTGTGTCCCATAGTACCTACAATAGAAAGATACAAATTTTCATAGATATTATACTTACGCAGATATCCTTCTGTATTTTCTTATATTAAATCCATTATAAATTTTTTAACGAAATTACTAAAAGCGGTAAGTTATTTTTTCTGTTAATCCTAAAGACAGATTCACACACAAATTTTACTAAACTCTAGTAGGTACCTATAGAGAAAATTTAATTAATAATTTAAATCATTTGAGAAAAAAAACACCTATACTGACCTCTGATCTAATTGTAAGTCGAATCTAAGTTTATAATCATCTAAATTTATCATCCGCATTATTAACACTTTATAAACCAATTTCCAAAAAAAATCCTCGTTTTTGTTTGATGTTATCCAAATTAATACAAATTACTTATCATATATGTCGATAAATTATTTATATAAATACCCTTTCAAGTTAAAAGTTTATCACACAGGTCTTGCAAATACAAAATTTGAATTTGGTTAACGTTCCTCTTTCCGGGAGTATTTTCTAAAAAGTATGTTCACATTGATATATTTATAATGTTAATGACAGTTTCACATTGGCAGATTAAATGTGAGTCCACATTATCGTGAGAGTAATTAAAAATCAATAATCAAGCTTCATAGTTTACGAGATCTTTGAATAAAAATACAAAATGACTATACAATTTTGAAAAACGGACACATAATTCTGTGTCCCATAGTCCAATAGAAAGATACAAATTTTCACAGATATTATACTTACTCAGATATTCTTCTATATTTTCTTATATTAAATCCATTATAAATTTTTAAACGAAATTACTAAAAGCCGTAGGTACATTATTTTTCTCTGTTAATCCTAAAGACAGATTCACACACAAATTTTACTAAACTGATAGTAAGTAGGTACCTATAGAGAAAATTTAATTAATAATTTAAATCATTTGAAAAAAAAAACACCTATACTGACCTTAGATCAAATTGTAAGTCATCTAAGTTTATAATCATCTAAATTTATCATCCGCGCAAATTTATAAACCAATTTCCAAAAAAAATCCTCGTTTTTGTTTCATGTTATCCAAATTAATACAAATTTCGACTTCATATGTCGATAAATTATTTATAAATACCCTTTCAAGTTAAAAGTTTATCACACAACTCTTGCAAATACAAAATTTGAATTTGGTTAACGTTCCTCTCTTTCCGGGAGCATTTTCTAAACAGTATGTTCACATTGATATATTTATAATGTTAATGACAGTTTCACATTGGCACATTAAATGTGAGTCCACATTATCGTGAGAGTAATTAAAATGCAATAGCTTTAATACTCACTCGAATATTATTAACATATAAGAATAATATTTTATGTCCAACTTTATGATGTTCTTCAAAATTAATACAAAAGTTTGATATGTTTGCGCATGCAAACACTAAATAATTATGTGCGTGTCCGTTCGTTGTCATTCAATAAAACAACAACATACTCATTGTCAAGTAGACATACGGACAATATTATTATGGGAATCTAAAATTTGTTGAAACCGGCACAAACCTTTTTTATGTGTACAGGCTAATTTATATTTAGTGCAGTTATTTTAATATGTAAACAAAGAGTATTAAATTGAATTATTAATTAAACTGAATTGATTTACGCAATTACTTCTGAAAAATACTATATTTTATATTTTTTACGGAAATCGTAAAAACATACGTTTTACGTTACGTATTTTTTAAGTAAAAAATGTTAAATCGTGTAGCTTGTAGAAATTTTGGACTTCGATTAACTAACGAAGTGAATCCATTTTAAATCTTTATCTTCAATATATATAATTAAACGGCAATTTAAATGAAATCACTAGGTATATATATATAGTATCTACATTAAAGTGACGTCATTGTATGACCTTAGTGACGTTATTTTAATTTATATAGTTTAAAGCTTTATATAAACATTTTTCAGCAAACGAAATATATTTAAAAAATTGTCCCAACTCTACCTAATTTGTTTTCGTCCGAATTCTTCGATCATCCAAAGTTGACGCCCTACAAGTCTTACGTCAAATGAGCGTTACGTTTTTATGAGCGTTTGAGATTTCAATTTTCTAATCTACAAAGAAGAATATATATATTACCTCTTGCCACAGGTTTTATTTCCCGCGGTATATAATGTGTATGAATTTGGTATTATAAGTTAAGTCCTGACATTGTAACGGTTGAAAATAATCGCATCTAATTAGACAATTTATACATGTTCATCCGTCTGTTTGCCCGTTTTTTTTTTCATACACTGAATAGTTTTGTCACAATTTTAGCTTAAACGCGTAAGTAAAGTAAAAAAGTAAATGATTTATATAGTTCACGTTTTGATAATAAGCTCGGCAGTATTATATAACTCAAGCAATAGAGTATTTAAGCAATTAACTTAGTTATTCTTATTTTCACGTATTTTATTTATGTTTATCGAATATTCATATATAGTCGCTTACGCAATTAGGCTTCTCGCAATTATAATTTATCGAGGCTATATTAATAGCCTCGATAAATAATAGCTGAGAGAACAGCCTAACAGAACGATTTTATTGCAAATCGATGTTATTCGTCGATAAATGTTACAGGCGTACCTACCTGTTACATATATACATACAAACCGGGAATATGTGGTCATTACCATTCGTGACTTTAAGCTGTTTGCAGTGCGGTATTTTGTGCGTGCTTCAATTTATTTATTTTTATTGCAAATTTTTGGAACCTACCACCAAGTATCTGGTAAGTGAATATAATTCTAATACATTATATTAAAAATATCTTTAATTTAAATTGAAAAATTTTCGTATTTTCGGTAAAAAAATTGTTTGTAACTTTGTGTATAAAATGGCGGGCTTGTTATACTTCTTATAGACTTTATGGTGTAAATTATGGAATTTCATATACAAAGTTCGGTTTATTCATAAATTAACATCTTTTTCTGAAGTGATTTAATTACGTTGGGATTTTTTTCTTAAGTAATATTAGGCAATTTGGAAGAAAATAATTTTTCGCGCGAAAAACATCACTGTGAGACTATTTAGTTTTTGATGATTATAAATTATAAAATTTGGGATTATTTTAATGGATAATTGAAATTTATTGTTTTAAACTCTTTTAAAGCTTGTTCTATAGGTTTGGTATAATTTTTTTTGGAAAAATTTGTTATAGATGGAAAAATAATTTTGGCGCTAAATCGGTATATATTATGCTATCTCCTTCTAATTTGTAACGGAATTCATTTCAATAGTTTGTTTTTTCGTCGAGAAAAAATAATGGCGCTAAATCGGTTTTAAATTATGATGCTATCTCCTTCTAATTTGTAACGGAATTCATTTCAATAGTTTTGATAGATATCTATAGTTTGTTTTTTCGTCGATCGATGAATATATATATATTTTTGAGGATGCGTTTTGGAATATTTGTATATACGCATTTTTTATAATTAATTGCTTTTATTTGAATGAATTAACTATTTTTATATGATGTATTTTGACCCCCCCTCCCCCCGCGCTCCTCTGTCATTTTACCCAGACATTTAAAATGGTTTTGTATAAAATATAAAAAAAATATTGTATGGCATTCTGAATCATTTTTAACATTATTAGAGAAATATAATTATTCCATAGTTGAAATGAGTTGAAAACTATTGTAGTCTAATTTAAGTAGGTACCTATCTAACATTCATTTTTATTTTTAAGTCTCTTTTTACCCGACTATGAGGTGTACGTTATGTGTTTATAGGAGTCTTTGTTTGTCATCCATATACCCGTGTAATGATCCTAAAAGTTACTTTTCATATTTCGACATATGAGATGTCGTTACGTCCGTCTTAGAGTTCCACATGACATAGTTTATGTGACGACTAATTAAATCCAACATGGCGGATATAAATTGCAAATACGCTAACCAACAACAAAAAATGCTTACAAATGTATCGAGTTTGGTATCAAAATAAATGGTTTTAACTCACAGATTCAGAAAATGTATAATTGATTACCCGACTACGGAGGGTTATGATTTTAGTCTGTATAGCATTTATGTTAATATGTTCATCTATTCCCATGTAACTCCTAAGCTACTTATCACATTTTGGCATATGAGATGTCGTTACGTTCGTCTTAGAGTTCCGCGTGACATAGATTATGTGACGACTAATTAAATCCAACATGGCGGATATATGCCTTGCATAATAGCCTAGCCCTAATCCACAAAAAAATTCTCAAATGCATCGAGTTTGGTATCAAATAAATGGTTTTAACTCACAGATTCAGAAAATTTGTAATTTATTACCCGACTACGGAGGATTATGATTTTATAGGAGTCTGTATGTATGTATTTTAATATGTTCATATTCCCGTGTAGTTCCTAAACTATGAGGTGTCGTTGTTTTGAAATCTACCTGAAGTCTTGGGTTCATTTTCCAGTAAAGATGTGTAAGATTTTTCCTATCAATGTTATATCGACAAGTTTGGAATCTTTTTTTTTTTTAATATCCATATTTTAGGATCACGTTTATAGATAAGAATGTAGTAGGTAGTGACCATCATTTTGGCTAAATTGGCGATCTATTTTAATTGGAGTTCGGTTTTGTAATAAACTAACACAGGTTTTTTTTTTCAAATGACCTCTAAATTTATCTAATAAATTTAATGCCGTAAAATAGTAAAAAAATTTTAATACAGTACCTATTCAATCAAGAACCTATGACCATTCTTGTTTCGGGGTCAGAAACTCCAGATATATAAATGAGATATTATATACACAGAATTGATTGATCACTAACTTATCGAATTTGTTCTGAAATTCGAATTAAGAATTTTCTAAATTCTTTTAGGAAATTTAATTGTGTACACAGATTTGTAGTTTTTCAAATTACCCAAACTAAAATCATACGGCCGATGATTTTGGTTTGGGTAAATGGTGCGGCCAAACGCATACGGCCGATGATTTTGGTCGTGCCTAAGTAAGCTATATATTTTGTGTAAAAAATTGAATTTCTCGATCAGAATTTGGGGAAATAAAAGTGGTAAATATTTGTTGAATGTTTAAAAAATTTTCATACCAGACTGATGCCAAATAGGATTAAAAATTCATAAGTCTGAGGTCATGGATTCAATTCCCGACAAAGATGCAGTGTAAGACTTTTCATACCCAACCACTGATAGCAAATAGGACTAAAAATTTGTATGTCTGAGATCATGGGTTGAATTTCCGTCAAAGATGTCTAAGAATTTTCATGCCAAATAGGATTTAAAATTAATATGTCTGAGGTCATGGGTAAAATTCCCAACCAAAGATGTGTTAGATTTTTCAAAACCAAATACTGATGCCAATGAGGATTAAAAATCAATTTCTATTAGGTCTGAGGTCATGGGTTCAATTCCCAACCAAAGATTTGTTAGATTTTTCAAACCCAAACACTGATGCCAATGAGGATTAAAAATCAATTTCTACTAGGTCTGAGGTCATGGGTTCAATTACCGACCAAAGATGTGTTAGATTATTCAAACCCAAACATTGAAGCCAATTAGGATAAAACATATATTTCTACTAGGTCTAAGGTCATAGGTTCAATTCCCGACCAAAGATGTGTTCGATTTTTCAAACCCAAACACTGATGCCAATGAGGATTAAAAATCAATTTCAATTCCCGACCAAAGATGTGTTAGATTATTCAAACCCAAACATTGAAGCCAATTAGGATTAAACGTATATTTCTACTAGGTCTAAGGTCATTGGTGCAATTCCCGACCAAAGATGTGTTAGATTTTTCGAACCCAAACACCGATGCCAATGTGGATTAAAAATCAATTTCTACTAGGTCTGAGATCATGGGTTCAATTCCCGACCAAAGATGTGTTAGATTATTCAAACCCAAACATTGAAGCCAATTAGGATTAAACGTATATTTCTACTAGGTCTAAAGTCATTGGTTCAATTCCCGACCAAAGATGTGTTAGATTTTTCGAACCCAAACACCGATGCCAATGTGGATTAAAAATCAATTTCTACTAGGTCTGAGGTCATGAGTTCAATTCCCGACCAAAGACGTCTTAGATTTTTCAAACCCAAACACTGATGCCAATGAGGATTAAAAATCAATTTCCACTAGGTCTGACGTCATGGGTTCAATTCCCGACCAAAGATGTGTTAGATTTTTCGAACCCAAACACCGATGCCAATGTGGATTAAAAATCAATTTCTACTAGGTCTGAGGTCATAAGTTCAATTCCCGACCAAAGACGTCTTAGATTTTTCAAACCCAAACACTGATGCCAATGAGGATTAAAAATCAATTTCCACTAGGTCTGACGTCATGGGTTCAATTCCCGACCAAAGATGTGTTAGATTTTTCAAACCCAAACACTGATTGCCAAATGGATTTTAAATCAATTTTTACTAGGTCTGGGGTCATGGGTTCAATTCCCGACCAAAAATTTGTAAGATTTTTCAAACCCAAACACTGATGCCAATGAGGATTAAAAATCAATTTCTACTAGGTCTGAGATCATGGGTACAATTCCCGACCAAAAATTTGTAAGATTTTTCAAACCCAAACACTGATGCCAATTAGGATTAAAAATCAATTTTTACTAGGTCTGGGGTCATGGGTTCAATTCCCAACCAAAGATGTGTTAGATTTTTCAAACCCAAACACTGATGCCAATGAGGATTAAAAATCAATTTTTACTAGGTCTGAGGCCATGGGTTCAATTCCCGACCAAAGATCTGTTAGATTTTTCATATCAAAATATTGATGGCAAAATGAAGCTGCTGAATGAGAAAGTTTAATTATTGATTATCATAATTCAAAGATAATACAAAAAACCCAACTATAACTTATTTATATCCAACAATAATTTTTATATTCACTAGTTCTTTTCGCTCCAATATCTCCACGTTTTCAGATCATTTTTGAAAAGATGTAAAAATAAGTTTGTATGTATGCCTGCCTGAGTGTATGTCTGTTGTCCGTAAGACGTAGATATTTGTTTGAGCACGAAATCTTGCGACCCATAAATTTTTTTTTCTATTTGAATAAATCAAAGCTTTGTTCATGTGTGTGTGTGTCTATCCGTAAGACGTAGATATTTGTTTGAGCACGAAATCTTGCGACCCATAAATGATATCGAATTGTTTTTTTGTTTCTCTTTGAATAAATCAAAGCTTTGTTCATGAAATTCCAAACAAGGTAGTTATATATTAAATACTGATATGAAAAAATTAACTCGTCAATCAGGAATCGAACCTCGGGTCTCTGGATATCTAGTCCAGCGTGCTTACCGCTACACCAAAGACAACTCTGACGTAAGAGCCAACTTTTTCATATCATTCTTATTTTTATTTTGACAGTATTATTTCTATCGAGGTAGTTATATATATTTCTTTTTTAAAATTTACATAAAATCACCGAATTATTGACACGAATTACGAAAATTTCTCAATAATTTAAAAGGTATTTTTTTGAAGTAATGTATTAAAAAAAAGGTTATCTTATCTGGTGTTTCGGGGAAAGGTTTCATAATTTTATTAAAAATAATAATTTATTGGTAAAGTAGCTATTAGTAAAGTTGCTCCGCGAGTGAGTGCGCGGGAGTCATTAGCTTCGGCTGGCTCCGGATCGTCTCCGTTTCCCAGGAGAAGTGAGTGTTTGGTGAAGTGAGTTCGCGAGTGCCGTTCGGAAGCCTTTAGGTAAAGTAAAGGTATTCCAAAAGTGCGTGATTTGTGAGTGATCAGGCTGCAGGTGAACTGGTTCGAGTTATCAAGGTACTGTGGTAGTCTATAAGTTTTCATCCTGTCTTTCCTGTAAATGAAGCCATATTTATATATATAAATATTTAATTTTTATAATATGTATCAATATAATATTTTTTTACAATATAAATATGGCTAAATTTACAACGATTATAGTTATATTATTGTTTTTTTTTAATTTGTTTTGTTTCAGGGATAATCATAATTTTTTTTTCAGCGATAATCATATATTTATATATTTATTTTATGAAAATTTATTATTTTTATATTTTTCATTATTGTTGTATTTTTATTGTTTTTAATGTTTTTTTCCGGGGTTAGTTATAGCTAGGGAGGTACCCACCCAATGTCCGTGTATCGTGGAATTAGGCCTACTGGGGAGACCACGTAAAAAAAAACGCGCCTATGTACTCTACCTCCGTGGTTGGTGTGGAAAAGAGTACCACATACCATTTATTTTATAAGATCGGAACCTGTGAAAATAAGATTTTGATCGTACAAAGTCGGCCTTTTTGCAAAAGGACGCAAAATTCATTTAAATAAGAGTAATAATTTTGATTACAAAATATATAACGATTTTTTTGTTTTTTAATTTAAAATAAATAAAATTCAATATTGGAATATCTCCATTATCCTTTGTCCTCTCATATAACTCATCACTTTATTTAACTGGAGTTCTGGAATATTATTCTATTGGAAGTTCTGAAGTTGGTGTGGGAAATTGGAAATAATGAGTAATTGTTTCTCAAGTACAAAAATTTACTAAAATCGTAAAAAAACTAAAAAATATTTTTTTTTAAACATGAAAGCACATGTTATGTTTACTATTTATTTTCACTTGTAGATGGCGCGCGCGTTCATTTTTGTACAAAATAATGTGTATAGTTCAATAGTTTTTTAATAGATGGCTATTTGCATCTACTATTTCTAACGTCATACAGGTATCGATTCAAAAGTACTCACTAATCTAGGATTGCCAGATTTTGGTACTATCAAAGAATACAGTATACATGCCAAAGAATACAGTTGGTTGTGCTGGTAATTGTACTAAATACCGAAATCGAATAGCTATTGTCATCTAGTGGTCAGCATATGCACTAAAAAATTTAAGTAACACAAAAATCGTACTTTTACGCTTCCATGTATATTGTATTTTTTGCTACTATTCCCGAATTAGGCTATTTTTTATATGCTTGAGCTACTTTAAAACATGTTGTATCGCAATTTAGGCCTTTTTTACATGCCACTGTCAAAGAATACATGTATATCTGTATTCTTTGCCACTGTATATGTTATTATTGTTGGTTGAAAATAATAGGGCGCTTTGAGTAATAGTACTACATTAGGCTCCTTTTCAATACATCCAGCATTAACCAGTATCAAATAAAAATGAATATTAAAGAATGATTTTTGAAAATAAAAACTAATATTCCATTTTTCTTTTTTATAATTATTTAGTAATTTTTATTAATTAAAAGTATTTACAAACATAAAATAATTACAGTTTTAATACCAATACGTTTTAGCTGGAATTCGATCTTCTTCAATACCCATTTCTTCCATTATTTCCATTTCAAAAGTGGCTAATTTTGGCTTAAATGTTATCTCTGTTACAGCTTCTGATGGTGTATCTTTTTCACCCCCTTTATAAGCATTCTTTGTTTTATAATCAAAAGTTTCTTCCGCCAATTTTGGAATTGGTATAATTCGTCCAGTTCTTGTAGAAACTCGTACTTTTTCACCTTGCTCTGTGTAACGCCATTCAACAGTTGTGGACTTCAAATCTGCAGGATCAACTAATTTCACTTGACTTGTAACTAATAAGGGTGCCTCTGATCGTATTAAAATGCCAGGAAAATCTTTTTCTTTTCCAATAGTTCTTAAATGAGTGTTTAAGCCATCAACTATTACCCAATTTCTTTCTTGAATTACTTGTTTGACTATTCCTTGCTTTCCTTTATCGCGTCCAATTAATATTTCTACTCGATCACCACGAAAGATTGACCATTCTTTAATAGGTTCCAGAAAAACTTTGGGTCGCCGTGTACCTGGTTGATTTTGTTGACGAAATTGAGCCGTCCACGGTCTGTTGGTAGTAAATCTAAAAGTTTTTCGTTCTACAGTTTTTGGTAAGTATTGAAACGGTCTTCCACGGGGTGTTTTCCAATGAACTTGTTCCATACTCCTTTTAATGTATGATTCAGGTAGATTCGAAAATTGTTTGGTTAAATCACCAACTTTCGAAAAAAAGGCTTGAGTTAGCCTCATTTTATATTTATATTTTTGATATTTGTAATTTTATTATATTTTCAGGTTAGGTTTTTATTTTACTTTGACGGAGGAAGTCTAACCCTTGTTTATATAGAGGTCAGTGCGGGAAGACTGAGAATCATATCGGTAAGGAAGGTTTCTTTCGTCATAACGTTAACAAATAGAATGCACGAACTATTTCTCGACAAGATGTCACTAATATTTATAGGAAAGTAAAGAATAGTATCGGTACGGAAGATTTCTTTCATCATAATCATGGAAACTACTAGCAGAGAGTCTCTGCTACTAGAGCCATTAATATCTCGAAAAGAAGCCACTTAAAATAATTTTACACATCGGTACAGATCCGGTTTATAAATGGATTCATTTTTAATCAAAATGGATCAACATTTTAGCCCAAAAATACGCCTACAAATTTTCAACCCAATATCTATCATTTTCAAAAAATAGTATGAACATTTACCCATCCATATGCACACACTCGGCGAGACAACACGATATATAACAATGCGAGAGTGTACTCACAATGCTCGATCTGCCTTGCCTCGCCATCGCTCCATTAAAGAAATTTTGCTCTACCTCAAAGCGTTTTCGAAAAAAAGGAAATCAGGATTGATGTAAGTAGATCCATTAAATTTGCATATTTCCTCAATCCAGTAGCTTTATTAAAAAATTCGGGACCATTTTTAATCAAAATCTTACGTTATTAAATTTTTTTTATGGGGTTTTGAAAGATTTTTATCGGACAGCTACAAATAGTACAGCTTATGTGGCGATGGTAGTTGTTAATAGGGACTATGCATTAAAATTTGTTTTTTCACTTGAATTGAAGCATGTTTACTTGACAAATATCAAGGTAAAATTACTTTTTAAATAACTTTAAAAATAAGCGAGATATGAATGATTGAAATTCCCGATTAGACAAAGAGGGTGATAGCCTTCTTGATATGTTATGTGACGTCATATTACACTTTCACCATTTAAAATACACGTAAAACTCCGTTTTTAGTATTTTTGCAAGAAAGAGACAGATAATAATCTTTAAAAGCTTATAGCTTCCTTGATATTTGTCGGATTTTAATTTCGTTTTTAAATATTATTACAGTATTAACAGTATTTTCATATTCTGAAAATAAATGTTAAAAAAAATTTTCATGCATATTCCCTATTGGTTTAAAAAAAAAAACAAAATCGAATGGTTTACATTTCAAATAAATTATTAATGAAAAATTAATAAAATTTACATAGCCTAATATAAAATACATTTATCAATAATTATTTGACAAAATACTAAATCATAAATTATAAAAAACAATGTCATTGATTTTCAAAATACTTAAATCGATTCAAAAATACTTTTTTTAAGTATTCCGATGTACATAAATAAAATTAATTACAAATTAAAAACAATCAAATTGAATCAATTATCACTAAATCATTAATAACAGACAAATCAGATTTTAAAATCAAATATTACACTTTATTCTGAACATTTAAACTTGCTTCAGAATATGTGACGTACGTTTAGAAAAGCGCGATTTAATTTGCATGAATAATTTTAACAGGGTTGTGATCAAAAGTAATCAATCAAAATACTTCATTTGTCGGAGTTTCCAAAATTAAATCTGATAATTTTCGAATAGAGTTTAAAACATGCATATTTAAAAACAATAAATATTATTTAAGGTACCACCAATGACGGAAACAAATTATTTCACTTTTCCATAATCTTCGGAATTCCGGCATCTCGCCCAGTTTTCCAGATCTATTGCCAATCCTGTTCAAGTGATACAAATTTTTTGGAATGTCGGTACGAACAATTATTTTTTATCACATGTCAGTAAAGCTAACCAAGTCGTAAAGTTTTGACCACTCGACAGGGTATCATCGGCTTTTGAAAATTTTTGGATCAAACACGAGAAGATCGAGTTTAATCTTCAAAAATAGAATCCATAAAATTTCATTATGAAGTCATTGGTAGTTTTGGACCTCAGATGAGTGAAACAATCAACTTTGATCGTGTTTTTGATGAGACGATTAAAATCAGTACCGGAATTCTTTTTTTTTTAGTATTACTGAATTTTATGAGCACATATTTTTATAAATATAGAAAAATAATGAGCAGAATTTAAAATGATCGAGTTTTGTAAATAATTTTTAAATTTCCCATTTGCTCAGCCAAATCCCTCAACTATTTCTAACCCTTTAGAAGTGATCCTGACTTTTTAGAATGTCGATGCGCTGATTCGATCAAACGTCTCTAGCGAAGTTTTCATGCAAGTTTTGGATATTTGCAGTATTGATCAAAACATCTGTAAAAAAAATATTAAATAAATAGTTACTTAACACACTAATTTTTTTTTTTTACAATCTACGTAAATTTTTCTTCGAAAATTTCGAACTTATTGTAGATGGTCTGCTCACTTTAGGTGGACTTTCAGGCACAAAATATAAGTC